>WSQC01000025.1:0-600000 GCA_013248845.1 Passalora sequoiae
CTACTACTACTACCACCACCACTGTACCTCTTCCATCCCGCTGCGCTGAGCTCTACATCCCTAACTTTCGCCAATGTACGATCCATGGCTGCCGTTTCACCACCACCACGTCACTAGACATCTATTACAGTGATTTGTTTCATCTGCCGGACGGCCGCCTCCGTTGCCTATAACAAGGCCATCGAGAGGCGGGGTGCCTGCCGGTCGATATGGCAACCTACTATTACAGCGACAGTGAGGATGACTTCCACTCGTTGTCACTTCACGAGGACGAAGAGGAGGATGAGGAGGAGGATGAAGAAGACGGCGGGCAAGGCGAGGACACTGAGGCGGCATCAACGATAAATTCCGTTCCTCCGCTACACCCCGTGCCAACTTTGCAGGGTGCCTTCGAAGAATCCATCTACGAAAGCACTGCGGGCGAGGACGGGAGCACTCCCCACAACGCCCGCGACGCAGAGATGCGTCGCCGCAAGCTGTCGGAGGCCCGTCGATGTGACGACGTGCGAAAGGCAAACCGGAACAAGCAGAACACTGCCGCCAGGTACCATCCACTGCTCAAGCTCATGGCCCAGATTGTCTTTGGCCTGCATCTTCTGCAACGCGCACAGGCCAAGTCGAACGAAGAAGTGGTCAGGATCCTGCAGAATCATGTCAATGAGGTCGATTCCTTCTTGGAGCGTACATCTGACGACCTCGACCGAGCCACAACCGACATCGAAGAACGAATCCGCTATCTGAAGTTACCGATGCAGCACATGGATGTCTTCAAAGCGATGCTCGATGAGAAGCAATTCAGAACCGACTTGGTCAACGGCAACGAGAAGATCGAGAAGATCATAAACAGGACGGCGAAAGCCATGAACAACGCAGTCTCCGACATCAAGAGCGGCATTGATTCCACGAAAGAGCTTGGCGCATATCTGACCAATGTGGAGACGCAACCGCCTTTGACGAACGTGGAAATCGCTGACGTGTTTGCCGCCATGCGAGGCAACGAAAAAGGCTGGATGAGGTTCTTGAGGGAATTGAGAATCAAGGGCGAGAATCTTGGGAACAATCTTGCAGTGCTTGGAAACATCATCGAAACCATAAACAAACAGGCGGCAGCAGCCAGCAGGAGGAACAAGCCGCAGAGTCGAACTATCACACAGGCGCACACGCCTCGCACGGGAGAAGTCTCCTCAGCTTTGCGGTCCAAGTACTACAAAGACACCGTAGTCTGTCCAAAGCCCGGACCGTGGCTGAATAAACCCTTACCGAAAGAGCCGAACCGCGAGACGAATGCCCTGAAGGTTGCCATGCCGACTCCTCATCCAGTACCGTTCGCCACACGTTACGAGCAACCACGGCAGCATGCTCCAGAGCCAAAATTTCGCAGCTCGTCTATTGCTGAACGGCGAAGCGCATCAAGGCTAAAGCTAAAGACTGCGGGTCATGACGATGAAGGCCCTAAGGGTGAAGGGGCGCAGAAAAGGAACAGCACGTCGGAGCTTGCGAATTTTTTGCGCACTGCCGGACCTCTGCGAAGCAACCCTCCTGATCATCCGGTCACGGCTGAAAGTCCGAAGCTATCTGCTAGGCAGCCTCGTCGCTCGCAAAGTCAGACCGCTGCACAGATAATGAGCACCACCACACCAAAGCCATCGACTTGCCGGCGCTCGCAGAGTCAAGGTGACCTCGCACTCAGCAGGGAACTGAGCACTCAGGCTCCGACTGCGACGATTCCGCGAAAGTCCGTCAACGACGCACACCAAAAGAAGTCACGGACCCAGATCAAGTATGTTCCACCAGTAGGCTTGGCCTTGGCAGTGAACTCTCCCTCCATCAGGTATGTGACCCACACTTTGCACCTCAATGCTTTGCATACATGCTGACCGTACGATAGTAGCGGCTTCTCGCGGCGCTTGTCAAAGAAGCTTCGAACCCTTCCTCCACGTCTGCAGAACTGTCCTCAGAACGAACCGGTGGCGAAACCAGTTGACTCGGCTTATTCCTCTGATCGCAAACGCAGTACATCGTCGCCCACGAATCACACTCTTGACACAGAGAAAGATTCACCTGACATCGAGAAAACTCTTCTTCCCGACTCAGAAAAATACAAGTTTGCCGGCGCTAAGGACACAGGGCCTGGCCTTCGATTCGGCCTCTTTCCGAAAGATACCGGGCCATTGACCCCATCACAGGCCAGTCTCCGGGACAAGTACGATTCTCCAGACTCTAGGGGCCTTTCAGCATTGCCGGTTCCAGAACCGGATCCCACGTCGAAGTCGGTGCACGCGTCCCCCCAAATGACGCACACGGCAAAGTCGTCGAGGACTTTGAGCCTCCGAAAATTCTTTAGCCCACGCAAAGGCAAAAGCCAAACGCAGATCGCTGTGGCACATTAAGGTGAGAGATGTACATACGCGAATAACGGCAGTGTAAATTTATAGCTTCTCTCTGCGACGCCTGGGCCAGGGTAGGCGGGCTAGCGCGGGATGATCTCGATGAGGATGTCAGGATAAGAACGAGAGCGAGGAGGAGACGCCCTCGAGGCAGATTTTGGCTCTGTCACGAGTAAATATGAGGCAACGCCGAGTGCCTGACACATGAGTAGCAACACCTAGTGGTCGATGCTGGTCAGCTCTTGAAGTAAGCACGAGGTTCGGGCGCCAGCGGTCTTTCATTATGCGCCAGTACCACAAGACCTTTCATGGTTCCAGAGCGGACGGAGCTCCGCGCAATCTACCGTGTCCTGTGCTGTACTCTATAGGTTCTGTTCCCTGGAACTTTGTCTCTGAGGCCATAGGTTTCGTATTGCTTGACCGCGACCAACATCCCTGAAGCAGAACAGTCAGTCCGCCGGAATTCTACATCCTTTTCGTCGCCATGATCTGGAAACCCTCCTCTAGAGCTGCACGGTGATCTTTGACCTCATAGCCAAACTCTTTCGGCTTCTTCTGCGACTTGCTCGCATCCAGGACGCAATTGGTCCTCGAAGCTTTGAGAATATGGAGCATGTATTAGAACTCGAACCTTTCCCATGTGCGATCAGGTCGGATGTACTGCTTGGCCAGCTCCATGGTGCCCGCGTTGCTGATTTGTCCCGGTGCCACCCTTTCGATCGGATGAGCATTCATTTTATGGAGTTGGCCGCGTATAGACGACTTACGAAGTTATAGATGTCAGTCGGTCACTTTGTTTTCAGCCAAGATCATAGCATCCGGAAGGAGAGTTTTTAAGGACAGAGCCGGACTAATGGTTCGGTTAGCCTATCTGCAACGTTAGCATCCTAGCGCGGAGCAGACCTACGCCCGTCATGTCTGCGATCTTTGCGGAAGAACAGTAGCGTAGCGTAGCCTACCTACCGGTGTGGCTGTTCTTATACATACCCGCTCGCCGCGATTCGGATTCCGTGTAGGCCGCGGAAGCGGTAGGTTGGGATCATTCTTTGATGGAGATATCGATGATGAGACGAGGCCAGACCGGCCGTTAGGGCATGACATGAAGAATGGCTCATTCTTCTCTCGGTGAAATGAAGGGCGGGCGCGTGCCCGTCTCCTCTTCTGGCGTGTTGAAGATACAGGCGGAATCGGACTGGGTGATGTGAGTACCCTGCTCGAGACAGAGATCGGCCGCGTTGAGCATGCCGAGAACGGTACCAATTATCGTCCCGGCCTTGTGCTCCTCGCCCCAATCGGTATTGGGTTGACTGCGCGCGCCGGCGCGGTTGAAGACTTGGGTGGGCTTGTGCCTAATGAGGTCGCGTAAGACTTGCGCGCGATTTTCTGTCCCGGTCTGGCTCACGAAGACGGCCTTTGTCTTGGGCGAGCAGAATGTCTTTGACCTTGTTGGCGATCGTGCCATTTCCTGGAGTTGCGGGTCAGGCTGCCGCATTGAAATCTGGCGAATCATGTATCGAAGATCAAAGAGACCTTAATAGTATGTTTGGTTATGTCCATGGTGTCGGGATACACGAACGGGTAGATAGGTAAACAGGATGAGGACAGAGGTGTTGAGAATACGTGTTGAAGGAACTGGGAAAGTATGAAGAGCTGTAAAGCTGAAGCTGGACTGTTCTGTATCCTTGAGTGCGGCAGTCGGGATCTCAGGCAGTCATTCATAGCTTATGTGGCCTCAGCCCTGGTAAGCGCAAGCCTCCTGTCACTACTCTATTCAAATGAGGCCCATATTCCTCGTCGCCTCCTCAAAGGACCATCGTTTTTCGACGAGCCTTTCCACCTCATCCTTTAGCTCTGTCACTGTAGCACCGTCTGGCAACCGGAGGATGTAGACTAGGGGTTGTGCCAGATCGTCTAAGAGCCACAGGATTCCCGCCGCGCTGCTTCTATCCTTGCTTGTTTTGCTGCGATGTAGTCTCGCATAGCGTGCTCTAGATCTTCGCAAACCTCATAAGTTGCTGCCACGAGTCTGCCATTTTTGATGGTCTTGTAGCGTTCAAGCTGTTTGCGAGGTGAATCTTCTGGGATGAATGCATTGTGAGGCGTCCGAGTCAATGCTATGAAGTCGTCGTATGCGGCTGACATCATCTGCGGCTTGCTGCCAAGTTGAATCTTGAGACTGCTGCTGCCTTTGCTAAGTCGAAGAAGGGAGTACTTCGATTAGAATCATATCAGTTGTTTGCTAGGTATTTGGATGTCTGCAGAAAACCAAATATGGAGCTCTTTCATATCGTCTCTCCAGGTGTTTCTCGGCTGCTTGAAACTTGTTAGGGGAGTGGCGTAGCTCCACCCGTATCACCAGTCTTCCTATCTTGCACTGCACTCTTAATCCTCTTCTAATCACCGATGCTGGCCAAAGGACCATGAGTCACACGCCGACGCTGATTATGGGACGGGTTCTCGAGGTCGTGGTCGGCAGGGTTAGCTCTCTTCCTATTGCTCCGGAGTGCCGACATCTGCTCATAGTAGACTTTCAAGTCTTCAGCAGATACGCTCTTGAGCTGGAATGAGCCTGATGACCACCATGGGTAGCTCGCGACCAGTTTCCAAAGGGCACCTTCCCCAATCAATATATGTGGCTGGTTGATGGCGTCCTGGATGTAATCGCCAATGATAAAGATCACTGCCGCCCAACAGTCAAGCAAATTCTGGTCTTTACCGTTCCTTTCCAACGCACGTTCGAGCCAGTGCGTGAATTTATCCATCGCAGGCTTGAAAAGATAGTCGGGACCGCATTGCTGACGAGCGATCAGGTCGATGGTCTCGAAATCTCTATCCTTGCGCAGAGATATACATTTTCCCACGAAGGCGTAATAAATGTTCTCTCGGGTTATGAAGCATTCTTCAGCGTCGTAAGCCATGCAATATCCTGATATGCAATACGGGACATCTAGAACAAGCGTCTTCAGGTTCGGTAGATCCCATAGAGTATCGTGGCTAATGTACGTAAACTGAACGCAGACGCGAACTTGTTATCGGTCCGAGGACGCTGCGTATCGGTATACCTGAGGTGCCAGTTGAATACGTGTTTGAAATGCCCAACGAACACTTTGGGCGGGGAGTGTCGTATGTAGAACTTGTCAGCCGTTCCAATGTCGAGATGCAAACGAACGTGGACGACGTTGGGCAGCCATGCCTTGATGTAGCTCCAGAACCTGGTGTAACCAGGCTCTAACGATAGCGGGTCACGTTGCTGCAATGACTTCATGTCTGGGCAGACAACTAGCAATTTCGTAATGCACGCAAGCCCACGGGCTGGTAGGCGCCTGAGGATAGCAACAAAATCAGAAAGGTTGGTGTTTCCGAGGCACAATACCAGTCGTAGCTCGATAGCACCGTACATGACTGGCATAACCTCTTCAAAGATCTTCTTGTTGGTTCGCGGTAGTTGAGTGGGAACAGAGGCATGACAGCGACATAGCAGCAGGTGAAGTGCATTGATCCACCCCTCTCTTTTGTCAGAGGACGAAAATGCATACAGCAATGAGTCTGGTCTCCAGCGGCTCGAGGAGATGGCTGTATATTTCTAGCCTTAACTCTACCGGCAGAGTCATCAACCATGCTCGTGCTGTGTAAGTCGGGACAAGACCTGTGTCGATCACCAGCTGGTATCTATCTATAGGAGGCGCTTTCGAGGTATCGAGTCTAATGAGAGCAGTTGCAAATGCTGTCATGCCTTCAACGGTGTGGCACGAAGTGAAAGGTGTTATGGCAGCGGCGGTGAAAGTCTTCGGGTCGAGACGGCGCTTTTTCGCCTCGATCTTCAGAAATACCTTGATTGTGGTCTGGCGTGACCTCCAAGGACTCGAGTCGAGTGCTGTACTTGAGCAAAGAGGACACTGTCGGATCGCTGAATCGTTGCAGAGGCCACAGGTTATGCAGTCACAGCATGACAGTATTCGTGAGCTCATTGCGAGTCGGCCGCAAGCGATGCACCGCAATTTCTCGGGTATCTCTTAAGGGCTGAGAGATCCGTGCAAAGGCTAGCTGGAGACCAGTACGTCTCATATCTGATATGCTTATCGGCACCGATGCGGTAGTGCTCGATGAGAGCGTTCGTGCTGAGGCGGTTGCCTTTTATCAAGCGATACCGTCAATGACTGAATGTTTGTTGAGGGACGCTCGACATCTAGCTATATTAAGGTCTTTTGGTGATTATAGCAAGGTGATTTGTAGATTGCGCGCTTGCTTATAGGTAGAGCGAAGTGTCTCGCGGAAGCGCGTTAAGTTTGGCAGCTGACAAGGACGTAACCGCTACCAAGGCTGCCTCAGCACAAAGAGTTCCATGTAAGTGAATGAAAGGCAGCCTGGATTGTATAATTGGAGCGCCCATGACACTGAGCCGGACGAAGTGTAAAATCAGCCAAGCCAAAGGCTCAAACACTATTGGTTGTATAAGCTACATACCGCAGAAGCTTTAGATGTATTCCTTTGCGCTGATCTCGCACAAGTCTCTGAACCCAATAGCACCAGTACTTCTTCGAAAGCCATGCTCGATCTCAGGGTAGATATGCCCCTCCTGCCACGGCCAAGTTCATGTTCGTAAATCTCACCTTGTAGACCGGCGACTTTTTTGTTGGGAAAGCCGAGATCTGGTCCGCACTAACTCCAGGGACATCCTTCTTCGTCTTATTCTTGTTCGCACCTGTGGCACCAACAGTGATGCCGTCTATCTTCGTTACTGTGCCGCCCTCACCCACGTTTTTTCCTTGAGTATCCTTGTTTGGCTGTACGTCCCAAACTCGAACTGTGCCGTCAGCACCAGCTGAAACCAGAACGGTCGACTCGACACTCCAGTCGAGGCTCCAGATACCACCACGTCCATGTCCTCGCATTCGCTTGACTAGTCGTCCCGATGCGAGATCCCACAAGATGATTTCACCTCTATCGTCGGCGCTGGCTATGGTCTGACCACTCGGGGCACACGCGAGTGCGGTAACATTGCCAGTATGTCCAGTGAATAGTCGTACTGCGTTCCCGCTTTGAATGTTCCACATGCGCACAGTGCGATCGCCGTTACCAGCTGCAGTGAACACGTAAGCACAATTTGGATGCCAAGCTACAGTCTCAACATCCGAATCGTGACCGGCGAAGATTCGCAGTGGTGCGATCTGTGGCGTACTCCATAGTCGAGCTGTTCGATCAGCGCTGCTGGAAACAAAGTAGTGTCCTTGCGGACAGAACCGGACGTCCCAGACAGGCATGTTGTGCGATCGATAGACGACCAGATTGGTCCAGGTATCAAGTGACCATAATCGAATCGTGGAGTCTGCCGAACATGAGAGCATGTACCGAGGTTGTGAGTCCGGTGAGATCGTGCTTTCAATGTGGCCGTTCGTCGCCGGAGGCGGGATGGCGACTGACGGTGAGAAGGACAGCGCATACACTGGTCCTGAGTGCCCGATCAGGCGTCGCGACGAAGATGGCTGGTAGGAAGGATGATCTGTTGGGGACGTAAGGGCTTTGTTCTCAAGTGAGAAAACCCGGATGTACGATTCGGCAGTGCCGATGGCGACGAGTGTGTTGTCGCCAGAAAATTCGATGCAATTGACAGTGTCGAATGTGTTGTGGAAGGTGAACATGGTGACGCTCACGCCAGGTCCTACGCCACCTGTTCGCCCTTCTATCCGAAACCTATCGCGGTTCTCTTTAATTCTTTGCACCTCCATAGCAACGTCCCGTGCAGTCGAAGGCGGAAATGGCAAGACTTCTCGCTCATCGACCGGCTCACGCTTGATCGTTTGCTCAAACTCATCGACCAATGAGTTTTGGCCAGCCTCTGGCGGCTGCGCATTGTCATGATCTTGTAGCTCCGCTTTGACATCCTCCATTAAATCTGTCTCCATTTGCATTGCGCCCAAGGAGAGCTTCGTCAGTACTGGTGGTGCATCTCTGGCCAAATTGGCAGATCCAGGATTGTGTCCCGGAATACCTTCGTCCTCGCCAGGTACATTAGCATCGCCATCACGTTGTGAAAGCAGCCGGCTAATGCTACGTTCGGCTCCTGCTGATGCGCGATCGATGGATTTGATGTCGAGATACGAACTTATTATCTGAAGAGTGATTTTTCCCCCGTCAGACTCTTTAGATTCAAGGAAGGTCAGTAGAGTTTGGAATGCCATAGTGCTGAGCGACAATCTGTATCTGTTGTTCTTGTAGAGCTGCGCAATGTTGTTGTCTTGGGCGTGCTCCGGCTCGTAGATTTTGGAAAGCTCGCGGAGGTCATTCTCGTGCTCTACCTCGAAGAGGCCTCGGAACCTTGTGAAGAACTCCTGAGCATCTCGGCCGAAGAACTCGTTGATGCATTGTATGAAAGAGTAGACGAAGAGAGGCCAGAGCAGGCGTTTGAGCTCAGTCTTGTAAATGTCGAGCACATTGTCAACCCAGACGTTGGTCGCCTCAAATGCTCGGCCGTACTTTTTGCCACCCATGTCGTCGATACTATGCGCTATAGGATTTCCATGCTGATCGGTATTGGCGCTCTCCTTCCTGAGCATGGCTTCAGTTCTGCTGTAGCCTTTCTTGGACAGATACTCCAGCACCTTTGGTCCGACAGTGTCAGCTCTCTCGGTTGGCACAATACGTGACGGCGAACTGATGGCATGCGAATAGAGCCGCTGTATGCGCTCCATAGCACCAACTGGCGAAGTGGATGGTCTAGCTGTTGCAGCATTCTGCTCCTCCTCTACTCCCTGGTGCTTTCTCTTGCCGTATAAATTCGCCCCTCCAGCCATTTTGATGTTTGTAAAAGGAAGATATTCGAAGCAAGTGTCCCTTTAGAACATCTGAAGGGTGATGCGCACGGCAGTGAATGCGCAGTGAGTGGGGTTCAAGGCACACGGTCGACTTACAATCTGATTGAGATTCTGCTGCTGGGCCTGTTGTCCACCAGGTGCAGCGGCGGGAGGCGCATTCATGCCACCAGCGCTCGGAGGGCCAACGCTCGCCGTTCGCGACGGCGGCGGTGGCTGCGACGCCATGGTGTGCGATGGCGATGTTGATCACATGTGTCTGTGAAAGTTGTCGAGGAGTAGAATTACTGTAGCAGAAGTCGCGATGCAGGCACCACACTTGACGTTGCCGCAGGTGTGGTGTTTAACTCAAACAGAAGGCCGATCAGTGGGTCCCGCTGTCCGAAGCCCACGCACCATAAATAGCACTACACATGAATATTCGCACACAACCTGTCCCCACGACGATAATTATATCCATTGACGCGACGCGACTTTCCGTTGTCAGTTAATACAATGGCGGTGGAGACCATCCCACCAGCAGAGCGCATCCGCGAGCTCTCCGTCATCGACAACGATGCCGCGCAATTGCTCAGATCCGCTGGTCAAGCAATCAACACACTGACCAACAGGCCTCTCTCCACGACAGGCGAAGATGCAGAAATGACAGATGATGCCACCAACACCGTCGAGGCGCGCAAGCAAGCATTTGCCGTCAACGCCGCCATATTCTTCGAAGGTTTACAAGGCGTGATGGCACGCCTTCGACGGCAGGCGATCGCGTTGGAAGAGGCAGGCATCATAACATCAGAATCGACCTCACTTGGCGCGTCAATACCACGAGCTCTGCCTCGTCCCGTTGGTGCGCAACAGGGGTCGTCTTCATCGAGCGCGTCGCGCAACGAGCCAGATCGAATTGTCAATGGTGGGCTTGGCAAGTTCGATGTGGGTTGGTTGAATAGTCGTGGGAACAAGGTGAACGAGGAGAAAGAGGCCGAGCTTATGCAGGAAGCGAAGGAGTTGCTGGAGGAGGCTTTGGCGCAGCAGAAGAACGGCTGAAGCTGACCGATGAACTACACGAACAAGAGTCATGCTGCAGTGGCTTGGACAGCAGTGCATGACGGAAAGTACGACGATGCGGCGCGTCGCTGCCTGCATGGACTCATGGTCGCCCGGCAAGCTATCGCATGACAATACTGTATGTGCTCAATGCCGGTACTTATGAGCACGCTTCTCAGGCCACACCAAGCAGGATGTCTGCTGAAAATCGGTCATAGAGTGATATATTTTGGCATCAGAAATCGATTGGGTTGTCCACTGCATGCTTGAGCCACTTGGTATGTTGGCATCCGAGAACGGAAGAAAGAATGGCTCGTGATCGGAACCAATACGTGAGGATGGCCGAGTAAGATCGCTAACCCACAATTGACGATAGTCAAGAGCTGCACTGACACGATCATCACAGTCAACGTTAGTGCAGATAGCTTCTCTTCAGTGCACCAGTCTTGGGGATTAGTTTGAACGATGCAGATCAAAGCAGCGCTTCACACCATGGAAACAACGTTTGTAGATGGTCACCTTGCCGCAAAGTCGCTCATCATGGTTAAGTACGCGATGCGCTCTGGACGCTGTATGCCTTCCTCCTCACTGTCAAATCGCTATGTCAGATCATTGGCGCAATTTCATTGGCGGCGACCCTGTCAAAGTCGCGGGCGCGTATCGCATGCTTCACTGTGGAGCGCAAACCAAAAGTGTCCTCATCCAGGTTTTCGTCTTCACCAAGTCGAGTATGCTATTGACAAAGCCGAACCGTCTTATGAGCGCAGCCGCATGGACGTTGGCCACACGAGCATTTGACATAGCAGCCGCACACTCGGGACCTCAGGGTTCAGATCCCATATACCTTGTCGCTGAGAATATCTTTCGAGCCCAGGGATACAACCCGAGGGGATTGGACCACCCCGACTCTGACTTTAACCTCAACGGACCACTCCACTACTGCGAGATGTCTGTTGAACTAAACGTGGCTGAGTCACGAGTACAGGATACACTACATATGGCAGTAGTGCTTTACATCGAATCGATGAGCTCGTCAAAGCAAGTGCATTGAGCAAAAAGCCGGAACATACGCGGTGCAGCACAATTGAGAAAGCGCTGTTGAAGCTGCCGACTAGCGTGCCCGAATCGTTCTTGCGCAGCGCTTTCGATAGGCTAAGTGATCAGGAAGACAAGAAAGACAAAGAGGCTGCCGGGCTCGCGAAACCCTTCGTTAACCCGTAGGACACTGATGCTATACAGGAAGGTCGGCGCGACGGTAACAGCTCCTCTGTCACAGCCGTTTCTGTGCGTGTCAGGCCTCCGCCTGGAGCTGATCTCGTTGCACGTCAAATCTACGCACAATTCAAGAGCCCGTCCGACGAGTTCACAGTCGCAGAGCTGCAACAGGGTATGACCAAGGACTGCAAGGTAAAATTATTGGGCAGAGACCTCAGAGAGAATCCGGCCTGTGGCCTTACACTATGATTGCATCGATCTGGTTTTTACTGACGTTTTGGCAGGCCTTTGGACGAGTGGATTGTCGTCCTGGCTACTGGCGCCTTAGTGAGCAGGGTCGTCAGGGCACGCTGGGATCGACAGATTGGTGCATCAGGTAGCTTCGCTTAGTAAGCTAAGGTCTCCTTGCGATCATCCTTTACCAGAATCATTTTTGCCCATTCTCATGACATGACGAGCACCGAGCGCCGTGATTAATCTAAGCCGAAGCCTCACATGGCCATGCGACCAGAATGTTGATGGTCCTGCTCCATATTCCCATACGCATACGGGCAGACGGCATGTGCTTCTATAATGATGCCCTTGTCATTTAGTTCCTGTACCCTCTGGATCTGGCCATGTCCGCTGATGTTGTTGCATAATGTCTTCATCCAGATTCACATATTGGATGGATCCAGGTCTTGTAAGTAAACCATACTGAAGGCATCCGGCAACACGGCTATTTCCGGCTGCTAGAATAGAGATGACAGCATGATGCGACATCGGCCTCATCCACTTTGTAGGAATTACCTAGAGCATTGCGCTACGACCTATCAAACAATATAGCACTTGAATGCACAAGCAAAACTAATACAGAAGATCGCGGCCATCAAGAATATCAAGATGCAGCGACTCCGTACAGCGTGTCCATGGATCCAATATCCATTGATCGTCTCAGCACCAATGCTCGGTGCTGCAACGCCCCAACTCGCTATCAACGTCAGTAAAGCAGGTGGCATAGGCTTCATCGCTGGTGGAACGAATCCAGAAGCTCTCAAGAAGTCTTTCGAGCAGATCCGAACATTCTTACGCCACTCTGATACAGAAAATCCACTACCGATCGGTGTTGGATTCCAGCTCTTCAATACACCTCTAGACAAAATAGCACCCGTCATAGGCCAACACCTCCCCTCAATCGTATGGCTCTTTGCCGCAAAGGCCAACGACGAATACCGCCTATGGGCCGAGCGCATCCGCTCCATCACAAAGAACCGAATATCAGTCTGGATCCAAGTCGGCAGCATCTCCGAAGCGAAAGAAGTTCTAGCTTCATCCAAACCCGACGTCCTCATCATGCAAGGCACAGACGCCGGCGGCCACGGCCTCAAAACCTCCGCAAGCATCATATCCCTAGTCCCCGAAACTTTGGACCTCCTCCACAGCCAAGCGAGAGATCAGTATATCCCCGTCCTCGCCGCAGGCGGTATCGTCGATGCACGGGGCATTGCCGCGGCTCTGACACTCGGCGCATCCGGTGTCGTAATGGGAACGCGCTTCCTAGCCGCTGAAGAAGCAGGCGTCGCCCAAGGCTGGAAAGATGTCCTCCTCCAAACCACAGATGGTGGCGCGACGACTGTACGCTCCACGCTCTGTGACCGGCTGAAGGAGACGAAAGGCTGGCCCGAATGGTACGATGGTCGGCAGATCAGAAACCAGGGACATGCGGACGAGGAGGGTGGGATGAAGGAGAGGGAGAATGTGGAGTTGTATAAGAAGGAGATGGGGCAGAGTGAGCAGGATTGGAGTGAGAATGGGAGGTTGGTCGCTTATGCTGGGACGGGAGTCGGGTTGGTGAGGGATGTGAGGGCTGCAGGCGAGATTGTGATAAATTTGAGGAGGGAGGTGAATGAGATTGTGACGTTGGGGGCGAGGGTTTCGCAGGAAATGGCGGTGCAGGAGCCAAGAGTGAAGTTGTAGTGCCGAGAAGGGCAAGGTCCTCAAGAATGGGTTACAGTCCACGTTAAATTGACGATGGAAGGGGCAATGTTTCCAGACTTGATCCAGACGTCGTGCTTGGCAGCAAGAGAGGTACTTCGGCGAAAAGTGCGTGTTTGTCATCACGCCAGCCAGCCCACGATCGATACACAATTGACGATCTCGAGCATGACAGGATCCGCCACGCCAACAGATAGTTGGCTCAAAGTTCCACTCTCCGGTGCTTTTAAGAATGCAGGAGCGAAGCTTGTATATCTGACCAACATGGACGCAACGATACACTGAAATGAAATATTGCAATCACAGTGCCGCTGAGGGCATATCATGGCATGCGTGAAGTAGCTAGGCCTTTATTACATGCTTCATGGACATTTTGGAACGAGATGAAGCTAGCATCTGGGCTTGGTTCGTGGCTGCATCACGGAGCTCGAATTCAACTCTGCCAGTAAATCATATAACACAATTTTTGGCAAACTCAGTCTAATCTCCTGGGTGACAATAGACAGTGGGACGTACGTGTACTTGACGATACCGAGTGAACCCATCTGTCAAAGTGGCGCCCGCCACGCCGTTACTGAAGGCCACTTTTCCACGAGGGTCAGTCCTGCTGTTATACCAAAGACCCTAACTCAATTTGTGAGGTGCGCGCCTATACAAGCGCCTGCAACTTTGTACTGCAACATTGCACTTGCGAGAAGCGTTGCGCTTTTTCTTTCACCCAGGAGCTAGTGTCATAAGCCGTTACCGTAACATTCAAAGCGCAGCGATCGTGGATCGTTTTCTGGAAGATGGAGCTCATGCGCGCAGGACGGCATTATATCAAGATTCATTGCCCCACTTCATTCTGCCACGCTCTCTTGCTTCTACGCCTGCTGCAATATTCCATCAACGGGTATCGACTAAAGATCCTGATCTACTGCAGAGAATACATGTCAGCCATCTCCTGTTCAGGGATGACACTTTATGCAGTACAGTGAGCACCGTTGTGTCCAGTCATCTAATTTACGTATCTCTCGCTTTCCAAATATATTTGTATTGTATGCACCGCGTTCAGTGTACCATCACGTCAGCCGGTGTGTGGGAATGTTGTTGCTGGTCAGCGTGGCCTTTGGCGCTGTTCCTACAAGCGGGACATGTCAGTCGAGACGATTGAGAGGCCTGAATTGTTGAAGTGACTTACTGAGCCGGAGCATCACCCATGTCAGTATCCATAGCATCACCGTCTGCCTCCTCGACACCATCCTCCTCGTCATCCTCTTCATCGTCGTCCTCGCTCTCAGCCTCAAGATCCTCACTTCCAGCATCACTCTCCTCGCCTTTGGCATCAGTTACACCCTCCATTTCCTGATCCTGCTCAACGTGTGCAGTGGCTGCCGCCTCACCCTCTGGGAGCTGGGCGCCCTCTTCTACTTCCTCCTCGTCCTCCTCCTCTGCGCCATACGCCTCTTCGTCGTCAGCTTGTTGATCTACATCCGGCTGCTCCGGCGGGAATTCGCTGGGCGCACTCTCCTCACTATCCCATTTGATCTGAAACCTCGTCACCCTCGGCTTGCCCACCAAAATGTTTCTCTGCACTTTTGCAACGTCCGGCTTTGCAGGCGGCTCCTCATTCAACGAGGGGTCGGTGTATTCGTTGTTGACGTAGTAGCCGACCCGCACGAATTCGCGGTCGTCGTAGGAACAGGAGAGGAGGATGACGGTAACGCCGAGGATGTCGGTCGCGGGGATTCGGGTCGTATCAGGAGGGTCAGCTTCGAAGACGAACTTGTTGACGCCGACGGGGATTGGGCCGACGAGGAGGGAGTCGAGCTCTTGGTCGTGCTCGGAGCTGTTGTGAACGATTAGTGTTGTGTTGTTTGCGAGCGTGTTCCAGACCACCCACGATGTGGCAGAGCCGACATAGGTAAGCTTCCACTCAAGATCCTTCTGCAGAGGCTCTAGGCATTCAAAGGTGATTTCAAACTCGTATTTTGCATCGAAAGGAGCTGGATTGTTGCGAACAGTCACATTGAGCAATGATACCGTCGCCATGATGTCGGTCGTGTCTGATGGTTGTTAGGGTGCTGGCAGTATGCTGTGTGGAGCGTTTGGAGAGTTATTGTGGTAGTTGGAGCAGAGTTTGTTGATGTTGTTTGGACAAGTAAGAAGATGAACGCGACGGGAAAGATGACAGCACTCTACGCGTGCAGGCGCGTCGAAGTGGTGTGACTTGAACTAGTCCACTTTGGGAAAACCATGTGTGGAAGGTAGCGGCTGACGTACAACTAGCGGGGTGGCTGGTGACTAAGCTTATTTGGCACGATGATGTCCTGGCATGTGATTTGACCATGAACTACCGCAACCACCAGCAAACTGTTGACAGTACGAGCCACCATGCCTGGAAGTTCAGCTTAACATGGTAACATAACTCAACACCTGAACTCTCCTAGATCTCCCATGGCAATAACAAGAAATCAGGAAATATGGCTCATCTGCTGCGAGGCAAACAGGCAGGCATCCAAAACGACTTGAGTGCCGGACTGAACTCGGACTTGTTCGCTGTGGACGATCTGGCACGCTACGGAATCAATTCGCAGATATCATGTCTGGCTTACGACCCTGTGCAATCACTGCTGGCAGTGGGCACCAAAAGCTCGCAATTTGGACCCGGTCAAATCTATCTCTTCGGCAGAGGTAGGATACAGGCAGTATTGCCCACACCTGCTCGCGGAGCAAGCATCAAACAGATCCAATTCTGCGCAGAGAAAGTCGTCGCTTTGGACTCGAAGCACGATGTGTCCATATACTCCATTGAACTGAAAAGGCTCATCACTACCTATTCACCGCCCGGGGGAGTCACGACGTTATGCACCGACCCTATGCTGGATTATGCATTGCTTGGCATGCAATCTGGGGAGATCCTTGCCTTCGATATGGACAGAGAGGCTCCCGCGCCCTTCAAGATACCAAACTTATGGCAGGAAATCAACCCAAAGGCACGAATATCAACCATAGTCTCACTGCAATTTCATCCGCGAGATATCGGGACTTTACTTGTTGGTTACACCGAAGGGGCCGCCATCTATAGCTTCAAGCTCAACAAAGCTCTACGCTTCTTCCACTACGAAGTCCCTCGAGGAGCACCAGGAGGCGATGGTGACCCTGCTGCATCGAACGTCATTCGACGACCAAAATTGGTCCATGCAGTATGGCATCCAACTGGAACCTTTGTTATGACTGGTCATGATGATAGTTCAATCGTTTTCTGGGATACAGTCAAGGATGGACGCATCGTCATGGCAAGGACTTTGACAGACACAGGCGTGGCCACACCGGGCAACGTGACTGGCAACGCTGGCATGCGGCCCGGGACAATGGCAGTCAAGGAGCCGCTCTTCCTTATGAAGTGGTGTGCACACCAACAAGATCCTGAAGATACCATGATCCTCATAGCTGGTGGGCAGTCGACTCAGGCACCCACGAAAGGGCTCACACTTTTCGAAATGGGCCGCACACCAGTTTATGCGACCAGCACTTGGGACACCTTGGGCCAATACTTCGACTCGCCAAAGCGACAAAGGATTCTGCCGACTCCCATTGGAGCGGAGGTCGTCAATTATTGCTTGATACCTCGAAGTTCGCCGCACTTTGATGGCGCCCACGACCCGATAGCCATCATTGCACTACTCTCCTCCGGCGAATTGCTCACTCTATCATTCCCGTCTGGCATGCCGATAAGTCCCACCAATCAGCTTCATATATCACTTTCGCTCGTTCATCCTTTTGTCAAGATGCTCAATACTTCCCAGGTAGAGCGAGAAAAGTGGCTTGGTCTGCAAGAACGGCGACAACAGGGCCCTCTGATACTTCAGGGCGGCAGTGAGATCCCTAGTCCTTTGCGCAGATACGAGACTCGAAGCATCACTCAGAGCATACACGCAGATGGCACAATTCGCTTGTGGGATCCTGGTTATGGTGATGAGATCGAGAATGAGAAAGTTCTCCAGGTCGATGTCGCGAGAGCAATTGGCCGCTGGGACGAAATCGACATTACAGAAACCTCTTTCGCCGGCAACAGTGCGGAGTTGACTGTTGGTATGCGAAGTGGTGAGGTAGTGATATTCCGCTGGGGTACAAACAGGAATCATGGTAGAGAACCGCCACAGGCACGGCCAAACACACCTGGCGCACTTACAACCATCACTGATCGTGTAGACCCTTCTTTGAGCGAAGGTCTCGTGCCCCTCACATTGCTTGATCAGAAAGATGGCGCTGTCACTGCTGTATGCAATAGCGAAATCGGATTCGTGGCAGCTGGATTTGAAGGTGGCAGCATAGTGCTGATAGACCTCCGAGGCCCCGCCATTATTATGAACACTTCTGTTCAGAATCTTGCCAAGAACCACAAGACAGGCAGCCTACGCAGACGAGGCTCCAGCAATGCGGGCAGCAAACCGGAATGGGCCACATCCCTCGAGTTCAGCATCATGACCCTCGATAGCGACAGCTACAGCTCCATCTGCCTCCACATCGGCACAAATCTTGGAAACGTCGCCACCTTCAAGATCATTCCTGACCCGAGCGGGCGCTACACCACAGACTTCGCCGGCCACCTCCAAGTTGATAGCAGCAAGATCATGTACATGTCACCCATCAACGCCGACACCGGTAAAGCAGCCTCAGCCTCTCAAACAGCCATGGGCGGTCTTCGCAATGGTCTCAAAGTCAACGCCGCTTTACTTGTAGTCACACCCACAGCAATCCACATCTTCCGGCCCGCAACCTCCAAAGGCTCCCACAAAGGCTTTGACAACTACTTCTGCGACTCTGCCGCCATGATCCATTTCCAAGACCGCGGTCACGCCCTCCTCGGCCTCTTTGGTGACGGAAAAGCCCGCGCCTACGCCATTCCCTCCCTCCGTGAACTCGCCTCCATCGACCTAACCAACATTTCCAACCAAAACACTGGCCTTGACGTCCGCCAACTGTTCAAAGCTACAATCTCTCCTACAGGCACAATCCTCGCTTTCACAGGCCCCAGCGAACTCGCACTATTAAACGTCTTTGGAACAGGGGAGCCTCTGACCCGACGGCAAGATCGCCTTTTTGATCTGAATCGCCTCATACCGCCCAGGCCGACAATCTCGAACATGCAGTGGGTTACGGGGACGCAGTATATCACGCCTGCGGACATGGATATCCTTATCGGGGGCCCGGAGCGTCCGCCGTCGAAGCGGATGATAGCACAGGCGAAGGCGGAGGAGGAACAGAGGAGGAAAGCTGGGAGATCTAGCGGGTCTAGTTCTGCAGCTGCGAATATGGCGCAGAGTGATGAGGTGAGTTGATTCCCAGTTTTGCCCGTGCGCGGATCGACTTCGCTAACGCTGTGTTTGTAGGGATACTGGGCGTATATGCAACGACAACTCGCAGAGCGCACGGAGAAACTTGGGTTGGTAGGTGATAGTATGGACAACCTTGAGAGGAATTCGGCGAATTGGTTGGATGATGTGAATAAGTTTGTGGGGAGGCAGAAGAGGAATGCGGCTGGTGGAATTATCAAAGCACGCTTCGGACTCTAGGCTGGCCGGAAACTGCTTGGGTTGTGAGAATGTCGTAATGGTGAAGGCAAACCAAGTTGATGATTGCGGCGCGGATTGTCATCAGACCCGCTGTAGGATGACATGAAAAAAGCGGAACATACCTGGCGTCGAACGTTACTGGGTGAATCCAATAGTCAGACTTGTATCGGATCCGCCGTTTCTTCTACGCAAGGCCACTTTGCCGCGAGTACGAGTCTTGCTTCTATATCAAAGACGTGATTTCACTTCTGGGGTTGCGTGCGTAGTCGAACGCAAGCAGCACGAATGACCCCTAAGTTCCAGTTTGAGGTCAGCTTGAGCCACACAAAGTCGCAGCATCAGGCAAAATCAACATGTAAAAATCTCGCCCATCGACTGTGACACCGCGCCGCCTTGGAAGTGATATGAGGTATGGAGCATTGGAATGATTGGCAGCACAATACTCAGGATAGCATGTGTGGAGTTGGTCGGGTTTCGATTCTAGAATGCAAGACTGCCCTGCTACATGATGAGTCCATGGTCGCATCGAGCCATCCATTGAGCCAGATATGGTCGAGTAGCAGCAGCGATACATAGCTATGCTGACGAGCCATTGAGAGCGCTGTTTAGTAGCTCGCTCGATCCGAAGCCTGGCACATAGGATGACTGGACTTTAGCATTGTTTGGAATGGAAAGCACGATGTTATGCACGTGAGCATAAGCTGTGGACGAAACCAAGCTGTGATGTCGGGGCATTAGCCATGCCAACGCATCGGATTGTGGCTGCATAGCGGCGTTGGAGCACAATCTCGCTCCGAATCCGATATGGTACTTCGCTTGGCCTTGTCGAACGACAGGTCGGATGCTGTGGAGAGGCATATTGCGGTTGGTGGCTGACGGGGCCCAGCAATCTGTACACTGGCAGTTCTGGCATCTGCGATATTGTGATCACGTGAGGATATTGTCATGATGTCAGCCATCAGACACCGGGACAGTGACGAACCTCGTTGTGTTATTGTTGGAGCACATATCAGTCGTGCTGACAATGTCGGTGGTCGTGGTGTTAATGTTCTGTCGGGCCCGTTGTGTACCATACGCAGTGTGGAGCTGCTTGTCCGAGGTCGGCAACCAAGGCGTCACGATGAGGCTGGTCTATCCGCCTCACCGTTCTTCGAAGATCAATCTGCACAGTAAGTCTGTGTGAAGACCCTTATCGAGATGCTGTGCAACGATGTCCGCCCTGCGAACCAGACCCAGGGTATCGGGTCCTCCACCTACCAGACACGGGTCACCGCGCTGTATATTTTGGTATTCTCGTACTTCATGAAGCAGGCGTAGCTTATAGGTGCCGGGCACTTCCGCTCCACACGACAGTTGTTTTCATATTGGGTATTGCTGACATTGGCTCCATACCTGTGTTGGTTGCAGTAGCTCAGTCTTCATCGACAGCCCTCTCCACCAATGCCACGCGTCTGGCGCAAGTTCCTTATGCGAGCCTCGTAAGCTGCACAACGTAAAGGAAATCTCCTGGCAGTCACCAACTCCCAGACCCGTGTCCTCTGGCAAGATATCCCGGGCGACTGATGTGGATCAGCGGAAAGGGACGCGACTTTCGAAGCCATTGTCCGCGCATGGTTGGGAGTCGAAAGCACATGTAGCATGATGCTTCTACAATTCTCGGTCGCTATCAATCTGTGACGGCTGCGATGAAGACTCTAGTCCTTCGATGCGCATCTCGGTATACTTTTGATTAAAAGTCTAAACTCTGAGATCTCGATGTCCTGGCCGCTGTATAGGTCGAATGTGCACCCGCTCCACGCCCTGGCCTCGGCGAATAGGTCGGCTTTGGATGCAATGAGACGATGGTGTTGACGTGCAGCAAAGAGGTCTTATTGACACATTGTTGATGCCCGAGCAACGATGAACGTCCAGGAGTTTTGGAGTAGTGCTGATTTGGTGGTCGCCCTTTCGCACGAAATGCAGCAACTTGCCACGTGAATGCATGGGAGAGTGTGTTAGTCCAATCGAAGATGCGGCGATGAAATGGTGCACAGGGAAAGACCCAAGCAGTAAGCATTATTATTTATTCTTAATGTAACTCGATTGTCCAACAGCGTCCCCATTGGTCGGCCGCGGGAGGTCAAAACGGTCCGAGACAAAGGGAGCGACTCGGAAGCCTCATCACGACTCCTGAGGCCAGTGTCTTTGTATCAATATGCTCATGTGTATGCATAACTTCAGTGTGCGGTACGACTGTATATATTGCTTCAATAATCAAAGGTTCCAGAAAAAAAAAATTAACACCTCAGGCGTGTTCGCAAGATCCGGACAGCCGATGGCGCACGTGAGCTGTGGAAGATGCCGGTGAGTCGTGTTTCGGCGGCAGCAGCCGTCGATGCGGCCCTCATGTGCTTTTCAAAATGAAACGACGGCCGGTGGAGACGTGCAAAGGTTTGCAATGGCCGTCGGTGTTCTGCCATTGCATCCACCCGTCCGAAGCGAAGTCGTCGTCGTTATTATTGTTGTCGTTGTTGTTGTGGCCATTCATGATGTACATGGAATTTATTATTAATGTAGATGATATGCATTTTTGGAAGTGCCAAGGGTGTCCTTGTCGACAAGCGATTTTTAGCAGGGATGGCGCGCAATCTTCCAAGCTTGGACACGACGATGATCACGGACAGCAATAACTCCGTCCGGCATTATCCGCGTGCCGGCAGGGTTAAGTATGAGCGACCTAGCAGTCTTTGCAGCGAGAAATGGAAGTCGACGTTGTGTTGTCTGAGCGAGGGAAGACGATGCAGCAGAAATGATGAGCGGCATGTGAAGTGTATGGTCTATAGCAATGGCTCGCTCACTCAGCAGTGGCAGCAATCGTGATGAGAGATTCGGACAGTCGTAGTTGTGTCACATGTTTCAGCGCGTTCATCAGGTGCAATCGCAATATTGACAACGTCGGTCGTTGGGATGCCGTCGTTGTCAAGAGGTGTGCAGCCAATCATGTAAACAGAAGTGGGGCCCCAATGCGCGCTAGAAGGAACCTAACGCAAGGTACTCGCGGCGACCGGGATCGATCCCTTTTGCTGCCCATCATCTGCTGATGCACCCGATGTACTGACTGGACTGCAACTGTAGTAGTCGTCGTCGTAGCCCTGCAACAGGTCCGCTTCCACTCTCACCAACACCACCACTAGTACCACTCCGCACCGCACCCCTTCACAGTCGTTCCTTCCCCGGTCGCGCGTTCAATTTCTCTTCACATACATTCGTTTGCCTTGGGATCCGGTAGCAGACCGACAACAAAGTGTGCAGTACCACGCCAGGAGATAACGACGGCTTCACGCGACCGACCAGCGACCTTCGAGCACAGCAGCACCCCGTCAGTCATCTCGCAACGCGACCGACCGCACCCTACCATCTCCTGCATTACTTGGAAAGGAGGGCTGTGACACCAGCAACATCTTCAATCCACCCGTCGCACTCTTCTCGACGACCGAGCGACTGCTGCACACCAGCCGGGCGGTGGGCCGCGAAACGCGAACTCGAGCTGCGAAACATCGACGACGAACAACCCCTATCGAGAACGAATTGGGAACGACCGATACATCCACATCAACCTAATCTGCGACCGCCTGCGTGGCATGAATTAGATACCGGGAGGCGATTGTACTCCACGAGTGAAGAGGACCGCCGTCGACATATCCACTCGATCGGACAATCTCTTCCTTGCCCTTGTACTGTCACGCTTGCGCTGCTGGCAGTCGCAAACAAAGGTACGCCTTGATCATATCGCAAGCACGACACACAACTCTTTCACCACTATAACGCGGCGTCGGTGACATCAAGGTCATCCTCGTGAATAGTGCCCACTTCCACTTGTCATACATACTGACACTTCTCCGCCAGGCGTTCTCAATCTCTTGCTTGAACTGCCCTGCCCGTTCACGCCTACTTCTCGACCTCCTTGTATCGGCTCTCGTAGCCCGCCACGCCCGCCACGATGCCATCAACACTCAGACCGTCGACTGTATACACGGGGCACCGCACCCTGACACTTCTTTCTCTTCTCACAGCCTCGGTAATGGCGCACGCAGCGCCATCGGCTGACCAAATGGACCTTCATGGCATGAGCCATCGCCTACAGAAGCGCGCCAACACAATCGTCGGCTGTTTCTCATCGTCAGGGAGTTTGACCGACTCGGGCACCTATACGTATCAATCTGCTGGATACTGCTCGACAACGACATGCGGAAGCAGCAGCATATTCGCTATGACTGGCGGTGACGATTGCTGGTGCGGTGATACAGCTCCGCCCAAGTCTGACAAGGTGGACGACTCGAAATGCAATCAAGCTTGCACAGGATACCCCTCGGATACGTGTATGTATTCATGCATAGCGCGGACAACTGACAAATACTGACAAGCAGCAGGCGGCGGTTCAGACTACTGGAGTGTATACACGACCGAAGACCTTTCTGATGTTCAATACGACGCTGCGTCAAGCTCGAGCTCAGCGTCGTCATCCAAGTCTCCCACTACCGATGCACCATCTGCGGCAACTTCGTCACCTTCAGAAACTGCAGTCAGAGCCACGCTAGTTTCGAGTACTATAGCAGGTGGCTCAACCGTAGTCGTGACACAGTTCGCAACGCACGAGCCGCTATCGACATCATCAACGTCTAAAGAAAGCGGAGGTGGCGGTGGCTCTAACACCGCTGGAGTTGCAGCCGGCGTTGTCGTTGGTGTCGTCGCACTCGCCGGTCTCATCGGAGGCCTAATATTCTTCATGCGGAGAAAGAAGCAGAAGGAGGCCGAAGAGGAATACCGACAGAAAAACCAAATGCACGATTTCATGCGTAGTACCAGCGAAAGGAAACCGGGCTCCGGCTACAGTGGCCTCAGCGACCAACGGCTGGATCCCACGGCCGGCGCACGCCGCAACAGTGTCGGTAGTCTGGCAGATAACCAAGACTACTCGCGGAGGATATTAAGAGTGCGTTAAATCATTATGCTCGGGAGAGATCACGCTAACGCTTTACAGGTGGCCAACCCAGATGGAAACTAGGATTTTCCCGAGGACCAGCTCTCACCTTTACGCACTCATGCTTCCGCGCCACAACAGCGCAAACTGAGCCGGCGGCAAGCATGTGACATACCCTTCTGACGACGACGAATCCGATACGAACATAGCAGCAAAGGATCATGTGGCACTGGGTCATCACTACTACTACTCTCACTGGGCTGGCGCATTTGGTGAAGGGATATGGGCTGGCTCTTCGGGCTGTCACCCATTGGTCGACCTGGTCAACATTAGCGATATGCGAATGCTTTTTTGACTTGACTCTGTTGATACCCGGAAACTCCGAATCGAAAGCATCTATCATGAGCACTTCCTACCTGTACCTTGGCCTCCATTTCTCCGTCTACTATTTGGATCGTTTGTCTACTCACCGTTGAGGCATGTAGGCGTGTGGTAATCAGAGCAGAGGTATGGAAGAGCATGCTGCGTCCGCTCTTACATAGCTTGTCCGCGATGTTCATTCCATGCTCATGTGCGATGCCAGCAGTTGTTTACATTTACTCCACAAGATTGGTTGTTTCTTGGCCAAAGCAAGGCCGTGAAGCTGGCGCCGGTGTCTTCAGCCCGTCTCCTCACGCTGGCACAGGGTTGGTAAGACTCGTGGAAGCTCCACCTGATTTTGGGTGAGGTGAGCTCGAAGTAGAGGAAGGCTTTGAACGGAGGCTGGCCTAGCATCACCCATAGGCACTGCTATTAGCACAGAACAGCTTTGAACCATAGAGAACAGGAAGCGACCCTCCAAATTATGGAAAGCTATCACTGAGCTTATGCTCGCTAATGCAGGTACATGACAGTAGTCTTATGGTATTGAATCCTCCTCGATTGAAGTATGAGTGAGCTTGAGCTCGTTTGCCGTCATACGTGTACATGATGGAGAGCGGTAGCCGAATCGCCGTCATGACCTAAGAAACCTTACTCTTCCTCGTGTCTGCAATCCAGGTCTCAGTCAAGTGAATTGCCTAGCAGTTAGCATAGAGCGTTCTCATCTCCTCGAGACTCGAGAATCGCGTGAACGGGGTAACTCCCATGCAATGCATGTGGCCTCCCGAGCAGCCGTTAGCGTCCGCTTAGCAAGCAGGGTTTCTGAGCCAATGACGTGCGGCGCGGAGTACCTCATCAAATTTCTTGAACCTCGAATATTTTATCGCCATGAACATTCCCTCGCTCTGTGGCTCCACAACATGGCACATCGAGATACAGGCGACTCCGTCGTCTACAAAAACCTCGCCCTCGAAAGCAAGTCCCTCAAGCGCAAGCGACCCGACCCGAACACCAACAAGAGCGTCAACTCTCCCAAAATCCACGCCCCTCACGCAGTGAAGCGCCAGAAACTCTTCGAAAGCAGGAAGCAACTCCCCGTCTTCTCACGGAAATCCGATATCATCCAAGCTTTGCAGACTTCCGATGTGCTCATATTATCCGGAGAGACCGGGTCCGGCAAGTCTACGCAGATTCCACAGTTTGTGCTGGAATGCGAGTGGTGCGTGGGAAAAGTGGCTGTGACGCAGCCGAGGAGGGTGGCGGCTGTGACGTTGGCGAAGAGGGTTGCGGAGGAGGATGGAGAGGGGAGGGTTGGGGGGAGGGTGGGGTATTCGGTGAGGTTTGATGAGTGTGTGAGTGAGAGGACGAGGATTAAGTTTTTGACTGAGGGGATGTTGTTGCAGGTTTGTATTGTGTTGTCGTGTTTGGTGGGTTTGGAGCGGTTGCTGACGAGACCTTTGTAGGAGATGTTGCGGGACAAGAATTTGGAGAGTTATTCGTGTGTCGTTGTTGATGAAGTTCATGAGCGGAGCGTGGATGTTGATCTGATTTTGGGGTTTTTGCAAAATTTGATTACCAGAGGAAGAAGAAAAAAGCCGTTGAAAGTCGTTGTGATGAGTGCAACAGCCAATGTCGAAGAGTTAAAAACTTTCTTCGCAGATTCCAATGCAGATGACCAGACCGATGGAATGGACACGGAGCTCATGAATGGTCATGGTGTCGAAATTGCCAAAAGTGACGATTCTGACGGCTTCTCAGACGACGAGACGAGGCCACTTAAACCGAACGGCAAAGCCAATGGCATGTCAAGAGATCAGACGAAACATAAGCGTAGCTTGAAGCGCCCAAAGGTGTCGTCGTGTCATGTAGAAGGCAGACAGTTTCCCGTGAAGCTGAGCTATCTGAATTCGCCAACCGAGGACGTTTTAGATGCTGCGTTGCAACGCATCTTCCAGATCCACTGCAAAGAACCGATGCCCGGCGACGTTTTGGTCTTTCTTACTGGACAGGAAACGATCGTTGGCTTACAGAGGCTCGTGCAGGAATTCGCCGAGAACCTGACAACAGACTTTCCAAAGTTGCTTGTGAAACCGTTATTTGCAGCACTTCCTCAAGAGCAGCAACAAGCAGTCTTTGAGCCGGCGCCTCCGAACACGAGAAAGATTATCCTGTCAACCAACATTGCAGAAACGTCTGTGACAGTGCCCGGAGTGAAGTTTGTCGTCGATAATGGCAAAGCCAAGATCAAGCAGTTTCGCAATCGAATTGGGCTCGAATCGCTCCTTATCAAGCCTATATCGCGATCTTCTGCAGATCAGCGCAAGGGACGAGCTGGCAGAGAAGCTCCCGGACAATGTTATCGCTTGTTCACGCAAAAGGACTATGAGAGTCTAGACCAGGATACGACACCGGAAATCCTTCGCTGCGATCTCAGCGACGCCGTGCTGAAGATGAAGGCACGCGGCATCGATGATATCATCAATTTTCCGTTCCTATCACCGCCGCCGCGAGAAGCTGTGGAACGATCGTTGCTGCAGCTGCATCAGCTAAGCTTTTTGGACGACTCCGGTCACATCACCGAAGCAGGTCGAAGAGCTTCGAAACTACCTCTAACACCATCTCTCGGTCGTGTCTTGCTCGAAGCGGCCAAGCCAGAGCGCGACTGTTTGCTCGAAGTCATTGATATTGTGGCATGTCTCAGTACACAAGAAAAGAGCATCTTCATCCCTTCAGATACCGAGGAAGGGCGGGAAAAGGCGGCGGAGGCACGATCTCAGCTCATCCGGCGACAAGGTGACCATCTCACACTTCTTGCTGCCATACAAGGCTATTCTGCGGAGCACTCGGACCGCAAGCGTTGGTGCTATGACAGGCTCATCTCACACCGAGCCATGAGGAGCGTCATGGATGTGCGGAAACAGCTCATCGCACAGTGTAAGCAGTTATCGCCTCGCGCCACGGTGCGGAATACTGTGGACGAGGAGACGCAGGAGAACATTTTGAAGTGCTTCTTGCGTGGCTATAGCAAGAATGTGGCGCATCTTTGTCCAGATAAGACGTACAAGACGTTCCCGCCCGGGACCCAGACAGTAAGTGTGGGCGCGCGTGCCCTCTCCTCCCGGCTACACCGCTTTGCGTTGTTTTGGTATACTTCGTGCTCTCGACTAACGATCCTCGATGTAGGTTGCGATACATCCCAGTAGCGTGCTTTTTGGTCGCAAAGTGGAGGCGATCATGTACAATGAGTTTGTCTTCACCAATAAAGCATATGCTCGGGGTGTTAGCTCAATACAATTACAGTGGTTGGAGGATATTTATGGATGAAGCTGGAGACAAGGACAGCAGGACAGAAGAGGTCTCTATCGCGTGCGCCAAACTTCATCCCAGACAAATCGCGGTATCCCGCAGCGTATATCGCCGAGGCTTTCTCGAAACCTTGGTGGTTCTAGAAATCGGTCCGGCAACAAGAATCTGACACGAGATGACACGAAGTGTTTGCGGTTTCGTGTGGCAGCCACATGCTCGCTTCCCAAAACTCTTCTCGAAGCGAGCGGGTCGCGAGACGCCTGGAACCTTTATCGCGCTAAAATCGGAATGTTGGTTCGGCGCCGATTGTCGACGGAGTTGCATGTTTGCAAGCTTGATCGATGCGATGGACCAGTACGCATGATTGTGACAGGCATGGCAGAGACAACTCAGCTATAGTACTGAAGAGAATCACTCTATCCGGACCAGCTCTGATATCAGAGATCGAAGCATTGCAGATTCATTATTGGTTGGCAAAACAGCGTATTCACTTGCAAACATCGCGCTAATGTCTTGGCGTATACTATTTTGCTCTATGTGCCTGACGTGACCCTCACGCTCGTTGCAGCGCTTTGGAGAATACTGGTCCTGCACAGACGGTTCCCTTTGCCACACGACCTCGGACCTGTCGTACATCAGCGACACTTGTTGGTGGTACCATCGCCACCAACATGTCGGATCAGCCTCTCCACACCGAGGACTTGCGAAGTGATCTAGAATTGCCGGAGCCACAGATCTCAGCGCCGGAATTCGACTTTGCCCGGCTCGAACTGTCGCAGGAGCAAGCTCTCATACTTCTGTCAAGTAGTGCTACACTAGGCGACCTGTTCAACCACAGAGTAGAGGCGCGGGTCAATGAACGGACGGCGTTGTTCAGGGAGATCATTCAGGAACAGAATGTGCAGATCAGCAAGCTGCGACCATCAGATACCACTTCTGCCGACTCTAGCTCGATATCGTGGACGACGACACCACCTGAGCCATGCCAACCCTCGTCATCTTCAACCGGCGTCGACAACGCAAGACCGGACTTGTCCGATGATCAAGCTCGAAAACTCATCAAAGATAGTGCCACGTTGAAGCGCCTCTTCAGCAGCAATGTGAAGTTCCGTGTCGACAAACGAACGGCCAAATTGAGACAAGCCGTTGCAGCGAAAGATGTCGAGGTGGCAAACCTCCAGCAGAAGCTTGAGATCGCCGCCTGGGAGGCCAGAATCAAGCATGCAGAGCTTGTCGAGCTGCGTGAGAAGCTTGAGCACAGTATGCCATCTGCTCCAGCTCAACGCGAGGATATGGACAGCTCGAGTGCTCGAGAACGCATGAATGTTGCAGTTGTTGACGAAGTGTCCCTCGGGAGCCTTGTCCTTGACAAAATCCGTGGTAATAAATGCCTGCAGAGCTCCATCCAGGCTGTGGCGCAAGCGAAAGCCGTGGACCTATGGGCCATCGATGAGCACGACACCAAACTCGCTGAATGGACCACGGCGATGGTTATCAATGGCAAGAATTCTGCAGGTATTTCGGCCGAGTTGAATGAAGTCCTCCACATTTCTGAGCCCAATGATCCTTCTATCCTGGAGTTTACGAGATGCCTCTTCGAGAAGGTGGATGAGCTTACACGGCCCGAGCAGGCACCACCGCCACTACCGTCAGTAGCTCTTGGCACTGGGGGTAGACCATTTGAGAGGCTCAGGTCGCCTTGGCCGCAGACCATCGAAGACCAGGAAAAGTTCGTTGCGAGTCCCCATTTGTCTACAGTGCAGCCCATATCTACCCACGAGCAAAGTCCTCATTCGCCTCAACCGGTTGTGGGTCAAGAAGTGCTCGAGCAAAGGAAGAAACAGCCTGGTTCTAGCACTAAGAGACGGCGGGACGATAGCTACATGGCCACGTTCGAGCCCGATACCGAGCATGAGTCCGACGACGACGAAACTCAGCTTCACCGTGTGTCGAAGCGTCGCAAGATCGCTGACGCGGATGGGGAAGAGGACAACGACGAAGAAAATGAAGAGCGGAAAGATCTCGAGGAGGAAGGCGATTGGAGGTGGTGGGAATGGTGACGTGGTCGCTCTGCAATAGCTGTGAAAAAGCCATCGCATGCCGCATCCATAGCTCGTTGTAATGCAGGCTGTCAAGGGTAGCTTCCGTAGCCGCCATGATCGTCCTGCATCGGAAGAAGTCTTTGACGCCCGGTGCCTTGATCATCCTTGACTGAACGTAGTGGGCAACCCTTCCGATCAGGGAACGATCCCATTGCTAGATCCCATGTCCACTCCGACATCGTGGGTCTGCCGGGTCATACTCGAGGTTGTGTCTAGTGAGCCCTCGCGCGCGGATCCTGGTCGGTGGCCAAGTGCTTTAGTGGCAATGGCTTGCTTTCCGTCAATTCGGTCCTCATCAAAGCACTCGTGCACTGGCTTCAGCCGTTAGTCATGTTCCGCAATGTAGTCTGCCAAGCTATTCGTGTCTCGCCGTTAGAGTATCACACTCGCTGTTAGGCGTAATGTGATACCACGTCGAGCATCTACCAACTTGGCATTGCAAGAGGTCACCGCGTGTCGTGGCGCAGTCTCGAGATCATGTAGTCTGATTGCACCATGGAGGTGCGCTATGAAACGATCTTCCGTGTATATTTCATGATTGTAGCTTGAGGAGACACTCGTTTGCGCAAGACGAGCTTTGGTCTGTTGACACAATTCGAGCTTGTTTGCTTGGATGTGTTGTGTTTCGCAGAAGGTCTTGGAGCGGCCCGGCGAAGGATGCGCTCATGTCTCTTTCTCTGAAAACAAATGAACACACCGGGCGAATCAGGTGTTGAAGAGGGAAATATCCCTATCTCATAAGATCTCACCCCCTTGGAGGTATTGTGCTGTGAGGACGCAGTCAATGGAGCCCTATTGGTCAGGAGAGATCCTGGATTGCTGATTGGCTCCCTTGATCCCCCCTCCCGCAGCCATTACGCTATAGGGAAGTCCGTGAAGCGCCAAGAAACCTCTGACCATACTGCATCGGAGCTCTGATACGGACAAGCGTCCTCAACACAAAATATATGCAATTTGTGTTTCGCGTGTGGCTAGCATCTATGTCACTTCTCATCGTGGACAGTCGTACTGTGGTCAAGATCATCGCAGCACCATGCACCAGAGATACGAATGCCGAGCGATCATGCGATGAGATCCGTCATGGCACTACTACGATCATCAATGTAGACCTTCTCTAACACAATTACACATGGTGTATACGCGCTGGCAGCGATCACAATGCGGTAGCGTACTCCGGAAAGATGGGATAGAGGGGTACTGTCGCACCTCTACAGCGGCTGTCTCATCGTGGTGCTTCGCAGCCTTGGCTACTTCTTGCCACCGCCACAAATACGACTTCTTATACATCCCTAGAACTTTCGTACTCGCTACATTAGCTCTCACTGTCTCTGCTACTATCTGACTGCAAGGACAAAATTATCTACCAACCGCCTATTAGAAACATCGGCAACACTAGCGGAGGACTCGATAACCAATTGTGTGGTGCCATGTTGTAGATTATATGAATCACCATGTAAGAGCTCTGTACTAGCGTCTTGTGCTGTATGCAGCATACCTCTGCCATGGCTTCTCGTCTTGCGCTTGTCTTATAATAGTGCCATACAGGAGTATGGACCAGCTCCTGTCATGAAAATAAACACGAGTATACCGAATTCTCTAGCCTGACCGCATTGTTGTCCTGTCTTATAAATCTCCACATAACACCCTCTGCCCAATAGAACCAAGAACTCCGTCTCCACTACTCAAACAGCCATTACCACCACTACCGCTACCATCATGCATTGTTCCACTTTACTATTCGCCCTGCTGGCGGCTCTGACCTTTGCAACCCCAACAATCCGGAAGAAGAGCCTTGGGCGTCGAGTACCCATTGTTGACCATCCGACTGACGACAGCTGCAAAGATCCTAAAGCGACGAGGGATGACATCTGTTCTGTACTTCTTGTAAGTTCTAAACATACACATATACCGATACACACGAACCAGCATACGCAAATCTGGGAGCATGGCTCGAGCACAGCTGATTCGATTGTCTGTGTTAGGATGGGCCGGGTAGTATAAGGTCGTTCGCTAGATGTAAGGAATGTGGGCATGGATGCCTGAAATGCGGCGATATTAATTAGATGGGACGTACTCTACGATTGTCGTGGTTAGGTCCAGCTCGAGAACGATGGAAGATGGAATGCGACGAGCGATGGTGCGTGAAGATGTTATCAAGAAGTAGGGAAAACCGAGCAATGTGGAAGTTTTAGTACAGCGACTGCACGTGGTTTGAAAGGATGCTTGGGATCCTGCTATACACTCGCTATGCCATCCATGCAGAAGGGGGTGGAATTCGGAAGCCGCTGTGAAGAAGGAGGGAACGCTCTCTTAGCTCGATTCCGAGTAACGTTCTGGGGTGCTACGCGCAGGCGGCCATCGTGGCTGACACTATACAACCTTGAATGCATGCCCGGTGCAGCGAATTCAGCCAGTCAATCCATGCCCAAAGTCTGTCGTACTTGATGCCTTCCGTGCTCCATCACGCAGAAAGATGCCGCGGTCGAGATCCTTGCTGCTGCCTAAACGCCCACGCCGTCAGTCGCAGCCGCATGAGCGAGCACCGAACGTTGGGGAGAGCGCACCACCGTGCGCGTATCCCTGAGCAGATATCTCGAGCTTTGCCTGGTGCGCGTTCCTCGCGATTGGCACTTATGAGACGTGAGAAAGCTCGCCAAATATCCGGCAAGTGAAGTATGCGGATTTCAGCCAGTATGATGGCATGTATGTAACGAGTGTGCGGCCAATTCCGAGCGTTCGCGAAGATGCTACGCATCGCGTATTATCGTGGCTTCTAAGCCTACCTTCGTTGCAACCCGGCCGCAAGCCCCAGGGGCAGGGAGCAGTGGGACGATAGAAGACAGGTCGACGCCGATGCTCTAAGGTGAGGCTTCTCTATGTGGATCATTACGAAGAGGCTTCGTAGGTTGTGATTCATCGTGCTCGTATGGTTGGCTAGTCAGAAGAAGCACTTCTAACATTACCTGGCTTTCGCCGCAGCACGAGGTGCAGTGTGCGTTCGTCCTGCCTCGCTCAGAATCGCTGCCGGAGAGCATGATGCCGGTTGTATGTACTGCAGGTGGCTAATGATTTGGACGATGCCGAGGGCTGGCGAATTGCATGTATTCACGCGTCGCGTCGTGGAAGCAGACGTCAGGGCTTGGCGCTCGGAAGCGGTCGCCGCTGACTTCGGCATGACCCGGGGAGCGTCGCGTGTTCCGGTAGCCTGTGTACTAGGCTGTTGGTTGAAGCAATAGCCAACACACAACACATCAACCACCAACGCACAATCCATCACGCATTACCAGGGCCAACACCGCGCACTGTTGCACTGACCACAGAAATCTCTGCGCCGCCACATACTCTTCACACGCCCAATATGGCGGACGTACTTAACCCGGTCCACACGGAAGCGCCTCACCAGAAACGACAGATTCCCAGCTCGGCCATCGCCAACATCGACACCATCGAGGGCCTCACGGATAGCGACGATCAGTATGCGACCTACAAGAAGCTGCAGCGGCAACTCGAGTACATCAAGCTACAAGAGGAGTACATCAAGGACGAGCAGCGAAGCTTGAAACGCGAACTTGTCCGGGCACAGGAGGAGATCAAGCGCATACAATCTGTACCGCTGGTCATTGGACAATTCATGGAGGCCATCGATCAGAATACTGGCATCGTACAATCATCCACCGGCAGCAACTATGTTGTGCGCATACTCAGCACACTCGACCGCGAACTGCTTAAGCCTTCCAGCAGTGTGGCGCTGCACAGACATTCTAATAGCTTAGTCGACATTCTGCCTCCCGAAGCAGACAGCAGTATTGCTATGCTCGGTGCAGATGAGAAACCAGATGTCACATACGCAGATGTCGGTGGTCTGGACATGCAGAAGCAGGAAATCCGAGAAGCCGTGGAGCTGCCCTTGACACAATTCGATCTCTACAAGCAAATTGGTATTGATCCACCGCGTGGTGTGCTGCTCTACGGTCCTCCAGGCACGGGCAAGACGATGCTGGTCAAGGCCGTGGCGAACAGCACTACTGCGTCATTCATCAGAGTGGTCGGATCGGAGTTTGTGCAGAAGTACTTGGGAGAAGGGCCACGTATGGTGCGAGATGTGTTCAGAATGGCCAGAGAGAATAGCCCGGCCATCATCTTCATCGACGAGATCGATGCTATCGCGACCAAGCGTTTCGATGCGCAGACTGGTGCCGACAGAGAAGTGCAACGTATCCTGCTTGAGCTGCTCAACCAGATGGACGGATTCGACCAGACCTCGAACGTCAAGGTCATCATGGCAACGAATCGTGCCGATACTCTCGACCCTGCACTTCTCCGACCTGGTCGCCTCGACCGAAAGATCGAATTCCCATCTCTGCGTGACCGTCGCGAGCGACGTCTGATTTTCTCCACCATTGCGTCGAAGATGAGCTTGTCACCTGAAGTCGACCTCGACTCGCTGATCGTTCGAAATGATCCGCTATCAGGAGCTGTGATCGCGGCGGTGATGCAAGAGGCTGGTCTGCGAGCTGTGAGGAAGAACAGGTACAACATCATTCAGCAAGATTTGGAGGACGCATACACGAGCCAGGTCAAGGGCACGAGCGAGGCCGACAAATTCGACTTCTACAAGTAGATCGTCACGATAGATGCGCATAGTAGGCAGGGCATGGTTTGTAGTATACTTGGCACAATTCGGGCGAGCCAGCAGCGCTCACACATGCTCTCAGAGGCAAACAGTAGCATAGCTGTATCATAGCGCAAAGTAAGAATGACAGAAATGTGTAGAAGTAAACTCACCCGTGAGTTGGTCAAGAATTTCATCGCAACGTAAACGCGCTATGTGTACTCACTCGAGACCAGGACCTAGTACGTCCTACGTCCTGTACGGCGGTAGGATCGAAAGCAGCTACTATTTCATCCGACTTCAGCTCGCTTAGTCCTACTATAATGTGAAAAACAGATATCACACGCCGGAATAGACCCCGATGATCCTTAGGTATCGAGGTAAGAACAAGACTACCTACTCTCTCGACTATTAAAGCTATATAGTCTATACTAATCGATCTACCGTAAATACTCTACGGATAGCGATTCTTTATAAGCAATATAAGCGAAGTGCAAATATACGGGGTACGAAACTAACTATTAGATAAAGAATTGGCGCGTTCTTTACGAGACCGGGATAAGCCTCATGGACGTCGTCGAGTGCGGCCGCGAGTTCTGTATCGAACTTGCCGCTTATGCCAAGTTTGAAATGGACGCGACGATGAAAAGATCTCATAGGGCAAAACGCAGAGAATGGATTACCACGAAAGGTGTGCTGTACCATTCATCGCTCTGACATCGATGACGAGTCCTGGCATGTGCTCTTCGCTGAATTCACCTACCTCGCACAGTATCGCCACTTCCGAACTTGTGCTGAACCGCCCTCCGGGCAGCGGACTCCCGTTTCACTCCAGGGCATCTAGACAGATAGTGTCGGGTGTATTGAGCTCGCTAGGCACTGACTCAAGGACTGCTTGAAAAACCATGAGGGTCGGGGAAGACTCGGGATGACTGCAGATTGTCCGACCAGATTGCTGAAGATCGTGGAAAACAGATTTATGCTCGTTGACAGCGCCATTGAGACTTCAAGTGGACCATACGCCGTTCTCAGCCACGTTTGGGGGAAAGAGCACTTTCTTACTCTACGCCCAGAGTCCATGTGATTCTTCCGTGCTGGAGCCGCGATTGATCATTTACCTCCCACGTACCGAGATGCCGTGATTATCGTCTGACCGCTGGGTATCTCATATCTGTAGATCTACAGCTTTTGCGTCATTCGAGGTACTGCAGACAGGGACCTTGAAGCCCTCGCATGAGCAGTGTTGCGGCAACTCGCTGATCAACATTGGTGCGGCACATGGATGTCATGAAATGGGGGGTGAGATGGCAACCCTCGATAAATCAGGCAGAATGAAGGTTCGATGTGTGGAGCATGCAAGATAAGCGGCTAACTGTCGACTACATGACAGCGCTTCAACTGCCCTCTTTCGAACTACTGTACTGATGTGACCGGTCAATTCAGTAGCGAATTCTGTGACCTAGGACGCTGCATTTTGGCAAACACCAGCTGTCCTGGGCAGGCCCTTCTTGTGGTATGCTTAATGAGTCTAATTCATATACAGTTGTAGACACTACTCGTATACAGATAGTATGGATCTAGGGCCTGGACGACTCAAAGCTCTCGAAGACCCAGACTTTGAAGACGAGAGGCTTTAAAAAGCACTAATCTACTACTATCGAATAAATGGGGCATACTGCCAATCCCGTTTGACATATTGTGAAGATAAGCTGCCTGCAACGCAGGGCATAGCTAAATGCATCGCCAGCCAAACAAAGACGAATACATCACGGGTTACTTTACCCGATCTTCACCAAAGGCCCTTAGATACTCCACAAGACATACAGGTTTCTGACCAGTCGCTAACATTGTCAACGGAACATCACAATAGCCGTCCTGCCCAAGCTGGAGCTGGCACACTATTTTGCCATATCAGAAATGCCGACATCACTGACAGAAAGTGTGCCTGGAGAGATACTGGCTGCATACATTACTACACAGCATAATCAGCCACTACCTAGTAGTTCGCGTCCCTTGATGTCCTCCAGCGCTCGTTACTATAGAGGCAAAGTCTTTCGTATCGATAGGACACCGTCTACAGACGAACGGAGCCCACCAAAGATCAGATGGCGTTGGCCACAGAGACTTTCGAGCGTACATCGATGGCCTCAACCTGGACTGGTGGTCGCAGTTTGTGTCACCACCTTACTTATTCGAAGCGACTGATCACAAGAGCAAATTGCAAAAGACCAACTCCTTGAAGGAGGTAGCTTCAGGGACACATTGATATGCGACCTGTTCGGTGCTGGGTATGCTCAGCTCGATGCGAGGCTTCGTCAGGCAGCCATCAAGACTCTCGCCGCGGCTGCTGGAGGATTCGAACGCATGGCGATTATGCGCGGTTCGGCGGTCATCGAGGCGCCTTCATAACTCACCCATTGAGGGTCAGTCGCCATGGCGCCTTGATATCGTGTGAACGGTTCTTACCCTTTATCAACCTACCTCAGGGCTTCCGAGCGGTATGCGGACATACTGGACGGTGTGGGAGCAACTTGGCAGCTCCTTTCCTATCGCGACGAATGGTGCTGTTGGAAGTCATGGTAGCTGGCTATCTGCTGGTCGAGCTCTTGTTATGGCACTATAACAGCTTCTGAACTCTTGAATCAGGCTACTATGACAGACACAAGATCACACTTGGTAGGAACTCCTCAACTCCTGCGAAAGCTTCGTTCTTGCAACTTCTTTCGATGGTGCGGAATCGTCACATCTTCTGGTTCCAGCTGTAGTCGGGCCTAGCATGTCAGATATCAAAAGGCGATGTTCGTAGAGGACGTGGAATCTTGCGAGAAGTGCCGAGCGCACTGCGCAGCGAAGTTTGGTAACCAACCGTACTGGCGATGCCGAGGCGCATACAGACAAAGCGTACTATGCTACTCCTTGTAACTGAAGCATGCATTGTACGCCCTGCTGCTTCGGCGGAACGCACAATAATTGATGTCGGCTGCGCCGTGAACCACCAGTCGAATACCGGCCAAAGAGAGCACAAAGCATTACAGAGTCATGCCACCGCCAGCGGTCACGGAGAACATGTCTCCGAGTGTGTCTCCTGCGGAAGTATAGCCTGGCGAAAGCTTCTACCAGATCAATGAACAGCGGACTTGGCGTGGAGGGCACCAAGGCGTGTGCAGAATGTGAAGAGCCTAAAAGGTACACTTGTAAAGGCCTGGGAAGAGCAAAGTTCGGATGTCTTAGGGATACTTGACTTTCCTCATCTTACTTACCAGAACTTCTCCACGTCCAGTGGCGCCGAGTAGTATCACTGAGGATTGTCTTAAGCTCCCAGTTTCGTGGCAGACTTCGTTGCTTGCTCTGGTCTATCGTTTGAACATGAATGGACGAAAGCATATAGCACGTCGCATCGCACTCATCGACCGCCTTCTTGATCTGTTGATCATGCAACTTTGACTTTACGAACGTAAGCGTGTTGACAGCATCGGCAGGGCCTTTGCGAAGGCTAAATAATTCCATCATAACATATCAAACCTGAAGACACTACAGCCTCGAACGCTACTGTAGTCTACACGGCACACCATCCGATCTTATCCCACATGATCCACATCCACTGCCCCACCCCAACGCCCTACCATCATCGTCCTCCGCTAGCAAGCCTATTTCAAGGCCGATAACCCATCCAACTCTTATAGATGTCGACAGAAGAAGCTCAACTCCTTCGGTACACTTTCCAAGCACTTCTGCACTGCAGCGGCCTTCGCTGCATCTCCTGCCCTGAATACGTATAATGGTATACAGATGAGTGCCGCCACCGCGCCCGCGAGCCAAAGTAGCAATATCACACATATTGCGAAGCTTCCACAGTATGAAGGCGTATTCCTGGGCCGATTGGCGATGTTCCCAATGTCGGCGTGCTGCATGTTTGAGCTAGTGGTGGTGCTACTTGGTTAGGGAGGCAGCTCTGTGGGAGCGGTTTCGAGATCTGAGTTTCTTGATCTGGTGAAAACGCGTGGAAACTTGTAGCCTCCGGTGGAAGAAGTCATACTTGTCAATACTTAGGTTTGTGCAGTGTTGGTTTTTTGCTTGATCTATGATAATGCTCGGTGAACGAGGGCGGTACACTGGTCATGGGTGTGTTAAGTAGGACTAGTTCGCCGAGAAAAGGGCCTTCCCATGCCGTGCGCATGAGGCATTGGATGTTTCGGTCAGGATATCAAACTCATGCTTGGACACCAGTCATGCTTACCAGCTATCTCTATTGCCGCTGCCGTACCGTGAGCATCCTCGATCACTGGAACATGCGACTACACTTTGTTCATGTAATTAGCGGCGACCGCTTATCCCGCAAAAGTCCCCCAGCTCCCGTCGATACCGTGACAGAAGAACCTCAACTTCTCCGGTGCGACTTCTAGAGACTTCGCCACAGCCACATTGTTCTTGGCATCCTCGGAATCTGCGCTTACTAATAGATATGCAAAGAAGATGATGAAGACGACAACGACCACTAGAGGACAAAGACATGCACAGATGAGATCACGCCGGCGACTTCGTTGCTGGCACAGTACGTTGGTTCGGATCGTTTTCGTGTATCATCGATGTGCTGACATCAAGGGCCGCTTCGAGATATGTCGATCTGTTTTGTGGAGAGATGCTCATGCCGCTCGCTGGATATGGAGGAAGCGAGAAATTTGTCAAGTCGTGATCTGCGTGGACTGTTCTGGTTCGTGCTTTGGGATCCTTGAAGGTTGTGTTGGACCTCATGGTGATGTTCTTAGCATGTAGTCTCTCTTGCGCAGTTGATATGTTGTTTGGTCTTTGCTTTGGTGATACTGTACGTTATGATATTGTCCTCAGCTGTGTTGAGGCGCCATAACATTGTCCGAGGATCCTTTTGCAAACGGCGTTTCATGATAGGTACCAAGTTTTTGGAAACTTGTACAAAGCTCACATTGTGATCGGAATGCCTGGTTGGCCTGTTGTGTCAAGCTTCCAGTCTGATCAGGTCACATGGCCGGCTCGTCCCGTCATCCAGGCCTCTGAACCAGACTGGCTGCGGCGATGATCTCACATTCAGCAATGCACTGCTAGGTGTGAGCTGAGAATTTCCTCTGTTTGGCTTACATCGACATCTTCCTAGTGTTGACTCTCTACAGCAGAAGCGTGTTCTGCAATAACGCAATTCCTGCAATCCGCCACACCGCCGGCTGGCACGTCCAAGCTCCTCAACTCCGCGGTCATCTGGCACGACAGTCTGCGTAACGTCCGCTAGCTTATGCGGAATTGGTTCTGCTCTCATGGAAGGGAGCTCGCGGCGGCACTGGCATGAAATTCATGAGTCCTAGAATCCTCACACTCATTACTATGCACCTAGTTCTACATGCCGTGTCGCCGACATACCGCGCTAGATCAACCATGTACCCGCCGAGGTAAATAGTCCCGTCACTGCTGGAAGTGGATCAGAGCGCTGAACAGGACAGCATGCCGCCTTTGTAGGTGATCAGCTCGAGGAGGCATCTTTCAAAGCTGCCTGCTTGTTGCACTGTGCGTGGAAAGAACTTGTTGCACGAGCTGAAGACCAATTGGCGCGAAGGTAGGCAGACAGCGTAGAATGGAGCTCTCAGCGAGGACTTGCATGGGGTGTCGAAGACACAATTCGACGCGGGGCCCATAGAATTGCCACAAACAAGTTGAGGTTGGGCCGAACAATCGATTTGGTTCGATTAGAAAATAGCATACCGAGCCTTCAGCGCATTTTGCGCATGGTATTTCTGCTCCGTGATGGGAAGGGAATAGCTCAGGTAATAACTAGGCTCATCAGTGTTGCCGGATCCGAGCGTTAGTGATGACTCGGTTGACCAAGATACCGCGGCTTGTGTGAATTAAGTCAGCATACTGTAGATGCGTAATCATGCTCGCCAAATCCTGGGGCTGCCGGCAGTAGCAAGAGACTAAGATCGTTGCCGCTGTAGCTAAGCGTATAGCCTGCTTCAGTTAGAACGGTCCTGTGTTGTCTTCGATAAGACGGTCGAAGTACGCGACCACTACCACAGCCAGCTGCTGCACTTTTGAGGACTAGTTGGCATTGATCCTGATATCTGATGACCTGATGTCGATATTGTCGTGCTCATTGCTGAATGGATGCGGTATTGGACGCCCGTACAGCTTGTAGAACACAGATACTCCAAAGCCTGCGAAAAGGCGAAAGGGACAGCGTGGTTGAAGCCTCCAAGAGTTTCGAAACGCTCACGATCATTAAGGATCTAAGAGACCGTCTCAAGTCGCTCCTGGTATTTCTTGACGTCCGCGCGAAGCCACACTAGTATTCAGTGAACGCGATATGCGTGGTAGGATCGTGTATCGCTTTTCAAAGTGTTGATGCCGAGAAGTATCCGTGGGCAACCAATACTCCGCTGCAGTACTTGACATGACTTGCAAATGTCAGCACTACGCTCTCTGTGCGCAGCGACCAGGACTTATTACAGTGTGGCATCCACAGAGCATGCCTTGTACAGAGTACACTGCAATAGACATAAACGATGTATCCGTCTCTGAGAGGATAAGACCTGCGGCAGGGCACGTGACCAAATTCTCGCAGCTGCCCGGGCCTTCAACTAGACACCTGCTTCTCTTGTCATTCGTCATCCGTGACAAAGACATGAGAACTGCCCTCGACTGCTCCTCGGATGATATTGTTCAAGATGTCCAAGGCCAGATGATGCGTAAGAAGGGATGACTGTATGGCGCTGGAATATGCTCTGGCATGAAATTGACAGCGGTGCCCTGCCTTGGGCATCGGCGACGACAGGTCTTTTGATACCGAGAATCTCCGCGGTGCCATTCTGACTTCTTGATCTGAAGCTCTGGCACCATTGGCCAAGCAACCGGCTGATCATCGCCCCTCCACTCAGTGTCGCACCATCGTCCAGACTGCATCACGGCATCGGGAACAGCGTCCGTCCGCCGAGCTGATCTCAGATCTGCAATATTGGCTGGCGAGGCTGGGAGATTGTGGTTGGAGCTAAGCAACTTCGGTACACGTGAGATGCCGCTGCGCGGACTTGGTTCCGTTCACGGGGAAAGGTCCGGGTGATTTAGCCGACGGATCAATGTCCCTCTCCGATCACATGGGCGTGATATATGCACGACATTATGAACAACTTACTGCATTAATCTGCATATGCATAACGCTACTGTACAAACGTTTGTCAGACAGCGCTGCCCACTCCTGCAGCTACGGGGCCGTATACATCACCTATTGCGCCGCCCTGCAGCACTATCAAAGGCCTAAAAACATCGGTTGCTGGGGACAGATCCACAACGGATACTGCGACTCGTAGCAGCATCTCGAGCAGAAATCGTGTGGTTAGACTCGACTACACCGTGAGCCGCTAGAGATGGCACAAGGCACAAGGCTCAAGGCCCAGGAGCACATATCGCCCGGGTTTCACTCCTGGTAATTGTCAATAAAAGCTTGCACCACATCTGCCCGGAAGCCTGTTGTCATGCATACCACGTTGTATCCTATCCACTGCACGACGTGGCCGAAGCTGGCACGTATGCTTGGTCGCCTACGAATGACGTGTGCCCTAGCAACACAGCACTGCGATGCCAATCCATCGAAGCGCCGCTGGAGACCAGCTTTGCCTCCGTCAAACAAAGAAACGGTTTCCGCCTTCCAGAAGGACGATATTGCCCGACAATTTACATGGGTCATGGGCTGGCAGCCTGGCAGACCTCCTGTTGTGCCGCCAACCGCCATATCACTCAACGGCTGTACATTCTATGCGCTTCCGTGCCACTGAGACACCAGCACTCTAGATACGACCGCCGGCTCAGCCTAATGGGGCAATCATATCAGGGCAACGTCCTCATATAAGTAGCTCGAAAGCCCCTGGCCATGAAGCGTCAGGAACAATTCAACGGACAGCAGAATCGGACACAAGAGTCGCTTGCATTCAGCGGTCACAGTATCAGCAAAGTAGCTGGGGTCGACATCGCTACTTCCATACAGAGCCCGGGCCAATATCCACTCGGAACGGTATCCACTTCGGACATCTTGGAGGGTCCTGGACATCAGAGCAAAGCTTGCTGCCCCTTCATTCAGCCGAAGAGAATCACGCACGGCATAACCTCCATACAGAGCGAAGTGGCAGTCTTCCAAGCTAGACTTCCTTCTGAACTGGCACCACTGCCACAAGATCTCTAACCACCATGCATTCGGCAGTTCTACTTCCACTACTGGGCTTGGCGGCCGTAGCGCTGTTCAAAGTAATCAACATCATTCTGATCAGAATACAGAACTATTGTAAGCTCGGCCCTGACCATCGCATCGGCATTTCTGACATTGCAAATAGCCAGAGCAAAAGAGCTCAATTGTCGAGAGGTTCCAGCATATCCCGACTGTGGAGTCTTGGGAATTCAACATGCCCGAGATCTTCGGGCCGCCGATAACAGAATGATGTTTGTGGACTTCTTGCAAGAACGACAGCTCAAGATGAACGAGTTGACTGGCAGAGTATGCTCAGTCTTCAGCTTCAACGTTCTGGGACAGAGCATGTTCTTCACTTCAGATCCAAAGAATATCCAGGCTATGCTTGCTACGCAGTTTGCAGACTATGAGCTTGGTCCTACTCGACACGAAATCATGGCTGGAACTCTCGGCGAGGGTATCTTTGTACAAGATGGTAAAGGATGGGAGCACAGCAGGGCAATGTTGCGACCAAACTTCGTCCGCGACCTGATCAGCGATTTGGACCTCGAGGAGCGACACCTGCAGAGCCTCCTCAAGGTCATGCCGGTGCAGCACGACGGCTGGACCAACTTCACCGACATTCAAACCCTCTTCTTCCGCCTCACCATCGATTCTGCTACTGAATTCCTCTTCGGCGAAAGCGTCGACAGCCAAACGAAGGAGGCTTGTAGGGCCCAAACGGACGACTCCGATTCTGTGTCCACCGATGAGCGATCATTCTCCAGGCACTTTGATTCTGCACAACTACATATGGCTAAAAAGTTCCGCCTCGCAGAAATGCACTGGCTCTACAATCCCAAGGAATACAAAGTAGACACGAAAATCGTCAACGACTTCGTCCAAATCTACGTTGCGAAAGCGCTCGCTAAAGGCTCCACCGAGAAGAAAGCAGAAGAAGGTCATGCCGGCCACAAAGAGAAATACGTCTTCCTCGAAGCCATTGCCCAACAGACCCGCGATCCGGAAGAGCTCCGCGCCCAGCTCCTCAACATCCTACTCGCCGGCCGCGATACCACTTCCTCCCTCCTCTCGTGGTGCTACCATCAGCTCCTCCACAGCCCGGAGATCTTTGAAAAGCTTCGCGCTACCATCATCTCCGAATTTGGCACTTACGAAGACCCTCGCGAAATCACTTTTGCCACGCTCAAGGGTTGTCAGTATCTTCAATACTTCTTGAACGAGATTCTGCGACTGTACCCGGTCGTTCCCACGAACGCCCGCCGCAGTAACAAAGCTACGACCCTGCCACGCGGCGGAGGTCCGGACGGCTCGAGTCCAGTCTTCATCCCTGCGGGCACCACCGTTGACTACTCCGTCCATGTCATGCACCGTCGTAAGGACCTTTGGGGCGAGGATGCGGAGGTCTTTCGCCCGGAGCGGTTTTTGGGGAGAAGGCCAGGGTGGGAGTATCTGCCCTTCAATGGTGGACCACGGATCTGTATTGGGCAGCAGTTTGCGCTTACGGAGGCCAGTTATCTCTTGGTGCGGCTGATGCAGAAGTTTGATAAGATTGAAGCCGCACCGGGCTACATGGAGACTGAGCCTGTCACGAGTAATCTGGGACTTACGATGTGTCCTGCGAAGGTTGTGACATTGAAGTTGAGGGAGGCAAAATATTGAGGTTTTGGGGCATATTGGGATCGGTAGGCGGAGGCGGCGCTTCTCCTTTGGCAGACTTGATAAAAATAGACGACATATGGTAAATGGAAGCGGCGTCTTTTGGATGCTTTCAGTTTTTGCAGAAAATTCTTCCAGCATAACACGAATCTGTTTTGCATCACTAGCAGGCTCAAAGGCATGTGGGGAGTGTGAATTGCATAATCGTAAATATTGCGCGAAATCATGGCGTGTCAGGTGTGCGAGCCGCTGACTATACTTCCAATGTGAGCAATCTCGAGTCACTGCCATATTTCACACGCCACGTCCCATTCTGTCTCAAACTGGTATCAAGCGCTGCATCCACGCCCCTGCTTCGCTACATAGTTCACCATACCCATCTCCAATGTCCAGACCCCCCTCCCCAACGACCCCACGCTCCCAACCTCGTCCATCACTGCGGAGCCTCAAGCTCCCGAGCCGAAAGCAAACAAACCTGATCCCAATGAAACCCCAACGCCTGCTTCGGCCACTCTGGTCTAGGCGTCCCACCTTCCTCCTCAGCCTCGTGCTCCCAGTCCTCCAGAACGCCCTCCAAGTCATCGATTGTGTGGTTCGCCAGCTCGTTGTCGCTGATGGCTAACTCGATGATCTTCGTCAGGATCCCGGCATCCTGGCCTTGAGGATGATTCACGACGCCGTTGGCGACTTCGTCAAGGGTTGGGGCGGGGTCTTTCATGGCTCTATTTGTCTCGCCGTGGAAGTAGTGGCAGTGGAGGGGGTTGACGTCCGTGAGGGTGCCGTCGTTGTGTTCTGTGCCGTTGTAGAGGGGGTTGTAGGCGGTCAGGATGACGGTTGGAAACAGAGGTGGTGAGAGGGGGAGGAGACGGGGATCATTCTCGTAGGCCGTTGGGGTGAATGTGTTATCGCCGAATTTGCGTTTGCCTGCGGTGATGATGGCTGGACGGTACCGGTCTTTCACTTGTCTGTACGTATCTTTGTCGAGGGTGTCGCGGGCGTGCAGTTGGACCTGGTCAAGATCAGGTTGATGTAATCGCTGCAGGGAGTGGATGGATACTGTATCATACCTTTGCAACGTCGGCGGCACGAAAGCCTGCTCTGTGGAGGCGGATCATGAGGTCTGCATGCCGCATGCAATGCTTGGGGAAGTAGGTGAGGAGCTCTGTTGCACTCATTGGCAGGTTGGGAAGTCGTTTGGAGGGATCGAGACCGTCTCCAACGCCTGAGTTATAGTCACGAACCATATTCTGTGTATAGATCAGCGTATGAAGAAGAGCGTATGGTTTACAGAAAGTATGTATATATCGTGCAGCGAAGAAAGGACGTGCAGTTTGCTTGAACAATGATAGCGCTGCTTACCTGAACTATAACATTTGCCGACCGAAAATATGGCGGTACTTACTGCTTTTGCTTTGTGCGTGAGATCGTGCGGCGAAGTCGATCGAGTCTGGAAAGTACTGGTTACTGTGTGAATCAGCGAAGAGGCAAATTGATGCTGTGTCTCATATGCCGCCGACCACGCGGAAGTTCAACGGATCTTACCGAGACTTGATTGGAGCTGAGAACTCTCCAAAGACCGTGCATATGAAAGGCTGAGTCATTCACCAGCCTGTTCTGACATGTGACAGCCGCCCCCGATCGCGCTTTGGGTCGCAACTATCATGACAACCATCAAACAACGCAGCTGATACTCATACTGGAGCAGCTGCTCAGAAGCGTCAAGAGCCACGAGCATCTGCAGCGCCCTTTGTGCACCAAGTCTCCCCCAGCTCGATGAACCGCTTCAGCATCCTGGCTGCGGAAGATGAATGCCCTTCAGATCAGATTACTCCTTGTGCTGGCGCCGACAGGGTTATGGAGCGCATTCAGACGCTCGAGCGCAAACTTAACTCGCCTGCCAGCGCCGACGTCTGAGACGATGTCGAGCGATCTGAAATAAATCGATAGTTATCCAGGAGAAGGCGCTAAATTCATCAGCACGCGAGAGCCATCTAATAGGGACACAATTCGGCGGACTGCTGCTTCTGCACCTGCAACTTGGCGATTTATAAGAGACTCTGTGTGCGAGGACGTCCCAAGATAACAAAGCCGCGAGGCGCGGCGGTTCCACCCGCACAGGCACCTCGCACCTCCTAGAGCCTACTCCTCCCACCACTCTCGATCTTCGCCAGATTGTAACCATCACTTCCAGCAATCATGTCCTCCACCACAGACACCTCATCCTGACCCCATACCATATCTCCAACCTGCTGCCAAGCTCCAATTCGTCTCTCATCATCTCGCGACTCTGAGGCAGCAATCTTTCTGCGAAAGACTCGATATGTTGGTACGCCACACAAACCAGCTTCCCTAGCTTCCAAGGTCCGAGCTCGGAGGTCTTGTTTGCTCTCCGGAGAGTTTGCGCGACGGAGAATATCTGCTCCATCGCAGCCTGCTTCGTCAATGACGTTCTGTAGGACTAGGTCGGATGACATGTCGAGATTACGTTCCCAGCATGCACGATAGAGGATGTCCTCGAGCTGAGGCTCGACCAGCACAGCACGAAGCACTGTCGGTGTACGGATGGGGAGCTTGTCAGCCCAGTAGAAGGCGATGTGCTTGTCGGGCCGTCCTTCTTGCTCGTTGATGGCATTCCACCAGCGAACCCAGTCAGTATGATCGAGTTGGGAATAGTTTCGTTTCTGCTCGGATACGGCAGACATTGGAGTGTCTGGTGCGCCGATTCTGGTGAGCGAGATCAGCTTCCACATGACATATTATATCGACGAGAAGCGGCTTACTGTCTGAACAATATTCCCAGCAGAAATGGCTTCATCTCAATAGTCAACTTCTCCCCAAAATCTCTCTTCAGCCTCTGTAGTTGCGTCCATCCCAAGAATGCCCAGGGACTACTAAAATCATACCAAAACTCTAGCTTCACCTCCTGACCGTCAGGAATCTGGCCTTTTTTACACCTCGGAACCAGTTCATGTAACGGTCTTGAGATCTTGAAAATACTGTCGCCATTGTATCCTTCATTCAACGCAAGAATCACAGCCTCGACGAAATGCATCCGATCCTGTCCCCAGTACAGCCTCCCCCGCCTCCGCTCACCCGTTTTGCTATCATACCAGACTTCATCTGGAACCCAAAACCCTGGAACGCCGGGAGATCCACGTTTCACCGCTAGATTGGTCGAAATCTCCAACTCTCTCCTTTGGGCCATACCTTCAAAGCTATCATCCTCAATGGCTCGGATGACCCTCTCCACACCTGCTATCCTAGAAGTACGCACGGCATCGATGAGGGTGCTGTTTTCAGAGACATTCTTGCCCTCGACCCAGTACGCTCGAAACAGCGCCTGCGTCAATGCTGGACGCGACACTGGGCTCACGAAGTAGAGGAGTCGGAGCGGTGCTGTGGTCTTTTGAGGATGTCTGGGTGGTTCATTGTAGGGTATCCCTGTGCGACAGAGAGTGCGTTGGAAAGCTCGTGCTGTGATGGACTTCTTTGTTGGGTTGAAGACGTCTGAGGCTGAGCCTGCTGCACCTTGAGGGGCATTGGTCGCCCGATAGATTGCACCTAAGAGGACTGGGCGGTAGATCAGGTTTGCTCCTGTTCTGGCAGCGAGAGCTTCGATTCTGCGGTGATTGTCTTAATTGTGAGGCTACATGATCGAGACCCTAGACTACTTACTTTGTTGATGCTATGTACGCAAAGGGGCATGATATCTGCCATCTGTCAGCTTCAAAAGACTTCAGAGCCATATTATCAGCGTACATCGTAGTAGAACTCAAGGTCACGACCATTGCCATTCTTGGCGGTCATGGTGAGGACAGTCGTTGAAGCAGAAGCAGATCGTGAGTCACGAGCGATATCTTGCTCTTCGATGCTCTACATATGACGCAAGTTGAGTGATGGCTTTTGTCCATGTTATCAGCCAGGTGATTGGAGTATTTGATGGCATCTTTGGTGGTATAGTAACCTCGGTCGAGTCGAAGATGTGAGGTCAATGCTCGCAACGAGGCAGCCGGCTCGTCTCGCGGCTTTTTCTCGCTTCGAGGCTCGACGGGTCTCCTTCTATTGACATCAATACGAAGAATATATCAATTACAACGATAATTTCCTACAGGCACATCAATCGTCTTCGTTCGTCTCACCCCGCTGAACGTCACGTGTATCCCGATTTGAGAAACATAAGTTGTGCACATCATTTCGAGGGAGACCGATTATCGCAAGAAAAGGCGACTGACACCCGCGATGTCCGAGTACAGTCGCTGCAGCGAGTGCTTGACATAGTCGCTGCTAACTGATCTAGACAATTACGGCATTTGTATTAACTGTGGGTGTCAAAATACATAATGTATTTGAGCACCATGACTACATAACCTGCATCATTGAACTCAAATGAGTGGCATGACCATGACGACATAAACGATATATACGCCTTCGTGCGCACGTAGTTCGAATAATTACTGACCAGCATATACCACCGACAATAGCAACATACCACGCCGATGCAGCAGATACCGGAGTTCACCATCGTTGGTGCGTCTCCAGCAGGATATACGTTCGCCCTTGCCTTGCTGCAGCAATGCCCATCGATCAGGCCTGACCAACTTCTGGTCATCGAAGCCAACACAGACTGGCGCAAACCAGGCGGACCTTTTTGGCTTGCTCCGAATGCACTGCGCTTGCTCGACAATATCATACTGAGCGATGGCGACTCGATCTACACCAAGATCCAGTTCCAAGGCTATCGTGCACAACAGCATACTATGCGCAACGAGAAAGGCGAGTGGCTTGGCGCATTCCCTCACGGTAGCAAGCAAATCTGGGGTTATGATGGCTTGCGGCTCGATCGAGGCATTCTACTCAAGATCCTGGCCGAGGAAATGCAGAGCAGAGGCATTGAAGTGCAGTACGAGACCTCGCTTCGTGAAGTTGTCCGCGAGGATGAAGAGGTAGTGAGCTTCACTGTGCGGCAGGGCGGTACAGATGGATGCATCGTGAGCATGAACACGAGGCGTTTGGTCGGCGCGGATGGCGCCCATTCGAAGACGCGAAGATTCGTTTGCGGCAAGGATGTCAAGCCTCTGTATACTGGCAATTTCATGATAGGAGGATATTTGCCTCGATCAAAGCTGAAGTGGACCGATGAATTCAAAGAAGCACAGAAGAATCGAGAGTTTGCCCTTTCAATCACAGATCGAGGTGGTACCCTTATGATGATTCCGGTCGACCACCGTGCTGAATTGCTGGGCATAGGCCGCCAGTGGCCACTGCTTGAGCCAGACCGCGCAGGCTGGGAAGCGCTCAATGACGACAAAGAAAGTCTTCATCACATGTTTACCGGAGACGCCGAGCAGTGGTCAGAGTTCCCGCGAAACATTCTTCAGGCAGCGAAGGCAGAAAATCCTGCTATGTGGCATGTCTGGCCATTCTACCTGCTTCCTGAGCTGGATCAGTGGGTATCAGAGAAGAGTAGAGCCGTCCTCATTGGTGATGCCGCGCACCTCCTGATACCAGCTGCTGCACAAGGAGCATGTCAGGCTATCGAGGACTCTTGGACACTGGCTGGAGCTTACGCAAGAGGTCTTGGAGATGGTACGGAAACTCAAAGCCTGCAGACGTGGCAAGCAAAACGCATTGCCAGGATGAGGAAAATAAGCAAATTGAGTGTGCAATTGATGAACGTGCGACTTTCACCTGAACAGCAGAAACGATTGACCGCGGAGGAGCTCTTCCCACTGGACGGACCCGAGCGAGATAGGATGCAACGGGTTGATTGGCTCTATGGGTATGACGCCGATACGGCTATGTGAGGTACCCAACACTGCGGAGCATTTTTCATCCTCGCATTGCATCCTACTAGGCACATGTAGCGGCCATCCGGTGATTGACAGCACGCGAGATCCCAAAAATCTGTGGATGTCACTCGATCATGCTGTCTTCCGAACATGATATCCTCAGAGTTCCCCGACCTAGCACACTCACGCACGTTTAGAAGGGCTTGGTTGACAGGCACATGGCATTTCTGGCCGCAAGACGACAAGCCTGTCTGTGTACGTGGAGGTCATGCGCACCTGCGCATGTTCGCTGGCGGTTTAGTTAAGTAGCCGCATGATATCATATGCATGGCTGCGCGCCCTCAGGTCGGCAATGAGAGATGCATATGTCGGCAACCTCGACATGTTCCTGCTTTAGAGGCTGACTCCTCTCACGACCTCGGGGCCGGCGTTTGTCGTATCAACGAAGTCGACACCGGGGTATCCCTCACAATTGCATAGTCCTACCAAGCTCGGTAATCGTATGCGAGGTCAGCTACTTTTGCGGCCCATGACTGCGTGGGAAGTTATGTGCTGACAGCATGTTGTCCTAACAGGTGGTAGATCAGATGGCCGGTGGCAGAATCTGCCGGTATTCGCATCCGCATCAGAAGACAATAGTCTGAAATTGCTTTTTCCAAAATCTGCAGAATGTGGATCCGCAGCAAGGCAGTGTCGCGGGAAGGACCTGCCAGTCTTGCCCTCGCTGCAAACTCGTCCGAGCGAATGCGCTTACGACGAGCATACATAAAGTAAATCGCATCTGGGCAAGCATCGCTGAGATCCAAGACTTTGCCACGTCGTTGGTATCTATTCTCCGATCAGCAGTCCGGGCATGTGGATGCGGACCAGGGATAGACCTGCTCCAATCAGCGAATGAGCTGGTAAGATAACATTATATCCTAGAAGGCGTTATGAGCATCGCGAGTTGCCGAACTAGGATACCTCGACAACGATCGATGTTGTCATTCTATACAAGCGCGAAATGAACATATCCGAGTGTCACTAAGAAGCTAGAGTCACACGGGCTCAAAGACCCGCTCAAGTCAGTTGCCTTTTATTTCTTGACAGCTGCACCTCATTTTGAGCTCCTTGTACTCCGACCTTATCGTGCTGTCACTGACTCGCCAGTTGAGACAGCAGATGGTCTGAGCTATCTCACCTGACCTCTCCTCACTGCTTATCCTCTTCCTTAGACAATGACGGATCCTGCCATTGCACCAACCTATTATCCTGATTCTGGATTCGAAGACAAGAAGAAAAGAGCTCCCAGGCGACCACCACCGCACCAGAAAGACTCAGGTCAAGACGGATCCCGTGGTCGTAACTACAGTCTGAGCAGGATACCTTCAACAGCATCATCACATCACTCAGGAAGGAGAGACGAGTCCCCAGATCGACCGCGCCCCAGGCGTGAACGTCGATCATACTCTGGGAAACGAAGAGATTCTGGCTACTCCAGGTCACCTTCGCCACGCCGAAGATCACCAAGACGCTACGACTACGAGGACCCGACAGAGTCAGAGAAAGCCTGGTACAAGAAGAAAACCCTTTGGGCCACAATCGCCAGTATCGCATCCGTAGCCAGCGTAGCAGCCACAAGTCTCTCCGCTCGAGCAACTCTCGAATCCGCCTCAGCCACAAAACAATCCGCCGCAGCCACCAAAAGATCCGCCAAAGCCACCATGTCCGCAGCAGAAGCATCCCATCGGAGCGCAGACGCTTCGACCCGCATCGCGGACGGGAACGACCTCTCTACCAGGGCAGTCGTCAATACTGCCGTCGCTAATGGCCATCAGGATCATCGTGGGCGGTACCTGGGTCCTGCGCCGCCGGAAGGCGTGAGAGCGCCGAGGGCGAGACGGGGATCTTGGGATCGGATTGCGAATGGGCGCGAGCGGAGGAGGTCGAGGGATCGACATACTAGCAGTCACCATAGTAATCGGTCGTCGGCGGGACGGAGTCATAGCCATAAGGATGGTGGTCATGCCATTGGGCAGAAGCCGAAGTATTCGGGGTTGTTGGAGTATCAGCCTATGGCGAAGGTGTAGGTGCAGGTGTAGGAGTTGCTGTTGCTGTCGGTGTGGGAGGAGGCAGGCACGCATGCGGGTTTCACGAATCTTCTTGTGTAGGATGATGAGGTCAAAGGACCCGGATGATGTCTTCCTTGGTGAGGTTTGTTTTGGATGGCAAGCGTTCCAGCGACTTTACGTTTGGATATTAATGCTTACTTGTATTCACCTTACTTTCTTGAGTACCTACTTACTGAAAAATTGCTATGAGATACGACTACTCCACCTTTCACTTGTTCGGCCACGGGCCATCGTCGCTGCAAAGTGCTGCTTCCTCATGCCAGTCTGAGTATTCAACAGCCGGAATCGGGTCTGGCGGAGCGCAACCCTGTCCACGGTAATACTATGTTCGATGCCACCGCGCTGCTGGACATTGACTTCTGCACGTCTCGAGACATGACTCTCGCATCGCTCGCCTCCTTCCAGCTCTTCTATAACGCACTTACCATTCAGCCCTTTGATTCGATCGCTGTAGTATGCAGAGGATCACCTACCTGCACAGCCGCAAGCTGCACATTCCGATGGCATAAATGAAGATCATGGTCGCTTGGGTGCATGACATAGCCGCGGCACCCGCATAAACCGGTCTGGCAGAGACGTCGTGCTATGATGCCATGATGGAAATTGAGGACCTGCATCATATCATGATGTCGACTCGTGACATATGCACGTTGCATCCATCAGGCACCAACATACTGTACCACACGCTCGGTTGACAGGCCAATCGCAAACTTCGCTCCTTCGAACGAACTCTTCCCTTTCTCAGCCGCGGGCGGATGCTGTATTGATAAGCCTGTATGCCATTATCTCAGCATACCACCATAACAGAGCATGTACCAATGAGATCGAACCGCTTGATTCACGATCAGTCGCACTCGGCCTGCGTTCGTATTCGCTACGACAACACCCAAGTTCCCACAGTACACCAGGCGACCAAGACTCGCTCACTCCCACCCAACTAGGCATGATTCCACATACGTGCAGTACAGTAACGTAGTGTAACAAGTCTGCTTACACCATGCCACTCCGCCTCCGCATCACCACCTCACCACGTGAGCAGCGGCGCAGCAGCAGCAGCAGCAGCGGCAGCAGTAGTAGTCACTCTAAGCATGCAGTGCAACCCTTCTGACACGCTTCGCCATGCAAAGACGCATGCACGCATATTTATCATAACCAGCACCCCACCACCTCCGCCAACACCCGCATCACATAAGCCAGCCACAGAGAGAGAGAGCTGGAGAGGAGAGGGGATGAACAACAAAGTTTCGCCCCATCGCTCGGCAACGTCAAAAGCCCACGCCGCTCTCACGACACGGCCACGTTTTCTTATTAGGAGGATCCATCCATTCATCCAGTCAGCGCTTCGGCTGCCCAGTACTGTAGTAGTACAGTAGTGCGCCGCAAGTCAGTAGTAGCATTGATCCGCCAGTACAAAAGTCCTACGGTTTCCCGGGGCATTCAAAAAACCCATACAGTAGGATCAATCAACACTACACATCGATATAGCTTCGCCATCACAATCAACACAAACAAACATACGCAACGTTCACAGCTTACGTCAGCGAACGCGATCGCACGAATGTATGTATCGATGTACAAATATACGCGCCGCACTGCCCGCACTCGAAGAAGAAAGTAAACGTGATATGATGTCGTAGTAGGGTAGATATGGGACAGACAGACACAGGTGACCTCGAGTCATCTGTGCCGCAAGCTAGCGAAACATGAGACCCACAATGGGGAGAGGGCACGAAGAGCAGAGCCGGAAAAGCTATCATTGGTGGTTAGTTCGCGAGTTGGCGCACGCCCAGTCTGAGTAAGCTTTCTCGTCTACACTCTGTGTCTCAATATGCTGTCTACGCATGCATGACTTTGCGTCGTAAGAGGATTAAAATGATTCAATCTCTGGGAGGTTCCGGAGCGTCGGTGGCTACTTGCCGACAGTGCAATATATGCTTTAGGAAGCCCTTCCCATCCTCCGATCACGTGCCGCATTGTTTGACACTGCACGCCGTGGAAACGTCATTCGTAGATATCAAAGCGGAACGCTGAAACGATATTTTTGTTTGAATCAGGATATACGACAGACACTTCCTATCCGCGAGCTTGACATCAACAGTACTTCGTCAACCACGAGCATCGACAATATCCCCAACAAACCCTTCCAGTCCCGCCAGGCCCTTCTCGCCTCTTTCCGTGCCGCCATACAGTCCCGGGCCACCTCCAGGCATCACCAACACTCTATCGCCGACCTGCACAAACTCTTTCGAGGCATCAAAGGTAAAAGTGACGAGCAAGTCATGGGCTGTGATCTCTCCCGCAACCTTGAAGCTGTTACCATCGATACCGACGTCCAACTCGCCGAATGCAAAAGGTTCATCACCTTGAGTGCGCCTACGATCTTCTTCAGGAGAATCTGGAGCTCGCGCTGACACCACTTTGGCAGAAGCACGGACGCTTGATATGTAGAGGACGACGTGGTTACCAACCGCAAGCGATTCCAAATCCTCACGTTTGAACTTGGCTGTGAATGTCCGAGTAGCAAGTGGCTGAATGGCAGTGAGCACCATGCCTTTACGTATTCGAGATAGTGGTGCAGTTCGAGCCCGGACGTCTTCGAGGCAAACAGCGATAGTGCCAACTTGGCCAGCGTACAACGTGTGCACAGGTAGCCGAAGATTCCGTATGCTCGTCACCTGGACACGCCGCCATTCTTCCCTATGCAAACCGAATAGAGGCGCACTCAGATGTGAACCTCTTAGTGCGCCCGGAAATGAGCGTGATGTCGGCAGTTGTGCCAATTGCCTTCGCGGGGGACGTTCGTCCGAATCTTCCGAGTCCTCGTTGTGGTCGTTTCCCGAGAACGGACCTACCACAATGCTATCTCCTATCGCTATTCGTCCGGAGCGAAGACGGCCTGACACGATAACACCAGCCACTTCTGCTGGTTTATTGTAAAGATCTTCGATGTCAAATATGCTCGGTGAACCTTGCGCTGATTCATCGTTGGGCACGGCAGGAATCGGCAGCTCATGCAGTAAGGCGTGCAAGTTAGTAACCCCGGTGCCTTCCACCGCGCTGGTAAGCACGATTGGTACGGCCTCCAGCGGATCACTCAGAAGTGGCAATGCTACCTTGTGTGCAGACTCGATCAGCGAAGGTTGCAGCATCTGCAGATCTTCATCAGAAATCGTTCCAGGCTTGTTTGGCAGAATCACCGGCTTCTTGCCTGCAGCTTTCAGTGTGTCCAGTAGTTTCGTAAGACTGCCTCTGAGGCCGCTCCGAGAAGCTAAATCCAGCTTCGTGATGACAACAACCAATGGAAGGCCGAGTCGAAGACAAAGATCCAGCTGCGCACCGGAAAGGTCCATGTCTGGCACTGCGGCTCCCAGTGCTTGCTGGGAGACATTGCTGGAACCGGTCTTGCCGTCTGCATCTTCGCTATCGTCGGCAGGTATACAAAGAAATGTCCAATGTGGAGCCCAGCCGACAAGGCCGCGAATGGTGGTTCGTCGGTACCGAGGATGCCCTGCAGAATCTGAGATAAACACGAGGCGGTTGCCGGCTGATGTGGCATGTATGTCAATCCAAGAAGCAATGTTGTCCGTGGCATAATTAACGACTTCTAAGCCGCCATCTGCTGTGTCCTGGTAGCCTAGCAGCTCTTGCGTGACGGAGCTCGTCATGCCAGATGTGATCTCGTGCCTGTGCCGGAGCATGCTGAGACGACTCTTGCCACGACCGTTGTCAAGCGTAGATGTGGTCAGGGTGCCCAAAAGTGTCGACTTCCCAGACATGGTTGGCCCTGTCAATGTAATACGTAGCTGTTCAGTAGCAGGAGTCGCCAGATCGGCACTACTGGGCAATGCAGTGATGGGACTTCCGATCCCCGTGGACTCATTTGCGGACAACAAGGGACTCTTGAGCTGCAATGCTGGCTTGACGAAAGCTTCCGCCACATACAGTCTGCCAGAGTGATGTACTTTGCGCTCCGTTTTACCGATCACCGCATCTTCGAGCCATTCGCACTCTCCGACAACTTCATTGCGCAGCACTTCCACAGTACAGCCAAGGCACGCAGCCATGGCGCGAAGATTGTTGATACTTTCTGTCATTTCATCTTCGGCAAGACCGATCAGGCTGCCATCGTCCGACACACCAATTTCGTACAAGGCTCCTTGAGACTCTTCAAGACCGTGTAGTAGTCTGGCGGGTTGCTGAGGCGCCTGCAGCTCAGGCAGTGCTTCTGGCAGGGATGGCAAAATGATGTTTGTCGCGGACGAGGTATGGTGCGGCGAAGATTGTTGCAAACGCCATAAAAGCTGTGTGGTCAATTGCTCAAGTCTGTGCTGCCTAGTCTGATGTGTAGCGGCCTGTGCTGGTGTTGCACTGCCGGAGCTCGGCATTGAGTCGTACGCGCTATCCGTCGCGATATGCTCTGGCTTGTTACTGCCAAACTTGGAGTGTTTAGAGCCAGGGATATGAGTCCCAGTACTCGTTGACCTAAACTTGCGGCGAGCACGGAGGAGTAAATGGAGCTTGTACTCAACTGGTCCATCTTGTGGTTCAGCCTGTAACCGCGTGATCCTCTTACCGCTAGATGCTCTTTCGCGCAGAGAAAGTGCTGCCAGATTCAGGTCTCTGGCACCACTCTCGACGCCAGAATCCTCGGCGCTCTGCAACCACGGAGAATGTACCCTCGGAGGCTCCGACTCCCATGTGAATATCGATGCCATACTCATAATTCTTAGAGTTTGCTCCGTGGCTCCTCTTTGCAAGCGACAAGTTCTCAGCAGTTCAGAATTGTGCAACGCTCAAATGTGACCACCGGATCGTAAAAATATCCCCAGCAAGATCATCTACACTATGCAATACTGTAACCTCGCAGATTGCCGAGATTTGTGTATGTTGACCTCATTCATCTATGGCACCGATATGGTAACGCTCTTAACCGATAAGTTCGTAAATGCAGTGTTGCCGTATGCGAATAATGCGCGCGATAAAGCTGAGCCATGGGTCGGTACATCGTGGTTGCGGTCGGTGTGAGTTGGAAGTATTCAGATAAGTCGCATGTGCAGATGCTACGACCAGGCAAGAGTGGTCATGGTTCTTTTAGGAGATGATATTGCTGTCGTTTGTAGGTGGTTGGGTGGTTCGTCGTTGCCGTGCTCACAAAGACGTGACGTTCATTGACAGATCCTTGACACAACGTGGGGGCTTAGTCGCGTCACGTGCGCGTGTCACGTGGGAAAGCTCTAACTTTCCATATTCACTTGCTCGGGTGCAGCTCGATCTATTTCGGCGTACACCGGTGGAACATGGCCGGCAGCTGATGAGAGGGCGACAACTCCACAAGTCTCCCAGCTGCATCTCGTGACGCTCTTCAATTTGGCTGAGTGTAGTTGAGTTTCAGGCATCAGTCGTACAGTAGATCTCCTGCGCCGCAAGGTCAAGGTCACAAAGTGGAGATCGTTATAGGGGGTATCGTCTGAGCTTTACCACGGGCCAAGCGAGCCGAATTTCCGTGCACGGGATCGCGCCACGACCAGGACTCGCCTTGGTGCGACTTTTCCACCAACCAGATGAACGGCGCGAAGGAGCCGACTCGGCGGTTTTCCCACGGACGGCACATGGCACCCGCGATCCTGTGAGACGGGATACTATACAAGTTCCAGCGCACATGGCAAACACACACACAGCGGCAGGACGCGCTGCCAATTCCAACACATGGACCTGTGGAGCGCACTCCTGCAGATCAAGGATCGCGGATATCCTGGTAAACACCAAAGCGTGTTTCGAGGTGCATGCATGGAGGCAACACGCACACAATGTCTCTGAGTCTACTTCTACATATCCTTTGGCAAGGTCCCCGCTGCATAGGTTCATCTGATAGTGTCAGGCCTGCTCACCATCTCTCGTCTCGCATATATGGTACAGAAGGGCAAGTCTTGACCTTCTGACCCATTATCTTCGCTAGCGTGACAGGCATGATAGCCTCGCAATGGTAGCCTAAAACAGTCCAGTAGCTGAACATCCCCACAGACGTATTGGCTACCGAGCCACCTGTGGTGGTATTTCATAGGTGGGGAGCTGCATATCGTCAACCCGGAGTGTGCAGCCATGTTGCGATGGAGATTTTTCGAGCGCGGAGTCATGCTCAACGTACAGTCCAATGATCATGGCTCGGCACAAGATTAGGATGCCGCTCTTCTGTCATCAACCAGCGGTTGTACGCGGCTATATCTGGAAAAAAACCGTCTTTCGCGGATGTCTACCCAGCGCCATGCTCTCCAGGCGTGTTAAGCTTGTTCGAAGACACGCGATCGGGATGCCACATCACCGCGAGGTGGCATCGCCTTATTCCCATGCCAGTCAGCGATGTTACCATTGTGCAAGTCGCATGCACACTCTGGCGCTAGAGTCTCGTGAGTTGCTGTGCCACGTTCTTGCTAGCGTGTACTGAGTAATGATCTACAGCGAGCCCTCAGTCGCAACTCGAGTTTGTGGCCGTTTCTTTGCCCGCGCCTAGAGAAAATAGGCGAAGGGCAAGAAGCTTTCGTTGATTCTACGATCTACCTGCCACTTGCTTCGTTCAAGCAACGCTCAACGCTTGTTGAAACGTGCGAACCAGATTTTGTGCTCTCATACCCTGGCCTTTCCACGTGTGTTAAATGCATCACTCATCGAACGGAGCAGCGAGGATATCCAGAGTGCTGTCGTGATCCTCCCATGATGAACAAAAGTCGTAATTGCGCTTCAAATGCGAACAGAAAGCCTCTCTGTCTGTCTCTCCACGCCAATATATAATACAGTCATCTATCATAATCATTTGGCGTCTGATTGCCGGCGTTGCTTCGTGCACTTGTCGTGCGCGAGATGTCCGTTTCGTGCTGTCGTTCTGGTAAATTCTGCGCCGCACTTGGGGCAATATGACTTAGACGCCGTGCCTGACTTCTCTCTTTGATGTCGAAGCAAATTACTGAATGTCGAAAACTGGCGACCGTTGCATCCGTGTTCCCAGCATTGTGGTTTGGGCCGCTGGTTGAGTACTCTTATCGAGGAATCGCTGCCTAGTTGCTTGGGCACCGCGTCCATCGCATTGCCATATTGTGGAGGGTATGACATGCTTTGACTCGATGCATACATCTGTGTCGCGCTTGGTGCTGTCGTGTATGAAGCCTGTTGCGAATACATATTACTGTCGTACATATTAGGCGATCTAGATGAGGTCAGCTTACGCGAGCAAAGGATTGTTAAGCTCTAGGTGCAGGTGTGACGAACCTTGACATGCTGCTATTGTAATGCGGCATCATCGGAGTGCCTGATGGCTGGTTCATGCCTGGAGATGGAAGCGGACTTTGCGTAATGCCGCTAATGGAGGGAATAGTCTGACTGGGCGGCATCGAATAGGTACCACTCGACATGTTGTCGTAAGGGTTACTGATCCGTCGGTAGTTGGGGTCATACGGCGAGCTGGAAGTGGTCGTTGCTGGCATCTCAGAATGCCGTCGACTCGCGGATGCATCAGGCGCTCGACTCTGCTGGTACAGCGCAGGACTCGACGACGAAGCTGTCTGCGCGTAAGCGGTAGCACCGCTCGTGGTGGCTGGTTGCGACATGCGCATGGGAGGGATGTAATTTTGATCCATCGTGTAGCCTGGCTCATGTTAGCTTGTGCAACGTGGGAAGCGTGCGAGCAGAGGTACATACTGGCAGGATCGGATTCGCCAGGACCGCTTCCGTACTGTGATGGGAGCAGAAACCCTAACGAGCTGCAATGTGTAAGCAAGATGCGCGCTAGTCTATTTCAGCGCGTAAACAGCATACCTCATTTCGGTGTGCGCAGTTGGGTGCTCAAATGCGAAGTCGGGAGCGATGCTGATGCCGGTGGTCACTGGGTCGTCGTTGAAGTCCACTGATACAGATGGAATGCCCGAGTCCGATCGAGGTGGCGTTGGTGCAGTCCACTGAGGATACGGTCTAACTGGCTCTTCGGATTGGAAGCCTTGCGGTTCAGGTGAGTGTTGAGGAGTGATCCACTGAATGCCTATCGTTGACGCTGGGTTGATCGTGCCTTGTTCGAGGTGCGCGTGGGTGTTGCTCTGCGCAGCAGCCAAGTGATACAGACGATCAGCCTGAGATGCTGAGATGGACCGGCTGCGATCGTCGTTGGACGGACGTTTGTGTATCGCGCCGTGCTTGTCGATGGTAGAGTATGAGGAGTACGTTGTGTGCGCGCGGACCCGGGATGCTTGGGCGGTAGACTGGAGAGATGGTGAGTCCATGCTGATTACAGAAGTCATGGCGGATCAAGGCAGGCGAACCGGAAGGAATGTCTTCTACGTTCAAGGGCGCGACGTGTGATCGGGGTACTCAGAATTGATATACATGGGTGACTTCAAGTGCTGAACCATAGATGCTAGGGCCCGCGTCAGAGATGTCTGATCAGTTTTAGCACAGGCGCCCGCGCCTTGGGGCTGTAGAGAGCGTTATAAGGATACACCTGTGAACCAACATCGACTACCTGCTTCCGCACTAGCGACTGCTGCTTAGTTTACACGAAGGATGCGGACCCCAGTAACCAGTCTTCAGCGTGCACAGCGTGCGTTCCAGGGTTCTCGGGCGCCGTTGATTTTTAAACTCGTGGACGCACGAAGGGCTCGCGAGCTTGCTGCTCCCAAAGGCAGCCGTGCATAAGCTTTCGAGCACCTCACCGAGACTGTTCGCGGCGCACGATGAGTCGTGCACGCGGAGGCGGCACAGCGCTGATCTCGATTGGAGGTGCGAGCGCGGCCTGCATTGTATTATTGGTATTTTGCTGCCAGTGGCCTGCTGCGTCTGTTGCGAGGCACGCTACCAATCGCATCTTCAGCTCGCAGCCGAGCGGGACTCCGGCCAGAATCCGACGTGCACTCCGGTCTGGGTGCCTGTCGAGCATCTTCTCAGCTGGCAGAGCGCAGTGGAGATTGGACAGTAGGAACAGTGCTGGGCACATTACTGATTGGGGGTCATGCTTGTAGCACAGCGGAGATGACTGGAGGCCTGACCAGAGGCGACGAAAGCGGCAGTCATGGGCCTCATGGCAGGTCGGTTCCGCAGCGTGTGCCAGTAAACGGCGTGCTCGGCGTGGACAGACGAAACATGGTGGTGGTAGAAGCAGTAGAAGCCCTACCGCAATTTTCGGGCCCGTGGCGCTCAAGCAATCTCGCACCGTCTGAGTTCGCCGGATGCGTCATCGTAAGCGTACGCATGTGATTTGATCGATCATGGTCTTGGCGCTACTGACGCTAAGGGAAGTGCAAACGCGGCCACATTCTCTGCTTGTCTAACTTTAGCACCTGGCACAACCTTGAAGACACGGCCACGACCCGCCGACAGTAGTACGATATAGCGGGCAAGGGCAAAAAACGACATCTGCTCACCGGAATACGCCTCCACTTTGACAACGAAATGCACTGCTAGCAAGTAGCTCCGCGATACGTACGATACGGTAGTCGTTCATGTCTGGCTGGAGACTGGTGCGTTCGGTCCCGGCGCAGTGCCAAAGACTGGGACACGTCGTCATTCACACCACCAAGTGACTGCAACTAGGCGCCATTCGCTGGAGCTCTGTCTGTGGCGCCATCCGAGTCGTATGCTGTTGTAACTTGTATGGGCCTGTCAGCTTCTTACAGATGTACACATCACTGCCTGATATCTATGCAGTCGTCTGTCGCGTCTGTTGCGCCTTTGGTGTCCGGCTGCTCTTTACCGAGGAGTGATGCACTCTGCGAGCTCAAATGCTCCCTCCCTGTAGGAGCCGATCGTTTGCCGCTTCGAGGAGCACCTCGTGAACCATAATTCTGACCACTATTCTTCTACTGCGCCATTCACCGGCATGCTCTGAGGCTGAACATGACATGAGAGCTGTTGTTCCACTGCTCTGTTTGACCCCATGTACTCCACCTGGCTGAAAGCTTCCAGCCGCCAGCCGTGTGATCTGCCCTTACCAGAACAATAAGGTGCACAAGTGTTTCAAGCGACAGCCAAAGCAGCCCTTCGACGATCGCTCATCAATTATGCTCGCCTTACGAAACCGGCCTACAGTAGACTTGGTGGCTTATTAATGACCTTGAGTTCTCAAGTCCATCCTCCCAGCCCACGAGGCATCGACTTAACTTCCGACGGCGTGGCGCATGGCAGCCGAGCCATGCTAACTTGCTAAGCTATGAGCCACCACACCTAACTTCAAGTAGCTTCCACAATCTTGATTGCTGGCCGAATGTGCCCTCATCACTCGGAGATCGTCACGACAGACGGGCCATGTGCTGCGGTATGCTGTTTTAGGAAAGGCCGCGTGAGTCAATTGTACAACTTCGCGCTTCACCGCTCGTGCTGGCAGTGGAGACATCAAAATTTCATGTCATGCCCACTAATATGGCGGTGACCCAAGACTGCATGCTCCGAAATTGTCTCAAACTTGGACACCGGTCTTGGGGGCGGAGCGGTATCAGTATCACCAACCTCTACTCTCGCTGCTCAGTGACGAAATGCTGCCCTAAGTCTCTAAAATGGAGCCTACAGAAGATTAAGCTACCGGTTCAACGGCGCTTATAACCATACCGGACGCTGACCTCCCGCCGTTACTTGTGACTGGACGTGCTGGCTCATTATACATCGTCGAAGTTTGTATACGAGCATCGACAACGTGTCATACATGCGAACGCGAAAGATGCACTTATCGCAAATGTGATCGACATCGCATCGGGGTTCGTCCGTCGACACGTTGCGTTTTAGCTCCAAGGGATGGGGCCTGACGCTCTGGCACTGTAGCGATATCGTGGCAGCGGCACAGCAGGCCATCAACGTGACTCGGCCTCTCCGTTGTCGATCGTCGAAGAGAAGATAGCGACCCGTTGTGCTCACATGACAGACACGAACGCGACTCCATTTGCGCGGTGCTCACATTGCTGACATACGACATGACCCATATGCCACCTTGCGCACGCTTACATGTAATGTATCCCGTCACGGATGATGCAGTCGCGTCTATCTATTTCGAACACGCACGTGGCGGCACAGACTCGGGATGATCAGCGGCTTCTGTGCTCGACTTGTTCGCAAGCTTTCATAGATTATGCAGGCCGACGTCGGATACGAGGTCCAGGAATGGCCGATCGCTTACACATTCACGAAGAAACCTACTGACCAAGCACAGGCACAACTTTCCAGCTATCGTTGACAAGGGCTTACTTCTTGCGCTCTGCCCGCCCGTTCAATTCGGAGCGAAAGTGTCTTTTTCGCGCGCGTGAAGCATCCTCTGGTAAGAGAACCTCGCTGCGTCAAGAAGACATGCACCGCTACATGCGCCGCCAACGCCGTGGGCGCTCATGGTATGGGTCACAACTCAAGACACTGCCTTATGGCCATTGTGAAGTTCAAGTGGAAGAGAAATGCACCGGCACCAATCCTCTAACGAGGGACAATACGCAGGTCATGCTCTGCCATATCCGACACATTTCTGGCTACTGCGCAGCGACGGGTTGGCATTGCCAGCAGACTGCGCGTAGTCTTCGGCCGGATCACCGTCTTTGTGCTATTTCTGGTGATCGTTCGCCGATGACATCGTGCAACAAATTACACGTGTACGGAGCAGGTGCCTGCAGTCTGACGGAGGCGATGACATCGCTCCGTTCCCCCTTTGATTTGAAGAAACTTAGTCGCCTTACCACGAGCACAGTCGCGAGCCAGATGCGCTTCTTACGCCCCTAAGAGATGTAGCTTGGAGGATCGCAAGCCTCTCGTGGCCGAAGGACTGCGATGCGCTGACATGAACAAAGAAGCATTAAAGCAATGGGGGGCATAGACTTTATGCCATGCCCAAGACAGCCGTGACATATTTCCGTTTGCCTAATCTTGCATGACGGCGAGCGTACCGCCGCGGTCGCTGTGAGTATTCTGATCTCTCAGCTGAGATTTGTGATCGTCCTCGGCGTATTATCAGTCAACGGATGCGTCAGAAAACTGTACGACCCTTCAATGAGCGCCACATTCAGCATTCCCGAAGACTGACGTGCTGTGAAGAGCTTGCACAAATAGCTTGATCGCTGTGGACGGAAGCATTGTACAGGAGAATCGACCATATCGAGCTTGTACCTTCAGAGCAAGATACGGCCGATCACACAGTCTGAATCATGGTTGTGTCCACGCTAGATCACCGCTACAAGCTCCACCTCGGGTTGGAGACATTCCTCTCCACGCTCGCCAATCGTTCAATGAGACCAACAGCATACGCTACTGCACCTGCTTTTCCACGTGCTCACGGGAACGCCTGAAGCCCCTGCTTACGCGATCCAGAGCAGATGTTTGTCATGTGATGGGCGGAGCTTCGATGAATTGATACGCGGCCATCGGCGTGGCGAAGTAAGGTGCAAGACAGTATAGGTCTTGCTCCGAGCACGGAGCCCTGGACCATACCTTGATACGTCCGGGGTCCGACTGGGGATAAGTATTGCCCTCAGAGTCGTGTCTTTACAGCATGGCAGGCCTCTTGCCTTGCTTCCATGCTGTCCTAAAATGTAGCTTGTAAGTGATAGCAACGGGCCTCGTATTGCCCCTTTCTGATATTAAAGAGAAGGGACCACTGGAAGCTCGTACTGAGACCACCAACACCTCCCAGAGCAATTATATTGGCACCAAGATTATCCGCATTATGCTCAACCAAGAAGCCGCTTATTCAAAGGCTAAATCAGAGCTGGTATGAAAAAGATATGAGACCGTGGGTATATAGCATACCATAGGACTTTTCGATGACACTTAAGAATATCAACCAACAGAGCGTCGAGAGGGAAGCGCCTGGGTAGGTCATTGCACGCCAAGACAAGCATGACAAGTATCTCTCGCAGCGATACCATTGAGCCTGACTGAGCTGCACTTACGGTAAAGAAAGCAGCATGCGTCGGTCCATAGCATATGGGTCGTGAAGGTAACAGCGAATGTACAACCACATATGATAACGACTCATCTTGCCAACCTTGCGCAGAACTTCCCACAGCCCATTAAATGTATTCATCACGACACTATCGCTCCCAGACATCCGAAGCGAAGCCGACATCGACATCCACACAATCATCCCTCATCATGGGAATAACCCCATTATTCATCGCACCATCACGCTCTTCCACGGCGACCAAACGCATCATTGGAATGACACACTGACTCGAACAAAAAGACCCCATACACACAGAAAAAGAACCAGCAGCAGCAGCATCAGCAGCAGCAGTCGATCCCGGACATTGCGAGTTCCACATCGACCTCGCGCGCCACGTCCAAAGGAATAGCACCGCAGGTACCAAAGCATTTAAAATTTGAATAATCCAATCTCTCAGAAATAGCCCGAGAAAAGAAAGAGAAAGAAAGAAAACCTAGATTCCAGCGAAGACAAAAGAGAAAGCAGTTCTACGAACCTGCTGGCTGCACTTCGATCGTCACACAGGAGATCGTTTCCGGCTGGCAAACGACGACAACAATGTCCAAGGCATCTTCGATCTTCGATCTTCGATTTTCGCTCTTCGATCTTCGATTTTCGCTCTTCGATCTTCGTTCTTCGCTCATCGTGGACCAGACAGAGGCTTCGACACCACGATGATGATTTGCTCTGGAGGAAGGCGCGCATGCCTTTGAAGGCGTCTTGTGCAAGAGGACAGACAGACAGGTGAGACCGTCCTGATCTACCCGGCTGATCGACGACCCGCCCAGGTGTCATGTCAGACAGCTTCACTGACGCATGTACGCACGCGGCAGAGTAGAGACTCGGAGATCCGCGACACCGCTCCAGGTGATCATGACTTCATGCTCATGGCAGAAGACAAGACAAGAGAATACAACGATTACACTCGCTCGCGGGATGCCTACTACTAATACTACAACTCAGTACCAGTAACAACAGCATCTTTTGGGGTATCTTCCAGCCGCACGCATTCAGCTCAGGCTCCGAGAATCAGAAATGCCGCCCACATCATATCAGCACTGCACCCATCACCCGACACAGGCTAGTCACCAAACATACCCGCCAACCCATCGAGACCCTGCTCGCTCTCAACCGCCACGACCTTCGGATCAAAAGTAACTTCCATATACTTCTCATTGACCGGCCCTTTCTTCTTCATAGGCACACTACACTGCTTCACCTTCCCCTGCTCATAGATCGAGACGCCCCTCACTCCATCGAGCAAATCCAGCACCAGCGCCCTCTGCTGCCGTTCGTTCTGCGTCTTATTAATCCTAGCCATCGCCCGATCGACCCGATCCTCTCCCATATCCGGCAAGCTGAGTAAGATCTCCCGAGGCGTCGCAGTCTTGCTCCCATACAGCAGTAAAATCTGCGCAATCAGCGCCGCGAGATCTTTCTGCAGATCCGCAAAATACGGCTCGTTCAGGCTCGTGATACAGGCCTTCAATACCTCCGTACATATGAATTCACGAACCTGTGCGGCAGTCTCAGCGGAGATGGACCCGGATCCGGTGGTGGAGGTAAAGACGGGGATGATGCCGCGGAAGACTTTGCAGATCGTGCTGCAGCATCGGCCATCGCGCATACGGAGGGCGTGAGTGCAGAAGAGGATGAGAGGTTCGAGCACACTGGCATCGGAGAGGACGAGATCGCTTATGAGTGGTTTGGGATGGCTGTGACCATTGACGTGACCATTAGCTGCTGCAGGATTCCGTTCGTACTCGAGTAAGAATGGGACGAAGGAGACCATGCTGTAGGTTAGCTGGCGCAAAACACTTTCTGTCCGCATCTCGTCGCTCAGCTCATCGTTTTCGTGTTTGTTCTGTCCCGCGGCTTGGCCAAGTTTCTCCCACTCGCGAGAGATCTTGGCATCCATCGTGACGAAGAGACTCCGCAGGATCGGAGGTAGGAATTGTGTTCGGTAGTGTGGCGGGCAACGCTGCACGAGACCGGTCGTGAGATTGATGATAGGATGTAAGTGATTCGCGCTCAGACTGCCAGCATCGCTGTACAGCGCATCCGCAAGTGGCTGTGCCAGCTCTGTAAAACCGTAAAACTGTTCGTCAAATTTTGTCATGAGGTAGATGATGTGGTAGCCTTGCTCGCGGATATTGCGCATAGTGCCTCTTACGGTGCTCGCAAATCCCTCATAAGAAGTCTTTGAGCCTGAGATACGATTGTAGAACTCTTCTTTAGTTTCATTTGAAATGCCCGACTGCCAAAAACGGTCCTGCATGGTCCGCCTAATGACCAGTTGGAGCTCTCGAGGAAGCTGCGAGTAGTTTGACGAGTTATGGAAGCTGACTGCATGTCGAAGCATTTGCAGCAAGTTAGGCAGCATGATTGGAATCAGCTCACTCCAAAGCGCGCAAGCATTGTCGTACTCTTCTGCGCTACTCTTCAGCTTCTCGGTAGTGGCGGACAGCATCGACTTCGTCATGCGCAATGGTAACTTGTCACTCTTTTCCTTGATCTCTGTTTGCCGCGCCTGACCGGCTTGATCCAGCTGCTGAGCAGACCAATCCGCCACACGATCAAAGCCATGTGCTTTGTAGAAGGTAGGCAGATCGTCCATGGCGATTGATTCACAGAAGCTCTGCAGACTGCTGACCGACGCGCCAAGATTGGGATCGGCCCAAGCATCATAGGCTGGCCTCAACATCTCCTGGAGCTTGCTGAGTCGTACCTGATTATCAATACCTGCAGCGCGGTGAAGGATCATGAATAGGAACGCTTTGTATCCCCAGAGCAGACGAGAGTCGTCTGCATGCTTTTCTGCCAGCACAGCAACTCGTGGTTCGAGATCATTGTACACTTCAAGTAGTGTATCCGGGAAAGCCAGCGCGAGTTTCTGGAGTTCCACCACTCTCAGCGATTCGAAAGCCTTGATCGAACTTGAGTATTCCTGCTGTGATGGATCGTCGTGTAGTTGCATTGTCAGCATGTGCTGCACAGTGCTCAGCACAAAGCTGGCAGGCGGGTGCTTCAGAGTTCTCAGGACTAGAACGAAAGTCTGCAGTACTTGCTCTGCAACACCAGGATCTTCGCAATGCACATTGGTCATGCCGTGACACCATTGTTGCAGAGCTTCGGTGGCGTGCTGCTGATCTTTCTGAACTCTGACATATAAGTCTTGCTCGGGTCTGATGTCGGCAACGTCGCTCATCCATGCCGAGTAGCCTCTTAGTGCACTGGACACGACAACATACTGTGCATCGAACTGGAGGACAGGGAGAGAAGACTTTGTGTAGTTGGAACTATCGAATCCTCGACCTCTTGTGTATGGACCATTTTCGAGCAAAGAATGCAGACCTTGAAGCACAATCGACAAAGCGTCAATGGGCTTGAAGCGCGCGATCGACTGTATGATGGTCTGACAGTATCTTCGGTAATTGCCAAGGAACGCATGTCGCTCTGGGATTGTGTCGAAGTCATCAGCAAGGTATTGGGCGCACTCATCAACGTCATCCGGTAAAGCTTCGTAGCGCAAGAGTCTTGCGCTACAAACTTGCAGCAGGGTAGGCAAAGCATTGAGCACGAGATCCACAATGCGGTCTTCCTGCACATTCAGTAGCCTTGTCCAGCTATGTAATACTGGAATGGAGACGGCAAGACTCTGGTGCTGTGTCACAGTGAGTAAAAGATCAAAAAATGTAGGCAGATCGACCGAGTCATCTGCGAGCGGGGTGTTCTGTGCGAGAGCTTCTGCGAGGATCGCTAACAGTTCCGCCATCTTCTTGTGCAAGGTGTATTTCTCATCGTCCTCGCCTGGACCCACCATGGTCTGCTCAAAGGCCTGATGGATCAACGCGATACGATCCGGTCGTAAAGCTTGTCGATGTAGGCTTGTCCAAACATCTTGGAAATGTGGATTGAACTGCCTGTTGAGCAAAGCATACAGCACTTCCGTCGCAGCTGTTTGTAGCAAAACGTTGCTTGTGTGAAATGGCAGATACAGGCAATCCACGCAATTGACTTCATCAGCAGCCTTCAAAGCGGTCCACGCCATGGTCGGCCGCAGAGCGTTCAGTGCTTTGATGGCACATGTCTCCATGTTCTTCACCACTTCCGGCGACGCAGCTATTCGCGCTTCTTTGACACACGAAGCAAAGAAGCTGCACACTCTATTCAGCCAGCCTTCGTCGCCATACCTTACCTCTTGTCGGTTCCCTCTGGTCTGGGCATGTTGCTTGTACAGCGCTGCGGGTATCATGATCTCGTTCAGAGCAGCACCTAGCACATCCAACCTCAGGCCCGCCACGGCATCTTCGTTGTTGATGATGTCTTCGCTGAGCGTCTCGAGAATGTTGAGCACGAGGATCTTATTGACAGTTCCCTTCTCCTCGACGGGCTTGTCCCAGAGGTTGACGAGCAGAGCGTCCATGTCCATCCAGTCTTCGCCTCCCCAGCTCCTCTTGGCCACGTCAACCCAAAGCTGACCGATCTTATTACGGATGAAGAGAGCGTCCCGCTGGCGAAGATTCCCAGCAAGCTGTTTGATCCATGTCCGTACTTGTGTTGTCTGATCGTCGGTATATTCATGCCATCGGTACCTCATGGCATACTCCAACAACTGCAGACCAAAGTATCTGACTGCATCATTCTGAGCCCAGTCATCTGCGAGTGTGAAGCCATAGTGTGGAGCGTCTGGCTGATTCTTGACAGCCTCGAGATGTTGCAATGCTTGCTGGCGAATGTCGTTCGGGATTCGAGGATTGAGCGTTGCAGTGAGGGCTTCGGTAATGTGTTCGAGGCCGGCGAGGGGAGTCTTGGATCGATCATACGTGTCTTCGCTGCTGCCGTCCATATTGGGGACGTGATATAGCTCAGCTCTGTAGCGGTGTGCAACTTCTGACTCCTCAAATTGACATCGCGTACCTAGTTCTCCCCCGGACCGGTCTCCGCCCTTCACACCAAATGATCCGTCTGTCGAGATGGCTGTCTCCGATGGAAGGGCAGACAGATGATATTCTCAGCTGATGTAGTGGTCATGGGAATCTGATATGATGGAATATTTTTCAGCTTGTGTTTGGTTGTTTCGACACCGTGCATCATGTCCGTGACACGCAGGCACCAAAACGCGAACCCTTGCACGTGTTCAGATGATCTGCAGGCCGCGAACCCCACCACGCGACACTGCCGCCTGGAAGAAGTCTAATTTAAAGCTTGGCGAGAAGCACTCATCCTTTAATCGATTGGCTTAATCAATATTTAGTGCTCAATACTTATGGCGCTGGTGGTCATCACGTGGAAATGCTCTCTTTCACTTGCACACTCATATCGACCATATCCGAGCACTAAAAGGAACATTTCACATCAACAAGCGTCCTCTGCTGGCTGCACACTCGTAACATATTGCAGCTGTCGGTAGGTGCCACCAAGGCAGACTCTGCGCCATGGCGGCCTCCAGTGTCCTCGCTGTTGTGCTGGGAGGCTGATGATGCATTTTGAAACGCCTCCGAAAGTCAGCAGCAGGCATAGAGACTCAAGTCATACTATACCGTTAGCACAGACACGCGGGCACTATTTCGTGTTTCGACGTCTGGCAACGAAGGCATGATGCAGTGCACTGCCCATCCTGCCAACGGACAAAGGATGCATTGTATCGACTACCTTCGGAAGGCTCCCACAACCAATTCGCTAAAAGACAAAGACCGCATCACGTTGATCACGAAGCGTATTTGGCAAATATGACAAAGCTCGTTCACGCTGTCAATCGTGTTGTTCGTTACAGCAACACCTGGTCATACCATCGCCATCCTACTAACGGAAAAGAATGCATTGTGTCGACTATCCTCATCGAACTCACTCAGCCATTCTGCCAACAAACAGAGAATACGCCCTGTCACACCCAAAGCATTTTCGACGCTGGCGACAAAGAAATCTCACGTTCTGAAAGGTCTTGTTCGCCAGTACAACACCTTGTCGTATTCACACACAATGCCCTCTCATGGCTGCGTGGTGAGCGGCAACGCTCCTTGACGGACTTTCAACAACGCATGACAAACTTACAAAAGGCCCCGTTCATGGTCCCAAACACAGATTCTCTCTCCCACACCACCAGCTTTCCATCAGACGACTCTCGCACTTCTTACTTCCAACAGAACACTGAGACTCATCTGACCAACAACAACACAACACACCACGAAACACCAGTCCCACACAATCACAGCCACCATGCCTTCGGACACCTGCCCAATGTGCCGCCAAAACATCAGCGATTGCTGCTGCGCCGTCAAGAACGGTCCCGCAGCCTCGGACACCTGTCCAATCTGCCGCCAGAACATCAGCGACTGCTGCTGCGCCGTCAAAAATGGCCTCTCAGACACCTGCCCCATCTGCCACCAGAACTACAGCGACTGCTGCTGCGCCGTCAAGCACGAAGACCCCGCCCCCTCAGACGACGATAAATGCCCAGACTGCCACAAGCCGCTCAGGGACTGCCACTGCATCCGCAAGAAAGGTCCCGGCCCCGGCTCAGACATCTACGGCAGATGCATGCAGATCATCCGCGATCACTGCCGCACGATCGAGAATGGTATCCTCGCAGAATCGGATAGCGGTACGTGCCCGGGCTGCCATCATCACTCCTGCCGTTGTCACTGCGCCCCCGATAGGATCGACGCCATGGACATGCAGAACATCCACGATCAATGCAGCACGGTTGCCCCGTCCTGTAGCTGGCCAATGTACGGTAAGTGAGACGTGATGCGACGACTTTTCTTCTCTGCTTGACCATGGGTCCCACGAGACCCACTCTGTCAGTACAGGTAGGAGCTGCATCGCAGCACTGGCTGGAATACGGGAGCCTGACAAAGGCGGTCACTCTACGACTTTTGGGTAAGGTTATTCATACACATATTCGGTGGTACTGGTTCTCGCGATAGTGTGTTGATCTGTACAGTGGTGCCGAGTTGCCACCGATAGAATAAATAAAATCAAGGGCTCCGACCCGATATCTCCAAATCTGCTTCTTCGTTCCTCCCCTCACCTGGTCGCTCGTTTCAGTCTACCGACTGCCTCGATCTATTCACATGCTCAACCTTGTCTCCGAGCGTCCGTTTCCGGAAGTCCAACGCGCATACTCTAGATGCATAGCTGCCATAGCCTGGGCTGCGCCTCAAGCTTTATCTTGAATCATATCCCGTACCCGTACAGAATGTGCAAGGAACAGACCTCAGGAGCTTGTTATAGGTGTCGATCAGTCGCAACCAGGGCTCTTAGCCATCATAGACGAAGTATGCGGAAAGTGTATCGGATAAGCAATGGTGGTCGCCATGGCGCTCCATGATAGCCAGTGAAAATGTTCATACGCAGGAGCAGAAGCGTACTGATGCCTTACGTACGACTGCGGTGCGGTGCAGTTTACCTACTTGTCATATTGTTGAACTCGGTGACTGAGCTATGTGTCGCACTTTCGCGAACCTCGGAAGTGTTGCTGTTCTTTGTGCATCGACCGTGAGCTAAGCAGTCAGGACTGGCTCGATGATATGTACACGTTTATTCACTCCGAAATGTTCTTTACACGCCAAGCAGTGATGAGTTGGGAAAGTCAGAATGCAGCGGGTCGAGGCATTTTTCTGTGGTATTGCTCCGAGGAGGTGTCAAAACACGTAGACATGGAGAGACCCGTGACGAATGTGGTTGACATGCAAGGTTTGAAGTAGCCAGAGCATGGGGAAACGCAACATGTGCACAGACGTTTGACAGCCAGAAGGATCAAACCTGTACATACGGCTGATCTGCGCCACATGAGAGATAATTTGTTCGCATTTCATGACTGAGTACTGATCGCTATGCCTGCTACACGATAGTCCTCGTCGAACACCGACCGTGCCTAGTAATCCGGAATTCCGGAACCCCTCCAAGTGATAATCACAGCATCTTTCAGTCTACTCGCTTTTCCCAGCAGTGGCGGGTCGACTCTCGGCGCCCGGGGGCGTATTGCCACACTTGACAGTCTCGCCAGCCGAATCCTTGCAGTCCTGGCAAGCAAAAGTCGTCTCGTAGTATCCACCCTTGCCGTCCGGGCTCGTCGCCGAGAAGGTGAAGAGGAGTTGCCTGTCCGGGTCATTATATTGCTTCGACTGAACTCGCGGGTTCTTGTACGTGAAGACATCGATCAGCGCTCCACCCGGCACGATATTCTCGTCGAAATAGACGTCCAGCTCGACCTGCTTCTCCTTTGGAGTACATGGCACAGTCCAAGTATCCTCTTTGTAAGGAATGAGATCTAGGCCTTGGCAGAAGTTGTCGACGAGCGGCTCAGCGAGATTGTCGTTGTTGACGTCGTCCCAAAGATAGACATCCAGGCGGAGGTCGTTCGAGCGCATTGGGGAGCCGCTCAGCTGTTCGTTGGCAATATCGTCGCCCTCCTTAGCGCTGTATGCATGCTGTGCACCGTAGTGGAGGGAGCCGTTGAAGTGGAGGCAGCCTAGAACAGATGGACTGTATGCTGCTGCGAGCAGGGCGAAGAGTGTCTTGGTCTGCATATCGTCCAACTTTGAGCAAGGCGCGATACTTGAGCGAATGTCTTGAGCGAATGTCTTGGGAGAGAATTGGTGCTGAAGATGCAGAGATGCGCACCCGGCCAAGACTTATATATGTGATATTCGCACAGTCGGTGATGCCTTTGGCGGTCAAATCCGTACACTCGCCAGCATTGCCGTGCAATGCGCCATTCTGTACATCCCAAAGAGTCCCATCACAAGCTCACTTGTGAATCAAATAAACATAAGAATCCAGGGATCTGAGTCTCGATGAAAGGTTGACCTGGCGGCTGTGAACGTTGATTGGCGTTACCGGCTGGGCATCCCAGGCCACGTGAGAACAATACGCAGGTACCGCGTTCAACAAAGCTCACACGTGTGCTTCAAATGGGCTGTCGTAAACACATATTCCGAATCGTTTCACACACCTTGTTAACATGTGCCAATTAGTCTGTCGTGAGCCTTGGCGGAGCGTCGTCCGCGGATCCACAATTCCTCTAGCCCAAATATCATGCTGAGACATTGCCAGAAAGAACTTTATAGGCATGTTCCGAATGCGCGAAGCACGCAAGGTGACCGGCATTCACCTTCGCGAATCGCAAGCCTATCGACTCACCAATATTGAGTACAAGACAAAATTCATTGATCATAAACTGTACTTTAGAGTGTCTGATGCCACAGGAAATATCCGTACGCTTGATATGCAGGACTCATGTCCGCGAACTTGAACGATGAGTAAATAAAAATGGTTTGTGCTGTCAAGCCGTCGCCGTCTTATTCACTACATGCATGGCTGATACTCTTTCGGCCTTCGCCGTTGCCATAGACCAAGAGCCCACGTCTTAGCTATGCGTCGTCAAATCGTGCTGGCTGCCATCGATAATGAGGATCCCTGCCTCTTAGAGCAGAAATGGCCATGGCGCGAGGCAGCACAGTAGATCCTGTTCTGAAGTTTGGTCGGCAGATCTTGGTTTCAGATACTGCTGGCATAGGATGATTGCGACAGAATGCACGATAAAATACTTGGCAATTGCCCCGTGCGCGCCAGGTAGGGGGCCAAAGCAGCAGAAGCGTGCGTCAGTAATAGTCACGACTGCGTTACAGGAGTTGTCAAGGTGATGCTTCTGGGCCTTGGTAGATCTGACTCGAATCCCATCCTCGAATGTCAATGTAGCAAGACGGCCTCAGACTCTTTGAGAAACTCACGAAGTGGGCGCATACCAGCGCACCATAATGTCGGGCACTTCTGATGCCACCACGGAAACAAGCTCCGCGGCGTGCGCTCCTCCAGCTTGCCGACCCACAGCCAGCGGCGAATTCCGCGGCGCACTCTTGATCTCAAGGGAGCATGACTCCATCTCCTCCAGGGAATAGCTCACGACGCCGAGTCCAGACATTTTTCAAAGCCATCCGATGTTCATCAATGTTGAGGTCGTGCCTTATCTCATGCTTTTGCCTGTTCTCGGCATCCCTGCCTGAATCTCTCCTCTCCTTCAAGGGTGCATCCGGCATCAACGAGCCAGCAACGCAGTAATTGATGCCATTGAAGGCGCTATCTGCCACTGTCTTCCAGACTGCAGTCATGTCCACAGACATTTCCGGTGTGTAGTAGATTCTGCAATCTGCAGGTTGATACTGGAACTGCAATGGTATGTTGGAAGTATCGCCTTGCCTGAAGGCATCCCTCCCGTTTATGACGGCCGTCGTCGTCCGCCATACAACGAGATCATTGTATGCAGCAAGTGCGGTCTTTTCGTAGAACTCCGTGTTGTGTAAATACTGATACTGAAAGGGCACCACTACATAAGTGACGAGATTAGCCAGTGTCATGGAGTAGGTACCCCGAGTGCCGCCAGCGGCTTGAGCGATGCTTTTGTTAGGTCGGCCACCAAGGATGATGGTCTTAATGCCAGCTTGTTGCGTCATCAGCTCAAAGAAAACGGCACAGGAAGACGCGCAATACCCGTCCGAGACAATCACTATGTTCTCTGGTTTGAAGGGCGTGTGGGTGTAGTTTGAGCGGCTTTGATAGCCAGTTATAACGATACCACCGGAGTCGGTGGTTATGAGAGGATCGCTATAATTCTTGCGGAAAAGTTCGGTGTAGTTGTCTGGCCCGGGTCCCAAAGTTACAGGTCCGTATTTGTCCTGCCAGTTTGAGAAATTGTTGCCGTTAATATCAACATCGGTCCTGTAGTTACAGGAATCCATTACTATGTATTGCGAACTCAAATTGAGCTTGAGACTTCTGGGTAGAAGACCAGAGAAGTAGCTGATTTCCTGACCGACATAGTCGAATGCTTCATGTGCACGGAAACGCTGGCCCATGTACGGCTCGAGCAGAGGGAATAATTGCTTGAACAGGTCGACACCTTGCAATTGCGTACCCCCACGGTTAGCCGATATGTCGACGATAAGCTTCGTCTTCTTCCGTTTGAGTGCCTCATTGATGAAATGTTCATTGAGCGCTTGAAATGCAACTCCATCGCTACCGTCTACGAAGGTGTTTACGCTTAGAACAGCGACATCATCGTACCCTTCGCCTTCGAGGAAGTAGCCGGAGTTGTCATGGTACTCCTCGTCGCGTACAAATGGACGCGGGTACCCCGGTGCCGGTATTTTTGGTATTGCAGGAGTTGTGGTAGCTGTGGTTGGCGATGTGGATGTCGGCACGCTTGAGGACGAAGTGCTCCGCGTCGCAACCACTTCTACTGGCAGAGGCTCATCCACTGGAGGTATGAAATATTCTCTGCCCTTTGTCAGCACATATATCCCAAAAGTATCGACAACCAAGTATTGAGAACATAGCTCTCAGCACGCCATAGTAAGGATCGCACTGTGCACCAGACTCGAAAGGATAGCTTGATCCCATGCCACTCACTTATAAATGTCTGCGCCGCTGGTAATTTTATCGAATGGTACTAGTACACGTGCAAAATTTTCGTTCGTGATGCTGGTGCCGTTGGCAAAGGTGAGGGTCGTGCTCGGTCCGGGGTAGATGTGAGCGCCTCTACCACCACCGCTGAAAGTACCAGTCCCTGTACCGCCCGACCCCACGTTGATCTGCGGCAGCAAGTAAAACAAATTGTTCCATAACGCGTCCGGATCTTCGAGACTGCCATACTGCGACCAATGCAGCAGATACTCAGTGCTATCCTGCCCATCGATCTTGGCCAGTGGACTTGGAGTGTAGGTTAAGTTGTTGATAATCGTGTCTAATACATCCTGGTAAACATAGACCTCGGGAATGCTTGAGCCATCGAGCGATACGGACACAAGAGGTGTAGTGCGTCCAAAATCGAAGATTTTGGACACGCTGTCAGGGTATACCGAAAAGTGGCCATCATGACATCTCTGAACAGCGCGGTACACATCGAATCCAAAAGCGTATTCGTTTTCGTAGGTGTTCTCCTTACACGATGCTTTCTTGTAGATCCGCGTCCATTCTGCCCAGAAATCGTACGGTGCCTGCACTTTTTCGGCATATTCCGCTGGTGGGCTTTTGACCCACTGTAAGGTCGTCTGCCAGTCAATATATGGTCGGACTGAGTCCAAGAAGGCGACTGCAGCGGATTGATTATAAGGTACGCTGGTAATGCATTCGTATGCTAGAGCTGCCGGCACTGTCGCTCGATCTGGATCAGGAAAAGACGCCTGAAGTGACCTCACCTTGCAACAAGCATTATCCTCCTTACAAGGCTTGATTGCATGTGTGCTGGTCGCGCTTGTCGTCCCACAGGCAGACGGAGTTGGCGGTGTAGTGGGATTCGGATTCGGTGTTGGAGCTGTGCTTGTCAAAGATGTACTTGTCTGTGGACAGCCGTTGATGGGTGGTGCCCAGGGCGTGTACACTTGTGGCTTGTCCGGCCAGTTCTTCTTCCTTCAAAGACAAGCCATATTAGCCACAGTCTGCGCGCTGGGCAATGAACGGCCTCCATTCCTCTCTCGGCACATACCGGTATTTGTCACGCCAATGGTCTCGAGGCCAATTTGGCTGTGCGCCCTGAACAAAGGTGGACGCAAGCAACACGCTTAGCAGCGTCCCGGCTGTGGTATCAATGAACATATTGGCTTAGCATTGCCATAGCTGCGAAGGCTGCGGCTCTACCTAGGTACTTATCTGTGACCGATTTTGATGATGTTCTCGGTTGCTGCTCCATGCCTGTTCCGTTAGTGTATGGTAGCAGCCACGTGCCAGCATGGATGTCGATTGATGCTTGCATGGCGCCGCGCTATAAGTGGTCGAAGGGCGAATACGAGATGGAGTTGATGCTTGTGTGCAAAGGCAAGACCTCGGAGCAACGCAGGAACCCGCGGGAGCTTGGATGTGCTTTGGACGATGTCGTGGGGAGCAGATGCCGATGGAAGTCCTATACCATGCCGTCGCACTTTCATCGATGAGCTATTTGCCTTCCATCAAATTGCGTTGCGCAGCATTTGCCAGGATCGCCGTACCCATGTCATGTGACGGCGTAGCCATGGCCTCCTGGTCGCATCGTGCGCGTTAAGAGCGATTAAGGAGGAGAAGCAGCAGAAGATGGGAAGACACGAGAACGCGACATAGACAATTTAGACCAACACACCTGCCAAGACGGCCCGAGGTCCGTAATGAGGTGCGTCTTACCCGAAGTTCTGCCGTGAAGATTCGGACAATCGGTCGAAATCAATAGCCCATCACCATTTTGTGAGAGCGCCAAACGTGCACGACCTTATCGAATACAATACCACTCGTGAGAATCACACGTCAGTACAATACAAAGCAGTCACGCGGTACGAAGACGCCATGAGCATCATGGTGATGCAGCAACGCTGGTTATGCCGCTTCAACGACAGCATATTCAGTCATATCACACCGTGAAGCGATACCAAGAGAATAATGCGAGAGTGATGATATTTATGTTTCTTATGCATCTGCAGCGAACTTCGAGAGGTGGAGAAGGCGGTCGAGATTGCTAGGGAACTACGTGTAAGTTATGAGTGCAAGCATGGTAGCGAGAAGACTGCGGTGACGCAGCGCGAGGAGTTTTGGGTCGACAGATGAGATGTCTGGCCGGTATCGTCTTTCATCATGTGGCGAAGCAAGTGGAGAAGATCTGACTGGGGAGCAGTGAGATCTTCTCCTCGCTTACGTGGGTTGTCATTGATGTCGACGAACATGAAATAAAGCCTCTTGAGAGACTCCTCTTGCGGATCTGTTGTAAGAGTGCTTTGCGTCATACTGTTCCTGACTGATCGTCTGTATCGTGTTCGCTGCTGTCGTTAAGTGTTTCCCAGAAGTCCAAACTTGCCTCTCAATTCAACTCATGTCGCAGCTTCACACCGGAAGCTAATGCACGAGAACACTCACTCACGCCTCAGTGCACACTCTGTGTTGCCAGCATGTCCACCCTCTCCGCCAACTCAGCCGGTTCCGTAAAGACGTGCCAAAGTGCTCGGTCCAAGCCCTTGAAAGCATCCTCAAACCTCTTATCTGAGTTCCTCTCCTCCTCATTCATCTCCGCGATACCCTGCACTTTGCGAATAAATATCGCCTTCACCCAGCCTGGAAACTTCCTCGCAACCTCACCATAGCTTTCAGGGTCCTTCTGCGTGCTGTCACCAATGCAGACAAACCGGCGGTGCGGGAACCACGAGTGTATCTTGACCATGCGATCCACCTTGTACTCTTGCGTGTTCTGGGTCAACGAAGCGATCAGGCCACCAAGGTTCTGCCAAGAAGCATCTCTAAGGATTATTGTCCCTTTTGGGTAATGCGCTTCGCGAAACTGTCGGAGGAAGGGATAAAGGTTGTACGGTGAGGCGGAAAGATAGAAGAAAGGCGGAGTCTGCAAGGTCGATTGAATGTGAGCATACAGTGCCGGCATACCAGGGACTGGCTCGGGTTTCTCCACGACGAAGGTACTGTGGAGGATACCGATAGGTGAAGGCGTCTGAGTGATCTTGATCGTGTCGTCCTAAAACAGTCAGTTCAGCGGACAAATGGCCAAACAGGGTGCTATCACACAATATCTGAGATCATCCCCCACCCACGTTCTTCCGCCGGTATGGTGGTTGACGGAAGTCCGAACGGCGGCGGAATTGTTATGACACTGGACTGAAATGGCTGCATGCCAGGATCGAAATGGAGCTCATGAAGGGCAGAGCTGATACCAGAGTACCCACTAGGACCTAAAGTCTGCTGTTCCTTGCCATCGATATTGATCCTCACAGTCCTCTTAGGTAAGATCGTGTCAACAAATGGCTGCACACGTGCGGCGATCCGATTCTTAGTGGCGATATCATCATCCGAGATCTGCAGCTCGTGCGTAATGCCGCCGACGACTCTGGCGACGTCTTTGCCGGAGTTCTTGATGAAGTAGCAGGCTACGTATTCGACTTCCCAGCCACTACCAGCTCGAACGGCATGGGTGCTTTGATCTTCATTGATGCGCTCCGGCTTGGCATACCTCGTGCTCTGCAAATCGCCAAGATGCGGCCTTACATCTCCATGCTGAGGCGTCCGGAACGCAGTATTGTCGAGTAACCATACTGTATGTAATGCGGGGTCCACGGGTTGTGCTTTTGTCCACGGAAAGACAATGGGAAAGCGATCGAACAGGTCAGGCATGAAGGATCTTAGGTCGTCAGGTACTTCGGGCGAATGCGGTGCGTCGTGGTTGATGGCAGCACTTTCAAGTGCATCGACTACGCTACGCCGCCCAACGTTGGCCACTTCTTTAAGGAAGTTCATGGCGGTGGTGCCTACCGCAGGCGTGTGATGCAGTAAGCCAAGATTTACTGTGGGAAGAAGTTCCGTCTGACCCTGGCAAGAGTAACTGATGTATGACTATCGGACTCAGCAAGATCTCGTCTTCAGGCACGTGGCAACTGCGATGGATAGCTGTCAGCAGGCCTGATCAAACACAGAAAATGTTCCAGTACTGTTCGCCTGGTGGGTGTCGAAGTCCAACGCCAGTCCTGTCCCAAAGGTCGTCCTTCCCAAGAAATTTGTTGCCACTGTAGGTCAATTTTGCGGATGCTCGAAGCACATATATACTGTTTTCACACCACGAAATGTCGAAGATGCCTTCAGCTTGCGAGCAAACCTGGGCACGAGATGTGGTCGGCACGCGATCTACGCGCCAAGCAAGTGGCGTCGTAAAACATCTCCGCAGCATGCAGCTTGCAAGCCCAAAACGAGCTGTACGTGCCATCAGTGACATGCCAAGCTGTCTGTTACCGAGACACCACGCGCAGTATGGTATGGGTACAAAACGGGTTCGGCCTGTTGTTGTGAAGTACAAGACTGCATGATTAATAAGTGGTGTTCACAAAGTGAGTGGTGCTGACTGGATCGTGCAGGCTTGTTTCAGAAAACGGTTTCGCAAACCCGGTCGGTGAGATAACAGGCGTGGGGCTATACTGATTAGGGACAATGTGAGACAGCCAGACGCGGTACTGGCGGCAGAGCCGTCATAGACATTGCATTTGTCCTACCACAGCTACCTTACCCACCAATCCCATCAACACCGAATAGTCCTTCCGATATGCCAAAATCTTTCCCATATATGCCACAATCCTTATGCAGCCAGCTGCAGCTTAAGATCGAATGTCGTCGTCTCAGCCAGAGTAGCCACACTAACATGCGGCCAGCTCAAGGGCGCAAAGTTCAGCATAACGTTCTGCGAATATTGGATCTGTGTCCATGTCACAGGAACACCCTTCGCATCTTGCATACCGACAGTCGGTGGCGCGATGAATGTTGGGCCGAGGGGTCCGCCAGGCTGAAATGTCTGCGGCTTGTCGTGGCCACCAGCGATGTTGATCTTAGCTTGAACGGTCTCGAACCAGAATGTTGCAGTCATCTGAACCGCAAACGCATTCTCGTTGGTGCCGCCGAGCAGCGGTGAAGTACTGGTCCCCCCAAGAAAGGCAATGTTGGCCGTGCCACCGCCAAGAGTAGGTGTCTGCAAGGTCGTGATGTCCACTTTGTGAAAGTTCAGGACCTGAATTCCTTGTGCCGCTTGGTCTGCAAGAGCCCTGCGCAGAAAGTTATTCGGGTCGGCGAGAAGATCTTTGATATCCGTCTGAGGATCTGGACTCGTGTTAGTGCCCTTACGACTGGCGCTGACGCCTGGACTAGTGACGTGAACGTACTATCAAATGGTGTCAGATCACCTGGGATTCTGTCGTCTACAATGTTGCTGAAGGTCTGAGATGGAAACGGGACCTTCTGAGTCGTACCAATGAAGGTCGGTGTGATATCAACCTTGGGTATGTCGGCCTGCGTAGGCGCACCAGACTTTGGCTTGGCAGCATTTGGCTGAACACCTTGGGCATTGATCGTTGTGCCGTGCGGGATTGACGCCATCCTCGCAAGCGTGGCGACTTGGTTGGGTGGGGCGAAAGAGCATTTTGGCACCGCCAGCCAGACACCAGGCTCAAAATGAATGCCGGAGGGCTTGCCATCTGCTTTTCCGGTCTTGGGGTTCGTGATATCGTTGATCTTCTGCACATATGAGACGCCTTTGAGGATGAGATCCTCCTGCTGCTGGAAGCCACGATTGGGAACGTCACCAAGTGATTCGGTGAAGGTCAGAGTCTCTTGCGTAAGATTAAGTTCTAAAACGTTGTCATTGGTCCCGGGCACTGCCGGCGCGATCGGATTATTGCTTCGAGGCCGGAAGATTGTATTGAAGCCTTTCCCGGCGAAGGTTCGCTTCTGCAGGAGCGCCAAGACGTTGCCATCGTCAAGAGTCAGCAGAGGAGGCTCGCCGGGGATCTTTGGCAGCCGTGGAATTTGAATGCCATGAACTTGTGGTGTATTGATCTTCGATCCTACATCTGCCAGAAATGCTTGGCCACGAGGAGCTGCATAAACAGCAGCCTTCGAGCTCAAGTGCAAAGGTTGTCCAGTCTGCTCTGGTAAGATCTTCTCGTCAGTGGGCTGCCAGAAAAACCCCCCCGTACTGATTCCAGCTGCTATCGGCAAGGGTACGCCATCGGAGGCAGCTTCAGTGGACATGGTATTCAGTGTCTTTGTACGAAGAGCAATTGAGGTATCTGAGTTGTCGGTAGAAAGCGTGGTGAAGCTCTTGGAGACAGTCCTGTGGAAATGGCTGCTTTATGTTCAAGGCTATACGATCCTGGGAGTGGCAGGAAGCCAGGTAGGATACCAATCGATAGATTGCAGCAATGTACCATGCCTCAGCTCGGCCATGCCGCGAGAAGTCGGCGCATGGTCTGAGACGCATGGTAAGCCATGATCCAGGCGAGCTGATCTTGAGCTGACTATGTGAGCCAGGGATGAACTATGTCAGGCCATCGATTTGCATGCAGACTGATATAGACTAAAGTTTTCCTCGACCGTGTGCGACGACAAAGGAACCAGCTCGCCTACTATATTTCCAGTCACCGGGTACTTGCTGGACTTGAGGCTGGCCTCATCGAGATTGGAGCGACATCAAGGAGGGATGTTCGAATGTGGCGTCGAGTTACTCATGAGCTCGCAGAGATGCGCAGCCACAAGCTTGCAGCTGCCACATGATCCTGAAGCAGCGTTGCAATGTCGGACAAGCCTCCATGTGATATTGACCATGCGCTATGGCATGATTCGCCGAAAGGTCAATTAGGGTATTTTAGACAGCTGAGCGAAGCTTCGAGCGTGGCTTGCATAGCAGAGCTGAAGGGGTTACTGTATGTATACAGCCTCGGCGAGCTTCGCGTAGAGGAGGAGAGCATGGCGTGAGTGTTTGTGAGCTGCCAAGTATTGTGCTGCATGCACGCGATATCCATGTCGTGGCAGGGTATTCCGCTCAAGAAGCCGGGATCGCATAGCGTTTTGGTTGGCTCGTACAACGTGATACTCCGTTGCCTCGATGCAGTGTTTGCCCTGTTGTGCTATTCCACAGTTACAATTACAACGATCTCGAAGTCGGCACTGGGGCTGATTAAGCGGGATGCCGGAGCCAGCCTCTTGAGCTTCCGTGAGGGGCCGCCCAATCCTGGATTGAAGTCCAGCTTCTCAAACCTCAGATCACCGCCCTCACTGTTTCACAATGTGCTACAGTTCATCGGCATGAGTGGAACAATTAGAGCAACCTGCAGTGACACCAGTCTTCCGACCAGCGTTGTATTCAATAATCAATAATCACCTCATGTCGCCGGTAACGACGACCCTCGCGCCTCACCAGAAGCGAAACAACGCATCTCGGTATCAAGAAACCTCGTCGTGGATCAAAATGAGGAGCATGAGACTTGCCGTGAAGTCTGCGTGAAGAAGATGTTGAGTATATCCGGCGGCGCGGTAACGGACATAAGTAAAAACAGGAATACCATGCATCTGTCTGCCTACCTGTGCACAGAGACTGCTGAAAGATTGTAACACCATGGCCCGACCTGGTCTGCGTGCATTCCGGTGGGGTTTTCCAATTGGTGACGACCGCAGTAAGCAGAATACTGTGGCGCAAGACATTTGAGACACCTATCGATTTGTCTATTTGTGCAGTAATTCCATGACGAAGCGGTATACAAGACGACATAGTTCTGCTCTCCGAACGCGTTCATAAGGACCAGGATTCGTGTTGCGGGACGTGGACCATGAGGTAGCGTGTGACACTGGGAGTGAAGCTCGCCCGAGGAAAGAATACATAAGTGCTTGAATTCTGCATGCTGTACAGGCTAATGATTGACTCCAATACTCCAAGCTTGTGGCAAACTCAAAAACATTTTTTTTGTATTTTTTTCAAGGCAGGTTCCCCTCGGTCCGCATTCCCTGTGCCCATGTTCTGTCGCTAAAGGAGGTGCACGGTAGGCCAAAGCGACCGACCAGCGGTATCTCCACGCGACTGCCTTTGCCATACTGGTGGCACCGCCGTCATCGTCATCACTGGTAGCGTGACCAAGACGCAGTGGCTATGTCCAGAGCTGAATTGAAGTGACTTGAACTTATGCGTCCGCAACGAACGCCATTGGGCACCGTGAGCAGCGAGTCCTATTAGTAGCAGGTGCAACTTTCATCCGCGCGACCGCAGTCGAATTTCGAAGGTCTGCATCGGAATCCAGTAGTAGATGAAGGGTCCGCTGTTCAACAGTCAGCCAGCATCCACAACCTCTCTTGCAGTTGGATATTGGTTTCGACTCACTAACGCAACCCATGCCGCAATGGCTACCCCAATCGCAAAGACAGCAATCGTCTTGATGTCTGCATTCGCCTACAGGATTATCAGCATTCAGGTTAATAAGAATCAACGCCATATGTTGCTTACGCAAGGCTCCGTATCTCGTCGCCGAGGCGGGAAGAATGAGAGCGGCGGCAATCCAATATAGAGCAACCATGGTCAATGCGAAAGATGATGGAGACGAATGTTGGTCAAGGCGAATGTCGGTCGAGGCGAATGCTGGTCGAGGAGCTGTGGAGTGGAGGAGATAGCGGCCACAGGTCAATATATAGGCGCTCACAGAACCCATAGGTCTGGGAAAATGGTGACACAGACATTCGGTGGTAACACTGGCAAAGATAGTGTCGTTACTACAAATGTCCTAGCCCAAAGGAAAATCTCTGCATCGGCTGGAGCAATGGCGGCAGCGTATAGACGACGGACAGAACGTACACTTTCCACGGATACTGAGGAACAAGCGCATGGCGGTGCCTCAAGAACGCGTCGACTCTCATGAACATGGATTTTCTCACACGAACAGGTGCACTACGGCAGGAAACGTAACAACGCGCAGAAGCGCTAGTGCCTCGTGGAGCCTCGTACAGGAGTAGATTCAGGGCGCAGTACTATATATGGCATATCTATAGCATACTCCATTGGAGAAGTAAGGTCAGTGACGATCAAACAAGGCCACCACGCGGCTGTGGCAACGAAAGATGCCAAGTTCCCGGTGGTGTCTAGATGTCAGAATTCACTATACTTACAACCGTTATATGTCCGCGGCTGCCGACTTTCTACATAGGTGGTGTCACCACGGCTTCCGGAGGGACGTCTGCCGAACTATAATGATGTTTGCAAGAAACACGCGACTGCTCGCGAATGATATGTAGTCACGAGCAGCTTTGTCGAGGCATGAGGGTGGTGCACGTTCTACCATGGATTTAGCGTGCGTTTTTGCAAGTGCAGTTGGCCTCGATCCAATAAGAGATCTTTGCGTTACGACCGTCATTACAACACCACGCTTGAATGATGAGTTGTCCAACTACATCACTGTTGCCGCGACCACTGGCAATACATTCGAACACCAGACATCAGGCCACCTCGACACTTGCCACAGCTCGCTCCAGCCGCGCTGCGATCTCTTCCCACTCCTTCGTCCTCTCCACCCAATACGCCCCATCCTGTTCCATCTCAGCCACGCGCGGCCTCACCACAACCTTCTCCAAGGTCGCGAACCCCGTTCCTAGCGTCCTCTCCAACTGCGGCAGCATAACCCTCCACTCTCTCAGGTTCGCAAACTTGAGCTTTACCTCGAGCGACACTCTCAACTCCTTCAGATTCGGTGCCAACCCGCCCTTCAACGCAGGCAAAACGGACCACAACCCCGCCCCAGAACTCGTCACCACCTCCAACGTCCTGATCGCGCTCCTTCGACGTGCCGAAATGCACCTCAAAAAATCCCCGAACGAGAGCCCGGTGGAACCACAGATTCCTAGCGGATTTAGCTCGTAGAAAAGAGATTCTGCTTCCAAAAGGGCGCGCCTGCACGTCTGTAGGATCGATAGCACGGAATATTTGGGGGAGCGTGATCGGTAGGACAGTCTTGTGGCATTTGAGGGTAGGGTCAGCACGTGCTCGTAGATCTGAAGTCGCAGTTCGGGCGGCAGCGCGAAGAGGTGAGATTGACTTTGAGCATGGATCCCTGGGTCGTTTTTCCTGGAATCTGCCAGGGACCTGACATCGTTGTTGCTCGTCGGAGGAGAGTCCGCGTCCAACCTCCAGCCTTTATGACCAACTTTCACATCGAAGCTCCAATTCGTGGTCGATGTCGCATTAGCATGGCGTCGCCTTGCGGGTAGCGTGAAAGCGTGCCCCTCCACTGCTGTTATCTTCGCTTCCTCGGGCGCGATAAAATCCCAACCGGCGGCATCCCTCGCACGATGCGGATGATGTAATGCGCTCTCTGCAGTGCTCATAGTGCTGATGTTGAATTTGCAGTCACAGAGAATAACGGCTGCGGAACATATCACACAAAATATAGAGCCTAATTCGACGCAGAGCAGACCACGCATGCCACATGCATGCACAGTCGATAGCTACGTCACACATTGCTAGCGCCATGCGCTGGAGATCCTTCCGATATGGAATTCTTCGGTCCCGTCTGTTTTGGACTTCCAGCAGATACAACAGCATTCGATTCTCTCTCAAGTTGGGGTTCAAGTCAGGTCAACATGGCTTGAATCAGCTTGTAGATTGAATGGTAATGCATGAGAAAATCGTTGCCTTATACATGCATAATATACTGTTCACCAGACTTCGAACCTAGTTCTGTAGACCCGTTCCATAACTTCTCACTCTGCTCCAATAGAACGCCTTATCATTCCTCAATGTAAACTCGCCCCAATCATCAGTCAGCTTATTGTGACTCCAGAAGCCTTTCCACGCAAGCTTGTTGTTCCTAGTAGTCTTGCCCGCACTCGCCAATGCAAGATGCATCTTGTACGTATACTTGGGTACAACACCCTCGGTCTCTACATGCACATCGCCTTCGATCTCAGGCTCCCCGGTCTTCTCATCAAGCAGGCCGGAGTGTGGTCCAGAGAGCCGCCATCGACCACGGAGGGCGTCTTTCATGACACTAGAAGGCAGGTAGTTGCCATGGTGGTTGTGGATGTTCTGCTTTGTTAAGTGGTGCACCACGTCTGCTGGTTCGGACGTGGTCAGCAGGGATATTGCCGATCCGTCCCGGAAGAAGCGCAGGTAGCGGAAGTAGGTCACGATGTAGACTGGGGCACCCCAGGTCAAACTGTTGGTAGAGTTTGCCCCTGCGCGTGTATAGTTGACTGTGGAGATGTAGCAGCCATTAAAACGTAGCCGTGGTCGAGAACGGAACATTTGTCGCCAGGAGTTGGCATAGGTCGTGCGCAGGAGCTGTTCTGTCAGGGTGCTGAAGGCGATAGCACGCTCCTCCGGCGTCGGTGGCAAGACTTTGTCTGGGTCATCATCTTCATAGGTACCAAGATAGCGTGCAATCTCGTCGCTTGCTGTGATCTGGTCGCCTTCGATTTCAACAGCGTAGTCGTAGAGCATAGCGCTAAAGCCGAATTCTTCACCTTGTGCTACTCGTTTCCAAATGGAGTCCTCAGTCAGGACTAGGTAGGCCAGACGCTTGCAGACTTGCGCGGTCCTGGCGAAAGATGCAACATCAGATACGGCCAGCTCGGTCAGGATGTTGGCCATGATCTCGTCCGGCAACTCTGCCATGGGACACTTCTCGGGCGGTGAAGCGTCGGTCGGCGGCGGCGGTGCTTCGATCCGCAGGTTTGAGAAGGTATCCACAAGTTGCTTGAGAGTTGCTGGAAGAGCCTCCGCACTACCATGCAGCGAGTGATGGTCGGTTCGATGCAAAGTTACCGGGGCATTGGGTGGGTTGACGTTATTGGGTTTGGGCTTTACAAAAGACGAAGGAGGAAAGTGCTTGCGCTTGTAGGCTTCGTGGACGCCATCGTCGAGCTACAACTTACCTCAGCACGGACATAAAGCACGCGATACAAGGGTCAAGTTAAGACCTACTTTGAATGCTTTGCGATAGTGACGCATGCTTTCGCCCAGATTGCCTTGTGTTTCCTTCTCTACTGCGCGCTCATAGTGCTCCAAGGCTGAGCTTGGTTCACCATACACGTCTCTATCATGATCCTGCCCTGCAACACCAAGCTGTAGCTGCTCTTCTTTGTCTGGCAGATCATGATACGTCTTCGGTTCGAGCTCTTCATTGTATGTTCGAGCCGTGGAAGGTCCCGCAGTGGCATGAGCTGGCGCAGGCGCGCCTCGAGATCGATCAAGCTTTTTATATGCAACCCGTGCCGAGAGAGTCTCGGCCTCTGGCTTCTTGTTTCTTGAAGATACCTCTTCGCGCCATTGTTGTCGAAACGCTTCGAGTTCAGCTTCCGTCTCTGGCGCCGGCACTGGCTCCATTTCGTGCTGCTTGCTTACGCTCATGTTGATAGGTGATGCACGAGCATAGCGGTCGGTGTCATATGTACTATCCCGTGTGAGTATACGACCATACAGAGAAGAGGGCGGTGTCTGGGAAGACTCTAGCGCAGATAAGGTGAATGTATGTGGTTGATGAAGCGAGCATGAGGTGTGCCTGAGAGTCAAGGTTGATGCCTCGCCACAAAGACAGGGATGACGTCGCGATATCGGAACACTGGGCCTCGGGCTTAGCTCCGGACGGGAAAGTTTGAGATGCGCGCGATAAGCTTCCATGCACATCTTTGGATCATCAAAGCCGTCATTGAAACCGACAAACATCTCATTTCGCTCACTCACTCACTCACTAACTCAGCATTCGTGAAGCCGCCGCGTACATCTCAATACTCCAGCCTGAGGTCTCGGTATCACGTCTTGGTCATCAAACAGGACTGCTGGACAAGGATTCGGAGCTTTTCGCGCTGGAATCACTGCAAGGGAGGACTTGAAAACGATATGGCTTCCAGCCAAACACGTGGACAGGACCACGACAGAATACGGCCGAACACGACTAGTAGCCACCTACACCTCACGATGCCACCCAACACGGCGCGTACGACCAAGGACGATGAGACCTCGGCAGTCCAGAAGATGCTATCGGCGACCATAGGCAGTGTATTGACCTCCCTCGTCGGTAAGTCCAATTACGTCCTTATCAACGCTTTTGCAGCTAATCGTCGGCTTCGTAGTTACACCACTCGATGTCGTTCGCGTACGATTACAAACGCAGTCAAGTCCGTCTCCCTCTGCAAGATTGCCCTCCTTCGTCCAACTGCCACCCAACCTCGGCGTCACCGCGTGCTGTCGCGAGGTGTTCTGGGTACAAAATCAATCTCAATTCTGCGTTGCTTCACCTGCGGTCATTGATGAGAGGATCATCTCTGACTGTGCGGCAGAGGAAACACAACGACGGACTTTCAACTCTACCCTCGACGGCATCAAGAAGATTGCGCGGAACGAGGGTATATGGACATTATGGCGAGGCTTGAGTCCGACACTGTTGATGAGCATACCTGCAAATGTTATTTACTTTGCAGGATACGACTGGATGCGACACAGCAGCAGTAGTCCGATGAAAGCACACGTCAGCGATGCATACGCGCCTCTGGTTGCTGGCAGTGTGGCAAGAGTCATGGCCGCAATATGCGTGAGTCCAATAGAGATGCTGCGGACGCGTATGCAAGCAACACATTCGGCAGAGAAGAATGTGATGCGCGCGACAGTGAGTGGTTTACAGGAGATGGTCTCGACTCAAGGATATCTTTCATTATGGCGTGGTCTTACTCTGACCATGTGGAGAGACGTTCCATTCTCTGCGTTGTACTGGTGGGGTTATGAATGGGGCAGACAGCGGCTCGCTTCAAACAGATTCCGAGAAGGTCTCCACCAAGAGTCGCATTATCAGCTTTTGCTCGACTCCTTCGTGGCTGGAGCTGGCTCTGGGGCAATCGCGGCACTTGTCACAACACCTTTTGACGTCGGTAAAACACGACAACAAACCGTCATCAATTCTGATATGTCTCCCGAGAAGCGTCGCAATCTTCCAGAAGGTCGAACCATGCCGCGTTTCCTATGGCACATCTACGCGCACGAAGGTGCAAGCGGTCTCTTCAAAGGCTGGGCAGCACGATGTCTCAAGGTCGCGCCGGCTTGCGCAATCATGATCTCAAGCTATGAGATCGGTAAGAAGATGGCTCTGGACGTGAATGACAGGAAGCACAAAGATCTGGAAAACTGATCTTTGTGATAGCGCCTTACCGTTTCAAATGATCAGCAGCATACATCACGTTTTCAGCGTTCGATCAGCAAGACATACCAGCAATACAACTAAGCGAGGAGTTATGGTGGAAATGGAATTGGGAATAACCCGTGTACTATTATGAATGCATGAGGAAGGCGCTTATAAGTTACTTGGGGGTGTACATACTACACAGATCACGGAAAATGTCATGATTTGCGACGGGCGCCCCAAAAGAGCGCGACTCTACAGAAGCTGCGCGTCTCGACTACGACCATGAAGTATATACAAGCACCAAAGTACTACATACTAGTTCTGGAGCTGCGCGCCACTGACGCGTCCTCCTTAGGATATAGGCGTGCCTTGTCCGATCATGAAGTTATTCCAAGCCCTAGGGACGCCTCAATGTCATATGGAGTCACCCGCATATCGACGCGCTACCTGCTCTAACGATGTCGCGACGACTATACGGGTACGAGTATCAGACGCGTAGTACAGAACCACTACTACGTCGTAGAGCGTTGCGCATAACGGCGCGGGTCTACAATAAATCTCTGATTTGGGTATACGATTATCATGGTGTAACCTATGGTATAGATAGAGTACTGGTTGTTCTGAGTTTGGCACGAAGCGACGCGCCTATACAGTGCCGTGGGATGCTAGTATTTAATGCATATAGTAGAAAACGTAGCGGAGATATAGTAATAGTACCTAGGGTTCTTCGCGAAGCTGCGCGCCAATACCGTATCCCTTCAAATTTAGCCTACGACTACGAAGGTAAAGCGCGTAGTAGATATACAGTATGGCTACTTAGAATTAGTCGCGAAGCTGCGCGCCAATACGATATCCCTTGAGATCTAGCATACGATTCATGCAGGTAGAGCACGTAGCAGAGACGCAGAACCGGTAACTAGAGTTGCGCACAAAGCTACGCGTAGACCCTGAGTTTCACGCGAAAAGAGAGCATGGCCAAGCGAGCGTGATGTCATTATTCGTTACTATCTACAGTCATTTCATTCATTTGAAATTGCCAATAAGAGCCTCGAGCAGCGCCAAAGTCTTCTCGCGATGGCCTGCAACGATATCCTCAGCAGTAACAGCGCCCACGACGTTGGCGCCAAGAGTGCTATGGTTTTGGAGAGCGTCCAGCGCGATCCCAACGTTGAAGGTCTTCTGGGCATGGCCCAGAGCCGGCATCTTCAGATGCTTAGAAAGCGAGAGATCCAGGGAAAGCTCGACCAGGTGGGTTAGCAGCACCCCATCTCGCAGGTCGACGGCGATGTTGTCGACGCGGTAGATCACCTCGTCAAGAGGATCTTGCACGTGGACCACCTCGTAGTCCAGCTGCTTGAGTGTGCGAACGATGTCGCCAACGGTTGGCAACAGTATGCCAGCGATCTCGCGAAGCACTGCCGCGGAGGACTTGTAGACGGCCTTTGGGTTGAAGAGGCATCCATTCAGTGCGCCGGAAGACTTGGCATGGTCCAGCAGCCAGATCAGCATCAAGCTGCGTAAGGCAGTCTTTCTCCACCGTAAGGTCTCTATCGAGGTACCGTCTTGGATCTCCGAAGCATCGATATCGATCGGCGAAGCCAGGAAAGAGTCCAGGAACAAGCTCAGTCTCCGGCGACCAGCATGAGGATCTAGGGTCAGAGGTCCTGTGGCGCCGTCTGGCAATACGACCTGTGCTGGGGAGCTGCTCGGCAACTCTCTACCAACGATCGTCTCGGCAGCGACGCGTAGGATGTCTTCGCCGTACGTGTCCAGCAAGCTGGTCATAAATCGCTTTCGTAGCCCGATGTCACGGCTGATTTCGCGGGAGTCAGTCGCAATCTTGGGCTTGCTCATGGCGCCGAACAGCAGCGAGGCTTGCACGCGCCTATGCATCAAGCTAACCTCTGGCTGGTGGTAGATGTCGATGAACGCTTTGCGCAAAGAGCCCAGAGTCGGGTGACTGCTATTGCGAGAGCCCGATGCAGTGGCGAAAATCTCGTTGATTACTTCCGTCAATGCGGTCTCTTGCTGGCCCAACCAGTCCTCCTCATACAGCTCTGGATGATCGTTACTCTCCGGGAGTTTTGGAAACAGCGTGAGCTTGGCTGTCTGTATCTCAACGCGCTTCAGGGCCATGTAGTCTCGCAATTCCTGCCTGCGCTCGGCCTCTGTACTCGTGTTATCTGATGGCTTTGCCTGTGATGCGCGATCTGGAATCACGGTCAGACGACGGCGCTGTCCACCATGTTGTGAAGTCGAATTAGCGCTCTGCGACAATGGCGCTCGCTGAGCCCTGCTTGCCAGTGGTACGGCATTTCGCGGCACGAGGGTTTGCCGGGCTTGAGAAGCAGCCGTTGGCTGCGTCAATCGAGAGCGTGGAGCAGGTTGCGGGAGTGGGCCAATGTTGGTGGCAATGCTGGCGACCTGCTTCATCACCTTTCCAACCATTGGCGGCACGTTCTCTTTACCAGTGTTGTCGCCACAGACATCAAAGATTTCAACTGCTTCATTGTCACCTTCTCCACGCTGAGCCAGTGGAAGTCGTCTTGGTGCCATAGCCAAAGATCTCCTAGGTCTTCGAACTGGCTTCTGGACGTCTTGCTGTGCACTTGCTGCGACTTCCTTCTCCTCCATCTATACAGGAATGAGTCAATGATATACCAAAAGCAAGAGAGTACAAGCTGTGGCTTTTCTGTCGAGAAATGTGGCAAAAACTCACCTCTTGTACGTACTCAGCATGCTGCCAAGTATCTTCCAGGCTGTTCTCGGTGTTTGCTCCAGGATGAATGGTCAACATTGTCGTGTCTTCCGGCGGTACAAATATGGTTCTCCTCCTCGTTTCCTTCTTCAGTCCATCACCGAGTCTTCTGCCGTTTGCACCCCCATTCTCAGTCTCGTCACATCCCACATTTCCAAATCCACCTCTGCCCAAAGGCTGCCGTGTCGAAGGCTTTCCAAGCTCATTTGCTCTGCTCAATGCCTGCCCGCCGCCGTTGCTGTGTGCCATTGTCGCCGCCACCGATGGTAAGGAGTTCATGTTTGCCACTGGCTTACGAGCGGGTTTCGACAGTAAAGTCTCACCTTTGATCTGCTTGTCACTGACAAGCAGTTCTCCATCTTCCATCAAATCCTCAAAGATGGTCACCTGGCCTTTCTTGGCCATTTTGCTGAGAAACATTGAGCTTCTGCGCGGTTTGATGGTATGCAGTGATGTTGGTAATGCGCGGGTGAAGTCGATGTGGGTCGTTGTATCGTCGTACTGTGTTGTAATGCTGATGCGATGTGCGGTAGTGCTGGTTGTTGGTGCCGGACACGGCGTGTACAATGCTGGACGTGACATTTTTGTGTAGCATGCAAAGATGAAGGCATCAGTCTAAATATTCATTTGTATCAAGTGACTTCTTTGAGGCGCAGTGCTTGAGAAGTGAGAATCTGTGAAGCTGCGTTTGTTCGCGAACCCTGCGTCCGATATGTTGATGTGTGGCTTGTTGCATAGCAACGGTCGTGGCGGCCAATGAGAAGGTGTCGGCTGCAGCTCCGATATGGAGATTCTTGTGGCGACCCCAACTTCACGATGCTCTTTGAGACCAAGTAAGCTACTTCGTGACCTGATGAAGGTATCACTTTATAAAAAATTCTTTTACTTCACATCATCGCGCTGTTGCCTAATGACTTAATGCCCTGCCGGAGCTCATTTGGAACGACGAACCAGCATCACTTCGCAAATCCTTCACTATGCAATGCCAAATGAGATCGGAAAGCGAGAACGTCCTGTGTCTAATGGCTCGAACGAGAATCATCGTGCCGAAGACCTCTTCTACGGGCGGGGAGGAGACACGTGCCGAAGACTTCTTCCATGGGTGGGGAGGAGACAGGATTCGGATAGAATCTCTTGTCAGCTCATTTGCTCAAGACTCAGGGCCAGGACCGCCAGAGCGTAAACGAGCGAACTCAAGCTGTACTGGCTGAAAAGTCACTTTGCGAATCCATTTCCTGGCTCGCCACATGTCCTCGGAGCTCGTACATCGCATTCCAATTCAGCTGGTACTCCGCCTGCTCTTCATGCAGCTCATGCCACTGGTCGGCCGATAGCTCACTTCTGTTCCGTCAGCACTATTCAATGTTGGACATAGCATTTTGCTGAGGAAGCTTTGACAAGTTTTGCCTGCTTTCCGCTGCGTGTCCGTATTGCTAGGGATGAAGATGTTTCTCCATGGGAAGCGAATCTTTCTTTGGCTGCGCTCACTACGCTCCTTGCACCAGAATACCGAGCGAAAACGTACAACAATGCTGCACCGAGTGCTGCATCGACCATAATTCTTGTTATTGATCGTGCGCTGAGATCTATGCCGATGCGTGGTTCATGCGTGGAGGAAGTCTGAGCACGATGTTGTTCGAAATGCCAAACTGGTGATTCACTTGCGCAAAGGGTCGCCGTCGCCATAGATATACGCCTCTTTCAAGAATCTGCGAGCCAGCACGAAATGGCTTTCATTCGCTACGCGACGAAGCGGAAAATACTCTATGCTAGCGTTGCAGGAAGGCTGCCTAATCTGTTGGTGAAGCGCTGTATATAACTTCATCCTGGTCGTGACATTCGACACAATCTTGTTGAGAACGACTAGAAGATGAGCTCCGGCGAAAGCACCACTAGTTGATCGTGTGCGGTAGAATTGAACAGGCACGGCTTGCGAGGGCTATCGACTTCAAGGCTGAGCACTTCTGCGATTGTGTCGCAGATGTTACCGTCGAATCGATCGATATGTTGAGGTAGGCTGGCACTTCCACGGGCGTATACTCTTGGCACTTTGATGTGTTCGCTCCAGCAAGACTTTGCAAGCTTGTGGCGAGGATTCTTCATCCATTGAAATACAGGGATAGCCGATCTTGCTGGGCTGGAACGCTGCAGCACCACAGCCTCCCACAGCCAGACTACCGGCAGATGATCCTGGTCCTGCTGTCGGTCAACTCGAGATCTGTCACTGGAGGGGACACCTACTATATGAGGCACCAATACTAAAGCCATAAGATCTGCTCGTTATCAACTTCATGACCTTTATGGACATGAGCATTGCTGGATTGTTCGTATCATGAATGCTAAACCCTGCAGGTTGCACCGGCAATTCGAGACTTCTGGGCTAGAGGTTTGGTGTTGCGACCCCGGCAAGAGTCAGATTTTGGAAGCTTTGTACCGCATTCGCACTGAGAGATCCGACATCGCAGCCGTACAATCCAGCCTCGTTGCCAAAAAGCTCTCGCTGCAGAGCCGACCCGTAGATTTCGTGTAGGCGACCATTCCGTCGACTCGTTAGCTGAAAAATCAAGCCGTGTAAGGCTTTCTTTTGACGATACGACTCGAGCACTTGCATAATCTTCGAAAGATTGTGGGCAAAAGTCTGGCAATGGCACCCACATGTCGCCAGTACAACTAAACGAAAGCACTTCGAAACCCTGTGCAGGCCGGCCAATATTCACCAAGAATTTTATTTAGCGGTATTAAGAACGTATGCCAGGACCAGTTTTCGCGTCAGTCTTGGTCGAATGGCAACTGCGGCGACAACATCGTGCGGAGTTCGCAGCTTTGGCGCAATCTCAACATACATCGAGGCAATTCCATCGGACTGATGCCTCTTGTACGGCAGAGACCGCTCTTGCAGCAAGCATGAACGATTTGTAGGCCATGGTTAGGATTGCGGTTGCGGATCTCCGAGGACGATTTGCTGCTATCCAGCAAATTATCAAAAGCTCCAAGTCTTCGCTTCCGCTTGCCGTGGGGTATTGCCTTCCAACTCGTGGTCGGCTGCCAGATGCCCTGGAAGCTCGTACACAGGACTAGACATGAGCTGTGTCCTCATCTCCGTATCTTGGAGCTCTGCTTTGGCTCCTGCACTCGATCCTACACCCGTCGCTGGCAACTCTTTGCGCTCTTCTGACGACATTTCGGCCAGATTGGATTCGCCGTCTTTTTCAGCTGGGTACGATCCCCCGATGGGAATACTATCAGCTTCCATAGAAGCTGCCTTTCGCTTTTTCTGCATTCCTCGCCGCCAAAGAAGCCATGCCAGTATACACAAGATAGCGATCCCAGCGAGCACACCAACAACGATGCCGGCTGTGACTCCAGCACCAAGTCCGCTCAAATGTGATCGCTGTGGCTTACCCAGGGCCTGGATCGGTACAATATTGTGTGTCGATACACCGTTCTGATGTGTTATGGGCCCAATTGTGAAATTCCGCCTTTCCCAATCTACGATTAGGTACGCTTCTTGTAGCAGTGTGCGGCCTAGCACGTACTGATCCTCGCCTGTGGCCCGCCGAATAGGGAAATAATTCGTGTTGTTCTCGTATGTTGGCACTCCCGCTTGTAAATCGAAAGCAGCGTACGGCAACATCAAGTCCACTGTCTCGTGGGATGTACCATCCGCAGCCAATGTAAAGGTGAACTCAGGGTTGAGATTGAGCAGTTGGGCGTGCATGGTCGAATTGACGATATACAGGCCTGTCGGGGCATCGTACGTCAAGCCGAGAAGATCTGCCATGCGATCACACACAGCTGTCGGAAGCCATATCTGAGACACACTCGAGTCTATGGACATGTTCAGTCCGTGGTCTCCCAGGTCTTGCCCTTGCGTTCCCTGCAACGTCGATGTGGCTATCAGACTTCTCAAATTTACCGTCAAGGACCTGGACGCTGCGAATTCCAGAGGCACCACTATACTGGAGTTACCAGAGGCTGCACTGCCGTCGTAACCCCCTATGACGATTCCTCCGGCGGATTGCCGATATGCAGCACCTGCGCTGTATCCATATGACAAACTTGGTATGCTGCTCTGATTCTTCAGCGAAGACAAGAGCGTCGGCACATCAGCTTTTTCAACACCAAATCGGCTGGCCTGGACACCAAGTGGCAGGCTGCCCAACCAGAATGTCTCGTTAGCTACCTGAGCAACCAGCTGCTGCGACGCCCTCACGGTTCCATTGCTCAGGAAAACCTCGTCCAGTCCATATGAGCCATTGACGGAGCCAAAGAGGTTCTGTGCTGTTGTGAGCCCGTAGATGCCGACTGGATCCCATGTCGAAGACACATTTGACTCGAAGCCTGCGGTCTGAGATCCGTTCACCAATTGGACTCCTCGCGATGCAGCACAACCTTGGAAGGGAAATGCTGTGCAGAAGTCTGGCGAGATGATCCAAGTTTCATCGCCGACAATTGACGGAAATACTTCAAAGCTCTGCGGTGGCGTGCCTACTTTGATTCTAAAGGTTGACCAGTTCCCATCATTACCGGCCCAGTTGAAGCTCGGCTGCACTATCAGAGGGACTGGCGATGTCGACATGTGTGCCAAAGTTGTGGTTACGCAGTGACATAGTCTTGATTGGAAAGTGACGACAGTTCAGACCGCACGACTACCCCCTGTGCGACCCTCGAATACATTTCCAAGCACAGAATCCAATGCGCAGTGCGCCCTACCTTGCAGAACACTTTATTTGTGGTCCTGTTCCTGAAGGATGCATCACGTGGTCTTATCGGCTTCTCAGAAGAGATCGACAAAAGCTTGTGACGCAGGCCGCGGCCATTACTCAGGCACTAATCAGGGCTTGCCACATTTGCTCCAGCTGTGCATGCCGTTAACAAATTGGGACCCTATGATTTCTGCGTTCAAGCCGAAGGAGCAGAGCCAATACGAATACGGGAAACCTTACTGTTCCTACTTCACCCGAGCACCCAACCTTTGAATATGAGCACGGTTATAGCACTAGCGTGTCGCTCATGCCATATGCTGGGTTACAGCGCATCGATGATCATGATTGCGAAGCCTTACGCCAACCCAGCTTCGAACAGACTCGCGTTCGCTTCCAGGTCATGCAATTGCGGGCGCACTCGGTCGCAGAATAGGGCAAACGGCAAAGCTTATGAGTGCATAGCAGTGTTATTAGGCTTGCGACTTTTCCGGTCTCGCGTTAGGCGGAGTTCCTGTGAGTGATATCACTTCTAAAACAACAACGGTAGGCCCGTTCGGCTTCCCGATATCTGGTACGGCTGTTCGAGCGATAGTGCCCCATGGTTCTAGAGTATTATACGAGAATTTGCAGCGGCTGAGCAAAGGCTGAGTTATAGCGTCGAATCACAATGATCCTGCCGCATCCTGCAGTGACGTCCTTGTCTGCTGGAGGCCAAAACTTCACGATGTATGGCTCGACTAGACACGCCGTCTGCGGTGATCTTCGCTGCAGAAGCATTCCTACCAACGGCCCTACCGAGCACCCACCACTGGAGCATCAGCTTGCGCAGCATAGAGATCAGTGGCCCCGGGGAGTGCCCTTCTAGTTCAACTAACCGACGATTTTGATTCAGCCTTCGAAGTCACCGCCCTGCCTATGTTTTGGACTGGCCCTAAGGAGCCAAACTTTGAGTGTCTTGCCGAGAGTGTGCTTTTACGTCTGTCGCTACCTGTGTGAGCATTGCACAAGTGCTGGATGCGGAGAATTCGCGATGTCTTACAGTAGGTCATGGCTATTGTTCACAGCGGAAGTGCAACCACTAACAAAGGATCAGCAGATGTGATCACATCGTTACCAGACTGCAATAGCATAACTGCTACACCCTGCGCGCCATGTTTCTTCGGTGGACGAACAAGTTACCTTACGTTCCCGTACACCCTGACGAGTACTGCTACAGTGACCGTGTATCCCGTGTATACTGGCGTCCCGAGTAACAGTACGTTTCTGTCGTATGAGACAGACACTATCACAATACCTCTGAACCAAGATGGAGCGCCGATACCGACTTTTGGTACAAATTTGACATGGACGACCAACGGCTTGACATTGTACACACCCTTAAAGCAGCCTGAAAAGTGCAATGCTAACACTATCTAGAACATCAGGAACGACCTATGCATCGTTCGGAAACTTCTCGGGCGCAGCACCTTCGCCCACAATCCCTGACTATCTGGATCGGAGAGAGCAGGTGGTCAGGACGACTATTCTGAATGCTTATCCTTACCAAAGGTCTCCAAGTGCCGTCCTTGGTGATGCAAACAAGACCTGCGTTGGCCTAAGCGACATCTCCAGCATCGCCCTGCCAGCTACTGCGGAGCCGTCCTCATTCGTCATACCTCTCACGGCCAGCAGCTATGTTCAATTCAAACAAAACGTTCTCCCTCCGCAAATCCTTCAGTATCTGGAGGGTCTGAGTACAGTAGAAGCACAGCTTGGCGGCAACAACCTCGAAACATGCTCTCCCACAACTTACCCACAGCCGACACCGGTCACCTGCACGTACCTGACTACCATTGCACCTAGCGCCACAACACGAGTCGTATGTCCGTCAGCTCCAGGCTCTGTCGGCTCATACGCTTCACGAACGACAAACTGTACCACGTATACGTCGAATCTCCCCGCACCCGCTTCGTCTACCATTATAGCCACGTCCGTCAGCACAGCTCCCGCGGTCGCGACATTCGGTTCTCCACCAGCGATCGTCAAGACTTCGGGCCTTTCCATCTTGACCGAGACGGGCACGCAGCGTCTGAAGCTTCCTACAGGTGTTGCGCAGTCTCCTGCGGAGGATAATACGCCGACGACACCTCCCGTTCAGCCTCCTGGAGATCATAGTCCAACGCCTGGAGCGCAATCGCCTGCTCCTCCAGCGCCTATAGGTGGTAGTGGCAGTTCGGGTGGCTCTTCGGATCAAGCAGGAGTTGTTGGTGGAAGCTCAAATAGTGGCGGCTCGAATGTGAGTGGTGGAAATGCTGGTGGTGGGAACGTAGGAGGATTGAGTAGTGGAAGCTCGAATTCAGGCGCCTCAAATGGTGAGGACTCGAATTCGGGAGGTTCAAGCACGGCGGGTGAGTCTGAAGCAGGAAGCGATCCTGGCTCTGGCTCTGGCTCTGGATCAGACTCAGGATCAGCCTCAGATATCGGCTCAGTTCCCAGTCAAGGCATGACAGGGGTCATAATCGACGGTCAAACAGCACTAGCAGGCGGCGCGCCCATCACAATCGGAGGTACAGAAGTCTCTGCACTCCCGATTGCTGGAGGATTCGTCATAGGAGGTTCGACCACAACCATTGACGCTGGAGCATCGAATCCGATCCTAAGCATTGCCGGTCAGCCCATGCCCGTGACGATCACATCAATTCCTGCCGTAAGTATACCGCTACCGGGCTCCAATGGTGGCGTGCAAGTTACGCCTGCTGTCGTAGTGAATGGACATACGGCCACGGCAGGCGGATCTCCGATCACGGTCGACGGGTCGGGAATATCTGTAGCACCAGGCGGTAGCGCCATCATTGTCGACGGCTCGACTATGATGCCTTTCACCGCGGGCCAGACGACTGCTATGCTCAGCATTGGTAATCAAGCTGTGACTGCGACGATCATTTCCGTGCCGTCTGAATCGATGAGTGCCGGCTCCAGTACGTCCTCGGTCATTAGCGAATCTGGCTCGAGGAGTGGGACGCCTGCCCAGACTGGGCCAGCGGCGACGTATACTAGTGCTGCGAGCAAGAGCGTTATGGTGCATATGTGTGGATTTGTGAGTGTGGTGTTGGCAGTGGTTATCGTGCTATGAGCGTGATGTATATAAACTTCCGGGATAATAGCTACGTCCATATTCAGCACGATGCATAACATCAACGCTCCTCAGTCAGCAATTTCCATGTATCTTATGCTATCGGTGTTCGCTAGCCTCGTATTCGTGCTTCGTTCACAGTCTCCCTCCTACTATGCTCGTGGCTGCTCAGCAACTTGTGGCATCTAACTTCCAACTACCTGATACAATTTCCCTGACCTCCATCGTCGATGTAGTGTCTGTCATAGACTATGCTTCGGCCGCGCACAAGACACTTAGTCGATCCTCGTACCATCGTGAACATACAGCACGATTTCTTCGCTGACTTCCCGCTGATTTGGCCTCTCTGCAACAATGCTCAGCTCTTCAGCAAGCTCGTTTGTGTTGCTCCCTTCGACAACCCCCCTCTCTCCAGCGCTCTCCCGGGTACCAATGTCTTCCTCGTCAGTCAGATTGTTTTCGTCGATGTCGGTCCCTTTATGGGCGACGTCAGCATCTTAAGCCATACTTTGACTCGCGGCAGCGACTACAGCGTGATGGTCTAGCGCATCTCTGAATTCGGGATCGTCATCAACTGGATCTGAGGTCGATGGCGTTATCGGTAAGTCTGAATTTTGTAGTCCAGCACGCCCACGAGCCGCACCGTCTGAGCTGTGCTCCAGAATCACGCCTTCGTCGTCATTCTTGCTCGGGGTATGACCGGAGTCCTCATAGCTTATGCGCGCCACATTGTCTCCTGTCATCGCGGTAGGCTCTGTGATATGACGTACGACAGGGTCCCAACGCAGCGACAGGAGTGCCTTCGCCGCTGGGAGTTCGTCTGATCCATCGAGTAAGTGCTCTTCCAAGACGCCATCGATCTCGAGGCGCTTTGCATCTTCTGATGTGAGCAGGGAGTTTCGCTGAGGGCCGGGCGACTGATGTGAAGGCCAGCTCGATGTCATGGCTTCGTTCTTACCTGGCGCGCTGGCTGGTCTCAGTGCAGTATCGTCCTCGTGCGCTTTCATTAGAATCGTGGCTGCTTCCAAGACCTCGGCCTCTTCTGTCGGCTTTGCCTTCTCAATCTGGCTCTCGGGGCTGCTGTCACTATGGTAGAGAGTATCGTCGTCGTCACTGTCCTTATGCGTACGTTTCTTGCCCTTTTTACCACTTTTGCTAGACGCGGCTGTGTCTGTGGCTTTGACCGGCTTCGGGGCACCGAGCTGCCAGTCCTCATAGTCATCCTTTTGATCGTACGAGCTGAAGGACGTACTTCCATCCGCGCCTGCGTGATCTCGAATGCGCTCGGCTCGCCATTGCTTCGTCTCCTTCCCACCCACAGTCTTAGTGCCAATGCAATTGAAGCGCAAGACCAGCGAATCCTTCTCCGAGTGCGCTGGTAGTGTTGATGTTGATCCGGAGGTAAGGATGTCGCTTGCGCTGCTCGAGTCGGCTTCAATTGTATAAGCCTTGATTCTGGTGAAGGTACTTTTTGGTTTGGTTACTTCCTTGCCAACATCTGAACTGTGAGGCTTGGCCTGAGTTGCCGCGTTGTTGCTGCTCTTTGCTTGACGTCGAGCTCTGACCTTGACAGTACGGGGTACGTGTATCTGTTCGTCCGCCATTATTAAGCGCTTTATGATCGATCTGGGGAGAAGTACTTCTTAGCTGTATATATGTAGAGGCCCTGTGGCCCAAGTCGTGCTGTGCTTGAGCAATCAAAATACTACAGTCGGTTTTAGAAGAATAGTCGTGCTTTTGCGAGAGGGTGCAAGTGGTAGTAAAGCTGGGTTTATATTTCAAATGTGTGTGTGTTACAATCCAGACAATGCATAGCCAGGTCTTTGCAGCTAGAGCAAAAATATCACGCTAAGTAAATGGCCGACGCTTTAGCATCGAGCCCGAGCTTGGAGTGAATGATATAGTTGTGCATGTTACGTCCGATCGAGATCTCACACCTCGGCAAGATATGCTTGTACGTCGCCAAAGAAGGGCATGTAAAGCATAATACGCTGTCCTGAGAATCTCCCTGGTTCCCATCGTCCTGTGGCACTCGGTTGAGCCTCTCGCCGCGCGAAGTCGCGGTGATCGCCTGTTGACACTCGTCGGTCAGGTCGTCAGTCTTGTGTTATCAAGGTCGTAGGTGTATATGATCATGTCAGCTTCGTGGTCTGCCAGAGCTGTTACTTTGCCAACACCGAGGAAATGCTCACCGTGTGAAGCTGCTTCTGGCGAAGGATAATTACAGTTTCGCTACTCGCTTCTGTCCTTCATCTTCATCTTGCACTCAATATCGCGAAAGCTCTCCGGATCGTGCAGCCACTACAAAAAATCCGTCGAGGCTTTGTTATATTTATTGATGAAAAAATTTCGCCTCGTCATCCACGATGTATACAATCCAGCCTTCGAATATGGGTAAACACCGCAAATCTTCGTAGCCACAAGCATGACGATCGTGAGGCACCATAGCAGTGTCCAGTAAGGATTGTGGCGATGTCATACGCAATATGGACGGACTCGCAGTTGCTTGCGTTGGTCGCGTCCGTGAGAAGTGAGCGCACCAGTAAATGTTCCATTCCTTGAAATACGCCAGCGATCAGGAGAGGCTAGTCACAAGGGCTTCCTCGTTAAGTCCTCGTCACAGTTGGTCTCAGTCCGAACAAACCTGTAGAGATGGTCAAAAAGTGGTCCAGCGCTCGATTTTCCCAAGGGTTTGCACGGACATGACTGCGAAACTACCACCTTGAGATTCGCCACTTCGTGCAGAGAAGACAAGCGTATAGCGACCAAATTGATAGGAAGTCATTGTGTGTAAATAAGGCTCCACTCCTTCCAAGACATCGAGGCTGTGGATGCGGAGTGGAGCAGTCATAGATATCGATGCTGGAGGCGGCACCACTGCTTGGCTCGTTCTGGTTCACAATAAAGCGGATTGCGACGTCGGTATGTTGTGTCATGCCGTACCTGCATTTAGTGTATGCCTGATACGACACCTGTGCACGAAGGTCAACATAGAATTCGCAACGAGAAGAGGAATTGAGTTGGAACATGTGCAGTCCATGACTTTTATCGACAACATGTCGTCCACTAGGCGACACCTAATCCATTGATCTCACCCTGCTCGTTCTGTTGCGAGCCATTGAGCGTATAGCTGGCCCGCCACCGCATCTTGATAGAATTGCCCTTCCCACGCTCTGCGCCTTGTAATCTGATGACTTGATTGATGCCATTCTGCTGTTTAGGCGCCAGACTTCGACCAGATTGTGGTTCCAACTTCAATGTATAACCCTGTCATAAAGTCAACCAAGTGTATCGATACTCTGCCGATTATTGCGAACTTGCCTTCGTCACCGCCAGCTGAAAAGTCAGACCATCTATGGGCTGCTGAGTGTTGTTGGATATTGAGCTCTGGATGGTTAGATTATCATCTCCTGTTCGCGACACCGAAAAATCAGTTTTGATGGAGCTGTTGGTGACTGTGAGTGTGGTAGGCTGATCGGGCAGTGCAGAGCTGAATTCCCACTCTTCATCGTTGGACGCTGCAGGCGCAGGTACGGATGTGCCATTGCTGCTGCTGCCCATGCCGAGCAGATCAACGGTTTGTGATGATGTCGAGTAAGGAGGCGGTGCAGGCGATCGCGCTGGTGTATGCTGAAATGGTGATGATTGTCGAGGTGGTGTCGCTAATGATGCAAAGGGGTCGGACTTCTTCGCCTGGTGCTGAGGTTGCTGTAGCGAGGCGGGTATGGGTGTCGCCGGCTTCGACTGAGTTTGTGATCCAGATGCGAAGAGATTGAAGTTCGATTGTGCTGGCATGGCAGGAGATGCCTTTGGCTGAGTATTAAAGATTGAGTTCGCTGGTTGTTGTGGCTGTGAGAATTGGGCCATTATGTCGGCATTGCCATTCGACGTGCCTCCTCCCAGCGAGATGCCGCCTCCTTGGCCATAGTTACCATCGCCCATGTTCAATCCAAGCAGGTCATCCTCAAGTGCATTGCCAGCCTTTGGAGGAGGCGCAGGAGCTGAGCTGCTTGATTGCGCCTGAGGCTCTGTACCTGTAGCAGATTCGTCCTCAGGGCCACCAAAGTCGATTAGACTGAGCTCGCCCCCCTCGCCTTGCTTGACACCGGCTCCTGTGATACCCAGTGTTCCTGCCTGGATCGCATTCGCACCAGCCACATCACCTTTCTTCATAAGCTTGTACCTTTCCATCGTCCGATGTATTGAGTCATTTATGCTGAACAGTTTCGCGACTGCCTCATGGTCGTCTGATTCTTCTTCACACATCTTCTGGATCTTCGGGTGTGCCGAAGCAAGAGAATTCGCGAGCTCTTCGAACACATCTCCATCCTTGATCTGGTCGCCAGGCTTCACGTCCTGCATCATCTCTTCAAGCAGCTTGGCTTTCTGCTGAATCCTACCGACTTCCTGTGCGGCTTTCGCACGATAGTCTGTTTTATGCCGCGTATCATATCCAGCCATGACCTTCATGAGCTTATTCGCTTCCTGCAGATCGTGCGGTGTACCTCTGCGAATCAATTCTTGCAGCTTCGCAGATTGTGCATCGCGCTCCTCCTTCTCCATCTCCTCCGCACTCCGCAGGTTGTCACTCGGATTCAGAACTGCTGCGTCTTCTTTTCGCACTTCCGGGAACTGGTAGCCTTTGTAGTGTAACAATCTATGCATATCTCGAACGAAGCCGAGGTCTTCCTTGTACTTGGAGGTCTCGCATATCGTCTGCCGCCATTCTTGGATTAATTCCAGTATTCTCTGCTGCACTCTCGTTACTCGTATGGGCGGTCGTTCTGGGAAGCGCCGCACAAGCTCATTCAAGAATTCCTTGGTGCTAATTTGAAGATGGAACGGATAGCCGCAGTTCTTGACACATATGTCGAGTAAGCTCAGTGCCAGGAGTGACACATTGGGATTTCGGTGGTTGACATATCCCACAATCGCAACTGCTGCCTCACGAGGAGCGCTGCCTTGCTTGGCATTGATCAAGTCTGCGATTTCGAGTGACAGCGCAAGATTCGGTTCGAAGTTTTCCGGTGAACACGCATTCTGTATGTATCGTTGAAGTGGTGTCGCGGCGGGTTCGGTGGGATATGCGAATCGGTCGCGAGTAGCGTATCGTGCTGATGTCGCTTCCATTTTGTATTGCTGGAGTCGCTAATGGGTCTTCCTGCCCCACAGTCAGAATGTCGACGTGGTATCGATCGTCGCGAGTGAGTTTGGAGTAGGCCACAAGGTTCGTTCCAGCAGTATCGTAATCATGCAGCAAACAAGTGTCTGTAGCATTGGTGGATGTGGCTCAGGTGGGACACGGTCCTTCAACTCATGAGATAGATCCACATCCGGTTAGATCAAATAATTCAGGACGCATCGACGGTGACGTCGATTGAACCTGCATCTAGCACTAAAGTGTATAGACATCACCACTAGCAATTAGTGGCACTGAACTGCTACAAGAGCTTTCAGGCTCTCACAGACCCACACCTTTAACCACCACCATATATCTCACAGAATACATCGAAATGGTCCGCCACAAGAAAGACTTCTCCAACAAAGGTAAAAAGGGCTCAAACAACAGAACCTACGCCCAACATACCCACCCTGAGCGCGAGAACGGTCTCGGCGGCAATAAACGCCCGCCCTACAAAGCAGCAGCATGGGACCTCAACCATTGCGACGCGAAACGATGCTCAGGCAAACGCCTGATGCGACTAGGTCTCATGCGCGAACTCCACGTCGGCCAAAAACATTCCGGGATCGTCATTTCACCTAAGGGCAAGACCTTGTGCTCGCCAGCAGATCGCGAGATCCTTGAGCAGTATGGCGCCGCCGTAGTCGAGGCGAGTTGGAAGAGGATCGAGGAAGTGCCGTTCAGTAAGATTGGTGGACCGAACCCGAGATTGCTGCCATATTTGATCGCTGCGAATCCTACAAACTATGGTAAACCGTGGAGGTTGAACTGTGTGGAAGCTTTAGCGGCATGTTTCGCGATCTGCGGGAGGTTAGAGTGGGCAGAGGAGATTCTGAGCACGTTTAGTTATGGACAGAGTTTCTTGGATATCAATGAGGAGGTGCTGCAACGGTACGCTAGTTGCAAGGACGAGGAAGAGGTCGAGGAGGCGGAGAAGGAATGGTTGGCGAAGATTGAGAATGAGTGGCGGGAAGATCGTGAAGCGAGGGAAGATAATAAGGATGATGCGTGGCGGGGAGGCAATATGAACAGAAGACAGCCTGTGGTGGGCAATGACTTAGAGGATTCAGACGATGAGGGAGGCAGCGATGATGAAGAGGACGGTGATAGTGACGCTAGCAGTATGGGAGGCATAGATCTTGGTGGACCCAAGCCAGGCGAGCAGCCGAAGGTGCATGGCAACACGTTAGAAGGCGATGACGACGAAGAACGAGATCCTTACGATCTGCCACCGGACGATGATGATGAAGAAGAGATGGCATACCTCCGTAGCCGGGTTCTGGCGTCGAAGCCATTCGCTAACCCAAGCAAACCGTCTGAAGAAGAGCGATCGGCACCAGAACGCATACAACGACCCTCGGAACCTGCTAAGCCACCACTCCCCGAAGATTCAGATGCCGAGTCTGGGTCTGATATTGGTGGAGAGGACGATGAATTCGATAATATCATGAACGCCGCTCCTATCACAGATCGAGCAGGTATCACAGCGGCTCAACGGAAACGCGCGATGGAGAAAGAAGGCAAGCTAAGCGCGACGTTCTCGAGAAATGTCGTCAGCGCGCCTGGCAAATGGCCGCCTGGGTCATGATTTGTAGGATTGTATTCAGAGCAACATTGCAAGAAGGTGACATGCCTCGCACGTCACCGTACTTGGACAGTTTCCGAATGGCATCTACGCAAAACCAGTTGAGCATTTCTCGTCATGTCCATATTCTACGTCCATTCATCATACGTGCCTCACATAACAACGTTACTGATCACCACCATAACAGATTCTGTCAGACCTCAGACATCGACGCCGGCAGCGTGAAGACCTCCGATGTGGCCCGCTTCCTTGGCCGCCTCCGAGCCTTTGGTGAAGGTCCCATCTGAGTTGCGACCTGGTGGGTGATTCTCCTATTGACGATTTGTGTTAGTAGAGTTCCTGTGAAGGCGGAGACAGTGGCTTGGTCTACCTCGTTTTCGTCTTTGCCGGCTGCGTGCAGGCCGCCGATGTGGCCGGCTTCTTTGGCGGCTGAGGAGCCTTTGGTGAATGTGCCGTCAGGGTTGCGGTCGGGTTGGGTTGTGGTCGACTGAATTGTGATGAGCGATGTCTGATGTGAGTTTGCATTGAACAGGAGAGGCATACCTCATGCTCACTCGTGTCGTCGTTCTTGTGCGAAGCCCTTCCACCCATGGCGGCGATGGCTTTGACCTCTTCAGTCGGGCGGTTGGCGAAGTTGCCAGGGTTGGTGTTGGGAGTAGTGCTGTCGGACATGTTGAGCGATCTGTTCCGCACTTCGGCAGCGTTGTAGTCGTCGAGGGTGAAGGTCTGGATGAGGGTTGCGAAGAAGACGAGCAGCACGTTCTTCGCGAGACGTGTGACGTATATGTATGTATGGTTGTCGTCGCGTGTTTGCTCGAACAGGTTTTCATGAAACAGACGCGACCGCACGTGACAGCTGCTGCTGCCTTGGGAGGTGACGCAGGAAGGAATGATCTGCACGCAACCCTGTTCAGTGCTTGTTCTGTGCTACGCGACGGGAAGGCACGAGTGGATGACTGCTTAGGTTTTGTCTTACAGGTTGCTCCTGCCCGCCGGCCGTCTCGATACAATCGCCACTGGAGTCAGGCAAACTTACATGTACTCTGTTGTACTTCTGAACGGCGACCCCGTATGTTCATGTAAGCAGAACAGGCCAGACGATCATCCTCATTGAGCGCTTCTCCTTCGTCGCGTACATGGCCTGTCGACCTCCAAGGTTCGCTGCAAGCGTATAGCATCTATGCACAGGTTTCATTCTACGAGGAGCGTCCGTCGTCTTGTAGAGCGGATGCACTAGCGCCGCAGTCTAAGCAGGGCCAATCTCTCGTATCATGTCGAAGTACTGCTCTGTCGAAGGCCTTCATCGCTCTGCTGCAGTCAATTCGCGATTCAATACTTCACGTGCGCTGTACGCATGTGGCAGACATCCACCAACAGTCCAGCTGGCAGCACCAAGATGCACACTGGCGAGCTCCCAGCTCACCGCAGGATCTTGTGCTATAGCCCACTCGTTCGTCACCTGCCACTCATGTTCTTCATCATCATCGTGGGCGTGTCCGCAGTGTCCGTGCCAGCATATCAGACGACGATGCCTGTATCCAGCAGCAAGCAGGCGGTCGGAGAGCGTACCATAGGGTTCTCTGCATACATCTGGGAATTGGAGCTGATCGTGTCTTGTACGCGGCACGGCGTTCACTGCACTGAATAGTTTGCTGCAGGCCCAAGGCAATGCAAGATCCAGACTCTTGATTTTGCTTCCCATTTCACGCACCTGAACGCAACATATTAGCTATAATCATTGAATCTCACCGGTACTCAGCAAGTGTCAGTATCAAGGGCACAGCAGTGCATCTTCCTGCCCTCGCTCGAAAGACACACGGGTATCTGTGCTGCTGCAGAACGCTCTATTGCACCCTGTTTGACTTACAATATTGCATATGTGCCAGTCCGGGTGCTCTGCAATCTCCTGCCAGTATTCGTGCTGGTTGCGCTCCCAATGGCCGCTGGGTTGCAGGTGCAATTTGAGGTGCTGCAAGAGCTGCAGGCCACGCTGGATCAGCGTTGCCAAGGATTCCAGACTTCTGATGCTACTCAGGCCTGGACAGTTGAGAATTTCGAGTCGGCTGAGCATTTGCGGGATTATGTTCGAGCCGAATAGATAGTCGAGGGCGCCGACGTTCAGTAGCGTATTGTAGTTCAGCTTGATGCTCTTCATCTTTTTGAGGCCAAAGAACGGTGAGAACGACTCTGTGGCTAAAGCAGAGATCAGCAGCTTACTCAAGCATGAAAAAACACTCGCGTACCAAGCTGTAGTGGCAGACAGTAGGGCTCAGCTACTTACTTTGAATGTACTGATTCCGAAAGTTGCTTCGTCCGACATTCGCGGCCTCTTCTAGTGTCTTTGGTACCTCTTCCAGTGAGGTATGCATGGTGTTGACCTCTAAGTCCTGCAGATCGGTGAAACACGAACCGTCGAAGCACAAGTCCCACAATTCGAAGCCTGGGTTGAGGTGCATGTACGGGTTGCGGCGATCCTGCGGCGCTGGAGGCACGTACTCGCCTAAGAACATACGAAGCCCCCGAACGTCGGGCAGCGCGACACCGTGCAGTTGTCGCAAAAGCGAGTACCATGACCCATACAGGTGAAGTGCAATCCGAACGTCGTTGTTGGTTCTCGAGATAGCGCCTATGCAGCGCGACAATACAGCTCCGGTGGCCTTGACACCATCGCGACGATTCTCGAGAATAATTTCCAGATGCGAGATTTCACGTTCGCGTAATTGTGCATCACTCAGACTTTGCCATCGAAGGCGCTGTCGTCTGCTGATTGTTGACACGGTGGGCGGCTTCGTGATGGCCGCCACCAGTTTCACCAGACTCGAAAAAGAAGTGATGGTGACTTTTCTGTATAGTGGCTGTTGTGCTGCGAGGTAGTGGTCCTTGCTCACGCCAGTCAGGCGCGAGAGGTCCTTTGAAGACAGATAGTGACATATCTCAAGGTAGAGCTCCCTAGGAAGGTCGAGCATGGTGGTTGCCGGCATCGCGACTTGGGGTCGCAGTAACGGTGCTTCAGTACGGAGTTGTTGCGAATGTACTGCTACCACGAGGCGTTGATCGAAGATCTCAAGCCAAAAAGCAGAAATTGAAGGCTTGAGTAATAGGAAATGGAAGGCAGCCCAGTTGACGAGAGTTCCGGTTCAAAGTTCAGCTCGGTTGGAATCCGCCCCAGCCGCCACAAGCAAGCACGAGCGACAAACGCGCTGCTTCGCACGTGCAAATTCCAATATGATGGAGCCTCATCATACAACGAGTTCCAGTGGACGGACAGAAGGCGGCGTTGTGATCTCTATGGTTTGTACTACGCCAGTACTTCAAGGCCCGAGTCCTCGTCCTCGTTCGCGGGCGAGAAGAAACAATGCTGTCGGACGGGAGTGTGCTACCGATATCGTGATCCTATATGTGCTCCAGCATGAAAGTGAAGCATATGCGAGATCATGTGACACAGTCGGAGCCCGTAATACTTACCGTATGTAACACTGTTCATCTGGTCAGGTGCCTTCCGGTTGGCCACCTTGTGAAGTGCTGCAGTGCTCAGCTTGACCACAGAGTCTATGCCGAACATGTTGGCCCGTATGAGTGCCAGACGATGCGCACATCTTTCTACGTCCTAGGCAAGAATATGTATTGAAGTTCAGTACACCTGTGTTTCACGGCGGGAGCTGCGCCACACCCGCTGCCAGGGCCCTCGATGCAGTGTGACGCGCGCCACGAGATTCACACGAGCTTCTACATGTACTAGAATAGTGTCTACAAGCATCTGACCAGTAACAGAATCTCTGCTGGCGCTCTTTTGCCTAGAGCCTTGAGCTGCTTCTTCTTCTTCTTCCTCTTCTTTCTTCATCTCGCAATGATCACTTGAATAGCGCGTGACGACATCGTGCTCCGAGCAACTGCGCTTCCACATTAGATTGTTGTGCAGGCGCAACGAAAACGACAGCATCCAACAGGACATGCACTCGATAGGCAGCGGCGTTGGCAAGACTGCACCGAAACTACTACAAGATTTCTTCCTCTTCGATCCTCTAAAATCCAACGACATCCTCACCGACCTCAGTCCTCCCGTAAACGATGGCCAGCAGCTCGGACCGGCACCAGGCAGCTGCAAGCATGAGTACCGAACGAAAGTCGACCAAAGCGTGCTACCGCCTCTACATCTGCGACCAGACGGGGGAACGGAGTACAAGAGTGCGTTGACATGTAAAAAGTGCAGAATACACGCAGACGTGCACATATCCTTTGCCTACGCTTCGAATCCATGCCCAAATTCAGAACATCCACTCCATCACTTTCGGCGAGCACCTGAAGGAGATGACGGGAGTGCACATCGCATAGCATACGCATGGCAGTGCAGTGCTCCGTCGTGTGGTGCGCAGCTGCGCGTGGCATATCGCTTGCCAAAAATTAGCACAGAGGAACTCGGTCTCCTGGTAAACACGGAGCTGCTGAAGAGACGATACGACCAGACAAAGAATCAAGATCCCGATAGGTCAGACGTACGGCAAGCGACTCCTGTCGATGTGCTACAACGACTGCGGAGGTATATCAAAGACTCACTCAATCCCGAGCATGTGAAGAGAAGATTTCCTGCCGGTAATAAGAGATTTCAGGAAGCATTCGGTGTGGACGGACGGGATTGTCAGGAATTGTTGCGAAAATTTGGCTTTAGACACATGGTAAGAGCTGCATCGCCGTGCTGTGGCCCTTTGCGGACGCTAACCTGCACTCAGGACGCAGATGCAGATTTTGTCGAGCAAACATGGCAATTGCCCAATCCTCCGCTCATCCAAGACCGCTTACGTGCAGACGGGACGAGTCTCCGCGAGCTCTTGGAGGACTGCGAGATGGAGCTAGCAGCCCTGGTGCACAATCAAGCGCAGATGACAAGCGCGATGAACCCACTGGCAGCAGAAGGCTGGCCGGAAGCGGACAAAGATGTTGAGCGTGTGTTGTCGGTGCAGGGATGTGAGTACCTTTCGCCGTTTGTGAGGTGTGTAAGGTACGTACGTGGAACGCGGCTAATGGAGTTGACGCAGATACGCGAAGTCCCGCCGCACGACGCACGGTCGTCCCAAACGAGTTCCTTCCGTACTTCTACTCACTCGGTGCACTGCCAGATTTTGCAGACTCACTGATCGAATGGGCATATGACCGCCAAGCTCTCTGCGATATCGAGCGAAGAGCCTACTACTTCGAGTGTCTTCAGGTCATCGCGCAGAGGCGTGGCAGCGAAACATTGCACACCAAGGTGGCGATCTTGGAGTCAGAAGGTTTGGTCTCACGCCAAGATCTCTCGGCCGCGTACAGACAGCTAGCCATCCCGGTGCACGAGATCGCGCATTCTGACGAGGAGCGCATTCTCAACTTGTTCCAGGTGCGGCAGTCGGACTCGGGGCCACAGGTTCAGGAAGAAAACAGGCAGGCACTCTACAAGATCGGCATGAGCAGACAAAGCCAGAGGCTGATCAATGCCTCGCGACAGACTCTGGAGACCGTCGAGGATGCTTTGCTGTGGCTCGGAAACGGAGCTCAGAGGGATCACGATGACGAATCGCTTCTGGCCATTGCCAGCATCAAGGTCGCCGATGCCAATGACGATGGAGAAATGGCGAAGAGGGCTATATCTATCATCGCTCGCGAGCGCAAGAGCAATACACTCAACAATTGGTGTGCCACCGGAAGATCGGATGGCTATGAGATGACACCGGATGAGGCTCTCCGACATTTAGGCCAAGAAGGCAACTTTAACACCATTGAGCCCATCTTGCTTGAATCAATATTTCTGGCGGCCCGCGAAGACAGGCCTGGCGAACAGACAGAAAAAGCGATTGCCACGCTTGAGAAAGCCAGGGCGAACAACAATCCCTCGGCGCAACATGCCCTCGACAAATGGCCAGTCGGTCTGACCAGCCTCGGAAACACCTGCTACCTGAACAGCCTGTTGCAGTATTACTTCAGCATCAAGCCCTTACGTGAGATCGTCCTGCAGTTCGAGAAGTATCAATTTGATAGTAACTCCACAAAGACGCACAAAGTCGGCCAGCTGCTCGTCAAAGACGGTGCGGTTAAGGGCTCTCAATTGTTCGCCCAGCGCTTGAAGCACCTTTTCGAACGTATGACTGCAGAGAGGGCAGAACGTGTTACACCGGATCAAGAATTGGTATGTTCGCTCGAGATCAGTTCGGCGGTCTAGTGTTCTTGCTCAGATGGTGCCTCGTATTTTGAAATGATCACTAACTTAATCCAGGTCTGCAGAGCGTTTCTCGATCCAGCAGACCACGAGCTGTATATTTTCAGGAATAAAGACGGATCGGCCCAGGATACCGATGCGGTAGCCAATGGCCTGATCAAGGCTTTCGAAGACCAATCATCAGACCGGGCAACGACCGAGCAGGATCGTCATCAGTCAGATGCTAGCAGCGTCACTCTCCATGGCGATGAGCCTATGGCTGAAGCATCGACTATTCCTCCCACTGCTGCTAGTGCCTCCGAAGAGGCAGTGAAAGCACCACCGTTGCCACCGCGGAGGCAATCGATCACCACGAAGCAGGATAAAATGCAGGAAGCCGAAGAAAAGGCACGACGCCAGCAGGATGTTACCGAAGTGCACGATGGCGCCATGAACACTCTGAGAATCGGCATGCGAGGCAAGGGCGCGGATGAGGATTTCTATTTCGAGCAGGAGGACGAGCTGCGCGACTTATTCAAGATCATCACGGTTGATACAGCTGTGAAGGATGGTGCCGATGGCAAGCAGACAGTGCTCCCGACCACTAACCTACAGATCAATGTACCACTGGCAGATACCGAGCTCTACTCATCTCTCGATGGCATTTTCGACCTCCAACCTCGTTCTGATGAAAAAGCTGAGGCTCAGCTTGACACGTATAAAAGCATACGCTCGGCGCCTCATCTCCTGCAAATCAACATTCCACGCAATGCATACAATCCGGTCACCAGGCTCGTCGAAAAGTCTTTGAGCACTCTCAAGCTTTACGAAGAGATTTACCTTGATCGTTACATGGAAGACAACAGCAATGAAGTACTGCCCCAGCGTAGGCAATGCTGGGAATGGCGACGACGCTTGCACGCTGCAATGAAGGAGCGCAAAGCGCTCGATCAGACCGTGGCTGATCTCAGTGGACCAGCGGCAATTAAAGAGACTGCTAAATTCCTCGGCGGTCTTTCTACTGAAGTCGACAGTGATCTCGAAGAGCTGGGCATCGAAAGGATCGGGCTCGACGAGTCTGCATTTGCCGCAGAGGTCTCGCAGGCGGCAGACAGTGTCTCGGCCAGACTCGCTGAACTCGAGAAAGACATTGCTGAGCTGGAGAACAACCTCAAAGGACGTTTCGACGGACATCGCAAGCACAAGTATCTCCTCGCTGCTGTGTTCTTCCATCGTGGAAATAATGCTGCAGGACATTACTGGATCAACATACACGACTTCGAGCAGAATATGTGGCGAAACTACAATGATGAGAGGGTAAGTATTGCTGCGCGGCGCGACGCGCTCTCTCCAGCTTGCAGAGCATGTTCCGAGCTAATGCATGGCAGGTCACACCTCTCACGGACATCAACAGGATGCTGGAAGCGAGAGGCTACGAAGACGGCACTCCGACATTCGCTGTATACGTCAAGGCTGGCGAGGAGCGCGACTACATTCAGCCACTTCGTCGTGAGCTCGATCCTGAACCGCCGGCAGTCGCGTGGGTCGAGGATGCTACGGTGAATAACGTGCCGGAAAGCACAGGGACATGGGATATGGAGCGAGAGGTGCCAGATATCAAGTGGTAGGCTGGCCAGGCTCTCGACCAAAAGTGATGGCAGAAACAGACATTCAGTGTTATAGGGCTTAGCATGGCGCTATCGGTTGCACTTGGGGTGCGAAGCGTGAGCTGCGCGCGATCGCCGTTGGGCATGTATGGCTATGCTGCTGCTACAGTTCGATACCCTTATAGCATGTATACATACATATATATGCTTGACCTCAAGCAATGTTCCCATACATTGTCTGTTTCAGGCGGCGCCGCCGACTAGTATTTTCTCTTGGCCCGAGCACGATCTGAGATAGATGTATTTTTGGAGCCGTCGCTTTTCGGCTCCACTTTCCACCTTTCACCATTGTCCCGCATTGCATTGCAGCCAGCACTCCGAGTCTTGGGAGCTTGCGCAAGCGTGAACAATCACCGCCGCCAGAAACACTCTCTTCGCCTACGAACTTGGCTGTGCGCCGGTCGCCGGCACCCACGCTATACATATGGGTCGCGTGAGACTCAGACATGGACTCGGACGATGACGATTTCGAGTGGACTGTCGAGAATGAGGAGGAGTTTTGGGAAGGTATGTCATATCCACCTCTCTGACTTCCACCAGCACGGACTGATCTACGTGCTGCTGGATAGAGCTGGACGATATCGTCGAAGCCGCCCACGAAACTCACGACCTGATCGACGATGCGCTGAGGAACTATATGAGTTTCGGGACGAAGTTCAAGGCCGAGTACCTGCGTTCCGAGTACGATGTTGCGAGGTGTTGTTATAAACTTCTGGACTCGGAGCTTTGGAAAGAGAACCATGGTTATGCCCGGAGACAGATCTTGTACTGCCTCCTACAAGAAGAGGACGTTGATACACTACACCTCGCTGCAGCAGTGCTGCTCTTCGATGGCAGAGGGAATGAGGCTTGTTTCGAGATGATGAGGAAGGAGGGTGCCTTCCCACGACTTGTGGAGTTGGTGAAGACGAAGAGGGATGAGGATGTCGGGGTGCATCGCATGTTGCTGGAGTTGTTGTTTGAGATGAGCAGGATCCAGAAATTGGGAAGGGAGGATCTGAGGGTTGTGGATGATGGGTTTGTGTTGTATCTCTTTCGGCTCATTGAGCAGCTCTCGGATGACGCGGAGGATCCGTACCATTACCCTATCATTAGGGTTCTGCTGGTTTTGAACGAGCAGTATATGTGCCTCGCGAACGCGCCGGCGAGTCCTGGGCAAGAGGCAGGGCCGGTGACGAACAGGATCTTGAAGCTTTTGAGCTTGCATGGGCGAGACTACATGACTTTCGGGGAGAATCTGATCTTGCTGCTCAATCGCGAGACTGAGCTGGGACCGCAACTCTTGATACTCAAGCTGTTATATCTGCTTTTCACGACACCGAGCACGTACGAGTACTTTTACACGAACGACCTGCACGTCCTCGTCGATGTCATCATACGTAATCTACTGGATCTGGATCCTGGGGATGGAGGAGACAAGGAAAGAGATGGCGGCAGGGCGCTGAGACATACGTACTTGAGAGTACTGTGTCCATTGTTGAAGAACACACAATTGGCACGAGAAGGGAACAATTACAAGCGGGCAGAAGTGCGGAAGCTGTTGTATCTCTTGGTAAACAGGAGCAGTGCACATTTTGCGCCTGTGGACGAGACGGTCATTCGCCTGGTCATTAGATGTAAGCAGATCGAGTGGGTGAGAGAGGAAGGAGATGAGCAGGACGAAGCGATCGAGGCAAAGCTTGCCGAGGTGGCACCTACAGAGTCAGCCGTCGCCAAAAAGCTACTGGGCATGAGTGTGGAAGAGGCGGGCGTGAGTAGTCTGAGTGTAATTGATGTCAGTGCCAAGGTCACGAAGCAGAAGCCGAGTGTACCTGCACCGAGGAGGCAGAGGAAGGGGAGCAAGATGACTGGGAACGGCTCGCCCACGATCGGCATGAATGGCAGTGGCACGTTGGAGGTGCCTACCTCTACGAAACAGGAGGGTGTTCCAAGAGGTGATACGAGAAGTCCTTTTGCGGATCCCGAGGAGAGCGCGACTTGAACGTGTTCTTGAATCGTGTGCCAGTCAATGGCGCCACAGCCAAATGCTCGAAGTGCCCACGGTTGTGAACCAGGGAGTGGATGTCCTCAGAGGCCGCACCAGAAGTCCTTTGCTCATACGTTGAGAATGCCAATCGGAATATTTCTGGAAATCGATTGCCACCCAATGGCGCCTGACCCGGAGGCTGTTCATGCGCTAAGGTCGAGACCGACCTTACAAGAAGTCAAGACTCGGACTTGCGGCTGAAGTGAATATGGGACCTCGCAGTACGGCAACAAGCCCGAGCTTCGGTTCGAGATAAGATTGTAGCCGCTGTAACACTGCAGCCGGACTGAAGCCGTACCTGATCTTGAGCACATTCAGTGAGGCGGCGAACCGAGCGGTGGGTCAATTTCTCGAAAACATCGTCACCGTCGACAACGCTCCACGAACTGTCTCGATCCTTGCACAGGGTGAATAAGATCCTCTCAACAAAGTGACAGGTCTGCTACACATCTAAATCACGGAAGTAACGTCGCCCAATGTCACAGACAGATGACTGTCTCAGCCGCTTGCCGACATGCTCTAGTGACAGCAGAGCCGATGCGCCCGACAGCTTCAGGTGTTACCTCCACGCCCTGCATCGGAGGTTGGCACGGCAGGTGGCTTTATCTGAAGTCGCACAATTATCTGCAAGCTCGCTCGTTTGCGGTCGATCATTCACCAGGTTCAGCGATTTGCATACACACGAACGCCTCGTACATGTTCTTCCTGGAACAATAATTTCAGTGGCTAGTATGGTAGACATGATGTCTTCAGCCGTGCGAGTCGAATGTGGAATTCGCAATCTTAAACTCGCGACGACGATATTCATTCCTAGGTCAAATCACCAAAACACCTTTCTATGCAGAAGACTCACAGATATCTGTAGTATATTCAATGGTGTCAACCCGACAAAGGCCGTTCTGGACTACAGGCGACTTACAGCTTCCAGCAGCTTCCCTGCCGAGTAGAGACAAGGTTACAAACGACACATTCGGGGAATCCACTCGCATGCTGTGCTCGTTACACTGCTCATGGTTCAATTCTGTCAGCAGAAGAGCCGCAGGCACCAGATCTGCTGCAGCCACCCCAAGACTTCCGAACGAGAAATGGCGAATTGCACTTCCCCAGCTTGGAACAGTTGCCATGCAAGACGAAGCCTACAGTACCGCCCCTTTCCTCTGCCAGTACAAGTCGAATCCCGCGAAACGCCTTTCCGAGTATTGCACATCATGTCATGATGTTTGCAATATACAATGCATAGCGCGACCGGGTAGCTGCCTTGCGGAGAAGCGGATGTTCCACTCCTCGACGCTTGGGACGTGGGTACCACCCGCCATCCGGTATCACATCCATACATCACATCAAGCGAGTCGATCGCATCGCTTGCTTGATGTAGTGCTGAACGATAGTCATTCTAATCTCTACCCGAATCGTCGGACTTTGGGCCAGTAGTGTTACATATGCCATTCACTCCCGTCTTGTGCGAGCTTAAACGCCACGGCTGACAGTTCTAGCCTATTTGCTTATCCCTTGAGACAGCTTCAGGACTTGTGAGTGCTTGCCCTGGGCCGGGCCTTGAAATTCGATCGCGGATAGTGACAATACGATACGTGATGGCTGCGTGTGAGTGCATTGCCACTGCTTCAGCGAGGCCCCCCGCATCGAATGTGTATCGTTCGCACTGTAACAGTGATTCTGCTGCCGAAAGCTGGGTGGAGCCATATGCTCATCGATCGATGCTGCAAGTCTATAAGAGCTTCGCGTTTGCTTCGTGCTATGGTTTGCTCGTTGCACGCTCTCACTCGTTGGGCCATTCCTCGCCTCGTGCCCCCCTTCCTTTACTTCCTTCGCTCCTGCAATAAAGCGACCAGCACAGGCTCAGCAATCAAAACCACATCGACCAGCAAGATGAAGTCACCAACGGTCGCTATGGCGGCTTTGCTGTCGGCTGTTCGTGCAGCTGAGCCAGTTCCAGGTACGGTCCATACGTGCCAGTAATGTCATACGAATGCTCACTAGCCACAGCCGCAGTCTATGGCAATGGACCTCTAGCTTATGGGCCTGGAACGATCTACTCAGCTCCTCCTGCCTACGGCTTCCCACCGTCTTATGGCTCACCAAGCAGCTATAGCACTGGCAGCATATCGAAGTTGACAAGTCCGCCTGACACAAGCTCCACAGCCCTTCCTATCAGCGGCACGTCCACACCTGGCAGCACTGAAGTCTCTCCCATCACTGCTGGCAACTCGACTTCTTCGATCGTCTTCGCACCATCATTCACAAGTGCACCTCGCAGTGGCAGTCCTTCCTCTTCGACAGAAAGCTCACCAGCTACGAACAACGATTCCACCAGCACGTTTGTGTCCAGCATCACCCTCACGCTCACATTATCTGGTACTGCCTCCAGCTCGTTGCCAGTCTACAGCCCGCCGTCTTATAACTGGACCTGGCCAGCACCACCATACCCAACTGGCACAGGCACCAGCGACAGTACCGAGGGCAGTCCTATTACCGCCACCAGCTCGAGCAGTGCCTCTTCTGGCTTGCCCGTTTACACAAACTCGTCTTCCACAGCAACTGAGGTCCGCACGACCTTCACCGAGCAGATTACCAGCTTCGTCACTTTGTCTGCGCCACCGACCGGTTCGCGCAACGTCTCTTCTTCTTCTGCTTCTGGTACGGCACCGATCTCGCCTATCATCAATGGCGGTAACAGTAGCATGCTCTTGCTCCCGACTATCTCGACTCGGTATCCAACTGCCCAGCCACCTTATCCCACACCTCGTCCGTACGGCTCACCATCGTCGAAGTCTGGCTTGAGCACTGGGTCGTCGTCTGGTTATAATAGCAGTAATACTGAAGTTTCTCCCATCACAGCTTCACACTCTGCTTCCGCTTCTGCTTCTGCTTCTTCGGGCTACCTTCCGCCCACGAAGGCACCGTACCCTCCCTTCTACGGCACTGGTACTGGTACTGGCACGGCGGTGCCATCGAGTCCTCCGAACAGCACGGAAGGTTCACCTGTGGACGGCACTCGCACTTCTTCCTCGTCCTTGTCCTCGACTGCTGCGAGTTTGATTTTCTCCTCTCAGTCCCGACTGCCAGGGACCGGCTCTACCGCTCTTGGACTTTCGACTTATGCGCCGAGTGCGGGCTTCACTACAGTCACCACGACGGCGACGGCGACGGCGACGGGAGGTCCACTCGTGTCTCCGGGCTACGGCACTGCGCCGCCTTATGTCCAGCTGAGCAAGAGTCGTGGGTATGCTAGTCCGACTGGGTACGGAGTCTATGGTGGGAATGGATATGGTGGACCGCCGAGTTATGGTGAGAAGCAGGGTGGTGGGTGGTTTGGAGGTTGGTATGGAGGTGAGAGAGGGTGGTAGATGAATTGGTTGTCGGGACCGATAGAACTGAAATGCATCGAAACGATTCAGAAGGGGTTATGCACGTGTAGCACAGCTGGACTGGGGATGTTGTTGCGGTCGGGGTAAATTTATGTGGACGGTGGTTTTGCGCAATAGATAACTTCGTAGTTTGGGAGAGAATAGACCCATCTGCTATCAGCTTCGAGCAACGTGTCTCGCACCTCTAAGCGAATGTTGGTTATGGCATATGGCATCGTAGGGGTCCGTGACGCACCATCCAAAGATCTGGCTGAAGTCAAGGTGCCTCTCCGCCATCAGATGGGGAGAGAGGGTGTACGCAAAGATGCTCATGTCGTCTTTGTTTCTTTCCCAATATTTCTCCCCGCAGACGCTCAAAGGCTTTGTTACCTTCTCCGTAAAAAAGTAGCACGTTTACATCGAACAGACCTAGAAGACTGTATGCAGTATCTTCGACTCTAGTGGTTTTTCGCTTGGAGACCCAGCTCATTTTCTGCGCGATACCGATGTGGTAGCGACGAGATTCACTTTTAACGCAATCGATTGGGATTACTGTAATAGAAGACACTGCATCCTCTAGAGTGGTCATTCCTGGAGGTCGAATCCTCTTAATGAATTTGTCGAACTGTTTAATTGCAATGTGAGACCGAAAGTCTGGGCGACGGTCACCAGGATTTATGTAACCAAGGATACTCCAGGAAGTATCACAGAAGCACATATACTCTGGCGCGAGAAGCTCTTGAAAACCAATTGAAAACCAAGCGCATCTTCTGAGAACTTGCATCGTCGTCTGATCCGATTCGTGCAGGTAGTCTGCGAGGTGTATAAAGCATATTGCGGCATTATGATGCCAGTGATATGTCGAGTTGATGGCTTCCGACAGCTCAGCGCTGCTCTTTTGGTCGATGCAGCATGTGTCGACCCAGACCCATTGAATGAGAAAGCTTCCCCATTATTAATACTCCTCTTGCTCAGCATGGTCATGTTGCCCGAACTATGGCCAGATGATCTTCGACTCTCAGACCAGACGGCAGAAATCGACGATCTTTCGATAACCAGGCCCATGGCAATTCCGCTGGTTTAGCCAATCCTTGTAGTTCATCTCGGCCGCGCCCCATCGATGCTATAGTATAGCATATGGAGGTCGTTTATTCACTGACATCACAAAGCAATCTCCAAAATTTAATGTACGAACGTTAAAGAAGCCGCATGGCGCACGCAGAACAATCCGTTGGTACACAGGTCGAAGTCGAGACGCCTGCTTGTCCCTCAGGTCAATAAAGCGGCTGGCCAAGCTCGTCCTCACTGCACTGAGGACGGCTGAGATGGGAATGACGCGCAGAATGACTGTGGAAGCATCTGCTCAACAAGATCCTCGCATATCGAAGTCTGCTGTTATCACAGGTTGCGCTTCTTTGTGGAACAGGGGTCTATGAGGCAAGGAGCCAGCGCCTCGACGGCGGACATCATTGACAGGAGGTAATGTCATGAAAGTTGTCGGACCCAGGTCATTGGTCACTCTGAATGTTGTGTGTAAGCCCTGAGATGATATCGGGCGTTAGTCTCGGTCCCAAATGTCAACTCAATAACCGGTGCACAACATATTAAATCCATCCATTAACTCTCCCACACTCCTCCCATCAAACGCCACGCCCTTCCTTGCATCGACCATTTGCGAGAAAGACTCCTTCATCTCTTCAATCGTACTAGCAACTTCCGGAGCACAATCCTGGGCAGCATAATCACCGTCCAGGCTGTCCATCTGTATCGTCCCTTCCCGCAGATCCAGCACACATCGGATCCAGCGCCTCGAGGCCATGTGGCCAAACGGCACTCTCGTCCATCCACATAAGACCAAGCGTCGGAGATGACGTATATTGTCGTCTCCGATCGCATCTAGCCATGACTTGGCAGTCTCGAGATCCTGTTCATTGTCGAGCTGTGCTGTGAATGTGTTGCCAGAGTAGAAAGTCGGAAGGGTCTCTGCACGGAGTTGATGTGAGGTTGTGCATACTGCTGGGGGACAAGCGGATATTTCGTTTGCATGGCAGCTGAATGAAGGGAGCATGGTTATTGTGTTTGTTGGTTTGAGGATTAAGTAGGCCATGATGAGATCTCGGAGTTCTCGCGGGAGGCCCAGGAGAGATGCTCGGGGGTTGCCGGGTCCAAGTAACAACGAACGATCTTGACCCGGTACATTTTGTGTAGACATATCAGGGATCGTTGACATGATATCAATAGCAGGAGTGGCGGTAATTGGCCAGTCTGGGGGCGTAGGTCCCAATATTCGGATCATGAAGAGATTGTCACAGTTTGCCTCGATGTGGCCTCTGGTTCCAGCTGGTTCAAGTTCTGAACAGATGTTGTTATGAGCGAAGATGAAGGGCTGTAATGTTGTTCTTGTCATCGTCCTCAGCCAGTGGATGTAAGCACGATCGCATTAAGCTTCGAGACCATGCCACTAGCGCCGATCTTCGAGCGACAAGCTCTCGGCCAAACTCTTACCGATTCTGCGAAAGAAGTCTAAGATATTCCATGGCATGTCTTTGAACCAGATCCTCCACGATTCTGCAATGGCAGATTACGATAGCGACTCGTCCGGTGTCGACGATATCGAGACCAATGTTCTCCTTGGCTACGCAGCGAAAGAGCCAACGGGCGACGACTTCTCTCAGCTTGGAGGACATCCGGTACGCACATCGATGCGCGCATACGGAGAAAAAGGCTAAGAGTTGGAGTAGACATGGCTCGACAATGAGACTCCACCGTCGGGTGTACTGGCAAAGTGCAAAGTGTGCAACGGTCTCACGAATTTGCTGCTCCAGATCAATGGAGACCTGCCAGATCGATTTCCTGGTCATGAGAGACGACTCTACATCTGGTCGTGCAAGAGAAAAGCATGTCGGCGCAAAGACGGTAGTGTGAGAGGTTTCAGGGCTACGAGACAAAGTCAGATCGCAAGTGATGCGACAGGTGAAGGTGCTCGGCGGCAGAATACGCAGCCGGACACTATAACCACCACGAAGCCTGCCATGAACCTGGGTGAGACACTTTTCGGCGTGAAACCAATCACAAACGCAAACGCCAATCCATTCTCCACTACATCGAGCAATGGCGGACAAACGAACCCATTCGCAGCACCCGGTAGCTCCTCCAACCCGTTCTCAACAACATCCTCCCTCGCCGCAAAACCACCGCAAAAGCCAGACACAACAGTCGAATATCTCCCTCAAACCTTCGCGGAGAAGGCTCGCATCTCTTCGCCGGAGCCGGCACCTGGACAAAAAGCTTCGACACCATTCGAGCCATGGCCCGAGTCCTCCGCATTCCCCCAGCCGTATCCACGATACTATCTCGACGCCGACAAAGAATACATCGACTCCTTAGCATCCGACCCGATCCCTTCTTCCGCCCGAGTAGACACCGGTGAAGGCAGCAGCTCTTCGGGACTGGACAAAGAGGCATTCGAATCGAGCATGGACAAAACATTCCAAAAGTTTGCAGACCGTCTGTCCCAAAACCCGGAACAAGTTCTGCGGTATGAGTTTGCTGGACAACCACTGCTGTACTCCAAAACAGACGCGGTGGGGAAGCTCCTCGCGCCGTCGCAAGAGAATGATAATGCGAAGGTCAAGACGGTAGGAGGTAGTGGTGGGAGCAAGATTCCTCGGTGCGGCAATTGTGGTAGTGAGCGGGTGTTTGAGTTGCAGTTGACGCCGCATCTCATCTCAGAGCTGGAAGCAGAAGATCTGTCTGTTGATGGTATGGACTGGGGCACGATCATTCTCGGTGTGTGCAGCAAGGACTGTCAGGAGAAGGACAAGCAGGAGGGTATGGTGGGATATGTGGAAGAGTGGACTGGTGTGCAGTGGGAAGAAATGGCGAGTAGGCGCTGATATTACGCTGCAAGACTTTGACATAGTCTCATTGCACGACGTAATTTTCTATCGAGCTATCATAGCATGATTGATGCTTCCATGACGCCTCTTCGGCTTCGTACATCCCGAACGCCATCGCTTTTCGTAGCATGCCTGCCTCTTTTCATGCATCATACTTGCTTGGGATTCTCGCACGTAAGTCTCATGCCTCTTCACCAGACACAGACGGAAGCACGAGGTCCGGCACTTCATCTCCTTATCCATAACACAAAGCATCATAATCACCATCTCATGCCGGTTGCTCGTACGCCCTCTTCACCATCCTCGAGAACTGATCAAACCGCACACTCTCCCTCTGCACCACACTCCTCGCCTCATTCTCCTTATTCAGCGGTACCCTCACCACATCTCCCTCAATCGACCACCCACAAACCTCTTGCACAAAATTCTCAAACTTCCCTCCCGAAACGTTCAGCCACCCTTCCAGCACTTCCCGCTGTACATGCTGCATGCACTGACTCACCACCACCGCGATCCGTACCCTCATCGTATCCTCGAATCCGACCACGTCCGCGGTCAGATCGGCATATGTGTCTTCGTCGCCGACGAGATCCCAGAATTGTGCGTATTGCGCGTTGGTGAGGGTGGAGTGGAGGTTTGTCAGGGCTTGGACGGCTTCGGAGAGGGGACCGGTTCCGGAGTGGAGGATGTGTGGAGGCAGGAGAGCGAGGCAGAGGGAGAAGTCCGCGGAAGGGAAGACGGTGAGAGATTTGACGAGGATGTTGGTGGTGGTTTCGTCTTTGGTCAGGTGGGGATTGAATTGGTAGCTATTTGTGCGCGAGGTGTTAGTGGATGCATACTGTGCGGTCTTGCGACGATGGTGGGTGGAGCTGTTGTTATTGGTGGTGGTGTCAATCAGATAGAGCTAATATGCTTCGCTTCACCAGGCCGAGGGTTCATTCCCGGACACTTCAGGTAATAGGAAACGTTGTGGTTGTTTGTTCATCATGATGGATCTTGTGTTGTTGTTGGAGGAGGAGCTGGTCGTGGTACTTACAGCTTGAGGAGTGCTAGATTGGCGTAGCAGTCGTATGTCTGGGTCTCGCACTGGTTCGCGACATATTCTTGGAAGACGGTTGTGGTCTCAGGATTGTAGCGATCGAGTCCGTTCAGGATGGCATCGATGTTCTCGGGCCGATCAGGCGAGTAGTCGAACGCGACACCCATTTGGATCGTGATTTCGTGGTGGTGGTGGTGGTGGTGATGGAAGAGGAAGTGTGTGTTTTATCATACAGGTCAAGAGCTCAAATTCGCGTTTCGAACTTTTCGGTTGGCGGGTGCGAAAGTACTGGGAATCAGGCAGCAAAGTTTGATGCCTTAGATCTGCTTAGTAACATGGTTGAAGGTTGCTTTCTTTGGTTCGGCTCCATAAAAGCCGAGTTGGAATACAATAATAATGGGAAAGGAGGTATACTTCTGGTTGATCTTTAGCGTTTCACTGTATGAACTCTCGGGGGCCGCAGCATCTTTCCTGCAATTGCATATGACCGCATTGTGATGAAGCACGCTCTTCCGACGTAGAAACGGTGCTCCTGGACGAGTATAATTACATATATTCATATATAATTTCATCATTATGGGGTGGCGGACCCGAATATGGGACGATCGATTCAAGGAATCCACCAAGGAGGAGTTCCGGCTGGCTGCGGGCAGATACAAGAAAAGAAGACGTGCTCTTCGGCAAGCTCGAAATATCGATACTCGGAGCTTCCAGCAACAGGAAGGTTCAAGACTGCTGTCATTGCCTGCAGAAGTCCGCAACCTCATTTACGAATATGTCTTCGGCCACGGCACCATCCACCTGTCGCAAAGGGACTGTAACGCCCGTGACAACATCTCCCTGCACTGGAGCGGACCATTCACTCGTGTCGTCTCGCTTGATGACAACGGTCAACCCAGGCATGAACCATACGTCAAGTACCAGAAGCTCACCTACGCTACCTGCCTGTACCCCGAAGAATGGCAGCAGTCCTACCGGCTGAGCAAGAGACCTGCTTGCATACCGGCTGCGCATCCAGAACCTTCTTCACCTTATATGCCTCATCCACAACGACTCAACGCATACCCGGCCAGGCATACAAGGTGCACGCTACCCGTGTTCGAATTGCATGAGCAGCAGTACCTGATGATCTGTACCGACAATGACATGAACTACCATGACGGTAACGAGTGCAGCACCTGTGATCTACATTTAGGTCGACAGAAGCTCGTGTCACAGTATGGTCCGCCTGAGCAAGGACTGAAGGAGCTCCATTCGGACTCGACCTTGCACCTGCACATACTACAGACATGCAAGCAAGTCTACCGTGAAGCGTCGCTGCTACCTTACGCGCAATACGAGTTTGATCTATCAACTCCGCGACGAGGTGCAGAATTTGCCAAGCTCCTTACTTTGCGTCAGCGGAACGCCATCGATAGGGTTCACATACGTCTTGATTGCGAGATGGCTGACCACTTCAAGATGGTGGTCCGAGCATTTCCATGCCTTCGAGTCCTGCATCAAACACGATACCCGCGAACGCATACGGAAAGAACGGCCAAGTACACTCGTGGTTGGGCAGGCTTCTTCCGGCTGCCGCGACCGAAGGAGATCCAGATAATTACCGGCTACGATAATGACCGAGAAGACCAGACTGACTACCGCCTCCAGTATGCCAGGTACTCAGAGGCCTTTGAGCATTTCTTGTCGAGTGTGAGCTTGCAGGAAGCTACTGCCGTTGCGAAGGCGTACAAACAGTCTGGTGGTGAGCTGGCTTGGGAGATTCCAGATCCAGAAAGTGTCGTGGAGGCAGGACAGCCGGAAGAGCTGGTGGATGGGCTGTCGCCCGAGTCTTCGGAATGTTCTGAAGCAGAGACGCCAAGCTATGCTTCGATGCTGAGCACCGTGGGTGATATTCTCCTGCGAACTATCCCAGAGCCCCCGGGTGGTACCGCATAGCTATGTCGGGAATAACACCCACCAGATGATTGCAGATATTGAAGATAGCTCAAACAAGCGGCCTCGACGACCATAGACCATGACAGGATTCGCAAGTGGCCTGGCTGACATTGGATGGGACGATGCAAAGGAATTAATTTGTATAGTCGCCACACGCTCGATCTTCGCATCCTTCATCACCGAAGAGAAGAGAAGTCTGAAACATGAACATGAAACGCTGTCGTGCTTCTGCAACGAACGCCAAGAAGGATTGCGACCACAACCTTTTGGTACCTGTTTCAGATGTGAACAATATCGGGGCTTTCATGGGGATGCCGTGGAAAAAGTCCGAATGTTTGGAGATCCGTCACAGCGGCAAAACGACTGCGCTTGCGACAAGCATCTTTTCCACGACATTCATCTTTCAGAGTCTTCCGAAAAGCGTGCGTTCGTTCTAACCTAATCTTCTTGATCACGATCGAGCTTCATAAAAGACGATATGATCAAGGGTCACGTGAGCATTCGCGGAGATATGCACCAACATGCTTTGCGGCCAGAACGGCACTAACGCATGCGCAACGCAGTCTATCATCGCCTTCCAGAAAGCTAGTATCTGGCGGCGATGTTCGTGAAGCACTCTCGTCGCCAGATGGATGTCATGACCGTTGCAGACAACGACCGGCTTATTTGGCGACTTCAAGATCACATTGTTCGAGCTGGCAATAGCTCCCGAGATCAATCACTGTTGCTTTGGAACAGACGTAGGGTCAGGTCATTTCATTCCGGCGTGTAGACAAAGGCTGTTCACCATGGCCAGTCTTCTGTCCCTGTACAACACACTGACTGCATCTCCGCTTCCCGAACTCGGACTCTTCGTACACATTGCAGCTTCGCGAACTCGCTGTCGCTCCTCCTGCGAGGCTTCGTACATTTCATGTACGGATATGCGCGTCGAACACGGGCAAAAATGTCCGCGCTCGTGCGTCAATCTGCATCATCAGTATACGCGTCCTGTTTGCCGACGTGTGTCGACCACGAGACCTGAACAGCACTTTCTTATTAAAGGTGAGCACGCTGGCTGATTCCAATACACTCACCAGCATCTCCAGCACCACCTCCAGTCACAGACAAGCTGCTGGCTCTTCCAGTACAGAGCTGGGTAGCTTTCCTTCCGCTTCTATCACAACTCTATATCATACTTTGCTTCGCCATACTTCTCACATCGCGGTCAAAATGCATACCTCGACTCTTCTGACCGTGACCTTCGCTGCCCTAGCCCTGGCTGGCGGCCCTCCAGGCGGGCCTGGTGGGTTTGGTGGACCTGGTGGCCAACAGAGCCAAGGCCAAGGCATTGGAGGAATACACGGTGGTCCTCCCGGCGGTCCTGGTGGCGATCAGAACAGCGATGAAAAGCAGGGTGGCCCACCAGGACAGGGCGGCAGGCCGGGCGGAGGCTTCGGACCGCAAGGCCAGACCGGTCAGCAGAATCAAGGAGGCTGGCAAAAAGGTGCTCAGCAAGGCGGTCGACGAGGCGGACCGCCGTTTGGCCAAAATGGTGGCCAGCAAGTAGGTCGTCCAGGCGGTCCCCCATCCGGTCAACAAAGTGGCCAGCAGTTTGGTCCAGCAGGTGGTCCGCCATTTGGCCAACATGGCGGGCAGCAAGGTGGTTCGCCGTTCGGTCAGCGAGGTGCCCAACAAGGCGGCCCACCTTCTGGCGAACAAGGTGCGCAGCAAGGCGGTCCACCCTCTCCTCAGCAGCCTCAGCAACCTCAACAACCTCAACAGGGCCCAAAACAAGGTCCTCCATCTGGCCAACAAGATGCACAGCAAGGCGGCCCACCCTCTCCTCCACAGCCTCCTCAACAGCCTCAACAAGGCCCACAACAAGGTCCTCCATCCGATCAACAAGGCGCACAGCAAGGTCCTCCGGCCCCTCCTCAACAGGGCCCAGAGCAAGGTCCTCCACCTGATCAACAGGGCGCGCAGCAAGGCGGTCCGCCCTCTCCTCCACAGCCTCCTCAACAGCCTCAACAAGGCCCACAACAAGGTCCTCCATCCGATCAACAAGGCGCACAGCAAGGTCCTCCGGCCCCTCCTCAGCAGGGCCCGCAGCAAGGCCCTCCATCCGATCAACAAGGCGCGCAGCAAGGCGGTCCGCCCTCTCCTCCACAGCCTCCTCAACAGCCTCAACAGGGCCCGCAGCAAGGCCCTCCATTCGATCAACAAGGTGCACAGCAGGGCCCTCCGTCCCCTCCTCAACAGGGCCAAGAGCAAGGTCCTCCACCTGGTCAACAGGGCGTGCAGCAAGGTGGCCCTCCATCTGGTCCACAGGGAGGCCAGCAATTCGGACAACAAGGCGCTCAGCAAGGAGGTCCACCATTCGAACAACAGGGCGCACAGCAATGCAGCGCTCCATCTGCCCAGCAAGGTGGCCAGCAATTTGGACCACAAGGCGCTCAGCAATTTGGCCAGCCAGGCATTCAACAGTTCGGTCAGCAGTTCGGTCAACAGAGTGGTCAGCCTTTTGACCAGCCAGGCGCTCAGCAGTTCGGTCAGCAGGGTGGCCAGCCATTTGGCCAACAAAGCGGCCAGCAGTTCGACCAGCAGTTCGGCCAGCAGTTCGGCCAGCAAGGCTTTGGTCAGGGTCAGGACGGTCAGAACTGGGCTCAAGGTGGCCAGTTCTCTCAGATTGGTTCCTCCGGTTTCAACATTATCGGCAATAGACAGTATGCCCAGGTTGGCCCTAGTGGCGCTAACTACTATACTCAGAACAGTCAGGGTGCATGGCAACAGTCAGGACCACAGTCGTTTGGACAACAGCTTTCCGTGAGGCACCAGAGGTCTGGACAGCAGGAGCAGGGAGCACATCAGTCTGGGCAGAGTGTTCAGGGCTCGCGACACGGCCAGGGTAAAAGTCAATGGAGCGGTGGCTACGGGGCCAAGGTGAAGCGTGCTCTCCTTGAGAAGAGGAAGAAGCACGACGACGACAACAACGACGACCAAATCATCTACCCTAACGCTTACACCAACGGTCAGTACTACGGCGCAGGCGGCTACGGCTTGAATGGCTATGGCACAACTGGTTATGGATTGAACGGCTATGGCACGAATGGCTACATCAATGGTATGCATCTCCCCCCGTTTGCCTTCCCCAAAACCAAGACTAAAGTCGCAATGTGAACAGGTGGCCAGTATGGCTCATACTATCCAGAAGGTGGTCAGTACTACGGTACTAACGGTTACGGCTATGGCTCCGGTAGCTATCTCAATGGCACGTAACCTTCTCATCTTTGGTCTAATGTGCGCGATACTGACTTGTCTTCCTGCACAGGCGGTCAATACTACCAACCAGGACAGAACGGCATCTATGGTCAAGGAGGCTATGGTGGTATTGGTTATGGCCAGGGAGGCTACGGTCAGCAGGGCTATGGTTATGGCGGCGTTGGCTACGGGCAGCAAGGCTATGGGCAGCAAAGCTATGGCGGCATCGGCTACGGGCAGCAAGGCTATGGCGGCATTGGCTACGGGCAACAAGGCTACGGGCAGCAAGGCTATGGCGGTCTTGGCTACGGGCAACAAGGCTACGGTACACAAGGATATGGATATGTTTGAGGTGGACTTTGGTCATGCACGAACATCACGGAGGGGCGCACTGGTAGAGGGCTCGGTAGCCGATGGAAAGCACCTCGTACATGGTGCGACCCGGGATACTGATGGGGAAATGGTTAGAAGATTGATCCGGATACACGAACGGGGTCACGGCGATGGTTAATCTGATAAATGATATTTGGAGTTTGCTTAAATGGTTCCATGTCGCTCAGTTCAGAGACCGAGTCCTTGTCCAACACAATAACAGCCTAAGAATCCGCATTACTGAAATCAACCGAGAATCTGCAGCGCTCAAGAATCAGGACATCATCTTGAACTCGAACTCAAAGCTTTCCCAGTCCTGCATACCCCAAACCGTCCGCCCCCTTCAGCGTTTCTTGTCTGGAAGACCACCACCACCACATCCCCGACCTGCTACTACAGCTCTCGAACCACCTCCACGACCCGTCCCCACCTCCGAACCCTTTCCGCTGCAGACGACCCCTCCCGCAAAGTCCCCATACGCGCCCCCGATCTCCTCCCCGTCTTCCAGAAGTGCACAACGTACGTACATACGTAACCCACCAACGACGCACTCCAGTCGCTCCAGACACACGTCTAGCTTTTGGTATCGCCTGAACCAGCAGCACATCCCAGCACGGCCATAGCGACCTCTCCTTCCGCCTAGACAAAGAGCGAGGTCCGTGTTTCAGACTCGACTCTGGGGAGAATACCGGTTTGTAGAGAGAGAGACGCATTAGTTGATGTGAAAGATTATGGACAGGAAGAAAGCATAAGATCTAGCTTGGCGCCGATCGAGTGCGAGATATGTAGTACGGCGATAGAGAAGGAATGAGGGAGAATAATTGTGCCAGGCTGCGTGGAATGCGTGGCGTTAGGTTGTCATCTCCGACAAGCAAGCACGTCGCATTTTTCGTTGGGAAGAAGCTGCTATCACAGCGATGGCCGTAGTAATGCATGCGCGCAGGGTCTTTGTGTCTGACAATATAATGTAGTGTAGTACTGTTTGAGTCATCACAACGACATAAATTGTGCCTGACTTCCTGAATTCATCGATCAAAAGGTTCTATCCGTGCCCTTCGGTATCGCTTTTCACAGAAGAGCTAATTCTATGCGCCCTTTGTCACCCTGACTGAATGAGTCGTAACGAGCAGCACCTCTGCACAGCCTGCGCCTCTTTCTACGCCGATATCGACCTCGAATCCTGGTCATCAGCAAAGAACGTGCTTCCCAAAGTGATTCCCCTCATCACCTTCCTCTGCTTCTCATGCTCCAGCAGAAGTTGATTTTTCTCTGCCGCGGCCTTCTGCGCCTCCGCCAAGGCCTCCAGGTCTTGGTCGCTCAGCTCGCTGGCCACGGCCGTAGCCAATTGCGTATTGAGCAAATTCAGTGCCCTAACCTTCAACTTTTCAACCTCAGCCGCAGTCATCCGTGCAGTCTCAGCCCGCGCTCTTTTGCTAGTCTGCTCTGCCGCTTCCTTTTCAGCCTCCCTCTCTTTGCGTTTCTTGGCGATCAGATCTTGCCGGCGCATTTTCTCGGCAAGATATCGGGCGCTGTGACCTCGCACGGTACTTGTATGAGTTGTACTGACAGGCGGAGTTGTGAAGAACAGAACCCTGCCCATTTCATCACGCTGATACTGTTCGCGGACTTCGGCGGGTATTGAAAGGTTCGCAGCGTCAGGTAAAGTGTAGACTTCCACCGGTGGCGGATCACGATAGTTAGTCATTGGAGCTCGTGGCGGATATGCTGCAGGGGTCTGAGCTGCTGCCGGTGTCGACGACGACGGGTAAGTAGACGTTGCTGGCGGCACTGGTCGCGAGGCCGTGGCTTGCGGTTGATGCGGCGTTGATGGTTGCTGGTAATGTGGCGTTGCTGAGGGCTGCCGAGGAAGTGTGGCAGGTGCTGCAGCTGGCGAAGGTGCGCTTGTACTTGAGTATTGTGGATATTGCTGAGGTCGCGGAGTATAGTTATGGTAAGTCTGCGCTAAAGTTTGCGATAACGGGCGAGGCTGTTGCGTTGCGGTAGGAGTGTAAGTTTGTGGCGTTGGTATCTGTCGCGGTGGTGGTGTCGGCATTTTTGGCGGCGGAGGTGGTGTAGGCTCCGGTGGCGGAGAGTCTTTCTCATTACGAGGACGTCGATGGACTGCGCCGATCTTGGGTGGTGCACCATCCGCTCCCCATGTGACCCTCGGAAAGTCGTCAGTCTCCTGTTGTTCGTCCTTCAGAAGATATGCAATGGGTGAGGGGAACTTCTTCATTTTGCGGGGATGGTCGAACAGATCCATTTCGTAATCACGGTCTCGGACCTCGTCTGGCAGGCAACTAGCCCAAGTCTTGATCGTGTTGAACTGATGTGCTGATTCATTGTATCGGGACTGGCAGACATAAATTTCTGTGCCTTCCGGCAGATTCCGTGGTCTGCCCTTGAAGTAACGTGTGTAGAACATGATGAAACATTTGCCCTCGATCTGTTCGATGGGATGGTCGCGATACCTGCCAGTCTTCACCACCTCACTAGGGAAGAAGTGCTTATCATGACGATGCACGGTCTGCTCCGGTCGGTAGTACCAGCACACGTTGACCTTGGTCGAGCCGTCTTTGTCCTTGTATGTTCTATAGATCTGGGCAGGGATCGGTTTCGTAAGGTCATTGATGTTCTGGACGTGCACCCAGTCTCCAACTTTGTACAGCTCGCCATTGTGAAGAACGCCGTTGGGTAACGGGATCTTGCCCTCCTCGTCTGCGAATGTCTCGTCTGGTTTCGCCTTCTCGGCGTCGTACAAACGGCCTGCCTCGACTTGCAGTGCAACAGCCTCCCTGTAAATTTGTGAGTCGTCCGTGTTGTACTGCTTGGCGTTATTAAACATGAGATTGACATCTGCCATGAAATCCTCAAGTGTTGTGTACTTCTTGCGCTTGACTTTACGCTTTAGTTGATCATACGCCATTGGGATTTTGATCTCGTTGTAGTAGTCGGGCAGAGTCGCCTTATCAGGTAATCGATCAAAGTTCTTGATCATTAGCTGTCCACGACTGTTTTTCGGCTTCCTGATGCCTTTGAGAATGGTCTGCATGCGGGCTTCCATGGGCGTCAGCAGCTTAGGCGGACGTCCTCTCTTCCCGCTCTTCCCACCGTCCTCGTCATCGTCGTCTCCAACAGCTTCACGCTTGGCTATCGACGCGCCACTTCGCGGTCCACGGCGCTTCTTCTTTCTACCTTCATCGTCCTCTTCTCCGTCTTCATCATCATCAGCCTCGTCAGACTCCTCTTCTTCGTCCGCCTCGACTTCTCCAGTCTCCTCCACTGGTGCGGGTGGTGTATATGTAGGGATCTCTCCAAGGTCAGGCAGGGTCGCGACTTCCTGGCTAATCACATTGTCCTTGACCAGCAATTGCAGCTGTTTCTCAATCTGCTCCTTGATCACAAGCGCATCCTGGAACGCACCACTCTCCGGCACGTTGAAGACTTGCGCATTGTGTGGTATGAGGGCAAAGTCGCGTACGAACTCCCTGAAGGTCTGGTACTCTTTCCGCATAATCTTTTGCTTAATGGTCGATAGCGCCATGGGCTCTTTGATCGTGTCATAGTATTCGGGAATGACGCGCTTGTTGACTTTACGATGGAACAGCTTCGATCTGTCGAATCCTTCCTCGTCACGATAGTCGTAGATGGCGTTCAGTACCTTCTGCATCGCATTCCATTCTGCATCTGGTAATTGCGAGCCATCGCTTTGCTGCTCAGTCGACGGCACTGGCGTCGAACTGAGATCTCGATCTTTCGGCGGCATCGCGTATGCGCTGGTGTGTCGATGCTGAATGTGTTGTCATGTAAACTAGATATGGAGCGAAGCTTGAAGCACAACTTGGGAAGACGCGCCAGTTTGCGCTTGCGCTTGCCCATGCCACCCTTGCAGATCGGAGTTCGGTCCGTCAGCCGAAAATAGCGCTCCATGTGCCTTTTCGGCTTATTCATCTTCATCACTTCGGATACCGGCAACGGCGACTGGCACCCTTACATCAAACGCTTCATGCAACATCTCCTGCTACCTTGGAAGTTCCTCGCCTGTTCGTGAACTCAGCGGATACACATATACACATATACCAGTCCAAGGGACATATTGCCTTGATCTGACGAACTCCACACATATCCAAACAGAGTAACCACCACCTTGCCACATACCAGCACGATTGCAGGAAAGTCCGGGTTATGGTGTATCTGCACTATCTTCGTTTCGTCTCTTGAAGTAACATCGATACCATGACTGGCGCTATCCGCCTTCGAGTACGCGGACCAGAAGGCCAGGCAACAATCAGCATCGACGGCCAGTCAACATGGAGTGCATTATGCAGCGAGATATCAGAAAAGACAGGCGTTGCCGATTTCGATCTCAAATATGGCTTCCCGCCTCAAGCTTTCAACACTGAATCGATCGACGGCGATACCAAGCTCGTTGACATTCCGCACAAGCTCGATGGGGAGCAGTTCACAGTCGCGCCACGCAATTTACAAGCAAAGCTCTCGAATCCCATGGAAGGTACCAATCCAGCGCCTGAAACAGTCAAGCCTCTGCCGCCTCGAGACTTGACCTCTCCACCCGAACACGAGGCCGGCGATTTCCCTGACCAACCACTCAGACTCACCAGGAAGTCGAACCCAAAAATGGAGAAAGAACCACCTGAGGTTCCGGTACCCAATCTTGAAGGCATCATGGTGCTGCGAGTCATGCCCGATGATAACTCATGCATGTTTCGCGCGCTTTCATCCGCAGTACTTGGTTCGGCGTTAGATGGCATGACCGAGCTCCGATCTGTCGTGGCACAGACGATTCAAGATCAACCAGAGCTCTATACTGAGGGCATGCTTGAGAAAAAGCCAGAAGACTACTGCCGCTGGATCCAGCGGGAAGACAGCTGGGGCGGCGGGATTGAACTGTCCATTCTTAGCCAGCACTTCGATATTGAGATATGCAGCATCAATGTACAAGACTTGCGAGTCGACAAATTCAACGAAGGCAAGCCGTCACGATGTTTGCTGGTGTACTCAGGCATTCATTATGATGTGTGCGCCGTCACACCCTACACTGGTGCGGATCCCGAATTTGATAGGAAGGTATTTGATGTGGTGAGATTGGATGGAGAAGAAATTGATGGTGGAGCTTTAGCGGGAGCTTTAGAGCTTTGCAGAGGGCTCAAGGATCAGCATTACTTCACCGATACTCATGGCTTCGCGTTGAAGTGCAATCAGTGTGGACAGACTGGCAATGGTCAGCAATGGGCAGTTCAACATGCGAAAAGTAGTGGGCACGGAGACTTTGGCGAGGCGGACTGAGGAATTGACGACGAGACGATAGAGTAGTCTATGCTTGGCCGTATCGATCCTCTCGCGTGATGAAGTACGGACCATCCTTTACCACTCTACAACCCGGCCGCTCGCCATACGGCATAAATGCCCTTGAGCTTCGCTCACTGAAAATCTTCGACAGACGACCAGAGCCTAATCCGAGCTTTGGACGATGAGTAGTAGAGTATCGCAATCATAAGATGTCCCACTCAGTGGTGTTGTTCGATAACAAGATCGCATATCCCTCATGATCACGGTGTAATGTCATGATCGCCCTGTACATTTGACCATGAGAGCGTAGCTCGTAGGCTTGAATATACCAACGCCGGTGATGTCTTTGTAATTCTCTTGGGTGATACTAACCCCGTTGCATATGCTGAGCCAGTTGGTACAGCAGTCCATCGACCATTGATGACGGACAGAAGAGATTGCGCCATCAGACTCGCACTGTTCACTTCTCAGTACTCCTGGCCGATTTTGCCATGGGTCCAAAGAGTGCGTCTTCACCAGGACTTGCTGGAGGTACGCCTCCGCCAAGTCTCCGCGACTGGTACGCCTTTGATGGAGCCGGATATCCGCTCTACGATTCGACCCTATGCTTCTCCAGCGGCGTTGATTTCGAGGGCTGCCAGGGACCGTAAAATTGCGAGCGATCGAGTTTGGGGAGACTGCGATCGCAAATGATATCCACAAAAGCGCAACATGCATACATCTCAGCACAGTGGTTATCTTCAGCACGACTCTCACCGATCACGATCCCGATGATCTTAGCGTCGAAAGAGTATAGCGAGTGGGCAAGCATACGATAACACGACCTCGAAGTCCGCAATCACCTTCGACCAGGGCATGGCTCGTTGGAACCATGTTCAGAGGTGACTCTTCAGCTGCACGCTCTGTCGCTGTCAGCTCAATCACTGTTAACGTTGTAGATGGTGACGCCGAGATGCATTCGGTGCTTGTCCCATTACAGAAGTGCGTATACAGACCGGGTACGAGGCAGTTTCTAGGCGATCTATTTGTCGTACGCCCGAAGTTTGCCTTTGCATCGGCATGGTTAGCCAGCGGAACGATCGGGCTGCGCAAGGAGAACGTAAGGGCCGTAAATTCTCCGCGGACGAAGCTGATCACAACGCCGAATATCGAGCCTGTCTCTTTCAAGCCCGCATGAGATCAGAATCATTCGCGGACCTCGCAGCATTTTTCGGTCGATGCTGACCTGGCGCCTCACCGAGGGAGCGGACCTGCCCATCAGCCACTCTCACCACAAACTCTCCTGGGATAATATCGCATGACAAGCCGTACATGCGAGCCGTGTACCTTATACCGTCCTGTAGCCACAGTCCAGCTCGTCAGCTGAGGCGCGATCCACATGGTACTCTTGATCTAACTGTCATGGAATTGCGAAAAATGTCGCCAATTTGAATTTTCAGGCCTACTCCGGCGATGGGCAAAAAGCGAGCTTGTTAATTAATATGTATGATGACCTGCACTTGATCAGAAGCTCCCATGTCGTGGCCACAATATCGAGACACAGGCACTGGCCACAATGACCACCAGCACCGAGAACCTTTGAGCTGAAATCATGTCGAAGGGTCCATGCAACGCACCCATGAACTTGCTTGACCGACCGAGGCCTGCAGATGGGGCAAAGATGGCGCAGCAGGACGTCGCGTTTCTTGATATTTGTGGTCTGGTCAGTGGCACGTGCAACTCCAGCTTTGGCAAGGAAATCGCGTGCCAGGTGGAGGTCACCATAAACTCCGCTGTGCTGAACACCAGCCGATCAGGAGGGACGCTGTGCGATTGGTCAGACCAGGACACACCTTCCACCCACATTTTTGCCTGCGCCTTGATTTGCAATGGTGTAGCTGGCGATGAAGGGTGCATATTTGTCTATGATTTCGTCATTGTCCGGAACGCGGAGCATACCTGTTAGGAAGTCAGCAAGCTGCCTGCAGATCAAAGTGTCGGACGGCATGTCTCTTCTCGATGGAAAACTACCGCCATAGCACCCTCGCACTGCTCGGGCACTGTCTCGACGCTTGCTTGATGTACCTTTGCTTTCATTTGAGACCATATGAGCTGTGGCAAATGATAGGATATCGATCTTTTTGTTGGCGTCGATGCCCACCTCTCGTCTCTCGTTCGCGGTGATCGTCTCGTCCTGATGCCTGCAGAGCCTTTTAAGACACAGCAGTGACCAATCTATTCCCACGTCGAAGGAGAGACGCTTCGTCAGCTCTGCGGGACACTCCTTGTTCGGCGTTGACGCATCATATCTCGTGATGTGGCGTATCATATTGCTGAGAAGGGGTTCCGGTACACTCCCGGGACCAAGACCAATCTAAAGACCTAAACCCCATCACAAGCGCCAGTCATGGACTCAGTAGCTGTGACACTCAAACTGAATTCCCAATATCAGCTGCAAGGTAATGGGGGCGCCCAGGTGCAGCGAAGATCCGTCTGCCCAGTAACGTCGTTGCCTCCTTCCCTCTGCTACTCCGACAGCCGCTCCATTAGCTGTCTACCTTACGATTGCTGCGAGCCAGGTCTTCTGACCACATCAAGCAACCTCTCCCTCTATTTGCGCAAGCACGCCATCGCTTACCAGTCTGAGGCAGTCGTCTTGAAGACGAGTGTACATATCTTCACTGGCCAGGCCGGGGTCGTACGCAACCATGCTAAACTTATCGCATACGTCTTCAAGCAGCGCAGACATGGTTTCATACCTGCTATGCCAGCAGTTGTCGATGATCGCATCTGTTAAGGCGTTCGCGGTGAGTGCTGGGAACTCCAAGCACTGAAGTTTCTTCACTACGATTGGACCATGGTCTTTTCCAAAGTCCACATTGTCATATACCTCGAACCCATAGTTGATGTAGTAGTACAGTGAGCCGAGAGCAAATTGCTCGGTCCGAGCGCCGAGCTGCCCGGCAAATCCACTTTCTAGCACTCGTCCATACGGCGGGATACACGCCTCGTAATCTGCGCCAGTTGAGTCGGCACAATCGAAATCAGCAATCTTAATTCGATCTTGGGCATCGAGAAGGATATTCTCTGGCCGAAGGTCTCCATGCGCAAGTCCAAGAGATTCGAGCCAGGCAATCCCTTGGGCTAGTGACTCCATCCATGATTTACGCAAGCAAAGGGGCTCGATCTTCGTTACTGATAGAACAAGTCGCGCGGTTCTGATATGATTCCGCTGCAGGCGTTCGGAGAGATTGTCAAGCAAGTACTCTAAGAAATTCGCATTCTCCAGGCGAAGTAGACTCTTTACGAGCGCAGGGCAAGAAGGATGCTGCTCAAGGATGTCAAAGATTTTGTTCTCGTGTAAGAACGCTTCACGGCCGGTGGCCGTAGGGCATTTGACGACTATCTCAGGGGTGACCTTGTATACGATGCCTGTCGCTCCGCGTCGGAGCTCGAAAAGCCTCGTCATGTAGTATTTGTTAGCGCAAGCCTGATCCTTTGTCACGCCGTGGCAGTATCAAGTGCGAGTCCTGGAAGGAGTTCACGGAAGATACATATATGCAATGTATTTGTGAAGAACAATACAAGCAGTTGCTAAAAGGGGAAACAGAGATCGCGGGCCCGGCCCGGGCCATGATGCTCGGTCACTCCACGTGCTAAGGGGCTGTCTGGATGGATGGCCCCTAATTGTTCCGAACATGGTCGAACTGCTTACACTTCTAGTTCAAGGAAGCAACGGTGAAGGCGATGATCTCATGTACAGTTCCAACACGCCGGAGCCCAAGACGGCCTCGCAAGCTCAGTCCGATGACGAGCTAAATGGTCTGTTGATTGCGGAGCACCCGGCGCTGCTGGAAGCCATTCACAGAGGCGACTTCGCGACAATTGACCGTCTCAGCACGGATTCGAGAACTGTTTCCACGCTTTACGCCAAGCAGGAGGCTATCTTGTCGGGACGGGCAGACGTCCTACGCTTCCTGCTAGAAAGAGATGCCTCCATCGACGAGATACTCGTGAGCACAGCAGCCGAAAGGAAAGATTACAGATGTGTCACCCAGCTGCTGATCTCTGGCTGGCCAATCAATCGTTCGTTGAATGGCTCTGCGTCCATACTTAGGTGCGCCATACTCCGAGTATATATACACATGCGCTAATTGGACATTTCCAGCGCCGCCATCCACGATCTGCAATACCTGCAGTGGCTGATCGGTATGGGAGCAGACATCAATGCGCGAAACGAGCTCGACGAGCCTATTCTGTCTCTGGCCATCGTGCAGGGCGATATGGAGGTCGCGAAGTTCTTACTACGGGCAGGAACCGATATCCAACATGGCAATCTGCTTCACTGTGCCGCGCAGCGACCGGATCACGTCGAAGGGGCAGAGCTTGCGGAAGAGCTTGCTGTCCGCGGAGTTGATGTCAATGCTTATCGCTACAACGACCCGGTGGCCTTTCGCTGGAAGGCCTGTTTCAGTCTGCCAACGCCTCTGCACGTTGCCTGCGAGCATCACAACCTTCTAGTCGCAGAGGTGCTCCTTCGCCACGGGGCGAAACCTCATCTTCGACGACTAGCCGCAGGAAAACTGACGCAACCGACTCCTCTGGAAAAGGCACGCGAGCTGGGACTTAGAGACATGGGGGATCTGTTGGCACGTAACTATATTGCCAGCCACTAACGTTGAAGGGCTGCACCAGATCCCGGTTACGACATAAGTAAGACTTGTGTCGAAGCGATGCCGGTTCTCAGTGAAGAGTGTGATCAGCCTATGGAGGATATTCGCAACGTGGGTCGGTCCTGGATTGATGCCGGGTTTACTATAAGTCGTATTTTCCGGCAAAGGCGCCACACGAGCGAGTATCCCAGTTGCCATAGCGACAAAAGCAATAGCAGTGCAAGAATTGAGCGCTCCAGTAATGAGGTAAGATTCCCTGGACTGTGGCCATAACGCCAATTGAACATCATTCTGCAGCACCTCTGTTGTGCGCTCATGTTCTCTGCATGCAACAGTATATCTATTCTCCATGATCACGCAGACAAATAGTTACAGGTCGAATCTAGTATATATAGCGGAGAGATACGCAGTATAAAATTCAGTCGAACGTGCTGCGTCCTGCGCTACTAGTACCTAGACGGGAACCTAGCAAAGAGAGCAGACTTGGCAGAAGTCATAGAGAGAAGCGCACATCTTACCGAGCGCATATCAGAACCCACGTGCTGCGCAACCACGCCATAAGGACCTCTGCTGATTTTCGCCAACGAAATGGCGAGGCACGAAGGATCGAAGTGGAGGCTGCGTCGGTCGTAGCCACTACTTCTCCAGCGCGTCCATTGTCGTGGAGATGGGACTAATTCATCACGTGATATCATACAGCCACCTCCACCCGCCTACATGCCAGCTCCCAACCCGCCGCTGAGAATCTTGTTTGCCACCATCGTCATGGATGTTCTGAATGTTATGGATCTCATGAATGATATGGATGGCATGGGCGACCTCCCAGAGCTCGAACCTATCCGCGCACTTACACCACGCACTGAAGCTCGGGAACGAGCCCTAGAACGGGACCTTGTTGATCTTGACATCGCAGCAGCGTCGGAACATTGTGAAGCCGGCGATAACAATGCCTTGCTGCTTGTTCAACAGCTAATACAATCTGGACGTCGGGCTGTGAATTTGACGGATTGTTTGCGCAAGGCGACGAGCTCTGGGAATGAGTCTCTGGTTGCCAAGCTTCTTGCGATCGGGATCCCATTTGACAGATCCGTTATTCGTGTCGCAATTGACAAGAGTCTTCTCGACACGCTTTCCTTATTCGTCACACAAGGCTGGGACATCAATGAGGAATGCGATTGGTGTACTCCGCCGCTGCTCTCGTTAGCCAAACCTTGCCCAAGAAGCTATCTTTCACACGCTGATATGCTTCTAGGTATGCACTGCTTATCGAGGCTAACGACGCAGTTGTCTCGTGGTTTCTAGATCACGGTGCCAACCCAAACGCGAGTTGCAAAGCCGGCCTCACTCCGCTCTCTACTGCCGTCGCGATCGCATCTCTTAGGACTATACAGCAATGCCTAGATCACTGCGCCGAAGACACAGTCTTCAATGGGCAACTGCTCCACTGTGCTGCACGGCGGAATGATGGCATCAGCGTGGAAGTCGTAGAGCTCGTTATCCGTCGCTGCCGATGCAACGTAAATTCTATCGAATGGGAAGACAATGCATTTACATATGAATGCTGGAAGGTGACTGGGTTGGGAACACCGCTCCACGAAGCGGCGAAAGGAGGGCATCCTGGGGTTGCTAAGCTGTTGCTTCGCGAGGGCGCTGATATTACTATCAAAGACTCTCGCGGCCAAACGGCCATTCAAGTGGCCGGAACGGCGGGCAATCTCCATGTTGTCCAGGTCCTTCGCGACGCCGAGAACGGAGACAAATCGAGCGGCAAAGCGAAGATCTAACAAGCGCCTTGTCCAACTAGCTATGGTGCGGAGTCTGGAAAGAACTCCGAGCTGTGATTCAGTACACCAACATTGACCTCGGCGCTCAAATGCTCGATGCTGTCCTTACCTTGGCTCACAACAGCTCAAGCAGGCCAGAGAAGCATACACGTGGATGAGCGTGTAAGAAGGAATTAGGGAAAATCATCGCGGCTTGCACCCTAACCAGTCTGCATTGCGAGATCGGACAGACTATTGGAGTCGCAGGCGAGCGTGATGTGCTGTAAGGGATGGACGCTTCTTGCGACGCCAGTTGATAACGTCGTGATCGTTTATAAACGTCCGGAGTATGTCGCTACTAAGATTCAAGCCACAGCCTTCCCAGCATCACGATCATCGGTCGCTGTGTTGCGTTGTTGCAGCGGTCGCAATTTCAGCGTCAGTTTGGCCCGCAAGAGCGCGACCGCAGATGAGTTTTTAATGTGATATTAAAGCTCAGTATTGGAGGCAACAATTATGATCAACTGTAGCAAGGGGACACGTCGTAGCATCGCATATCGTTAATCAAAGTAAGGATAAACGCATGTTAAAATTCGCGCTGCGCCAAGGCCAAAAATGCTTCCCTATTTTCAATTGTTCAAGCCTGCAAAAGGGTCGGGACAATTTTGCGACTCTAGAACACGCTCGCTACGGGAGCGTATTCCGAGCGCGTACCTTGTAGTCGTCTATTTACTACGTACAATATCTCGCTGAGACGAGGAGAATATAACCTCTCTAATGAAATATACCTATCTAGTTATATCTCTAGGAGGGTATATATATCTAAGTAGATTTCTACCTAGCTACCTCTAAAATCTACGCTTTTCTAGTAACTTAAGCGACCTCAAGCGCCCTATCGAGCGCCGCTAATATAAGATATGTCTACTTATAAAATTATATATAAGTACCTCTTCTCGAGATAGCTAAATAATTTATATAAGTCTTATATTAGTACTTAGAGTAAAGGGTATACGTGCGCGAGGTAGAATTAAAGGTAGGGCGCTAAGGCTAGTATACTTAGAAAGATAGGTTATAGAGTAATATAAAGATATACGCTAGATTAGTAGTAGCGAGATAATTTAAATAGTATATCTTTTACTATATAGGTATATATATAATAAAATATGTAAGTAGAAGTATAGAATTGAGCATCAATATAAGAACACAATTCTAGATAACGCGACGGGAGAACGCGCAATTTGTCCCGACGCTCTTATAGGGTCGAACAACCTGAGTTTACTTAAAACAGTTAGGTACAGTACTGTATACCGTAATGTCATGTGCCGCATAGCAGTCAGCAAAGAATGTCTAGCTAAATCCTCTGCGTCTTAGCACAATTTAGAGCTAACGCTCACTGCAACGAGCTGTACCTAGGTATACGATTATTGCATATGCTGAGACGACACATCCATTGCCCCGCCGCTGCACTAAGCCTTCACGTCCATGGAAATAGATAGGACCGATTAGTTCCGCATCCAGAGGTTTACTCAAGTGGCGTTCTGGTATTGTGATCAGTGCTGCAACGAGAAATTTGGGGGCATCGTTGTCGGTGTTCATGGTCGTATGCTCGCGGCATGGATTTCTTAGTATAGAGCAGTTATGTGATGCGTTGAGATTGTCAGCGTCCTGGCGACGACACTTGGAGTCGATCTTGTGAGTCCTGCACGTCAAAGCTGGCTCGAAAGACGGATGAACTCTGCCGTGGCCACACACTAGGCAGTTATTATATGCGATCGCCTGCCAAAGATGTGATTGACTGCCCAGCAGTGGTCACACAAGACTTTTAGCATAAAGGGAAACCCAAAGTACTTGAAAACATGGCTAGCGGCTAAAGAAGATGCTCTCAGATGTAAGAATCCACTGACCTGGTCTCCAGACAAGTATTGAATGAGAAGGCGTACGTGCAACCACGATCTGCAGCCTGCTCACATGCCGACTGCGACCTGTTGCTTCACGAATCCTGTTCTCTGATCGATCCTGCCATCTTCTATAGTTTAGCCTTCTTGACACTCCCCAGCCTTCTTCCCGTAGCATAAGGATGCCCCTCCCCTCTACTCACAAGATGATCCAGATCAAGAGTACTGACCAACCCAGCATGACACTGCTCCAAGCTCGTGATCCCAACAAGCGCCATCGCGGTCGCAAGCTCCGTCTTGATGATATCGACCAAATGCTCCACTCCCTCCTCACCATAGTTGGCCGCATACAGAAACGGCCTCCCCAAACCTACTGCTGTTGCACCCAGACAAAGACATTTCAGCACATCCGCCCCGCGTCTAATCCCACTATCTATTAAAACTTCCAAATGACTGAAGATCTCAGGACAGTTCGCCTGACATTCGAGGAGCGTCATAATCGCTGGCGGACTGGTGTCGAGATTTCTTCCACCATGGTTACTGAGCAACACACCGTCGAGTTTATTTCTTGCGCACATTCTAGCATCTTGCCAACTCTGCACTCCCTTGGCCACGATCTTGCCGTCCCAAATCTTCCGCAGCCATGCAAACTCATCCCATGTGAAGTCGGGCGCAATGTATCTCCCCATCAATCTCCCGATTCCGCCTCCTCGGTTGTCGTTAGAGCCTTTTTGGCCTGACATGGGCGTGCTGAGGGTTGTGTCCATCTTCACGCGTTCGTCTGCTTCGCGTTTTCCGGGCATGGGGGCGTCGACGGTGACGAGGAGGGTGTCAACTCCGAGAGATCGGACGTGCTGGAGGAGTTGTTCGCTCTTTGAGCGGTCTTTGTTGACGTAGAGTTGGAAGAAGAAGGCATGGCCTCCACCGGGTATGGAGTGCACGATCTCTTCTACGGGGTACGATGCGTTTGTGCTGATGCCTTGAGGTACGCGCTCGCGGAGACAGCCTCGAGCTATGGCCTTTTCGCCGTCAGGATGGATCAGCTTGACCATAGCTGCTGGTGCGACGAAGATCGGAAGAGAAGATTCGTGGCCGAGGATTGTGGTTGAAGTGTCAATGTTGTGAACATCTCGCAGGAGACGTGGTCGAAACCAGATTCGGCCAAAGTAGTCTCGGTTCCGATCTCTTGTCAGGCAGTTTGTGTCTGCGGAGGAATAAAATGCCCACGTCTTTTTATTGCTCGTCTTTTCTGCTACCTTTTCAAAGTCGTCGGCGTTGATTATGGTGGAAAGCGGTGGCTTTTCGTTGAGCTGGAGTTCAGGTGTTGCTGTCGGAGGTGGTTTCTGCCATTCTGCAGTGATTGTCCGTTTGTCGACCTTACCTTTGAGCTTAGACGGATCGAGGTTCGTGGGAAGGAGGGAGGGCGTATGAATCTCGTTGTAAGATGTTGTGGCATCACGGCCGGCGTGTTTCCAGATGACTGCACCATCGTCATCAGATCATCCCTCAGCAGGATATGGCATCAACTCACTCTCTGGTGCACCTGGATGCTCGGGGGCAAACTCGGTCATGTCCCATACATTGCCATCCACCACAATCCAGCAGTCTTCTGGAGTGTTGTGCTTGGAGATGTCCTCGACAGAGAGGAGTCGTTCGTCGGCCATGGTTGTGTATGACAGAACTGGTAAAGAGAGTCAGGAAGACAGACCTACCGTACGGCACCGATTACGGCTGCGCTTCTGTCGCCAAAGTGGCAGTTGAAGACATTACAGGCAGGTCGGCGTCTGGTTGGTGAATGCAGCGTCGGAGGGCTTTGCACCGAACAGAAACTCGGAAGTAGCTTCCTCATGACTCGGAAGACTTCCTTCTCGGGTGGTGGTGAATGCGGTATACCCTTGTTTGTGCTATCACTCCATCAGATATGAGTTGTCAACATCAATTAATGTTGTCGTGATCGAGGTAGATGTACAGCATGACGGTATTGCAGAAGATGTTCTTCTCACGAATGAAAATGATGATGATTCAGCCACGCTGCACAGACGCATCCCGTGCATCCAATCTCCACGTTCCGCGCGTTCTACCCAACGTGGGACATCGCCACCAACAACAGCACCAAACAAGTCATCCTCGTAGTACAACAATCCTGTCCAGTGTCCAGGGAAGTCGCTGCATCACTGGACGCCTCCGGGCACGGGTCAGCGTGGTCTATGCTACGCTCTCCCAATCCCAATTGTCCCTCGGGACCCTTCTTCCCTTTTGCCTCGCTCAACACATCCACCATATCTTGATCCAAAATGCGATGCTTTTGCTTCCGATTCTGATCGTTACAACGACTCTCACAAAATACCTCGGAATCGAGCTTGTAGCCACCTCCCTCCAAGATTCAGGAGCTTTGCGTTCCCTCCTAGCATTCTTCATCTTTGCGGTCGAACTCGGCAAGCACTTCTGTGATCCTTTTGCTGCTGTTGTGACCACTGTCGAGATGGTAAGGCATATCGTCGACTGATTTCTGACGAAATGCTATTTCAGTGGACGCGACTTGAGGCCGGAAGTATTCGTCTCGTCAGGTTTCTGCCGTACAGCACGCCGGACAATCTGTATTTGGCTCTGGAGCACAGAGCTGAGTATCGGAGACCGGGAGTTCGCTACGCAGCTTTGGCATATTCCCACGGTGATCCAAACGAGAGACGACCTGTCACGTTCGCCGGCCGCTCACTCATGATCTCGGTGGGCTTGTTTAATGCTTTGGCTGCCATCGTCGAGCATCGAGACAAGGACGAGAGCATGCCAGTCTGGATATGGGCGGATCAGCTCTGTATCAACCAACAGAACCCGACGGAGAATAATGCACAAGTCGAACAAATGCCGCACATCTTCACTTCTGCCGACAAGATTTTGGCGTGGACGGGACCTGCCAAGGGACGGCGACCTGAGGAGATGGTAGAAGCATTGCAACTGCCGCACACGATGCATGAGTACTTCAACGATATAATGAGCCACCGACCTTCTGCGGACGACATAGGTACTGGACTGATGCAAAGCTCTGCGGGAACTGTGTCTCCTTGGCCATGAATGCCAGGCAATACCCCAAGCAAGAGCAGACCAAGAGTCCTATCAGTTTTTGTCTCAAGCGCAGGCGAGAGAAGTGAGCAGCGCATCCTCCTACGCCACCACATTCCTGAGATCTCAGATCACGCCTATCAGAATATTGCAATGCTCTTTCTTCATGCTGACGATTTCGCCTGTCACCTTCTCTCCTGTAGGCATACTATCAGCACCACCACTGTGATGATGCGCCAAAGTGTCTCATGATGTAGGCAAAGCTGAAGGCGCCCAGCACGACTTATACTGGAGGATAAGCCCATGCACGGACATGTGCATCACAAAATCCCGGCTTGACCAGAATTTGACGCGCCACAACTGGCGTGTAAGAGGGAACGACAGCGGACAGGATCTTGCTAAGGCTCAGCAGCGCCTCGACTGTGGTATGCCATGCTATGAGCACGAGAGCATCTCCACCAAAGATCTGATTCGCTTCGTCGATCACCCGGGACTCGACTTACCCAAGCCCAAGACTCGCAAGCAGTTGGTCGCCGTGCTGATGCTAGCGGATATGTCGAGGGAATTGTCCCACTTCCAAGATCTCCCTGGCGAGCTTCAACTGCGCATCTACAGCTACCACCTGGCGGAGTTCGGACCCAGTCTCGAGTGTCCGACGCAACCTCCACTGGTTCGAACCAGTAGACTTTTGAGGAAGGCCGCACCACCAGTCTTCTATAGGGGCGCTGTATCCGCTATCAATTTCGTCTCCATGACTGGTTAAGGGCGCAGCGGTATGGCTCGTAGATTCTACCCGGATACGCATACAACAGCGTGGCTAAAGGGCTTGCCAAAGTCGCCAGACGGTCATACCCGCCATATACGATTCCAAACTTGCGTAGCCACAACGTCTAGTTCCCGCTTCTTGCCTCGACACGCCGAGCCTATGGTAATAATAGCCCACGATGTCGATATAGTTCACGCCAAGAACGCACGCGATTCGCTTTCCACCTTGAGTCTTCGACGAAGACGGACCCTCTAACACTCGTTCACGATCTCACAGAAGCGAAATGCTCATTGACCCTGCTCCAAAGAAGGCCTAGCAATCGCCACAGCAAGAGTCATCGGCCTATCACAACCAACCTCATGCACAATGATCAAGATGAACCCAATACCCTTTTCTTCGAACAATCTGCAGAGAATATCGCACTCGTGCCGAGTGACGAGGAATGGCATCGGCGGCTTTCCAGAAACGGTCTCTCCGTGCCCGGACGCAGCTACGTGAATAGTGAGTCGATAAAGAACATCTGTGCTCGTAGCCACCGGCACTGCTCAGACCTCTTGACGCTTATGCGGAATTGTATGTTTGACCGTTTATTTGCGTGTGCCGGCTGTTCCGAGGCTAAGTACCAACTCCTCTTGTTGGTATTGGCCTACCAGAGTATATCTAGGGCCCAGGACCTAGGATCGACGTAACCCATGTACTCATATGCCGGCTGCTGACAAATGTTGCATTGCTGCCGAAGCAGTGGCAACTCCTTATATGGTTGTTGGGCATTTGTCGCCGAATTGAGCGATCCTCTTACTATCACTCGACCATTGAGCACTCCATCAGCATTCTTCTTTTTTCCGGATTCGGGACTTTCGAGGCCTTACTCTACTGTCATGACGGCCAGCGACCTTCGCTCATATAGCAACACTCGTGCAGTCAAAATGCGCCACTTTCCAGTACGCTTTGCAACTCTCCCGGTCCTCGGCATGTGCGAGTGCTAAATCAACAATAATTGCACAAAATGTGCCGCTGGAATCGAATATGAATATTACAATGGCTACAACATAGGAACCCCGTGCCACGCGTGTCAATATTCAAGCATATGCTTCTTTCACGCCGGTCCAAGTACAACTTAGGGTTCCCTGGCTTTCTTGGTAGCAAGATGAGGACGGGAACCACGTTACGTCGTGAAGCAAGTGTTACCACTTCTGCATTGACGATACAGTACCGCAAGCATGGGCCCATGGCTACCATTGCCTGCCCGACGATAGGCGCCTCAGCCCCTTGTAGAAGGATGAGGTGTTGCGAGAGAGTGGAGCGTACTGGTAGGAGAGCAAGTCGCGCGCGGAGTTCTGTGGCTTCAATCGAGGTTGGTAGGAGTTGCAGATTTCTGGGTTGAGGGCGAGGTGCTTTGAGCCCGCGACTGCATCCGTAGAGATGGACGAAGATGGGCGCAGGACAGCGTTATCGCCTATTAGGCTCGTTGCGCGCGAGCGCCTGTGGTTGGTGGGAGGAGGATGGTGGATGTGCATCGGCATGGGCAAAGCCTAGAAGCGGAATGAGCTGTTTCGAGACGTCGAGTGCACGGGTTAGGCGTGGAAACTGAAAAGATGGTATAATCGACGATCGCGTGCAGACACGAACTTGGTCTACGGTTTTACTGCTTGGCTACGATATAGAATGTGATCTCGTTCTGCTGCATACCAAGATGAGCTTGCTTGGCACTTGCTGTGCGCGATGCAAAGCCCGCTCCGAGAGGCAAAGCATTCACTTTGTCGACTGGGTAGGAGGAGATCCATCTGTCGGATTATTGATATCCTGTGCGTCTGAATATCTGTCTCGCGATGAACGAAGCAGAAAGTCGTGCACGTGCCCCGATCTATCGGCACGTCATCAAGGATTTCCGCGATCGCGAAGCTTGAAGTCGACTTTGAATCTCATTCTACTCTGTCAAGTACAATCACTCACTTTTCGACCACAACATTCATAGCCCTACTACCGGATCGCTCTCGACATGGCGGACGAGCTGTTTGACGTATTCGACGAAAAAGCTTCCGCGCCGACCAATGGCGAGAGACACAGCAAGAAAAGCAACAAACGCTCGCTAAATGGCGACATCAAGAGCCCCAGCTCGAATACAGCACAAAATGGTGATGTCTCCATGACCGACAGCCACGACTTTGCGCCAGAGCCAGTACAAACCCCAGCCCAGGACGACTCAACAGCCCAACGAGGCCAAAAGCGCCAACGACGCGACGACGAACCCGAACCCGTAGTCACCGATACATTCGATACCACGCAATCGCGAGAAGTCGCAGCCGCAGCAGGCTTGCAAGCACAAAAAGAAGATGCAGCAGTTGTGTTGCAGCACCAAGTGCGACATCAAGTATCGCTTCCCCCCGACTTCGACTACGTCCCCATATCACAGCACCAACGACCGGCAGAACCTGCGCGAACATGGCCCTTCCAGCTGGATCCCTTCCAGGAAGTATCAATAGCCTCGATAGAACGCAACGAGAGCGTTCTGGTATCCGCGCATACCAGTGCGGGAAAGACCGTGGTGGCAGAGTATGCTATCGCGCAATGCTTAAAGAACAACCAGAGAGTCATATACACCAGCCCAATCAAGGCGCTCAGCAATCAAAAGTTCCGCGAATTTCAGGCAGACTTCACGGATGTCGGGTTGATGACCGGCGATGTCACCATCAACCCCACAGCTACATGTTTGGTCATGACTACCGAGATTTTGCGATCTATGCTTTACCGTGGAAGCGAGATCATGCGCGAAGTTGCCTGGGTCATTTTCGATGAAGTGCACTACATGCGCGACAAATCTCGCGGTGTGGTCTGGGAAGAGACAATCATCTTGCTACCTGATAAGGTGCGCTACGTCTTCCTCTCCGCGACGATACCCAATGCCATGCAATTCGCAGAGTGGATCACGAAGACGCACAATCAACCCTGCCACGTCGTCTACACCGACTTCCGACCCACGCCGCTTCAGCACTACTTCTTCCCAGCAGGAGCAGATGGCATTCACTTGGTCGTGGACGAGAAGGGCATCTTTCGTGAGGAGAACTTCAACAAGGCGATGGCTACCATTGCAGAAAAAGCTGGAGACGATGGATCAGATCCCATGGCAAAACGCAAAGGCAAGGGCAAGGACAAGAAGACCAACAAAGGCGGCAAGAAAGATGGACCCACAGACATTTACAAGATTGTCAAGATGATCATGATGAAGAACTACAACCCCGTCATTGTATTCTCCTTCTCGAAGCGAGATTGCGAGAACTATGCGCTACAAATGAGTCAGTTGGCATTCAACGATGAGTCGGAAAAGGCTATGGTCTCCAAGGTCTTCAACTCGGCGATAGAGTCGCTATCTGACGAAGACAAGGAACTGCCGCAGATCCAGCATCTTCTGCCACTTCTGCGACGTGGCATTGGCATTCATCATTCTGGTCTACTACCAATTCTGAAGGAGACGATCGAAATTCTCTTCCAGGAAGGTCTGATTAAAGTCCTCTTCGCGACAGAGACTTTCTCGATTGGTCTCAACATGCCTGCAAAGACTGTTGTTTTCACATCGGTGCGCAAGTTCGATGGCGTCTCGCTACGCTGGGTCATGCCTAGTGAGTTCATTCAGATGTCTGGTCGCGCAGGTCGAAGAGGTCTTGATGAACGTGGTATCGTGATCATGATGATTGACGAGAAGATGGAGCCTGGAGTTGCGAAGACGATCGTGCGTGGCGAGCAGGACAAGCTTAATAGTGCTTTTTACCTTGGCTACAACATGATTTTGAACCTCATGCGAGTAGAAGGCATAAGTCCTGAGTTCATGCTTGAGCGATGCTTCTTCCAATTTCAGAATGCCGCCTCTGTGTCTGGATTGGAAAAGCAGCTCATGGAGCTAGAGCAGAAGCGGTCCGATATGATCATCGAAAGCGAAGCCGATATTAAAGAATATTATGACCTGCGACAAAATCTCACCAACTACGCCAACGAGATGAAGGCCGTCATCACGCACCCTCAATATCTCACCAAATTCCTGCAATCTGGTCGCCTGGTGAAGGTCAAGTACAAGGACTATGACTTTGGCTGGGGAGCTGTGGTCAACTTCATGAGAGTACGTCCCGGCAAGAACCAAAAGGAAGAAGATATCCCTGCATCACAATCTGTTGTCGTGGATGTCCTCATGAACGTGGCGGCAGATGTGACTCCACCACAACCCGGCAGCAAGCTCACCGAGGATCTACCTCCTGGCGTTCGTCCACCAGCACCAGGCGAGAAAAGCAAGATGGAAGTAGTCCCTGTCATGAACGGCACCATTGATAGCGTCGGTCATCTGCGCGTGTTTCTGCCAAACGACCTCAGAACACAAGACCAGCGACTCACAGTTCGAAAAGCGCTTGAGGAGATTGCGCGACGATTCCCAGATGGTGTAGCCATACTAGACCCAATTGAAAACATGGGTATCAACGACGATGGTTTTAAGAAGCTGCTTCGCAAGATTGAGGTCCTCGAGCATAAGCTGCTGAACTCTCCTTTGCACAAGGACGAACGCTTAGCGGAACTGTACGACCAGTATAACGCTAAGGTCGAGCTTTCAAATGAGATCAAAGCGCAGAGAAAGAAGATGGCGGATGCGTTATCGGTGCTCCAGCTTGATGAACTCAAAAATCGAAAGCGTGTTCTTCGTCGACTGGGTTTCGTGAACGATGCCGATGTGGTGCAACTCAAGGCTCGCGTGGCATGCGAAATTTCTACAGGCGACGAGCTCGTTTTGTCGGAGCTGCTTTTCAACCGCTTTTTCAACGAACTCACCCCCGAACAATGTGCGGCGGTCCTGTCGTGCTTCATCTTTGAGGAGAAGAGCGAGGAGAGTCCGGCCTTGAAGGAAGAGCTTGCGAAACCATTTCGAGAGATACAAGCCCAAGCAAGGCAGGTTGCAAAGGTTAGTGCGGAGAGCAAGTTGCTCGTTAATGAGGAGGAGTATTTGCAGTCTTTCAAGCCACAGCTCATGGAGGTCGTCTTTGCTTGGACGCAGGGAGCGAGCTTTGCGACAATTTGGTGAGTTATTGCATGTCCCGGTGATGAGCTGCTGATTCTGACGCACATGATTACAGCAAAATGACCGATGTCTATGAGGGTTCTTTGATTCGCCTCTTCCGTCGTCTCGAAGAGCTGCTTAGACAGGTTGCGCAGGCGGCTAAGGTGATGGGCTCGGAAGAGCTTGAGAAAAAGTTTGAGGAGGCGCTTACGAAGGTTCGACGGGATATTGTGGCGGCTCAATCGCTATATTTGTGATTTGGGAGTGGAGGCGAATCACTGTAGCATAGCGTTGGAACTTATGGCCCACCGGTGTAACATAGCTCAGGCAGTCTAGATAGGCCAGGGAATGATCTTGGGCGTGCTGCTACGCTGCTGTCGAAGAGATGGTTGGTGCTGCACAGCGTGTGCAAGGATATCGGAGGTGCAGCTTCATGGCTACAGGCAATTTTGTGAGCGTGTTGGAACGCCGTTCAAGATCAGTGCGTAACAATCGAAGGTGAAAAGAAACTGATCTGCGATTCAGCAGATGACAAGACTGTCAATGTCCAGTGCTCTTATCAAATGCATTTACGATCGTCGCCATCTCCGCTTTCTATACATTAGAGCAGTCATCGTGGTCCGCACATCAGAATTGAGAATAAAGTCGACAAAGAACGCGTACTCACGTGTCAAAATTCCGCTGCCACTCCGGAGTAATCTCTGACCTCTGCACGAAGTCCTGTCCACTTATCGTGCTCAATACTATGGACCTTGCTTCCCGTCGCTTCGAACCGGATGACGTGCAAATTCCAAATTCCCTGTGGCCTACAGTCTAGTCCCGGTATGCGATTCCTACGACGCTCGGTCTTGTCAGCGCCAACACGGTCGAGTCGCATGTCTTCCGTAGCAGCCATCGGCATCACCAGCTATCGTGACCCGAGCGTAGGTGCTCAGTTAACGGCCCATCTGTCGTCGGCTGCGATCAACATCGACCTCAAGCATCCGACAACCTCCTCAACCTCGTGATAAGGCCTCTGGCGCAGCCTAGGAGCGACTGCAAAGATTCCTGCCACGGCGTGCCGTTGAGGATTCGAATGCGGTAGTCACGAACATTCGATATGGCTCAAAGTCGAAGTTGGTAATGTAGCAACAGAATGGAATTTCGCGGTAGAAGGTTGGGAGCGCTTCGTAGCGGAAATTCTTGTTGTTTCGAGGGAGGGTGGTGAGATATAGCCGGTACTTTTGCCTACGACCCTCTCTTCGTTGCGTGGTATATCGAGGGCGAGGCAATAGATGTGGCTGGGGAGTTCGCCAGAGATGCGGATGCATATGCGTTATGGTGTTGGCCTCGCTGTTGCGGACCCCGGTGCTGTGAAAGCTGACTCTATTACGATTGCCAGCTGCGAAAATAATGCACGGTGTGGAGAGCAGACAGGTCGCGGAGGACTGTGTTGCAAATAATGAAATCAAGGGATGTGGGGTAACCGTGCTAAGTGCGATTTCACGTGTTAACATCCGTCAAGGTGAAGGAATTGGCATCACGCGCATGACTTTGACAGCGGCCCAAGAGTTGGCGCATGGATGCAGATACTTGACTTGGATTGTGGTCGATAAACGCAAAGACTCCCCTCGAAAATCAAGAAGCGGCTATTCGTTCATCGATCCAAGGGTTGGGACGCGTGTCTCGGTGTCTAAACACATGTAAAGCGGAAGCTCGCCTGCACGAATCAATGTTACTCGTCCAATATCAGACAGCTATGCGTCTTAACTTCTGCGCTTCGTTGAGCTGGTCTTACGATCATGTATGCCACATGATGCATCGCACGAAATTGACTATTTAGTCTTCCCAGGTGCTAATGGCAGTCACCAATGCAGAGCCATGGCCAGGCGAGACAGATCCGCCCTGGCCAAATGCTCCCACTCCTACGACTCCAGGATGCCTAACCCTACTCATCGGACCGCTGATAATAAGAGATCACGGCGCTCATGTGGACTGCAAGACTCGTTGCCCTTTTTTCGAGCTTGTGCTTCATGTCCGGGCAATGACCTGAGCCGCATTATTGCGGAATTCGACACTGCCGGGATTGTGAGCCATGATCTTTTCCTTGTCTCTACCACACGACAAGCAAGCGTCACGACTCCTTTACGACGCGCAAGGGGAGAAGCCGAAGATTTCTAGCATGGATTCAAGGTGCCACTGGCGTATTGTACCATACTGCCAATTATTGTACTCGGATGTTGTCGTGGATGTGGTAGAAGGGGCTGCACGAGCGAAAGTGTCCAGCTTTTTCAGTGCGACACTGTTTGTGGGAGTCATAAGGTTGAAAAGCAAGTGGCCTCACCGCAAATATTGCATCTTCAGTGAGCGTGAAGTGAGCTGGCTAGCCAAGTTTTCAGATCACGGGCCGAGCGAACATCAGCTATCCTCCGCTGCACCACGACCGCCTCTCTTCCCTCTCAATGCCCGCAACCGCTCCTCTTCCTCACTGATGCTCTTCTCGATCGCCTCCACTTTCTCAGTCTTCTTACTACCGCTCAGCAACTGCTTGCTCAGTTGAGTCACCGTCCCTTCCTCAATCTTTGGTGCCTGTCCATGTCTCCGCCGATGCTCGTTCAACAGGCTCAGTCCTTCACCACCAGTATCCGCATCTCTATGCCGTTGTGCATTCGACTTTGCAGCGCGTATCGAGGTTCGAGCATACACGAAGAGAATGCATGCCATTGTAAATGCTGCAGCTGGAGCTGCGAGCGTTCGAGCATTGATCCGGCGTGGGAACCGCTTCGCATTGGAAGGAGATGTGGCGAGGGAGGACTCGGTCGTCCCGGCGGGACCACGAGGCTGTGATAGACGTGCACCCATGTTTGTGATTATCTATGTTCATGAGAAGATGTGGTATAGCTTCTCGAAGCTCAAGCTCCGTGATTCTATGCTCATACCTCGAGACGAGGCTTCAATGACGAGTTAGATATCTATCGTATTCGTATTCGCGAAGTCTCTGCAACATCGTGGCAAGTGCATCTGTGTCTGAATAGTTCACCGTTGGCCGACAACAGGTTCTCTAGCTCGACTCCCTCGCCGCTGCGATCTGCAGCTGCAAAATGCCGTAATGTACTCATGTTCCTCCTAGGCGGCGTTCCTCCATGTTTTCGCATGCTCCACGAAGTCTGACATTTAGTCACGAGATGAAGGACCTCATCGACAAGTCTGTCGAACAGCGTTGTATTTGGTGCATGATGCCGTAGTAGAGGACAAAAGCGAGCAAGCCGAGACAGTCCCTGCGTAACGATGGACCATGGCGGTACCAAGAAGTGTCTGGCGGACTAAGTCAAATTTATGATAGGCTCTGGTATTGAGCTGGACTGCTAGCATGTTGCTCTCCCGAAAGGCTCCAAAGGAAGATCATTGAAGTGTGATTCGCACGAGGGCAGTTCATAGCTGCTCAACGCCAGACTTCACCATCATTGGCGTTGAAAGTGCGCCTCGTTGAAGAATATCAAAACATCAATGTGGGCACAAAATTTGGAACGACTGGCCATCATGCCCCGACGGTCACCCAGCATGGACCAGAGCGGAACAACCTCTCAGTCGCCTGATTCTCTCCATCCTCATGCCTTGAACGTCTTACTCAATATTCCCACTGCCTCTCCTAACTCTGCCATATCAACATCCCTGATCTCCTCAATCGCGCCCTATCCTTTGCACCCCCCAATGCCACGCATCTACCTCCCTAAACTTTTTCAACTTCCCTCGCCACAATACTACTCATAGCAGCCGCCTCCGAAGCAGCAACGACACGCTTACTCTGCGCCACCGTGATTTGCCTCTGCATCGCAATGGCGACGCGCACATCGTCCTTTGCCCGGCTATATGCACTCACCGCAATCCTTTTGAGCTGGCTAAGGCGTTCGATGTAAGCCTTTCCAGCGTCACAGCGCATGTGACGGCTCGTGAGAACTATCGCTGGCGTTCTGAACGGTTGCGTCCTAGCATGGTGGAACGTTTACTCGTGGAGATAATTGACTGCAATTTGGATGTCGAGTGTGCTGAAGATGTTCTGGTAGGTTGTAAGGCGAAGTTCTGGTAGGTTGTAAGGCGAAGTTCTGCTGGGAGATGCCAGAAATGGCAGAACGAGACCTCGTTCGGACACGGGGTAGCTGACGATCGTGGTCCGAGCGTTGCTAGTTCGAGTTCGAGAAAGAGCTGCTCGTTGACTTCATTCTGGAGTGCCTGTCGCTGAGCCGCTGTGCTTTGTGGCGCGATTGTAGCGCTTTCGAGTTCGTGAAAGAGCTGTTTATCGACTTCACTCGAGATGGTCTATTGGAGAGCAGCGGTACTCATTGTGATGGCTTGGATTCAGTCGATCATAGTGCAGACAAGGCAACAAGCGCAGGGTATAGTACTGCGGTCGCTGGCTTTGGAACACCTGCGAAGTCTGGAACGCGAAGGTTCATGTCGAAGTGAGGTGACTAATCTCACTGCTGTGCTGGAAAGTGACGTTCGTTGAGATTGCACCTAGCGGCTTGGCACGGTAATGTGAAGGATAGAGCATTTCTGAGCATATGCGAGCCGGAAATCCTGCGTTCAATGACCTTGCGATACAATGTCCGATCATCTCGTTCTGTCTGTTGCTGCAAACACAAAGCTGTCTTACTCTCATTCTCACGTCTTCAGCACAAGATCTTCATAACCCCTCGTCGCAACATCGTTCACTCTCGCTCGATACCCCGGTCCAGACCCAGAATACCTGGCCACAATAATCTTTTGCTTCCCTGGCGTATTCGGGTTCACCCCTGTCATCCAGCTCGGCACCTCATTAGCCAACAGCCCCTCTGCACACTCATGCACGTGCTTCGTCCACTCTGCCACGGCCGTTTCCGTGGCCTCCGCATACGTGATACCACGATCAAAACACCACTTGACAAAGTCCGAAGTCCAATTCACGGCAAACTCGACACTGCGCGGGAAATTGCCAAAAGCCTGATGAGGAATGCCAATACCGCAGAAGTTGGGAAAGCCGTGCAGAAAGAGACCGAGAAAGGTTCGTGGACCATCTTTCCATTGTTCCGAAGGTGTGATGCCATTAATGCCACGAAGGTCGATGCCGTTTGTCAAAGCGCCAGTGACTGCGTCGAAGCCAGTGGCGTATATGAGAACGTCGAGCTCGATTTCTTCTCCGTTCGCGAGCAAAATTCCAGTCTCAGTGATGCGCTCGATCGGACTGTCAGCCTTGAAGTCCACAAGCCGTACATTTGGTCTGTTGAAGGCTTCGAAGTAGCCCGACTCCAGCGGAACTCTCCTCGTACCGAAGAGATGGCAGTTTGGGATCAGTTTCTCCGCCGTGGCGGGATCGTGCACGCGTCCTCGAATCTTATTTGCGAGGAATTCGCTGTATGCTGTGGCTGCTTCCCGATCCGTGCCATTATCGCTGAAACCGCCGAGCCATTTTGAGAAACCGCGGAGGTTGTAGATTTTCTCCCAGTGAGCGATGCGTTCTTCCTCCGGAACTTCCATGGTCTTTCGAGGGTCTGCTGAGTGCACGAAGCCAGCGTATGAGTCTCGACATTGCTGTTGGATGACTGGGTAGTTCTTCCTGATCTCTTCCATTTCCTCGGGGCTGATCGGACCATTGCGAAGTGGTGCAGACCAGTTCGGTCTTCGCTGGAAAACAGTCAGCTGTTTGAGATCTGTCTTTGCGATCTCTGGTATGAACTGGATGGCCGTCGCTCCTGTACCGATGACGCCGACTCGTTTGCCGTCGAGGTTCCAATCTTTCGGCCAGCGAGCAGAATGCCAGGCGGTGCGCTTGAAAGACTCGACTCCAGGAATCAGTGGCAGTGTCGCTTCGTTGAGAACACCCATGGCAGAGATGACAAATCTGGTCGTATAATGCTTGCCACTTGCATCAGTCAGCAGCCAGGACCTGCTATCCGGCTGCCAGTGCGCGGATTTGATCTTTGTGTTGAACTGCATGTCCTTGCGAAGGTCGAATTTGTCGGTCAGGAACTGTGTGTACCGCAATGTCTCTGGCTGTGGCGCGAAATGTTCCGTCCACGACCATTCTTGCAGAACTTCTTGAGAAAATTCGAAGCCATAGCTGTAGCTCTCCGAGTCAAATCTGCCTACAACGTGGTCAGCGTGCTTGATACTGGCAGCATAGTCAAAATTCACGTACATCCTGGGTATGTGTTCCTGGTGATAGTCAGCAATAGTCTAGGCTTATTGGGGGATCGCTCACCAGAACCATGTTCCACCTTCACCAGATCCAGCTTCAAGCACTTTCACCCGTAGACCATTTCCTCGATGTTTGTACAGCGAGTATATGCCGCTCAATCCAGCTCCTATGATCAGAACGTCATAATCGGGCTCCAGAGATTGTTCGATGCTCCCCATGATCTTGCAATGTTGCGCGACACTACGGAATATTTGCCTTTGACTGTGTTTGTGCTTTCGCGTGATGAAATGAAAGCGATCAGATACGTCGAATATCGTGCACAACTATGTGATGGAAATTGTACAGATGGCTAGTCTTCACCTCTTATCGCCTCATCATGAGCATATAGGACGTCGCACCGAGTCGCCGCTAATGGGTCCGCCGACATTATCCGAGAAGAGCCGTGAGGGGAACTCTGAAAGCTGAGAACTCTCTTATTGACATTGCAGGCAAAGATCGTCAACGCTGACACGTGCCTTAAGAAATACAGACATTCTTTGTGGCTAATAGACTGTTCGGTAAGCATTATCATAAGCGATTCCATGTCCGACGCAGTCTGCTTCGCCATTGACGTGAGCTGAAATTCTGCTGGCCCGTGTTGTGACTCCTCCGTGTAGTTGATGTGCTCCAGCATCATCTAACGCTGCACATGGAGAAAATGTTCACATTCGACCTCTCCCAATCTGATGCCATTTTTCTGCTGCTGTTATTGTTGTGGTTGCGCGCTGTCACCCACAAGACATCGTAGCTTTGCATACAATCTCTCTGCTGCTCTTGATCGAGGTCCATAGCTCCGTAGCTTGGGCTCAATCCTTCATGCCCAGTTTACTTAGTGCCAACATTCCAAAGAACAGCAGACCCTTATCTGCACCAGAAATCATACCCCATCCCTACACAGACATACCTCGTTCTTCTGCGTACCTGTTTCCAGGACGCGGCGATTACTATCGCGCTACGATTATTTGGCAGATTGTTGTGGCTTGTTGGTCTCTGGTCGTATCGAGTTTGTTTTAGATAGCTGGAGCAATTTTCTATGGGGTCACCAGACGGGACTTTGCAGCACTGTCGTCTTCATGGAGAGTGAGAAGTGGCTAATCGAAAGATATAACGGCATGACATGGGGTCCAAGTCTTGTTTCTCGGCATCGCGGGCCGAGCTCCGACGCAACCCATGCAAGAATGACTTCACTTGGACAGGCATCGATGAACTAAACATCAGCACTTGAACATCGCCACACTGGAGCGTCTCACATTGGAAGACGGGGAGCAACATCCACAGGGCATCTTCTTCACAGGCAAAGATCCCGACTGGACTATCAAGGCCACCATCAAACCCCGAAATGTCACAATGACCCACAACAGCTCAATGGCATCGACCAGATTAAACGCATTCCGGAGCGTGCTCTCCGACGTCGCCACTTCACTAAGGACATTTCAGGACTCTGGCTCCAAGTTCCGTCTTCTCAAGACAGTACTACCCGACTCATTACCACCACAAGAACCATCCAAACCGGTCCCAAGCCATGAAAGTCCCGGCACACTATTCATCCTCGACTCTTCCTTCAATCCACCTTCCATAGCCCACCAAACCCTAGCGCAAACAATCCTTCAAATCTCCGCCGCAGAAAAGTATCCGCCACCCTACCGCCTTATGCTTCTCTTCGCCATAATGAACGCCGACAAAGCCCCCTCCCCCGCCTCCTTCGAGCACCGCATCACAATGATGACAATTTTCGCCCAAGACCTTCAAAACAGCATCAAATCCAAACCCAACAACACCCACCTCTCCATCCCCATAGACATCGCCATCACAACAGCACCCTACTACACCGACAAATCCGCCGCAATCTCCTCACAAGGCCAAGAATGGTACCCCAACAACCCCAAACATATCCACCTCATCGGCTTCGACACCCTAACTCGCTTTTTCGGAGCTAAATACTATCGTCCTGACTTCAATCCACCCTTCTCCGCCCTGAATCCTTACTTTGACGCAGGCCATCGTCTTCGCGTGACCATGCGGCCGGGCGAAGTCGCTGGGGACGACTACAGTACTATCGAGGCGCAACGAGGATTTTGGGAAAATCTGCGAGATGGCGGAATGGAAAAAGATGGTGGGAAGCGAGAATGGGCGGGTCAAGTTGAGATGGTGGAGCCTGTGGGAAATGAAGGTGTAAGTAGTACTAAGATTCGCAAAGCGGCGAACTCAGGGGATTGGGAGAAGGTGAGCGAACTTTGTACACCGGGCGTGGCTGAATGGGTGCAAAGCGAAGGTCTCTACGAAAATGATGCGCGTGGGGCGAAGATGGCGTGAATGATCAGTTCGACGGAAGCTCAGTATCTGCTGCATTGCAGTCCCTTGTGATGGCAACCTACAGTGGTGGCTGGCTACATCCCACAAGAGTAGCGATGCCTCTCTAACTCAACCCCTGGGGGTGGGAGCTCTTCACCAAATTTCCCAATTCTGCCCACCGATCGCAATGAGCCGATTAAACAGTGCATCACGACGTGGGACAGCAGTCACTGCCCACTCCTCACCATCCTTCGTCGTGATACCCAAAGAATCGCTCAGCTCCTGGTCCAACGCCCATCCCGCCACCAACTTCGTCTTGAACCCATACCCAGAATGCTTACGCAACTCCTTGATCTCATCGATGCTCACACTCCAACTGTGCCGTAAATCTGCCGAATCCGCGGCACTCCTAGCATGCTCCTTAGCAGACTCCTTGTTGAACGATAACTTCGGCACATTCGCAATGGTGTGGATGTAGAGATATCCTTTCTGTCCTTCGTATCGTGCATCGAATTCGTGAGGTCCAGTGACAAGGTTTTGTTTCTTACCCGGCACCACTCCAGTGCGACGCTTCGCACCCTCATTACCGAGTCTCGCTCTAGTCTTATCCGCTTTCACCGCGCCTTTGACGCCGGCTTTCGCGAGGCTTTTGATGATTTGGAGAGCTTTGTGAGGTTCTTTGCTGCCCTCTTGCTTCGTGGCTTCGACATCATCGCCACCTGCATCGTCTAATTTGCTGTTGTCTGCGGCTGCTGCTTCTGCTAGCTGGTTTTTGGAAGCTCCGAGAGGTTGGTCGGTGCCTGTTGCGTCGAGGACGTCTGAATCGAGTCGAAGTGGGGTTTTTGGTGGTACGGAGTGGATGCGAGGCGGAGGAGGAAAGGGCGTTTTCTTTCTCTCGCCGTGTCGCAGTAGAGTAAGCGCAAGTTGCGCATCAGTCGGTATACCATATAGTAGCGAGCTGTGTTGTATCAGTATGTTGTGTCGATGTCTGTCACAGATTCACTCACTTTGTGATCTTCACACTCGAAGACCAGCCAGAACGTTGGGCGTCCAGCCATGCAGATGCTTTCGCCAGCAATGGTCCACCGAAGAGCAGCATTCCGGCGGCCAAGGTGATGAATCTGAAAAATAGATCTCGTGTCGCGAATGGCGATAGCGCCACTACCGGAATCACTGCGCCAGCAAGCTGAAGGCGGTGTTTGGTCGAGTCGAACGGTGGCTGCGGGTTAAGGGCACTGCGAGAAAGGTAAGCCTCAAAACGAATCGCGATCAAGGACGGCAGCATACTTCGAGAACTGTTCAACAATATTGCTGATCGTCGTCAGAGCATGCATAGCAGGTCTGACCTTCGACCACATGATAGTCTCCATCGGCGCCTTCGACTTGTCTTGTGAAGGCCTGTCAACGCCTTCGGCCTTATCCTTGCCAGATGCTACCATTGTGGCAAGTTCGTCTGGGCCAGCTTCCATCGGACCATTGATGCCTTGTTCCGGTGGATTTGGCTCGCCTTGTGGATCTTTACCACTCATGATGTTCACGGCTATAGCTGCAAGTGCTGCGGCGAAGTTGCTTGCTTCGTTCTCAACTGCTTCGCCTTTCATGTTCTCTGGTGCGCCTGTAATGGAGTCTTTCGAGCCCAGGATGCCAGCATTCGGCTTGGTCAGATCTCCAGATAGAGTTCCGACCAGTGCAATCGGTGCTGGTGGGAAGGCGATGGTGCGGAATGATGGCGACAGGATTAATGTCAGCATGAATGCAGAGATGCCAAAGGTCAGATGGTCAAGAAGCCAAAGGACGAAGTAAGTGATGCAGAAAAGTGCTGTGCGTGTCCTCTCGTTCCAGGAGCGTAAACGGGAGACATGCTTCACGAATTCCATGCTGCTGACAATGACACTCATGTACAGCCTCTCGAGTTGTGAACGCATCTTATTGGGTGAAAACTCTTGCTCTGGTGCTACCGCAAGATCGAGGCCACCAGCAGGCACTCTACGAGAGTCCTTGATGTGGAAGAGAGACATGTCCATTCTTCGTAAGAGGAGCCAGATTTCTTCGTTAGTGATGCCTGGCATAAGTGGGCTGACGTGTTGTGGGTCATCATCCCAGCCTACGTCGACAATTGGACCGCCCTCAACACTTGCTGCTGGTGTGATCGTCGAGTCGGCTCCTGACGTGACGAGAACTCCAGCCTGAGATCCTGGCGGCGAGGTGACGGATGATCTTGAGGGTGGAATTCCTGGTGCTGGTGAGAGCTGCGAGGTAGAAGTCGTATCTGGGTTGGATTCCATGCCTACAGGTGGTGTTGGAGGATCAGCCATGTCGCGCGTTTACTGCTTGGTCTGTAAGGAGCTGTGAAGCGCTGATGGTCGATGTCGGTCAGTGATATGAGAGCAGGATGAATGATAAGTTGTTTGAACGTCTGTACTTGCTCGCGATTCCCCCTACCTGCATATTCTAGGGACTGCCCGCGTTTGCACATGTCTCGCGAACATGACGCGCGAGGAACGTCATATTTCGCAGGTGGTTTTGATCCCTTGTGCAACTGCCTTGGCCTTGAAGAGTCCTTCACAGCCACAGCGTATGGAGTCTATACATATACTTAGGAGAGGAGTGAAGAGGAAGGCTTGAATCAAAGATGATGTGAAGCTGAGGAGAGTTTGAGTTCCCGACGCCAAGGCCGAGCGCAGAGCCGTTCTGGCGGACATCACGAGACCAATGTCTCCATTCACCTACACGGATTGCCAGTGGCAATGAACAATATGATCGCTGACTGTAGCTGCACTGGAGCTACTAGCGTCTAGCGAACGTTCATTCACGGAGCCACAAATTATCACGAACGATCCCAGTCCGCTCGATCGCATTCGACCACCAAACGACTCTCCCATTCAACGGACCCCTAGCCTCGGACGACACGTGAAGAGCTGGATCACTACAGTATCAAACATACATCGCGAGTCTGTTGCGATCACGAGGTCGTTGAGACCTATGTATACGTGATTACTATCCCGCTGTCGCAGTATGACTCGGGTTGTGAATGGACATGTTCTGTCAGGATACGACCATCAAACATGATTCGCGAGCCGTTTTGCTTCTGGCGTCATGCAGCCTCCGCTCAGTGACATAGTGTCATCTGACAGGTGGGACCGTGATAGTCTGAATCACCATGCATAGCTTGCAGACTGAATCTGCGAGCACGTGCGCCCTCGATGGTCCTTGACCCGCATACGTGACTCTGCAGGAAGTCAGGTCAGTGCTCTCAGGATATCAGGCGTAGTCGAGAATCCCCGAGATGATGCAGACACTCAATGCTGCACAACAACCGTACATCAACAACGTCCTTATAGGCGCACGAAGCAATGTCGAGCTGCTCGTAGGCGTCTAAGCGGGGCGAGCGCCCTGGTGCAACATCATCGAAATGGCGAGACAGACCACTCTTGGCGATGCGCATTACTATATATGTCTCCGCGGTTATCGGTACTGTGGAGCGAGTTCAGGGGCCTAGGCGGCCATGGACTTCAAAAGGCACCTCAAAGCCCAGCGAGAGCGTAAATAACCGCGTAAATAACCGGCGTCACAAAGAACCATTTTCCAGATCAAGAACATTCTCCGCAAGCGTATACTGAGCACCAGTCCGATGTTGGGGCGTATCTCTTCGTTGCATGTGCACTCGAAAAAGAAATCTGGATTGACTCTGCAATGTTCTTCAATCAGGCCGGAATAGCAGTGGTACACGAGCTCATCATAGCATTACAGAAGCAGATCGTGGAACTAAAGCTCAGATCTCTTGCTAGAGACACGAGTCCGCTCGGTCCCGTCATTCAATCAGGCACATCGAAGCGCAATGTCCTCAGCAATGTCCTCAGTACTGCGCAATTGCAAGGGGTTTCTCGCGGACTGGCCGTAGTGCGAACGCGATCAGCTGCGATGACTACAGTGCACATCCGTTGACCCAGAAAATAGCGAATGAGATACGTACTATCAGACGTGACCTGATGGAGACTTTGGCCAACGGGATACGGCACTCGCTTAATCAGTATTCGCAATTTTAAGAGTACCAGGCATCCGGGTAGCGCTCAACAGCCGTCAGTATACATTGAAACTTGACAACCGACAACATTGCTTAGACGTCTGAGGCATATGCAAGCAAGATCAAGATGGAATGTGGTACTTCAACCGTTGCGGCACCACATCTGTGCTACAGGTCTCTGCTATCCTGCTCCCACGGGGCATCATGCCCGAGGAGATCACGATCATCGCAATACACGGCGAAGATCGAAAACAGCTCGTCAAGCAGACGGGCCTCATTGACCCTGTCGCGAAGAATATTGCTTCACTGCAGGCAACCACGGTGGACTGTAAGGGGCCACCAGAAAAAGGTCATTGACGTCCATCTTGTGGCAAAACGCGCATCGAGAACCGGGAGCCAAGATCCCTTTGGCTTCTTCAAGCAGCACCGACGCCTCAGTGTCGCCATCACGCGTTCGAGACAAATGCAACTCGGGGTACGCAACATGACTTTCCGGCGTTCATGGAAAACCATCAGCACTTCGAGATCAGAGTGCTACCGTCGCTGCTGCAACTCATGAATCTCCCACCTCAACTCACTATTCTGTTTCTCCAACTCCTCAATCCTCTCTGTTAGCGGCTCCATCTGCTCGGCAGCACCAGCACTTAACTCATCAATAATCTTGACCACACGCCACAGTCGCAACACCACAACAATCGATCCAATTTCCTCCAATTCTCCCCTGAGGAGAACATCAATAACGAACCCCGCCACAATAACCACAGCATCAAGGCAATGGAACCCCGAATGGAAGAACCTAACCACTCTGGTCAACACACAAAATCCCTATCGCATCCTGGAACTGCACCAAATCTTAATGTGATGTCAACTCACCTTCCTCCAAAAGCCCAAATACTGGCCCCCAGCTCCACCATGAACAAACTCGAGAAAATCAAGCTCACAACTCCCAGCACGTTGGAAACTGCTTCAGCATCTTTGCCGCTGATATGGCCCTCGCAAGCCAAAGACGAAATGATCAAATCCGCAAAGATTGCAGTAATATCCAATGCCACCAGGAGCAAGACGGCATAGTGACCAGTCTTCGAGGTCAAGAACCGTTTCGTCTGTCTCCGGGCCGTGGATGCCGCGACGCTGACCTCGTGCTGCGGCGCGAAATGGGTCCGATCTGAGGGCAGTAGAGGTTGGTGCTCACCGGAATTCGTCATGGTCATGCGGATCGATGCTTCCATTCGTCAAAGCACGTAGAGCGAAATGGCTTTGGAAGAATGCACCAGGTGAGGTACAAATCCGTAGCCTGTTATCCAGAGATATAGGGGCTGAATCGAGCTGAAAAGTGAACTGATGACTAGGACTCCGCTGAGGGGAGTAAGTCCGGGGGTCCGACACTAGTCACGTGATATTTTCCACGTAATGAGCAACGCTAGCTAAAACAAACTATCTGTCGTCGATACTAGATAGCCTGTTCCACGATCCTTTCAATTTCTCTGGTCGATCTGCAATAGCGTTATCGAGTAGGTAACGAAATATCAAGCGCTGTGCTACTCAGCTAGTGAGGGCGATCGATACAAAAACGTATCGTCTCATAAAGAGTTTGTAGACACTTCTAGCACTTCCGTCTTCCCTGGAATCCACGGTAGCACCCTTTATACACTCTTCTAGCACTTCTACCTTCTGCGCGCCACACGCATAGCCCTGTGTTTAACCTAGACAGTTCTAGAGTCTCAGGCACTCATGTTGCTTGCTAGGGCCCACTCGGCAAGCATCTCGTCCAGGTCTAGACGTAGACACCGACCCATAGAGAGAGCCGCAGATTATCAGGCTAGATGTGTGCGCGTGTATGTAGCAGCACATACAGCCGAACAGGTTTCTAGCCGCGTAATTGGCCGAATCACAAAACCCCGCAAAATGCGAAATAGAGCCCTTGAGAAACAGCGATTCCTGTAGTCGAAACCGTCAGCCAATGAGCGCGCAAGAAACAACTTCAAACTCGATCAACCGGTGCTAGCTGCGATGTTTCTGGCTCCTTTGTCCTCAAATCTCTCCAACTGATAACGCGCACTCCCACTGGAAACGGCACTCCGGTCGCTAGATCTTGTGCAGGCGGCGTTTGTCCGTGAGCTACGGCTCTGCCGTATCAGACTCTAGCGGCCTAGCAATTCGGCCAACGTGTGCGACACTTGATGGTCAGTTGCCCATTGAGCTGCGCAGCGGTGTAGGGAGTAGCCACTGGGCCTGCGGACTGGATTCTGTTTCTAGAGCTCCTTATACAAGAAGTATCGAAGCTCGTCGCGGGCGAGGACGAGCAATAGAGCGCGGTCTGGTCATGGTCATGGTCAAGCGGCGATTCCATCTACTTCGCAGGCCATCTTGAATACATATCGGTACGCTTGAAGCGCTCCAAGAGGTCACCGTACGATTCTAGTTCTCGTGCTACGTACCGTAAACTACAAATAGAGTCACTGCTACCGCGGTCACTGCCAGCTAGTTTGGCTGTGGGTTGGGATCTTTGGATTGAGGTGACAGTGCCTATGGTAGCGGCGTGGGCAGGTTGAGCATGAGACGAGCGCCTCAACCTCGCTTTGTGCCTTGCACACGTGGCAGGATGCTAGAGAGGTGTCATCCGTTCGGCCACTGACCGATGACGAAGCATCATTGAATCTATTATGACGAGGTGTGGTGAGAGTTCCAGGAACTGGACGTACCGTGCTCGTTGGGCCTGCTGGGTCCTCACTGGAATTACACCACGGTAGTGACGAAGTGAGGGATTCGGGTGATGAACAAGCGTTATGGGTAGCATCAGGCCCTGTCATCACTTCGTTAGAGCCTTGATGACGACGGACTGCCACAGTTTCCACCGTTTTGCGTGCGACTGCCTGAGTATTGAAATCCTCGGGTCCGCTGAGTGGCTCGTTCGAATGATCAACATCCTGACCGCGAAGTTAAGAACGGTTCTGAGCGACTTGGACCACAGTGCTGTGCTCTCCATGCACTGACGCGTTGGCTTCCTGGTTGGCCGACTGACCATCCACGAAGGGCTGCATGTTCAGGTCATACAGGCCGTCCATTTTCTTGCGCTTCTACTTGGTAAAGTAATCGCGAAGTCTTTCTCGACCTCGAACTGAGTCGGTGAAGCAGATGAAGTAGCCTGTATCGTCCACTTGTACGTCCGGAGAGGGCAGCTGCCTGAAGAGAAATTTCTTGAGCTCCCGCGCGATCTCTTGAGCAGGAGGTAGGTCTCTAGCGGAGATGAATAGGTGAGGAGAACCCCTCATAGTTGGGTGGACGATCTTGAGACTCGACGTAGCAGGTCCTATCGGCACATCCTTGACACCGTTGGGTCCTGCACGTTGTGGACGCTCGGGGTTAGTCCACGATACATTCTCGAACCAAAGAGGTCGCCTCTGGTCGTCGCTCATCGATTGGGTAGCATGAAGTTCGAGACGCAAATCAGATCGGAGGCCCGCCGACCCAGGGCTGGATCCTCGACTGTCGTGACGGAATGCATGTTGGCTGTGAACCGGCGCGCGAGCCTCACCTGGCGAGCTTTGATAAGGTCTATGACGGTCGCCAGCTATATAGAGTCTTGGCGAGTATCTACAGCTGTCGCTTTCGTCTTGAAAGAATCCGCCATTCTCGTTGGGAAGGGGTGGACTACTATTTCCGGCAGGACTCGAGTTGTTGGTGGGTCCATCCCGCCAATACGGCGGCATAGATGGAGTTGTGCTTGCGCGGGCAGGTGGTGACTGAATATCTTCTCGAAAGCCAAGGCCAGACATGTGTCCTTTGTAAGCCTGATAGCGGTCAATATATTTCCATAGCATCTTGAAGCATGTCTGGTATACAATGTCATGTTTCTTCTCAGATCTTTTCAGTTTATAGAGATATGTCCCCAGATGGTCCATGAGGCTACATGGAAGCCGCAACCACCAAAGGACGATGTCGGACCTTTTACCATGTGATCATCCTCGAAGTGCTGTTATAATAGTAAACAGACATGATTTTGGCTTACCACGTCAACAGTGTCGCGCCCCTGATCTGTACCTCGCCCAGAGCGATTGGTGTTGTCGCCCATTGATGTCGAGGTACGGCGAAGTAGCGACCTCGACCTCGTGGCGTGTCGTGCCATGGAAGAGAGTGTTCCAACAGAATTCTAGCACAAACGTTTGGCAGGTAGCGTTTGTCTCATGTTTCCAGCTTGAGTAGGCTGGCTCGTGCCCAGCCAAACGGATTCAACAGGAACGCGACGAGTTCGTCGAATACTCGCATTGATATCAAGACGCACTATACGCGTCGGGCATGCAGTACCACATCATGACAAGAATGACAGGTCGTAGCGTCGACGAAGACGGAAGAATGGAAAATATGGATTTTCGCAGCGAGGGCAGTTTGGCAAGTATCCTTGCAGGCCGATGGAGCCCGTGCGCTCACTCTACCGTGCGGTCCGTACCGCCGCCAATCGAGGACCCCTCAATCATTGGAACCCGCTGGATGAAATGTTGATAACAACAAGTTGCTGCTCGGGAAGTCACCATCGACATTGACATCGCAACCCCGGCTTCCCTTCTACGTACATTATTTGCTTTTCCTTCAAACTTTGGTCGCTCAATATAGGCATGGACTTTCTCAAGTCAGCTGTCGCATCAATAGCCAAAGGTCCAGCATTCGCATACTCCTTTGGTGATCGCGTAGACATTGACCAATCCATATGGACATTGCATAATGGCACGAAACGAGTATGCGCAACACGATGGCACATTACGCTTTCAGCTTCGCTGACACGGTAAAGGAAGACGGGTCGAAATGCAGCATATTCTCTTTCGACATAAACGCCAACCGGTCACGACTACCACTTGCGAGAAATGCACTGCGAAAGTTCAAGACTCTACGACATCCTGGGATAGTGAAGGTGCTGGATACAGTTGAGGTGGGTCGCACTGTATCATTATGAAAGGATACGCGCTTATCGAACACCAAGGTAGACAGACCAGCTCATCTACATCGCCACTGAACGAGTCACACCCTTGAACTGGTCGACAAGACGGAAAGCGTTAGCGGAAGAGAGCTTGAAATGGGGACTTCACAACGTTGCAAAGACGCTCAAATTCATCAACGACGAAGCGGCATCAGTGCACGGCAACATACGAGCGTCTTCGATCTTCACGAGCGAAAGCGGAGAATGGAAGATTGGTGGGCTAGACATATTGAGCTCGATGAAAGAGGACGATGCCGTTATTTTCACACAAGGCAGTCTGCTGCCAGACATTGGACGATATTCACCTCCTGAGGTTGTCAAGAGTGGTTGGGGAAGTGTTCGAAGTAATCCAGCGCATGCAGTGGATGCGTTCAACTATGGTATACTGGTGACTGAAGTGTTCAATGGAGGCTTCTCGGGTACCGACCAGATCGGCACGACGAAGAACATTCCTCTCGACATGCAGAATAGCTACAAGCGCCTGACGCACGCAGCGCCAAAGATGCGACTGAGCGTTGGACACTTCCTAGAGCAAGGCAATCGAAGTGGCGGCTTCTTCGACACGCCGCTGATACAGTTGTCAAACGGGATTGACAATTTGGGGTTGAAAAGTGAGAGCGAAAAGGACGCGTTTCTGAAGTCAGTCAGCCTGTAGCTTCCATTTGACTTAGCTAACCACAAGGCGCAGTGAGCTCATGGGCGTGGTAGAGTCTGACGAGTTCCCGGAGGAGTTCTTCAAAGTCAAGATTTTGCCAGAACTACTCAAGTCGGTGGAATTTGGTGGAGGTGGACCGAAGTCGTTCTCTTTGGCCATGCGTATCGCACCGAAACTGTCCGAGGACGAATACGATACACAAATTACGCCTGTCGTAGTCAGGCTGTTCATGAGCACCGACCGAGCGTTAAGAGTGTGCTTATTGGACAATCTGCCTCTGATGATTGACCACCTGAGCCAAAAGATCGTGACAGACAAGATCTTTCCTCAGATGGTGACAGGCTTTGGCGATCTAGCACCTGTTGTGCGAGAGCAGACAGTAAAGGCAGTCCTGGTGGTCACACCAAAGCTGTCTGACAGAGTCGTGAACGGAGAGCTCTTGCGACACTTGGCGAAGACTGCCAATGATGAACAACCTGGTATTCGAACCAATACCACAATTTGCCTTGGCAAGATCGCACGGAACCTTGGTGTCAATTCCCGCGCAAAGGTACTCACCGCAGCGTTCTCTCGCGCGCTCCGCGATCCATTTGTGCACGCCAGGAATGCAGCTTTGATGGCCTTGGCTGCAACCGCAGATGTCTTCAGCGAGGAAGATTGCGCCACCAAGATGCTTCCAGCTCTTTGTCCCTCACTCGTTGACAAGGAGAAAATGATTCGAGATCAAGCCAACAAGACCTTGAATATCTACCTTGAGAGAGTCCGAAAGTACAGCGCAACACTCCCAGACACGGTATTGCCTCCGCCAGAGACAGCAGCAGCAGGTGGCGCAAGAGCCAGCACACCACAACCTCAACCAAGCAGCCAGTGGATGGGCTGGGCAATCTCGTCTTTCACCAACAAACTCAGCTCTGCTACGGGAGAGATGCAGCCGAACGGTGTCGCCACGCCGCCTCTTCCATCACCACCCGTCAATGGAGTGTCGCCGAGACCCAGTCCCGGACCGCATTCCGCTTCGATGTCATCAGTACCCAAAGTATCTTCAGGTCTACGAGCCACAACCACACCATCCGTCGCTCCGACAGTAGACGAAGACTTCGGCGACGGCTGGGGCGATATGAACGATGCAGACGATAACGCGCTCGCCGATGCCTGGGGCGCCGAACCAGCTCCATCATCAGCACACTCGTCTAAACCCAGCATCTCCTACGACGACGGAGGCGAACCCGACTTTGAAGGCTGGCTCAACGCGCAGGCGCAGGCAAAAGCTGGCAGCAAGAAACCTCTGCCAAAAGGTCTTGCGAAGAAATCGACTGCGTCAATCGCGAAACCGGCTTCACCCAGGACCACCTCCGCGCCTGCAAAATCACTCACGACAACGAAGATGACGAGCGCGACGAAGCAGTCGAAAGCGGCAGTGGCATCGAAACCAGCAGCTCCATCCGCGGAGGAAGAAGACGACGATTGGGGATCTGCATGGGGTTGAGCGATTTAGACAATGTAAATCAGGCGCGCGTGATGCGGGATTAAATAGCTTGCCCTGTTGCTCGGCCATGGCAAGAAAGTCAAAGATACCCCAACGGCACCTACGCACACACGTATATTGAAGCTTCTTGACTCGAGCTCGAAATGCTAGCTGATGCTACTGCACCACGGTGGATCCTTGATCAAAATGCCGCTTGCGGTCCGTGACTCTTGTGCCGTTGATTGTGCCTTGCAGGTATTCGTAAAGATTCGGCGATTGAGCGGATGAGCAAAAACAGTGTTTCCCAACACTACCGGGTCGGTATGCAGCTGCGTCGGAAATCCGGTAATACTTATGGGAAATTTCTGAGCGTGTTGAGTACAGTGTCGTGAGGTTTGCGTGTCAGTTGATGAAAAGGTAGTAGCAGCGAGTATGGTGCTTATCTACCCATTAGAAAAGAAATTCAAGCGATCGAGGCAGCTGGCTGGGGGGGTTTTTTTTTCTATTTTACTGACGTGAGGTAGGAGGTGTCATTGGAGACAGATGATTCCTGTCGACACAGCGAACGAGTCGCAAGAACGGATTATTATCAGGACACTGTCACTGTGAGAAAGGCATTCGCTGGTGATGTTGTGACTGTTTCGAATCTTTTGTTCCAGCCCTCACATACACGGTGCTCTCGGACGGTACTTGCCTGTAGTAGCAGTGAAGCACTATGCACAGGCGGTCGACGTCGGAGCATTGATGTTACGTACCGCTGAGTCCGATGCTGCACTCCCTGCCTTGGCATTGGTCAGAAACGAGCCAACAAGCAAAGCCCGATAATTCTGAAGCTCCGGCGGTGGAAATGCCTGTGAGAAAACCTTTCGGTCCTCGAAGAGAGACTTGGAGCCACTGCAACCTTGACGCGGGAAGAATGCCGAGTAGCAGTAGCGTACATCTCACGTCCGGCTGACGAGTGTTTTTTTCATGCATGTCAATCATCCACATAAGCATGATGAGAAGTTGGTTCATATCTCGTGAGCGGGCCTCAATACTGATGACGCCGGGAATAGTTTGACTTGCTAGTTGGTGCTCCACTCCATGTATCACTTGAAGCATTCGAGACCGAGAACAAGGCCGATGTGTCCGTGATGTGGACCAAGACGCCGGTATGAAGTGGGATTGGTGTCGGTATTATTGTTCAACGCGTAACGAAATGGCCGAAGTGCGAGAAAGCTCCAAGACCTTCCTCAATAGGACAGTGCGGTGTCGACGAATACCGAGATAAGTGCTCGGAGAATCTCTTCCCGCGCGTCGGTGAAGGGAGGATTGTCTTGCAGCGCCGGGTGTGACTGCAGTAGTCTGCTGAAGCCGGCCGAGCAGTAGTCTCGGGAGAAAGGGGAGCGATCTACGTAACCTTGTCGGCAAGCAGTTAGTGCACAGATCCTGTCTCAGATTGTGCGATGCTTGGCGGACTATCGCGCATGTGTTCGCTATAAGACTGGGAAATGATGCGAAGCGGTGTTTCGTGTTGAAAGCATGGCCATGGTGCCCCACCGGCATTGCCGCTGATTGCTTCTCGAAGCAGATGCCATGTCGTGGAGTGAGATGGCGTGAGGGTATGCTTGTCGTCGATAAAGTGGAAAGACCAAGCGGCCGCTCTTTTTGTTCGGTGGATTGTCATACCGGATGAGGAAATGTTCGAGAAATATTCGAGAAATGTTCGCTTGCATGAATATGTAACATTGAGCAGCTTCACCCTTGGACTCATTCTACATCTCGTGCCAATTGCGTGCTGGTCGAGCCGGTCGTGCTGTGTCCATTGTGCTCCGGTCCGTCGATTCGTGGTTGTTCCCCGTTTGGCGTGGGCACGTGCAGCCACCAAGCGTGTTTGACTTTGTTGTTCATTCCCAACATGAGGCTCGGGGAAGACCCAGCAGCTTGGTCGCAGTATAGTGGAGAACTGCAACGGCGTCAAGTATCTGGTCGAGACGTCAGCAGGACAGTGCGCAGAATGCTACCTGTACCAATGGAGTTCGACGACACTACACTTTGGTGCTACAGCAGCCTTGCGCAGCAGGATGCAGCAGCTACTGCACGAAGGCGGTTTCTAATGCACGCTACGGAAGGCAAGACTTGGTAGAGAAGGGAAAGAAGAAGGTGGGACTGGGTAGCGACGGTCGCCAGGGCCTCTCTTCTTGCTTTCCCTTGATGTGCGCTGCGTTGTCCGCCCCTCTTCTGACGCTACAGTACCTTTCTGTTCGACCTTTTGACCGCACACGCACCTGCACCTGCACCTACACACACACACGCACACGCAAACGCACACGCACACGCACGACGATCGGTGATCGTCGATGATGACAAGTTTGCAAGCAGTCGGCTTGCCGTGTGTCGGTAAAGCCGACACAAAGAAATACGGGGGTGGTCAAAGCGGACTGGCGTCCGTGTGAGCTGATTGCGGCTCGTATGGTGGAATGAGTGAGACTGGGCGGTGGAGGGGTAAGCTTGTTCGCATCATGGTGCGTGGTAAGGCTCGAGTTGGCATCCATCCCTCCATCTTAGGTACGCTTGGACGCACGACGTTCTCGAAGGAATGGAAGCTTGGCGAACGGCAAGGTCTCGTCAGTCAGCGAATAGTGGAAAGAGGGGTGGACCTGGTGGCTTGCGCGCTAGATGCTTCCTGGCGCTAGCCACTCTTCTTAGCGTCTTCTAGTGCGCTTCGACGAGTGATGATTGGGTGAGTGGAAGCGGGTTCTTGCCTGCTGTCTTCGCTCGTGATGAGAGTAGTTGTGCGTAGGTAGATGTAGGCGAGCGCTGCTTGGCTGCTTGTTGCTGGCTGCTTTGCTGCGGTGCCTCATCATGTGGTAGGGCGCTTCACTTGCCCTCTGCTCTCACTGCTCCCGTCCGTCTGTCTGTCTGTCTGTCTGTACACTCCACACATGCATGCATGCACTGCTGCGACGACGACGACGACGACCATCACCACCATCAAGTCTCCACTGCGCCCGAGTGTCACTTCTTCTCGTATCATTAATATCATTATTATTATTATATGGCCATAATCAATACCAATCGATTATCGACCTAGTACCCTGCAACCGCCGTAATGACATGACACGGCGGTAGTAACTCGCAATTCTCACACCACGAGGAGAAAAGTAAGCGGAGCAGGGCACCGTCAGTGCGGCACCGTCACCGTGCTGGTCTCTATAGTACTGGACACTCTGAGACACTCGAGGCACCTCTACCAGCATTCCGCCGACAACACTGCGAGCCTCTCTGCACACACTCCTCCTCCTCCGCCGCCGCCCTCCACTACTTCCCAAAAAACATCCTTTGCAGAAACCTACACCCGACCATATCCATCCACACCCCTCCTACCGAAGCCGCTTTTTGCACGTCTGCACCTCGACACTGTGTGCCTTTCCGTGCCCACTACTGGCAAGTAATAGTAATTGAGGACTTCGCTCCGCCCAGGCATCCCAGCACACGCCCAGCACCCGATCGACCAGGCTCTTGCCTGCTGCCGCTGCTGCTGCACGCTCCCCCACCAGACGACGCTCCCGACAAGACACATTCTGTGCTCAACAAACACGGCAATCGACGCCGTGCGACTACTGTCTGTACGACAGAACAAACCTTTCCCGTACCATACCACCACCACACTGCCCATTCCAACCCGTCGGCCCTGCATGCCGCGTGCAACACGGTGTGATTCATAAGAAACTACTCAACGCAGCCACTGGTCCGCGCGCGCGCACCCAGCACACACACCCGTGAGGCACAAGTCTCACACATTCACCAACCTGGCGTCGATACAGCTCTCATCGCGGCGGATACTGTGTCTGGGCGCCGGCTTCCAGTCTTGCAAGCCCGCGTCTGGAACATCACAACGCAGGAAAGCCGCTCTCACCAGTGACATGATCCTGCGGAAGAAACCCTCTTCCCACTTCACCACCTCGTCCACATCCTCTTCGAGCGCCGCATCGTCCGTCAAACCGCCCTCGGCCTTCACCGACGACAAATATAGTGCCGACAGCGACGAGGACATGCCGCCCGACGACATCCTGCCTCCGCGGCCCTTGTCTGTCGCCATACCCGCCATGGGAGCACACGGACCTTACTGTCCACGAAGACCGAACCTCAGAGAAATACTGTCCAACGCATCGCCGCCGCCGTGGACATTGGCGGCATTCATGGCATATCTGTCCAACAACCATTGCTTGGAAACATTAGAGTTCACCATGGACGCGGGACGATACAAGAAACACTACTCGAAAATGCTGTCAAGAGCACAGGACGGAGGCATGCCGCCGGCCAAGGATCAGGAGTACGTGGCGGCACTATGGCAGAGGTTGGTAGAGGCATACATACAGCCCAATGGCTCGCGCGAGGTCAATCTGCCATCCGACGTCCGCGATCCCATCATCAACCTCAAGCCCGGCGACCTCCCACCGGCACCCGAGAAACTGGACCCCGCCGTCGCCAAGATCTACGAGCTCATGGAGGAATCCGTGCTGGTGCCATTCCTGAACAGTGTGTACCCACAAACGGCACATGCGTCCACCGCGTCGGCGTCGCCGTATGCGATGACTTCGTACGATGCCAGCGATGACAGCATGTCGTCCGGATCGCGTGCCTACGAAGACCGATCGACGTATCCCCGGCGATCGCGACATGGGCGAGGCTCACCACCGCCCAAGACGGCAGTCGAGCCAAACGCCTACTCTTGTTCACCACCAGGACGATGGAGCAGCCGACGATCTGCCCCATTGCCGCTAACGGCCCCGGCTCAGCCACAGAAATCGCGATTCAGCGTGAGGCTGACACCATCCACATCCTCGCCCGCTGCGCCATTGAGTGCTAGTTCGACCATTGACGAGACGATGGCAACAGGTTCGGATGCGACTTTGTCCGGGTCCGGATCTGGCGGAGCAGGCATGACCGACGACAGTGGTAGTACTAGCAGCCCTACAAATGAAGGACCCATGACGCCACCAATGAGTCCGCCCGGGAGCGATGTCGCGAGTCCCAAGCGCGATTCCGGCATGTGGAAGAAGCTCGGGCGGCTTAGCGGGATGAAGGTCGGCAAGAAGAGGAGTCAAGGCGCACTGCCAAGCGTCATGTCCAATTCGACCCAAAGGAGTGTTTAGGAATGGCACTAAACCGTCGAACGTCGAATGAGCCTGTGGATGTTTCGCGACCGACACGCGAGAGTACCAGCACACAGCATCACTCTACCGTACCTCGTATCTGGGACGACTACTACTGGGACTGGTTTGGGCTGATGACAAACTTGTGACACTCTACCTTGCATTTGCCCTGGCGTAAGACATGAGCATGGTTTCGCGGGAACCGTCTATTCTGGAGAATGCACCTCGACTATGTCTTAGCGTGCTTATTCGTCCTGGCCTGCTGCTTGTGGTGGCAGAGGACCACACTACTAGAGTCCGGCGTTATGGAGCAAATTTGAATGGCACATGCGAGAATATTGACGCTGTGCAGTGGCCGGGAATTTTTTGACGAACCACGATTGAATACCTATCTTCGTCGTGACGAAGAACGATGAAAGATGAATGGAGGACTATTTTTGATGTTTGATTCCAATGTATGTATGTATAGCTATGAATGTGAGGAAGTGGAAGGGCGAAGGTGGCGGCTTGCTCTAGATGGCGGCGAAAATGGACACGAAAGGGCATTATCGCCTTGTGATGAAGCAATGTGATTTCATCACTTTCATTATCATTTGTCAATGTGTTTTGACGTTATCATTCCGAATACTAATGAGCAGTCTCCTCAATCGAAGCACGTGAGCTTCATCAGTCGATGCTGTCGTTCCTCCCTGGCATATCGCGATATACGATGGGAAAGTATATCTTGCATCGGCACTTTTCATCCACTAATAACGACACCTTCTCATCGGCACTTTCTCTCCGCGTGCCCCCTGTGTGTGTGTGTAGGTGTATGGGAAGCTTGATCAGACCATAAAATAATCATGTCCCTGGAACGATGGGCCACCATCTCTCATGATCAGAAGAAGTTCCACAAAGTTTAGAACTACCTTAGATACATCATTAGTAGTATTAGTAGTAGCAGCAGTACTACTACTTACTACTTACTACTTTTCGTGCCAGCCCAGCCCAGCCCAGCCCAGCCCTACAAGGATGGTTTTTTTTGGGGAAAGGGTCGCTTCGGTTAAGCCTATCTATCTCTCTTGGTTTTTTTTTGCTGGTGCTTGTCCCGAATGAGTGGTGCCCTTGCGGGTGGGCGGGACGGGATGCGACGAAACTTTGTTTTGTGGTGTGGCATTGAGTAGACAGAGATCCTGGGAAGATCTTACGTACGTTAGTTAGTGGTGGTGTGAGACGTAGAGATGTGGTGTGGCCTGTGCCTCTTGGCGGGCTAGGGGGTTGGTGAGGACTGGGGGTGGGGGAAGGTATGTGTAGAAAGTACTGGATTGGGAAGTTTTGGGATGGCGGCGGTTGTGGGGGGATGTTCGGAGATTGTGGAGGCCGGGGCTGTGAGTGGGAGTATACTTTGTTCTGGGTGAGGCCGAGTGGGAGTTTATGGTGAGTGAGATGTGGTACTGGCTGGTCGGGTTCCGCAGAAGGGATCAGTTCATTTTCAGACTTTTGGATATAGTGAATATTTTACCAGTCAGCAGTAGCAGCGGATATGGAATCTATTTCATGTTTAGTGCTTGCCTATTCAACTGCTACTACTATTGCGGAGTTGGTACCGATTGGTCGTGATCTAGGGGTCGAGCCAGGATATGGGATCGAAGGCGGCTAGCTAGGTATGACTGGAGAATACTGCTCCGCTGCTGACGGGGTCTCAGCATGATACGCGCTGCGATATGGCATTCTCCTGAGTGAATAGGGAGGATGCACCGGCATTGGACGGTCGTGGAAACTGGTCCTCCTTCCAAAAGACAAGCTGTACACATGCACCAAAGCACGCCATCGTTGTTCGCGACCGGATCAGGAGGGCGCTGACGATTGTGAGACAGAGCAGTCGCGGCCGAAGTCAAAAAGGCAGTGAGGTGAATAATGTGGCTCGCGACCGCCGACGACTACCCTTATCGATCATGGGCGAGCAATCCGAGAATGGTACCTGGAATTATCGCTCCGCCCGCACTACTGATAGCAGGCAAGCGTTACCTCGACTCGCGGCGTACGAAGTTAGTTACCACCAGGAGAAAGGGCGTAAGGAATCGCGGGAGAAGGTCGATAGTGACGACGGGCTGTTCTCGGGCGATATATAGGCTCGCAGACTTTAGTATGCCGGACAAGGTCATGCCTAGCTCAACCTCATGGCACGCACGCTTTTACAGGCTCACGAACTCATGCGCCTTTCCTCTTGTGTTGATGACTAGTCTGGGGAGCTTTGATCGATGAGGAAGCGGCATTCGGGGCCCGGAGGCTGGACGCTCGTTCGTCCAGTGGTTTGGGTTGATGTTCGTCTGATGTCCCGAGTATTCGGGTCTGACATGCATGCTGTGTGATGTGTGTGTGTGCGCGTAGTGGTCGCGTGAGGTACATGTACATGTTGTTCTAGGTCATACTCACGGCCGGCATTTGTGCGAAATTACGAGATCGTATCCTCTCGCCATGCTCAACGACATCTTGTCAGCATTTGGTAGCACACTTAGAAGGATACGATTGGATGGCGGTCTATCGTGGCGATAGAACGCTGCGGCGCTGGAAGTCATACATACAATACCGCGATCTGTGTTGATGTCTGCAGAACAAGGGTCCGAGGGTTCTCCTTATCGATAGAGACATATGCTGGCCCGGTGAGGTGGCTCGCGGAGAAATGACGTTGTGGCGCACGGCATGCCGGCTTGAAGCCTATTTTACGTAGAAAGTAGTCATGATCTTCGCTCAGACAGTGGACGCGCTCCTGCCGGACTCAGCTTGACACAGCCGAGTGTGAGGAGGAAACACTCGGATGATGCCTGCTCTACCAAAGTATGCCAAGTCATGTTGCGAGCCAAATGCCACTTCACTTTGATGCTGAAGTCGTCTTTCCGATGGAAGTACACTTCTGACGTCCATTCGGACCCCCTGAGTAGCGGTACGGGCTACGCACAGAGACAATGGCAACGATAGCGCCGAGCAGGGAAAAAGAGTCGGCCAGGAAACCAGTCGTCAATTTCTCCCGACTCAGAAGAGGCATCAGCAGCGATGGAAATGTTTCTTCACAGCAGCAGCAGCAGCAGCAGCAGCAGGAGAACCGAAAAGACAGCGCTCGATGCGACGATCTGAAACGTCCAGACCTCGAGGACCTCATCCGCGAAGCCTACAACGACGATCGCAACGTTCACACCATCCAAGCCTTCTACAACTCCCGAGACTCTGACTCTCTACCCTCCGAACCACGCTTCTCGGTCGACTCCATCAGCTTCGCCTCCCAGCCCGGACTCGAAGTCGTCGACATCTCCGAAGACGCGCGAACAGAAACAGACTCAACGCAAGAAACCCTCCCCTCCACATCTCCTTCAATCTCAACCGACTCCGATCTTCGCCGCAACGACACCATCCCATCCGAATCTGTCGCCACCCACCAACCCCGCCGACCCCTCAGCGCTCGAGCCCAACGCGCCGCACCACCACGCGGAATTCTGAAAAGAACAACCTCCCACACCGCCACAAGCACTTCCAGCAGCAGCACTAGCGCCACCTCCCTCTCCACAATCTCCCGTCCCACCACCAACTCCTCCGAAACGACTCGGCCCATCTTCCCGCTCAAATCAATCCTCAAAAACACCACAGTAGAACAATACTCCGAGCGCGCCTCCTCCGAGCACGGCGAAGACGCAACCTCACACCATACCGTCTCCGAGTTTAGCGGGAGTGACAGAAATGGCTCGGTGGACAGTAACACTAGTGGGAAGTGGACGAGTTCGGACTATGATACGAGTCAGCTGAGTGAGAAGGAGGTGAAGAAATTGAGGAAGAAGGGTGTGAATCCGGCGTTGTATTTGGAGATGCAGGCTGCCAAGGGCGCAAAAGGGAAGAAGAAGGGATTGGGGTTCGGGAGTCTGACAGGAAATGCGTATGTTAGTTGATCACGATGGGAGGGGATAGGATATGGCGGAGTGGTGGCGCTTTTTTGGTGTGTAGGATAGGCATGGATTGGATTTTTGATGATACCATTGGGAGGAGGAGGGAAGGATTTGCTTGGATACGCTAGGGAAAACGATCTTGAGACAACGACAGAGTGAATGGAAACACAGAACAAAATACACTGGTTTGATTGATCATTTGTGCTGCTTCGTCGCGTCGCGTCAAGTCTCCAAGCAGAAACATGCATGTCTCCGCCGCTATCCCTCCTCCCTTCAGCATCCGATGTCACCGCATCGCGGCCTTGGAGCTCGTGCCGCGGCATACATAAAGCCACTCTCACTAACCCAAATCCGGACGCTTCGCCGCCGGAATATCAACATCATCCACATCACCCAGAACTACTCTGGCGCGGCGCTTGTTCGGATTCAGGAGCTTGTCCACTACGGCCTTGCTCTTCTCCAGGATGCCCTTATAGTGCTCGAGCTCTTGGCGCTTTTTGGTGACGCTTCGGGGCTCGGCGGTGAGGTCGCTGATGTCGTCGTCGTCGTCGTCCATTTCGAGAACTGTGCGCGGGCAGAAGGTTTGGTTCGCGAGGACTTGGAGGAGGTTGCGTTCGATTACTTGGGTGGTGACGTTTTCGGTGAAGGTTAGGAGTTTGCTCTGTGGGGGGAGGGAGGGAGGGTGTTAGCGATTTGGCGGGGTGGGTGGAGTGCGTGGTTTGGGTGGGACTTACGGAGTACAGGGCGAGCATGTGGTCGAGCGCTTTGTCGGCTGAGCTGGTGTCGCTGTCTAGCTGCTTCTTTGGCAGTGGAGCGAAGCCTGCTGACTGCGCGGGGGGGCCTGCTGTCTTCTGCATGCCAGTGGGACACTGTGCCAGCTCTTGCATCTTCGCTTCTAGCTCTCTGTCCTTCTTGTGGTCTAACAACTTCTGAACCGCTGCAGCGTAGCCGGGATCGGCGATGGAGACCGGCTCGTTCTTGTCGGCAATGATCTTGCTGAGCTCCTGATGGGCGAGACGAAAGTGGCGCTCTAAGACTTCCTCGATGCGCGACCGAATGTGCGTGCCCATAGCGGGAGACGCCACGTGCTTCAGCGTTGCTCGAACGAGCTGGATGCAGAGACCATGGATGTTCTTGATATGCTCTTGAGCGAGCTCGTGCCAATTCTCGGTCTGCTCGTGGAAGAGCTCGCTGATCAGGGATGAATTGAAGGAGCCTGGGAGTTCGCGACCTTTGGTTCGGATATGAAGCTCCTTGACCCATTTGACTGCGTCACTTCGACGCACAAGATTCTGCTTGTTGAGCGCATCCTGATATCCCCAGCTCAGCGGTACCTCGGCGACATCAGGATTGTGCGTTCCGGAACCCTGCTCGGTCTCAAGGAAGCGGTACTTGCAGCCGTACTGTCGCATCTGTAACGCGAATTGACCTTGAAAGAGCTCGACAACAGACCGAAATCGCTTGAAGTTGTTTTCCGGCTTGTCCTTGGCCGCGCCGAAGAAATCCTTGTGCACGGTATAGGTGCCTCCTACGGCACTCTTGATGATAGCGTCGTACTTGATGCTGATGGCGTAGAGAGCTCTCTTCTGCTCTTCGATGGTCGAACGCTGGCTGCCGAGCTCTCTTAGATCTGTGGACACCTTTTCGTACCTGATCTCTGTCTCTTGGAGCAGCAAAGGAAGTACACGCTTCATCTGATCGTGCACCAAGTCCGAAAGCTCATTGCACAGAGACTCGATGCCTTTGGCGCTCTTCGCGATAGTCGTGTACGCGCCAGTATCGAAGAAATCTTTCTCCACTTGATCACGCCACTTGAAAGATCGCTGTCTCTCCTCGGGTGCCCTGCAAACGTCAGCCAATTTCCAAGAGTACAGGAGAGCAAATGAATCAGGATCTCTTACCTATTCCTTAACATATGCCAACCCAGTGCAAGCTCGATGTTGTTGTTCCGAGCGACATCGAGCCAGAATTTCTCGTCCGCGGATTGAGGCTTGACTTCGTCCCAACGAGTGATGATGCCCTTCGTCCGCTTGCCCTCCGGATCGGCTTCCTTGATAACGTCTAGGATGGCGGCGTTCGCAAGGTCGCTTCGTGCTGAGATGATGGCCAAAACTATGGTACGGTCCTGCTTGATGTTCTTCTTGATCATCTCCTGGATGATATTCTTGTCGTCGTCTGTGTGGTGCGCGGTGCCAGAGTTTATCCAGCCTGGTAGATCAACAAGAGTGAGAGGCAGCCGGTCGGGACCAGTGATCTCGATGCTGAGCTTGTGGTTTGTGAAGGCGTTTTGCTTCTTTCTTCTGTCTGGTGTCTTGAGGCCCATGTGCGTGGTCGCATCTTGGATCAGCTTGCCGAGCTCGCTGAAATCCTTAATGGTGTGCTTGAAGCCCTCGCGCAGCCTAGCCTTCTCTTCGTCTGCAGTGCCGGGATCTGGGATGATTCGAGTTCTGATACTCTCTTCAGGCTCACGTCTGATCGTGATCTGAGTGGCGAATCGGGTGCACAAGTTCTCCTTGATCGGAAATGGAACCTTTGTGATGGCCTCAAGGACAGAACTCTTTCCAGAGCTCTGATCACCGCAGACGATGATCTGTGGTAGTTCAAAAATGGCGTCAAGACCTTGCTCTTTCAGCTGTGTGACGAGGTTGATGAGGACCTCGCAATCGGTATTGAATAGTACATCAAGCGCATTGGTGCTGGGGACTGCTGTCGCCTCAGGAGTGGTCACTTTGGCTTTTGCTGACTGAGCTTTTGGCTCAACCTTCGGGCGTGCCATGGTGCTCTAGTGGTGGTCGACTATGATGGTGGTGGTGGTGGTGGTGGTGGTGTAGTTGGGGGTGTTTGTGCTAATTGTCGTTGTGGTGCAAACACCATTGGTGGGACGTAAGCTGTAAGAAGACTGTAGAACAATCAAAGCAGCCTGCTGATTATGCTGAAGCTTGTGCATGCTTCGATCGAATGTGAAGCATCAAGTGAGCATAGAAGGCTCTGGCGGACAGGCATGTGACACCTTTTCTGCTCACCCATTGTCAATGCCTGGAGCCAAGACCACAGCGCGCCATCGTGAGCTGCGCGACAGCACAGCACCAACCGTATAGTTCCATGATGACGATGCTTAGCCTTGACTTGATATCGTGCTCTGCTCGCACAACACCTCTCTCACAGCCCCGGCCCATGGGGCATGCCGATCATGTCTCAGAAAAGCCTAGATCGCGCTCCTTCGATCCAATGGCAGACACCTCGGGACTTCAAGAGGTATTCCTTCCAGCAACCTCACTCTTCCGCACACAGAATCAGTGTTTGTCAACGCGATGGCAACACAGACCATCGCAGCGACGACGGTCGAGCTGGAGGACCTCTCAGGAGTTCAAGAAGTTCAAGTCAGCCCGAAGCATGACTCAGCCGTGGGAGGTTCAACAGAAATCGGCAGAGCACCGAGCATTGCCAGCAGCATCGAATCTCCAGCGCCTACGCAGCGAGTGACTGAAGTCGAGCCACCCAAATTATCAACACGAGCCGCTTGGATCACTGTACGCATCTGCCATTCTCCTCCTCCCAAACATCTCGTAGTACTGACTGTTCTCAGATCATCCAGCTCTGCGGCAACGCCTTCATCAACAGCTTCGGTGCAGGTGTCCTAATGGTCTGCCTACCAGTCATCGCCGCCGACCTGAAGCTTCCCCAGAACCTCCTCCTCTGGCCCACATCCGTGACCTACCTCGCCAGCGCATCGTGTCAGCTCATCGCTGGCTCAGTCGCAGACGTCCTCGGGCCAAGACGACCAAATGCGATAGGCTCTTTCTTGCAGTCCGTCTCGATCATAGCCACGGGTTTTGCCAAAGATGGCTATCAATTAATCGCGTTTCGCGCTCTGCTAGGAGTTTTTACGAGCATATTCACTACAAGCGCGAGAGCGATCTTATCGACAAACATCGAGCGTGGACGACTGCGCAATTTCGCTTTCGCAGCCATAGTCTTGAGCTTTCCACTTGGCGCCGGACTTGGTCTTGTTCTTGGAGGTGTGTATGCTGAAAAGTCTAGCTGGCGTGTGAGCTACTATTCCAGTGGAGCCATCGGGCTATTGTTGTCCATATCAGCTGTATTCACGCTACCGCCAGACCCGCGCAAGCACGCCTCGTGGAATGAAGCCTTGAAACGCCTCGCCACTGAAATCGACTGGGTCGGAGCTGTCATTGCAAGTGCTTGCCTGACCATGCTCTCATATGTCCTGGCGCTGCTGTCAGCAAGTACACAGCAGATCCATTCAGCCACAAATATTGTGCTGCTCTCAGTCAGTTTGGCTCTTCTTCCGGCCTTTGCATGTTGGATGAGGACTCGCGAGAAGCGTGGTCAGTTGGCCCTCATTCCAAATTCGCTCTGGCGCAGTGGGGCTTTCACAAGTGTGTGCATCATGATCGCGTTGTCGAATGCTGCACAAGTCAGCTTGACCCTATTCATGAGCTTGTTGTAAGTCGGTCAGGCGGCTTCTCCCCGCGTCGCGCAGTGCTAACGTTGGACCGCAGCTTTCAGGAGGTGCAGTCCCTGTCAGCATATCAAGCATCTATACGCTTGCTGCCTCAAGCCGTAAGTCGTGTGTATTATCGATCCATTCGTCGCACTAACATTAATGTGAAGGTCGTGGGTTGTCTAATGTGTCTGTTGGTCGGGACATTCGTCAACAAGGTCACGCCGTTCATCGGCATATTCTCCACAATGCTGCTGTGTTCTACATCACCACTACTGATGGCCTTGACCAATCCTGCTTGGCCTTACTGGTATACTGCATTTTGGGCTCAAATCATGGCGCCGCTTTCAATCGATGTGAGATGCGTTCGCCTTATAACACGCTCTGCGGCTGACTTCGACACAGGTCATGTTTGTTGTAGGGGCACTAGTTGTGGCTGATGCCTTCTCTGGCAAATCTCAGGCTCGCGGTGCTGCAGTTTTTGGCAGTTTCTCTCAACTGGGCAGTTCAATTGGTCTTTGCATCATGTCTGTCATCTCCAATAGCGTGATTGATACGACAGATGCGGTTGATAAGAACAGACCTCAGATCTTGCTTCGAGGCTACAGGTGACCGAACACTGATCACAAATTTGATACGGCGCTGACGATTTAGTAGAGCTTCATTCTGGACTCAGTTTGCTTGGATCCTCACATCGTGCCTGGTCGGCGCTGTAGGCTTGAGACGTCTGGGTAAGGTCGGCATGAAGCGCGACTGATAGTGTGGCTTGTCTGCGCTCTGATTATTTTTTTTAGCTTGCTTCCCCGCGCAACCAGCGTTGTCGCCAGCTCGAGCTCAAGTAAATGCATGCGAAGTTGTGCGATCCGTATTCACTCGCGATCCACCGTAGCGATTGACGAACATTAGCATGTAATCAGACCGTGAGCCTTGATCGACTCTCTTGGTGCTTGCTTGCATGCATGGCAGAGCAATCGGCAGTCAACTATTTCGGTCGGACTGCTGCAGCCTGTTCTTGACTACGTCTAGGCGAACATTGCCTGACTGAAAGACATTAATATTATAGAAGTGTAAGTGGGATAATTACAGTGCATAACCCTTGTGCATGTCTTATCGCATCGTGACAGCCGATCCTGCGGTCAACGTCGCAGTCATATGTAGTCGGTCATGCAATGCGAGCCGTACCATCAAACAAGCGTGCCTGGTTGGTGCAAAGACGCGTTACTCATGCTGGTGGTGGCTAGCTGCATACCAAGCAATAGTGTTGACCTCGACAGCGTGCGATGCTCCACTGTCAACAAAAGTTGCAGCCATGTGGTCGGCGCGTGCTGAAGTCTTAATAATAAAGTGAAACAGGATGACATGGACGCTGTTGTTGAGGTGGAATGCGAGAACGATGAGCACCGACGCTTTGGGTATATCGGGGTCCGAGTCTAAGATTGGAAGTCCGACGGGATCGTGGGCGCTGTGGATGATGATGATGATGACTTGGTTGTTGACGAACGTTTCATCGTTGGCGGCTCAGCGTAGTATTAGTATGCAGACAGAAAGCATTGTTGCAACACGCATTAGCACGTACATATACATGTATAGTGAGTGGTAGGAAAAGCATGTATCACGAGATATGTCTGTATACAATACAGCACATCATCGCACCAAAAAACGTCGTCCATGGTTCGCGACAAGCAACAAAAGATCGTCCAAAGAAGCGCTCACGCTAGTCCTGATATGGACGAGACGCGGGGTAATCAATCTGAGCTCTCTCACTTCCCATTGGACAATGTTCCAGATACACCGCCATTCCACCAGGATCATGCCTACATGTTTCACCCACTCTTTCAGAAGCTGCTGCCATGGTATGCACTGTGGGCTGATGTGAGCTGAACATCGATGGATGATGGATGCTTATCATATCATGCCTATCATGCCTGGAAGAGCTACGTATCAACGCTCCCCAATGATATGCTGATGAGGGACGTGTCACACACTCAGGCTTGCATCGGAAGTTGTAGGGAGAGTCCGTACGGTTGTGCTACTGCAAGCCTCACTTGCACTTGCTCTGATTACGTGCACACCCGAATGCCATGTCGAGCATCGAAGTACCGCACTGAACAATAAAGTCGTCCGATTGCCCTCCGTTCCTCCCCTCCCTTTACGCACCTTCCTCGCAGCTCTCATACCACAGACATACATTGCCTACTTCCGCTCAATCGTTCCTGCCTCGGTCAAACAAGTCATTTCCATCCACCTTCCCAGGCTTATCTACGACAACGCCAATCTAGACAAGAGTCGATCGATTGCCTTGGTCCGGCTTTCACGAGAACCACTTCCCTAAGATATGGCAGCACCACGAGCAACTCAGTTCCTCGCTCTCCGCAACCTGGCACGCGGCAGTAGACAGGTCCGCAACCTTCATATGACCGGACCAGCGACCTATGCTTCTCCAATTCTCAGCAGAGACCTGCCACGAGACATGAAAATTTCCGAAGTCAAGGACAAGCGCCCAGCCATCGAGCAGCAGAAAGAGAAGACGCCAACCAGGCACTTCAACACTTCCCGCGAGCTCAAGGCCAACAACGACACATCCTCCATCGACTTCGCCTACCTCCCCGACATCATGGCCCCAGACAGCGTCGACGTCTACTCCCAAGTCCGAGTCCCAATCCTCCCCACAATGGACACCCCCACCATCAGCTATGCCGAGCCAGAGGAGACTGTAAGCATCACTCCATAATCCCAACACCATGCACCGCACATACATCCATACTAACAAATCTGCTACCAGGTCGTAATGAAACCCCAAATCAGCGTAATGTCCGCCGACGCCGTCTACCTCCCCATGTCCGAGCTCAGCGACGGCCACGCCATGAACATCGACTTCCACGCCATGGCCGACCGCGTCGCCGCCAACCTCCGTCGCATGTCCGTCCCCGTCGAAGAGCAGGCCAGCATCATGAAGCAGATCTGGGGTGACATGGTCGATGACATGATGGGTTTGAAGAAGGTCGGCGCGGCCTAGGTTTGCAGGCAAGCTAGGCGGGAATTGTAGATGATAACCAGTGCTACAATGTAGGCCATCAAGAGAAGATCATCATAATATGTTTTGGGGCGTTATTGGACATTTGCGGCAGGGTTGTGATCGATGAAGTGCTCAAACTTGGCATACCCTATGAAGCGCAATCGATGACTATTGCTATTACAATCACGGCTGAATGAAACAAGCGAGCGAGCGAGCGAATTTTTGCACATATCATTGGCTTTTAATGCATTGAAACGAAGATTGTTTAATCCTTGACTGTGCTGTTGAAAATCTCATAATTTTCCCACCACGATGATGTCGCTTGTAGATAGATACAGGCGATAATATCCAATTTGTGGACACGAGGTGTCGACGTCACATTTGAATGCTTACGGCAATACCAAGCGTCTGCAGTCGCACACATACATCATATCTAGCATACACACACCACGCCGCTTCAACAAAGACCTCCAACAAAAAAGCAGAAACATCCCATCACTCTGCATCTCACCCCACACACGTCTCTCTCCCAACCCACCACCTCAAGGATACTCCAAAACCGCCAACCCATTCCCAAAAAACGCCTCATTATCCAACGCACTCCCCAACAACTCCGCATCAACCTCAAACATATAGCTCGCCGCCACCGACGTGAGACCATACATATAAATGCCCTCGCTCTTCTCCAACACGACACGTTTCTGGTCACAATCCTGCGTCAACAAACACGCCGAATCGTAGTTTTCGAAGAAAGAATACAGACCAGCGCCGTAGCTGTAGATGTAACTGGAGTTGAAGATGCGGAGGGCGAGGGTTTTGTAGCAGCGTTGGACGAAACATTCTTCGAAGGTGGGGTCGTTCCAGGTTGTGTTGGGGGTGAAGGCGGCGATGGAGTTGGGGTTGGTTTGCATGTATCTAGATGATGGGTTGGAAGGTTAGTGTGGAGGGTTGGGGAGGAGAAGAAGAAGGTAGGTTGGGGCAAACTTACGCGGTCTCGGATTGCATCAGGCCAGTATAGATATTCGCGGCGTTGGCGAATTGGAAATTGTATATTTGGGAATGCTCTGAAGACGATCCCCAAATCCACATCGGACCCTGGCTCTCGATGAGGAAGCCGCGGCCGTTGTAGATGTCGATCTGGTCTTTGCCGTCGAGGTCGAGTTCGTGGTCGGCGACCCAGCCCCAGTTGTGCGACATGATCATGTTTCGAGCTGTCGCTGTGACGTGAAGCAACAGGAAAGCACAGTAACACTGATCAAGAGGGGGAGTCGCGGCATTAGCGCTATGAGGTCGAGTAGGACGCTTTATGCAGTTGTAGTTCTGCAGCTGTGTGCCGTTCGTGCCGCCGATACGCCAGTGAGTGTCGAACATGCCGCAGCCAGCAGGCTCGCTGCATTCGAGATTCCACTCCATCAATATGGCGCCTTGTGTGGGACCTATTGTCTGGAACATAATCTCGACGAGCTCGGTCGTACCATTGTTCTCTCCGCGGTTGCCGACACGAAAGGCGACACGTGGGTCAGAGGGATCTTGGAAGTTGTCTCCAGTTACCATGAAGTACGGCCAGATCTCCCCAACGAGTTTGATGTTGTTGGGGATGTGAATCGTATCTCGGATGACATATGCTCCATGATCAACGAAGCCAATGCATCCGGCACCAGCACAATCTTGGAGCATCCAGAAGAAAGCTTGAACGCATACGGTTGCATCAGTGACACCATCGTTCAGGCATCCTCCGTCGTTGACAATCGACCTGAAATTGTTGATACTCACACCCTCGTACTGCGGTCTGCTACGAGATATGAAGTTTCCCGTGGCAGGGTCCAAAAGATTGGCAGCTTTGGGCGGTCCTCTTGGCCAGGTCTGCTGAACTCGCTTGAGATCGGCCTTTGCAGCATAGCACGTCTCACCGCTTTCCACGGTCGCGCCATCGTAAACACTGTACGTGTGACCCTGGACCCAGAGCGTAATCTCCTCAGTACCCTGGCAAGGCGAATCGCCACAACCGGGGTATATGACTGTGCCATTGTTTTGTCGTATAGTGATTGCTGTATTGACGAATCTGCAGTGATCGATCACCAATCCACCAGACGCAGGAGGCGTGGTGGTCTGATTGAACCCTACTTGAATGCCGACTCCGCAATTGTTCCACACGGAATCGCCAAAGACAATGTTGTTATAAGTAGGGTGAAGTCCACCAACAGACATATTGTAGCCGACATCACAGTCATCGAAAGTCATACCGCTATAGCTCCAGACCCATCCCCAGCCTTGATAAATGCCTGTCTGACATCCATTGAGAGTCATGTTGCGGACATTGAGTTGCTGGTTGCCGAACCAAGCGCCTTGATAACCGCCATTGATGATAACATCCTCTAGCCATTGGGACGAGCCGTTCTCCATGAAGATGCCGACGTGTCTACAATCTTCGAAATCGTCAGGATGTGAGGCTCTGGTAGGCATATTGATGACAAGATTCTGAAGACTTGCTCCCTGTGCGACCTGCCAATGCAGAGCATGCATATCTCGTGTCACTGGCACATCTGTCGTGTCAAAAACGAAGTTTCTGACTTGACGCCAGAAGTTATTCTGATTTTGATACCATTGATGGTCGTAAAAGCCGTTGTATGGATCAGGGTCCAGGATACCTGCAGTCGAAGTGAAGGTGGAATCAGCTTTCAGAATCGGGAGGTTGTTCGCGTCGCCCACAAACGACGAGTAGTACGGCATTGTTATTGGCGCAGAAATGCGGTATGTTCCAGCGGGGAAATAAACGATAGCAGGAGTTGTGGTTTGACTGTCGCATCCGCACACTCCGTCGTCGTTGACTGTCTGGCAATTCTCGTAGCCCCCGGTAAATTCGGTGCACCGATTACCATCATCAGTCGCAGCTTGTATAGCGGCGGTATCGTCGGTGACGCCATCGCCTACGGCACCCCAATCCTTGACGTTGCGGTAGAGGACGTATGAAGAGTTTCTGCCATACGCGGGCTTGCCCTTGGAACGGTCGATTTGTGCAAACCAGTAATCTGCACCAGATCCATATCTCTTGACAGGCTGATGATAATTTTGGATGTCGTTACTTCGCGCAGACAGGCGTTCAGAGCGCGCTATCTCTGAGTCGAAGTTAGGAGTGCCCAGATCGTTGAGTTTGAGCTTGAAGTCCATGGGTGACAGAGGATCGCTAACGGTAGCGTGGCTGAAGGGCAGAAGTGAACAGACCGCTGCGAAGAGCGATACAGAGCGCATTGGCGCCATTGCGGCGTGGCGAGAAGCAGTTCTAAGCTGAAGTTGCGGTCACGAGCTTGAGGCTGCTATCCGACGAGTATATGCGGATAGAGGGCAGAGGTCTCGCAGAAAGTCATTGGCACAATGAGAGGCACAATCGCAGAGGGATGTCCGCTACGAAGCGAAAAGCGCGCCAGGCGCAGGTTGGATCAGCCATTGGAATGCGAGCCCATGGCAACAAGACCAGTGGTGTTCCAGACGGCTAAGAAGCAAGGAGTGCTGACATTTCACTACGACAACTCTGACAGGTATCTTCGGCCAAGGCATATATGCTGAGCCATTGTCGACTAGAGGCTATGGCGCGCGGAAGATGCACTGACATGACACAAGACAAGAGTGATTATCGGTGGAGTTGGGCATACACATGTAGATGGATACATATGACTATAGGTAGTGAGGGACGCAGTGTGATGAGGTGAGAACTGCTTAGTCATGTGCCAAGCACAGCAACCTCCATTTCCTTGCGAGGTTCTTCCTTCAAGCACCTCAACATTGGGCGAATACCTCCAACCTTTCAGTGGCCGGCAATGCTGCTGAATCATCGTTTCACAATACGTTGTGGTGCTGCATGTTTTGACATTCAGTAAAGACCCAAAGAGGTAATTTGATAGAGCAGAGATGAGCACACTGTACGGTCTTGATCCGCGAGTCGCGTCTGGAATGCAAAGGTAGCTCGGCGTCAACAATGCATACGCAACGCCACCATGGTGAACCTTGATCATACAAGAGTGAATAACTTACATTGTGGTGCTTTTGCGTGAGGGCCGCGAGCGCAATATCGCACTCCAACATGTTGCAGTCGTGGTCACCAACGAGAGCTTTGTTCTGCCTCTTGCCGGCTCTCTTACCTGGCGCTTCTGCTCTCAACAGCGGCCAAGCGTACACGGACAGTAATGGCGCAAGCTACATCATTCGTGCAGACACTGCATCGATATCTGCGAAGAACATGACACAGGCTGCGAAGACAGGTCCAACCTTGACAGCAACACGAACAATCGCCAACGGAGCCGCCGTCACCCTTCAGCCCATCACGACGTTGCTGCAGACACTACCTGCAGGAGGCTCCATGACATCTATCTCGCGGGGCTCTACCACTGGATCGTACTACGTTTATTCCTCAATCGCTTCCTCGCTGGACCTCGGGAGTGGTGGCTCAATCTCTCTCTGCTTCGACTGCTGCATCTTCCCATGCGTTGTCACCGGTGCGCAGGCTCTTGCAACTGCTACTCCGCCAATGCGGCTAGCTGGAGGAAATCGTCTATCGGCTGGTATGAATCGTGCCGAAGCAGTGACCGGGACAGGCACGGCAGCAGGAACATGCCCAACGACACGACTTGGCACTGGTACGACGACAATCTATACTACGTACACTCTTACACAATGTGGACTTGATCCAGTCTGTCCAAATGACGGGTCGGGCATAATCGGCGCATCCAACTCGACCTCCACACCAAGCGCCAACACTGTGTCGACAACCTTTTCGGGACTGGCCAGCAGGACCTCTTCTAGTACCATGATTGCCACATCTCCATCGCCTACAGATCCAGGGGTATTCACAACCCCACCCGTCTGTCCCTACAATCAGAATCAGCTCTACTCAGATTCATATGGAAAGCAGTACGTGATCATATGCGACACACTCTTCACGGATAACATAATTGGAAATATGACAGAAGTCATTCTTGCAGACTGTATCTCGGCTTGCGACAAATACAATCAAGACAGTTTGGGAATGGGTACGCAATGCGCGGGCACCAGTTTCACACCAGCCACCCAAAATTGTTTGCTTTTCGATAGCACAGAAGACTCGACACCTTCTGCCGGAACGCACTCGTCGAGATTGGTCATGAGAGCAGGCCCAGGCTACGATGACACGGCTTCTGCAAACACCATTCCTTTGACATATGTCAGCGCTGTCGTGACCCCCTCGTCATATGGTAAGTCTTCCCAATCAATATAAACAAAAGATATGATACTAACGATATCTGTAGTTCCTCCTGCAAACCGTCTCGTCACCACCATAACCGAAACCACAGTCAGCATTTCACTCGGCTTCTCCACCATTGTATCGACTGAGATCAGCACTGTTCACGATGGCGCAACCCAAACCATTGTGTCCACCTTCTACGGCAGCGGCACTGTCACAACCTACGGAGCAACACTCACCGAAACCACAACTCTTCACGACGGCGCAACGGTCACTGCGTACGGAACCACTACTGCACCAACCGAGACGACTACTGTGTTCGTATACCCAAGTTCGAGCGTGTATTCCAGTACGTGCCGAACGACCCCAACAGCGTACTTGCAAGGATCGACTCCTGCGGGTGGATTAGTGGCTGCGTATCCGACAGGGTGGACGAGGAAGAGGGCAATGTATGACGCTGTCATTGACATTGGGAGTGTGGGGAGACCGGCGTGGTGAGGTAGATACAGGTGAGAGGCAGATTCGTGGTTTTTGTAGTTCTCGGTAATGCTAGCGACCTGTTTCGTGTCCAATTATTCGTTCCGGGCATTGATGGATGGTCCCCCTCATATCATTTGCCATGTCTGGCACGGTTTCACGTGCATGTTCGAACTTGACAGAAACCTGCGTGCATGTGTACGATATTGCGGTACAATGGTGGTCACACTGGGTTCGATCATTGTGCACTCTCGCAAGAGCATGTTATTAGCCCTACGGAGGAGGCCTAAAGTTGACACAAAATGCAGAATAACCCAGGGGAAGCGCGAGCGACCACTCTGGCAGATGAGCCTCACTGCACGATACTCATCACTGTTCAACACGACATGCCACTATCGATGCTATCGCCGTAGCCTTGAGATGTCCCAGTAGTTTCTCTCGCAGCTCAACCCATACACTCGATGAGGCCAAAAGTTTGCCGCGCCAAGACGTACACAGTTCTGGTCTATAGCTCCATACCAAATCCAAAGTGCGCAACGGCCGGACTCATGATCGCAACAGTAACGAGCTTTTCAGAAGAGCATGGACGCCCTCGGCACGTGCTGTTGGTGCTATCCATGATCTGATGAAGCCGTGAAAGAAGAATGCTAACGTGTACGAGTCGCAACGAAGTGCAATGGCTACACTCCGGTCCACATTCCGCCACCGAGACGAACGTTGCATACATGTGTCCTATAAAGAACGTAGCGTCTCATAGCCTCAATGGCACCACACATCCCAGCGATCGGCATCATGCGGATGCTCTATCGCACGCGGGAACCAGTGCAACCGCGGAACCAATGGGTGAATCATTTGCGAACACCAAAACTCGACAGCTATATATCGTTTCCACAATCCCCTTACGAGTACAACCCTTTCCGGTTCAAGACACCTATGCGAACCCCAAAATCCGCGCACCAAAACCCTCCCCTCGATTCTTATTTACATTTACATCCACAAAAAAGCGTTAACAAACAATGAAACCAGCCACACTCCTCCTCACTCTGCTTACGAGCATAACGACCGCAATAGCGCTACCAGTAGAATGTGGCGATCAGCCTGAAGGATCAACGAAATGCGAAGCTCCTGTGCATCTGCCGCTGTGTCACTCAGGGCAGAATCACCCAGGCTGCATCCCACAGCACTTTAATGTACTCGAGTAGCCTAAAAGGATCCTCATACGATGACGAGCCAAAAGCTGACGACCCGCCTTCCAGATACATGAGCTCGGAACAGATTAGAGATTCGAGGACACGATAGCGAAGGCGTTGATGGTCATTCCGAACGAGCGGGAAGAGAACGAGATCGCATGTCGAGCAGGTTTGGACGGCTGGGGGGATCGTGTTCGTGTTCGTGTTCAGGCTAGGTCGTAAGGCATGCTTCCGGGAAAGGGCAATATGTGATGTAGCATTAGCTAGCAGCGAACGAGCTCCATCCCTTCGAGCGCCATGTCGGGCCTGCAGACACACTCGAGCTGAGACTGCATAACTTCCGCAGCTAGACACTACTAGGTAGACAGTACAGATCGATAATACAAATCGATCTTCGCATGATTTGTACCTAGATGAAGTACTTTTGCTCACCCATAGCGGTTGACTTCCCGAAGATCGTCACCAAGATCATGTAGGTTTCGAAGCCATGTTCATGGACATCATCGGATAATGGCAAAGCGTATGATAGGAACACTGGGTTGCACTTTGTAGAACGATCAGCACATCCGACAACATTTTGTGGCAACACCTATCGCACCTCGTATACGCAATGCTTCGATCTCCGTGCCTTGTGACCAGCCACAAGCCTATGCCCACTCCAACCGGCGCCAAGACGCTCACGCGTCTCAATGCCATCGCTTTAGATTCAATGTTGTGCTTTCTCATGCTTGTCAACAAGATTGTGCTCTCGCGTTGGCCAATGTGTATGTAGCCTGCCATACTGCAGTCCCGACATATTCTGCAACAGCCGTCCGCAACCAACGATTGCTTCCCGGAGTCCTCCCGAACGTATTGCTGCTATGCTCCTGGAGGTGGCGGTGGGACCTTGAAGAGGATATTAGCTATTGTCGCAGAAAATGCTCGTGGCGAGTTGGACTTACAGCGTTGTAGCCCATGCCAGGTGGGGGCGGAGCAGCTTGATCATCTGGTGGAGGCGGTGGTGCGCCATTGCTGTAAGTCTGCCGATGTCGTTAGTCATGCTCATATGGCAGTGCAAAACTCGAAGCTCGAGATGTAACAACTCCGTGCTCCGATATACGTACCGGTGCTTGTCCAGCTCCAGGAGTGCCATATCCCTGAGCCTGCTGTGCATATCCTGCATTCATGTATTGAGCCATGACAGCTGCATATCCTCCATAAGCTGCGTAAGGATCTGCCGAAGGGTTCTGTGTATAGTAGAGAGCCCATGCCTCATATTGCCTCTGTTGTTCTGCCGGGTCCGTTGCTGGTGCCGCACCTTGCTGGGCTGCAATCGGAGACTGTGCGCCGCCGTATCCCACAGCTGCAGCTGCAGGCTGTTGTCCGTAGCCCTGTCCATATCCGCCGTAGCTGCTGCCACCGCCATTGCTGCCGCCGCCGTACGCACTGTTACCACCATACGTGCCTGAGTTCTGTCTGTCGTTTCGATAATTATCTCGCCGGTCGTGGTCACCATAGCCGCCTCCTTGGTGACCACCACCATAGCCTCCACCTCCTCCACCTCTATGCGGTGGTCCTCGCTCTTTGAAGGCCTGATATGCCTCTTTTACGGACTCAAGTAATGATAAGCACTGTTGTTCTCCCTCATCAACCATTGACTGCTCTGGGCCAGCAACATGCAGGTACATCTGCTCGTCACTCTCGCGGCCAGTATCGTGTTCCATGAAGCCGCTGCCACGTCCTTTAATCTGTACTCGACATCTCGTCTCTTGCTGGATGTGCTTCACATAACTACCCCCATGACCAACGACCTGGGCGCGAAGATTGAAGCCTGGAATAGGTTCGAGGTCGATAGGGATGCGCTTCTCAGGCCACTTGCGGCGACCAAGGGCGTCACGCTCGGGTTCGGGTCGATCTTCTCGGCGACGGAATCGGCGTTCATCGATCAGATTCGGCAGTTCTTGCTGCATGAGCTCGTTGATCTTGGCGACTGCTTTCTCAAGACCATCTTTGGTCGTGCTGGTCACGTGGAGATACAGAGGCGGGTTCTGTTAACACGTCAGACACGTTCATCTCAGTATGGCACACCAGGATACTCACTGCTGCTGTGGCCAAGCTCTTATCTGGATAGTAGTTTCCTCGGGTAGTAACATCTTCGCACAAGTAAGCAATCGACTAGGACCTAAATAGAGAGTCTTGGTTGGGATGAAAATGGGAGCGTACCGGCGCCAGTTTCCTCTTTGATCTAGATGTCACATTCAGGTCAGCTTATGCAAATCGGGGTGGCCACCGATGGCTAGAACAACTAAGTGTAAGTCAAGTCTGATCTCCTCTAACGTTGTTGGTAACAAACCCAATACTGCTAATCTGGGAATGGGGAATTGACTCGGGGAGCTGACTCTGGGAGTATCAGTGGGCAGATAACAAAGTGAATATTTACCATCTTCTGTGTGCTACCTTTGGTCAAGGTGTAGCGATTGCGCAGGTCGTTGACCTCGATGTCTTTGATGAAGTCGCCGTCCTGTTGATAGATATCTGCGTTCAGCGTGCCGCCTGAGGCTGGAGCGGAGGGTGACTTGGCAGCGCCTGCACCGGTCGAAGGACTCTGTGTGGTCTGCTTAGTACGGAGACTTACAAAATGGCGGTCCAGTTCTTCCCGCGTGCGAGTGACAGTAACAGGATTGTCTGCATGTGTCAGCAGTCATGGAGACTTACTTGTCGGATCGGTGGCACATCTACGTGCTGTATACCTTTGGTCTTCTGTAGCTGGGCATTGATACGCGCTGCTGCCTCGGCTGCTTTTGCTGCTGCATCTTGTGCTGCGCCATTTGCTGGACTTTCTACGCTCTTCACAGGGCTTCGCTCGCGTGCTTCCGAATCTTTCTTGTCGGCGGGAGAACGTGAGCGTCTATCGAAGCGTGACTTTCGCGCTGGTTCCGGCTCGGTCTGATCGAAGCGTGAACGCTTACGTCCAGTTTCTTCGCTCATGGTGGTGTGTCGCAGTTGTTATCGCAAAAGGCGCTGAGGTCCCAGCGTTTCAGCTGATTGCAAGTGTGCAGGGAGGCGAGTTAATGCTCAGCAGCTCATCAATTCAGTCGTGAGGACGGTGCCTTCACGTACGTCGAGTTACTTTGTGAAGTGAAGAATGGTGTCTTGCAGACTTGCGCAAAGACAGCTCGTGCAGATCCTAGCTCGCGGATCGGTCCGAAAGAATTTCGCGCGCCGAGTCATGCAGAACTCCGCGAACTGTACGAAGACACTCTCGGCAGCCATTGGTTTCCCGATACACAACTCCCAATGGCCTCAAAACGAAGCATAATTGCGCTTCAATCGCACATCTCACAGTCCCTACGACAACCTAAAGCTCAATGTTTTGTCCAACATGCGATCAAGACATTCTCTCGTCAACAATCCAGCGCAACAAATGCGATAGCATACAAGCAACTCCACCGCAGAATACAGCCATTGCCTGCTCAACCACAATCAGGAAGCGTCTCACCCGCCGCAGCCGTCTCCTCGATCCTTTATGAAACGCCCGTACCATCCTCAGCACCTCCTCAGAAACACGTCCTGAACTGTCTCGTTCAAAACGAGCCCGGTGTGCTCTCCCGAGTCTCTGGTATTTTGGCAGCACGAGGCTTCAACATCGACTCGCTCGTCGTCTGCTCTACCGAAGTCGCTGATCTCTCTCGCATGACGATTGTGCTGCAAGGACAAGATGGCGTTGTGGAACAAGCCAGAAGACAACTCGAGGATCTGGTTCCAGTCTGGGCTGTGCTGGACTACACCACTGCACCTCTTGTGCAGCGAGAACTTTTATTGGCCAAGATCAGCATCCTCGGACCAGAATACTTCGAAGAGCTGCTTGCACATCACAGAGAAATGACAGGCGATACAGACCCCGCCATGATCACAGATGTAGAGGAGCCTGCGATGGATGAAGATGGTCAGCCACTTCCTACACCTGGTGCTGAGGAGCTTGGAGATGTGGATTTTCACCCCAGGAATCTCCCTCCTTCCGAAGCATTGCGACTTAAGCATCAGCATTTGGAAACGATCACGTATCTGACTCATCAATTTGGAGGCAAAGTCCTAGACATCAGCACGAACAACTGTATCGTGGAACTTTCAGCCAAGCCCAGTAGAATTGACTCTTTCATGAAACTGATCACGCCGTTCGGAATCCTGGAATCCGCGAGGACAGGTAAGATTACTCACGGGACACTTCCTACAGTGAAATGGCTAACACGGCGACAGGTCTCATGGCATTACCAAGATCGCCGCTGCACGGCGCCGAGGTTGAACAGACCAAGGAAGTTGAGGAGATTATGGATGCAGCGTCACTTCCGCCATCATAGTCTGATGCAACATTGTATCGATTGTAGGACTTTAGCATATGGCGCAAGGGAATGTTCGTTTACACGAGGTATTGCAGGAAAGCGCGCCATCTGTACCTTGCGAAAAAGTCCGGGCGGTGTGTCATGTACATGTCTCTGCATACTGTTCAATTGAGATAACTGGCGCAAGCAATACTGATGGCTCAGACAGATACTCCAAGCTTGTCCTCCGTCCTCGTGCAACTCCAGAATGTAACATGAGTCAGGTGCTGATCTAAGTTCAACCAGCGTCCAAGACTATTAGCCATCTTTCTCTACAAGTACATCGACATGCATAGCCACAACCACCGCGGCAGAACCACTTTCCAGCACGACCCGAAGCACTGATAGCGATCTAGACGCCATGGAAGCAATGTCATATTGCGGTGATCGCTACTCACGTAAAGATCGCCTTGCGACATTATCAAACGAGGTCCAACTGATGATCATGCAGAACTTGCCAGCACGAGACGTCGCAAAGCTAAGTAGTGTCAATCATCACCTGCGGGACATGGTTGAGAAGTACCATGCAGAACTTAGAGATCGCATCTGCCAGCATGAACTTGCTCGCCTCCAGCGAACAGTGAACCATCTGGATTACGCAACATTATGGAAGCCCGAAGATCATACCGCTCTCGGACCTCACTTCATTGCATGTCTCGTTGAGTTCGATCGGCACTATCGTATTTACGGCGCAGACGAAAGCATCAGCAAATCATGCAACATAGCACGACGCAGGGATGACTTCCGAATCTTTGCGGAATACTTCATGCGCGCATGCGGCTTCGACACCTACATCGCTCTCCATAAAGTCGGCCAGTCCTTCCTATGGCGACTCGCAGAAGTCCTATGCGACTACCAAAGAGCGCTCGCGAACGAGACACAAGGCGTGCTTCGAGCCCTCGAAGAACAAGACTTCGACTTCTTCTTATGGGCGTTCAACGAGTTCCGCAGTATGGGCGCTGAAAACTGGCCATCCACCCTCGAACACTTCTTCATGGTCATTGATCTACAGGATGAAATGCCGTTTGGCCAATACTCGAAGCCACGACCACCAGTCGTGTTGAGTATGGATCAATTCTCGCGCTTTGCGGACTGGCATCTTGACGGGTCGTTGGAGAGGGATCGGAAGCCTTCACGAAAGCTCTCTTTCCCTGAGTGTGAGCAGCTGGAGTACGTGGTCCAAGATGCGAATCTGCTGCCCTATGCCACGCGTGAAAACCATACTGGGTACTGTCCGCCATTGCGAAAGACTTTGTATTTCGCTGCAGTGCTAGAGGAGACGGAGCTCTGGCATGAAGATGCATGGAAGATGTATGAGAAGCATCACCAGATTGAAGTAATACGTGACCGGATTGGCCAATGGCGGGTCACGAGCTATCCGAAATTTGAAATCCGCGGAGGAAGAAGTTAGTGGAACTTTTACCTGGTGGGGTAGGGGAAAAAATCGGTCGGAGCAGTGATTAAGAGAAGGATGCAAGGGTCCGTTCCGGAACAGAGAGCACGGACACATCCGCTGCTGATAAGGGGCTGCTCAAGAATCCGCAAAAGTCGCCACGTGCCTGGATCTCGTGATGAAGGCCTAGGGATAGCAAACAGACGCCTCGAGTTGCTTCCTCGAGAAAGGCGTGCTTTCGTTGAAGGGATATGCTCCCTTTAATGTCGGTGACTATCGAGAGATCGGTATCATCGAGGCATGTGGGTTCAACTCTCGCCATCTCCAGTCATTTCCTTTCGCGTTCGTTACGCCACTTGAGCGAAGCATAGTTCAAGTCCAGCAGCTGAACTAACCCTGGCTATAGAACAACGCTTGAATCACAGCCAGAGATCAACCCGCGATATCGATGGCCATTGGACGTTGGCACTGAAATCTCCAAGCCTGCGCGATCTCTTCAGGTCTAGCCGTTATTCGATGAACCCTACGTAGGTTATCTCGTTGCATGAGGGCCGAAGACTGAGCGCCGCTGAGGCACCATTTTGGCACTTTACACAGCTTCTGAACAAACGTCAGCTTCCAGTACAGTACGCATGCTCAAGGTCGAAAAGGTATAGTACGTCGTACCTAAACCCAGCTCGATCTTGCGAGACGCTTTCCAGTAAAAGCTTGGCACATTGAACTTCTGGTAGCTCAGGGTAGGGAATGATCTTAATGGAACACAGTTCAGAGCCATCGCCCTTTACTGTTAATTATGTCAGTCACCTTTTAGAGGGTGAGGGGGTATCAAAGCCTGGTAGCATACCGGCTAATGGCGCCTTGCGAAATTTGCGAAAGAGGTCTAGGATGCCCTCGTCCTTTGCATCGCGAGGTTGTAAGGCTAGTAGGTTCAACGCCAATGCGGCCCGATATTCTCTGTCGAATAGTCCCACAACACGTTCTACGGCGCAGAGCTCTTCATCGCTCGCCGCACAAAATGGACCGCTGTAGAACTTTTCACGAAGAGCGATCACCTCATGTGCCTAGCGCGGCTGTGTAGACCTGGATTTGAATCCAGGAAACAGTGTATGGAGACCGTGACGTAACAATGTGCCAATAGATAGCATATTGTATTTGCCACGGACATAGAGTGTGCCCTGCGATAAGTATTCTCCAAAGTAAAAATAGCCATGGTGTTCACGATGCTTACGCGTGCGTAGCATTTCAAAGTCAGCCAGTCCATTGCAATATGGAGCATATGCCCTGATCACTGGCATGTCGCGCAGAAAAGCGCCTTCGGGGAAACTGGAAGTGTCGAGAATGACGAGATGGATGTCATCGTAGCTCAGTCCATCAGTCTCGCATCTATATTTGGCGCATTGTAGGGCGTATATCAATGAGCTTGTCCACGATTTGAAGTTGGTTCCAGCCTTCGGGTCCCACTGGAGGTGGGTAAGGAGCATCGCCGGCACTTTAGGATGATCAGATCATGCAAATATGTCGAGGTTGTGTTGGCCTCTTTGGTACTCTGCGTCTCGCGACTTCGCCCACGTGGGAGCTGCTTGCGATGGCCTTTGCGAATATGGACCCGATAGAGGAAACGCGGAATCTCCTCCAGGCTTGGTTGCAACCAGGCGAACGAGCCAGAAGGCTTGAATGGCAGACATGCGGGCTCAGTCAGGACCAAGGAATTCAGAGTGGCCGTAACGTCGTCTAGAGCCATCGTCGGAAGACTGTTAGTGCGTACGGAAACATTAAACAAGCATATAGACTGCGGCTGGTGAGCTTTAAGTGTCACAAACGGCTTCCACACGCAGGAGTTAGCGTTGATCCTTGTTTGCTAGACAAACGCCATTAGTAGTCAGAACGCGCTAAGCAAGCAGTACTTGTGCGTCAGGAAGCCACCAGAGACAATTTTGCTGTCGTGCAAATGGTTCATTGTCTTGCCGCAGTACCTAACGACAATTGCAATATTATGGACTGATCACGGGATCTCATCAATGCTCTGGACGCAAATCTCTTCTGTCCCGTTCAACTTTCTCCGTAGCTTCGAGCTGGCAGGGTAGACCACCCGCCTAAGTCTGTTCGCGCTACCAAGCGGCTGATAGCACTTCAACCCATGCCACGGATCCAGCCGCATATTATCTTCCCAGAAGCGCTTCCTCTTCATATCCCACGCCTCCTGCTTGGGTAACGTCAATTTTGCGACCGTCTGCCATGGATATTTCTCCTCATCCCAAGGTGTGCCAGAATATTCCACAGACTGCTCGTTCAAATTCTCAAGAAGCTGTACCTGAAAGAGATACTCGGCTTCATGGTTGTGGTGGAAGTTTTGGAGCCATTTGTGGAGGATGTCAGTCTCGTGCTCTTCTGGCTTGACCTTCTCATCGTGGAGCTTCTTCTGCGTCTCAGTGTTGGGCACGAGGCAGTACTTGAAGACGTAGTCGCCGAAACGGTAAGCCGTCTGCGAGTACTGACGTATCGATTCCAGATGCGTATTGTCAACCTTGAAGCGTGCCTTTTGCAAGTCTGCATCGTGGCGCTTCTCAAGCTCCTGGTCCATCTCCTTCGTTTCATAGAGTGTTCCGAGCTTCATGCGGATGTCAAAAATTTCGCGAGTCGTCTTTGCGTCTGCGAGTTCAATTGCTGGAGTGCTGTTAAACTCAATGTCGTATGTCGGAATGTTCTTGCCATTCTTGTCCTGGCCAGCCTCGTACATCTCACCAGATACGTTGAACAACTTGATGGCAAACCCTCGTGGTGCTGGAATGTTGTCAGGAAAAGCTACAGCTCCTGGTTCTGTGCTGTAGCGACATGCTGCTGGGTATGTAGATCCTGGCTTGCCAAAGATCTCGCCTTGCCGGAGATGTGCTGGCAGATCATCCAGCACCTTGAAGGTACCCTTCACGAAGCCTTGCGACCGAACATGGGTACCAGTGTAAACGTGGCGATGGTTGTCAAACTGCTGTTCCTGTTGTTTGTTGATCTGTGCCGCAACGGCATTGATGTCGTCTTCTTCACCTGGAGGTATCTCCTCTACACCTGGCGCATCCCATCGAATGTACTGCCTGTTCGCGAAATCGCCTTGTGTTGATTCTGGCATAGCCATCTTGCGTCTTGGCTGTGTATCAGAGGAAGTGAATATGCTCTTCAATGTCAAATTCACCATAGCGAGCATCTGACAGCTCGGAGTGAGCTGTCGCCAACGCTTACACGGTTCGCCTGACTTGCCTTCTTCTTATTGCACCATTCCTCGGCGACGTCAGAGACATGTTTCCAAGGAGGACACCTGCAAATAAGCGACATAGGTCATTGGACCCTGCATGCAATCAACAATGCCATGAGCGTGACTGAACCGCTAGTCAAATTAAGGGTCAGGAAGGCGGGAGGTATGCCGGCTTGCAGAGTGATAAGGCTGTTTGTGTGACAGTGCAGTAGTCTCCATCGCGAACAGCTGAAGTTCGCGGGTGTCCCTCACTGTGTTCATACAGAGGTGACGTCTGTTACATGGAGCGGAGGAATTGATCGACATTTTTGCCGCGTGGAAATCTCAACCTTCGCTGCCGTACCGAAATGTGGTTCGCCTTCATGGCTCTCGTATGATGCTACGGCAGGACTGCAGGCTTCTGTGACACCACGATCATATGCATGAGCGTTAATAAGTGTTTTCAGCGTTGTTGATGGTAATTCACGGATGAGAAGTGAATGACAGCACGACTTCGATGAAACACGAGGCGGAGTTCAGCCCGCGCTAGTGAGCAGGGATGCTGTAGAAGGCCAGCTATATGGTACCTCAATTTGGTACACTGATCAAAACATATTCCGTCCACATATGCACTAAAGAGAGTCAGGACACTAGTACAAGGCCATGTCCGCTGTAAATGCACAGGTAGACGCCAGCAAATCAGGTACGCTGCCCTGACACGTCGTATCTACGCAGCGCTTGCTTGGCGCATGGTGGGGACGGCCGCGAATGGAAGGCCGCGGTACTTTCTGCTAGATAACAATCAGCTAATGCATCGATTCCACAGCGTCGAAGAAGAAGAAGAAGACCAAGAAGAAGGCCAATGGTCAGTCTTCACAAGGCAACGCCTCGACCGAGCAGAATGGCAGCAAGGACGAGCAGGTAGCTGAGGATGAAGACGATAACGAGAAACCAGAATCATCAAGCGTACGCATGTGCTCCACAATCGCACAGAATATGCGATGAGCTGATAGATAATGCAGCAGGGCCTGATGCCTCCCAAGGCACCTGCCGAAGACTCTCTACACATGCCATCGTCACCTCTGGAGCCGACATCGCTAGGCGAGCACCATCTGCCAGTACGAATTGGTGCGAAGTGGCCAAAAACCTCGAACGGTGCCAGTCACGAAGCGGAAGAGGATGAGGACGACGAGTCAGCAGAACCGCCGCGGCAGGCTCAGGTATCGACAGACACAACAGCATGGTTAGACCAAATGCAGCAAGAACGAGACAACTTACGAGCGGAAGTGACACAGCTACGAAAGTCACTGGAAAGTCTACAAGAGAAACATAAGGAAGAACTGGGAGAGGTCAAAGATGAGCTCCAGAAGACGCAGGAAGGCAAAGAACATGCTGATACACAGTATCGAAATCTGCTCGGCAAGGTGAACACCATTCGATCGCAGCTCGGGGAGCGTCTCAAGTCAGACGCTGCGGAGCTCGAGACATGCCGCCAAAGGATCGAAGAATTGGAGACATCCAACACGACAGCACGAGAGGAGAATGAGCGGTTACAGGAGAGCGTGGCCAAATTAAACGCTGAGAAGGATTCGCAAGAATCGGAGATCCAAACTCTACGGAGTCGAACGAGTTTATCCACCAGCAATTGGGCCAAAGAAAGAGACGACATGATGCAGAAGCAGGCATATCTTCGGGAAGAGTACGAGATTGCAAAGCAGGCGATGCAGGATTGGGAGATTCTAGCCACAGAGGAGCGGTCACGGCGCGAGGTATTAGAAGAACGCATGCAAGAGCTGGATGACCAACTCAAGATGCAGCAGGAAGCATACGAACGAGCACAAGCAGAAGTCAATACACAAAGCAGCACAGTCGATGGACTGCAACGTGCACTTCGCGAATTGCAAGAGGAGCGGAAACGAGAGCTACGAGAGATGGTGGAGCAATCTCAGGCACAGCTTGAAACTCTACGCGCCCAGACGAAGACTGCCGAGGTTGCCGCAGCAGAGCTGAAGGCACAGCTCGAGACAACCCAGAAGGAACTCAAGCGAACAGCACCATTCGAGAAAGAGGTCAAAGAGAAGAACCTTCTAATAGGCAAGCTCAGGCACGAGGCCGTTATACTGAACGACCACCTGACCAAAGCACTCCGCTTCTTGAAGCGAGGTAAGCCGGAGGACAATGTCGACCGACAAATCGTCACAAACCACTTGCTTCACTTCGTGCAACTGGATCGATCAGACCCCAAGAAGTTCCAAGTCCTCCAACTGATCGCCGCACTCCTCGGCTGGGACGAACAACAACGCGAACAAGCCGGCTTACTACGCCAAGGCTCTGGCTACAGCACAGCAGGTGGCAGCCTTCGTGTGCCAATGTCACCTTTTCGACGAACACCTTCTACCCCCTCGCTCTCCGGGGACTTCAGCCCACTTTCACCCACAGGCGAACAGAATCGGGAGAGTCTTGCGGAACTGTGGTCAGAGTTTCTGGAACGGGAGGCGGAGCAGGGAGGTAGTAGTAGGAGACCGAGTATGCAGAGCAACAACAGGAGTCCGAGTATTGCTGGGATGATGAGTCCGAAGAGTGAACGGGGTGGGCCGCCGATGATGCAGAGGAAGGAGAGCGGGACTCAGAGTCAGAGTAGTGCGTCGCAGAGCGGGAAGTAGTATGCCTCGCTGAGGCAGATGCGCTCGGCTGATCTCCTGCGGAGCTGGAGTGCAGAACACCTGGAGAACGAGGAGAAGGTGGTTGTTGGTATATGATAGATGATACATGTTATATGGCTTATGACATGATCGGGATCAGTAGTCAACCGTTTGACACATATCTCAAGCCATCGACACTTGCGTGTCTCGGTCAGCCATCAAGGAGTGACTGTGCTGGTCACCGCACGTGCCCGCTCGCAAGAGCTCACAAACAATGCATTGTATGTGGTACTTGCTGGTATATGGCAACCATATCCTATGAATGGCTCAATGGAATGTCTCACTCGTATCGAGTGTAGCAGCCCCTTCTCAGCATGGATTGTCAAGTCAAAGACAGTGCTCCACTGCGGTTTCTCGATGAGGTCATACCGCAGCAAGTTCTTATCAAACACATTATATGATAACGTTCGTAGCACGAACTCGGTTGACTCTGTAGTCATCAGTACCATTTCCATCTATCAAAGGACTCAGGCATGATCCCGTACAAATATCTGGAGGTCAACGCGATTGGGCTACTGCACGTCTCTCGTTAAGACGATGATGGCACGCTCTACAGTGAGCTCAAGACAGCATCTATGGAAGACGGCCGCAGAGTCAGGCATCAGAGCAACAGGAGCCAGCTCGAGTACTTCGCGATTACCTATGCATCGGGATGTCACGCATTCAAGAAGACGATCAGCAATGGCGACCAAAAGCTCGAGATCACGCGTAACGCGCACACTGTCCACTATGTCAAGCTGATCTCGCGCAACTGAACGGTCCGGAGACTGAGTCTGAGCCAACCAAGTGGTGGCATAATAAGGATGAAGCTTCCAGTCCTCGTCGTGCTCAGTCGTCTGAATACGAACAGGCGCCCAAGCATCCAGTGGCACCCAGGTTCAGATCTGCCACACATCTGTGCTGGGTGGCCAAAGGACTTGTTGCTGCCGAGAAGGGCTATCTCGGCATGATGGCGAGAGATGCAAGAAAATTTGACGTGTTATGCATACTCTGCGGTTACAGCATTTCAATGGTACTACGTGCTACGTCTCCTGGGGAGTGTAACGTGGTGAATGAATGCTACTTAGAGGGTTTCACGAAGGGCCAAGCTATTGCTAGAGAAGACCTCATGCCTCGCGATTTCATTTTGGTGTGAACCGGGTCTACACAGTCTAGGGCCGGACTTGATTAGTAGTAACTATTAGTAACTTTCCCTAAGCGTCACGATCACACCTGATACCTAGTGTAGGAGCCACACATACTGGTCCCACAGCAGCTGCTGTATCAGTAGAGGGTAGTCACGATCCTTGTTACGCTAATGCATCATTATGTCAGCACTCCACTACGCTACTGCTTCTTCTTGATCCCATGGCAGCAGCAGTGTCTTGCCCGATGCAGCTCAGCGTAGTACCTTGACACCAAGATCATGGCTGGCGGCTATCAACACGAAGTCGCCTTCGACTGTGGTCATCTACAAGTCGATGACATCCACGAGCTTTATTACGAGCAATACGGTCATCGCCATGGCAAACCAGTCATATATCTTCACGGCGGTCCAGGTGGCAGAACGACGTCGAGTAATGCCGAGTTTTTCGATCCGAAAGTGTATAGAGTTGTGCTGCTCGATCAACGCGGATGCGGGAAATCTACACCGCATGCTGAGCTGAAGGACAACACGACATGGCATCTTGTCTCGGACATTGAGGATCTGAGGCAGCATCTGGGCATTCAAAAGTGGCATTTGGTATTCGGTAAGAACAGTACAGCTGTGGTAATTCATGAGACCGTGTTCGGATTCGAGGTGCCCATGCCTACTGTAATGCTGCTTACTCATCACCGCGTGCTGGTAGGCGGCTCCTGGGGTAGCACACTCGCCCTCGCGTACGCACAGACACATCCACGATCTGTCGGCTCCCTCCTGCTTCGAGGCATCTTCGCGATGCGTAAGATCGAGACGGATTTCATGTTCGGGCCGAGCGGCACGGCGATGCTGTACCCCGACACCTACGACAAGTTCATTGATCATCTTCCCGAGAAGGAACGACATGATCCTGCTGCTGGGTACATGAAGTTACTCACGTCCGACGACATGAGTGTGCGTAGGGAGGCAGCGAAGGTGTGGAACTCGTACGAAGTGAGCGTGAGCAAGGTTGATGTGCCAGCTGAGGATCTTAAGCAGGTGCGTCTCCTATCGGATGGACTGTTATGTACTTCTGCGGAGGCGCGTTAATGCGTTTCCAGGTCGAAGACGATGACTGGAGCCTGGCCCATGGCCGAATCGAGGCGCACTATTTTACTAACGGAGCTTTCATGGAGGACGGTTATCTGCTCAAGGAGGAGAACATTGCTAAGATCAGGCTCATCCCGACAACGATTGTGCAAGGCCGTCTTGATCTTGTGTGCCCAGCGCGCACTGCATGGGAGCTCCATAAGCTTTTACCAGAGTCGACGCTTTATATGATCCCAGTCGCCGGACACAGTGCGAAAGTATGCAGTGATTGCCGAATACTGCCTTGTAGAGCATGTGCTGACTCTCAGTATCAGGAACCTGGGACATTTGCAAAATTGATAGAGGTTTGCGATGCGTATGGAAAAGAAGATTTCTGAGAACGCGGGGACTATCGAGCGAAACGGAAGATTCGGTGACTATCTGCAGCACCCATGCTCAGCCCCATATAGAAAGGCTCTGCCATGCCAATACTGTACGTGTAGGTGAGTTACCAGATGTCAGATGCGATTCAGTCCGCACTAGCCCCGGTCCTAACCTCTGTGCGGAGATCGACTGTCATTCTGATTGGTACGAACACCGCTGCAGGGTTATTCAATCAATGCGACGCGGTCCGGTCAACTCTTGGCGCCGTCCAAAACATGCACTTATAGCAAGGCTTCTTGAGAGCCTGGTGCTCATGATAGGTGCAATCGAACCTGTAAAATGGTGGTCTGCCTTGCGCTCTGCCTCGGAGACTTCTCGCTGGCGAACAGCGACGTCGCAAAAGAAGCTGGCCCAAGATGCGCTCACGTCGCGGGTCGCGAGAATACTGTCTGACCACTCGAGGACGGCAATGTCCGTCAAGAGACGGCGCGCGGCACATGGGCCTGCGGTGCATGGGTAAATCGTCTCGTGTCTAAGGAGAACAGTTTCAGCTATACTCGAAAGCTATGTAGCACTTTCTGGGGTTCAGGAAGTGGCAGCAAACTGAGAGCAGTAGCGCGTCGCGCTGTCGGGTCTCACGTGACCCACTGCTGTCCGAGCCACCATAAAATGGCTTGACCATCGACTTTGACATACAGGCCAGTCGGGGCGCCACCCTCGTCCCTCAACTTCGCTGACATTTCATACATGAGAGCATCTTGAAAGCTCGCAGATTGGATCCTGTGCCCAAGTAACCAGCATTTAGGTAGTCGTGCCCATTCGAAATCGCGATCTTCTGTTAGGCGGTCATTTCCCCTCTGCGAACAGATCATGCCGCTGTAGATAAAGCTGACGAAAATCGTCAAAAGCTCTGGATCCTCTTCCGGAATTGTAACTGCATGGTCTTGGCCTCTTTCTATTCTCCATTCAATGCAGCTGCGAAGAAATCCGAGTGTGCTTTCAGTGGAACATCGTGCGCCGAAAATGTCTTCATCCTGTCTCCTTTTTCGACTTCGATGGTTACAGATGCGCCCTCGTACCTGGGCAGCTGTCGGTGTGTGTGGTATCGCCGGCGTGGTAAGCGGCCTGACCTACTTCGAGGCGTCTTTCATGGGCTTGCGGAGCTGTGGAGTGGGGTTGGGGGCCTTTTTTGTGGATCCGTGGTGGGTGCGTACGAAGTACGTCTCAATCATGTCAACGCAAACTTGCGCCTTAACTCCCAACTTTACTTCTCGGCACATATTTGCCAAAGGTCCCACTTGAGGCTTCGACACCTGATTCTTGCGTTTCAAATTTCGGCTTTGCTTTGCGATAGCACATCAAGGCTGCGTCAGGGCGCTGTTATGTGCGAAAGGATGCCATTCCGAAGGAGGCGGCCACAACTGTCCAGTCTTGCAGCGAGGATTCGGGTTTCCAGTCAGCATGCAAGGCAGAACATACATCACCATGTACAACAACAACAAGAGAAACAAAGCTAACAATATCAAAAGCAGAGCAATGGTGATGCAGCCGCACATGCTTCTGATCCTGTGCACCGGCTGACGTCGTTTTGCGCTGGCAGGTAGAGGCGGCTGGTACTCGATCACTTGTATCGTGCCGTACTGTGTTTCTTGACTGCTCATCTTAATATCACTGCAGAGGCTATGGGAAAGTGTGGATTATGGCCCTCGGAGAAGAAGTGAAGCTGAAGTGCTGGCTGCTGCATGTAGAGAGTGCAGTGCTGGGCCTCACGACGATGTCACATGTCATTGGTCGGGAAGCGTCCGGCGCTAGCTGAAAGGATCCCCAGCGCGGAGCCCGTAGTAACCGTAGAAGCCAACAAGCGTGCACTTTCCACCTCCGCCCACTTTATCGCATTCATCGCATTCATTGCGTGAAATGCTGTTGTATTTTGACATACGAATATGGCAAGCATGAACTCATGGTGACTGGGTACATACAATAGCTGATCAGCCGTGAAGCGATCAGCTCTCACTGCCCATACTACTCATGTGCTCCCTGCTCACCTTTCGATGTGTAGCACGGTAGAAGCACGCACGTCCATTGGGTGACGAGCATGAGGTGCTGACCAGCTGTGGTAGTTGAAGTATGCCTTGTATGTATCTGCGAAACACACAAAAAATCTCGATAGCAGCAAAGGTAAGTCGCGCGCAGACTTTCGATTATTTCAGTCTCAAAGACGAGCACGATGCACATTCCCTTTACGCAATCTTGAACATCACCTCCCCGCTAGAGAAGATAATTCTGAGCATCCTCCACGATCATGGCCTTCCGGTGCTTCCTTCGTCTCGTCGCTATGATCACTGTCGTAAGCGGCGTGTTTGCCGCTCCATCTAGCCGCAAATCGCATCTCGCTGTCCGCGATATAGAGAAAGACTACCAAGAAGAAGTCAGGAAGTGGGAAGAAGCCAAAACCAAGGCGACTGAAGTCGTCAAATTGATGTCCTCTATAGCTCGGGGTACCTACACCTTCGACAATGGGTACAACTACGAATTATCGTATGCCTATTTCCAGCAGCTCCAGGTCCGGTATTTCGGCCACGGTTCAGAAGAAGCCGTCAAAATCTTCGTCATGCCCATGTTCTACAAGATGAACGCAGGATTGCATGACTATCCGTCCGGGCCATTGAAGTATAGCATCGACCGCGACCATCCCGTGGGTGGCAGCGCGTATACTTTCCAGGACGTGGTCCACCTGCAAAATCAGAAGCTGGTGAAGAACCCCTACGTGAACTCCATGGATCGGAGAGCAAGGGTGTGGATTCATGAAATGGTGCACTTGGATTGGGTCAAGACCGACCCTAGAGGTAACTACCATCTAGCTCGAGATCATACACATCTTCCGTTGCTCGTCTGCTAACCTTGCTTTCTCACCAGTCGGCGACGTCCCCACGAAATCACGATACTGGCAAATTCCCGACAAATCCGATATGCGGGATCTGGCCAATAGCGTCACGGCCGTGTATGGCGATGGCTTGTGCCAGTATCTGGCGTGGTGCTATCCGGACCTGGCAGTCTTCAACAACGACAATATTGCACGGTTTGCCATGGCGGTCTTCAAGACGCGGGAGAGTGGGAAGCTGGATAAGGGCATGGGTGGTGATCACCACAAGTGTGTTCCGGGTATTGGCGAGTATGGCGTATGGACTCTCAACCTTCCGGTGGTCGCGTAGTTGGGGAGTCCCACAGTTGTGGCGGTCGTGGTGACTACGGGTGCTAGGCGGTGTAGGTCCGCGATGCTTCTCGTTGTTCTTGACAGGAAGGTGGACTATCGTGGTTGGAACGGAGCCTGTCTAGAATATCATGTTGCTTTGTGGCGGAGAGTGACTGATGGGCCAATTGGGCAAGAGTAGACTCGATCTTGGCAGAAGTCACTGAGAAGCTCTCATCAGTCGGAACCTTGTAACGCGATCTGCGGCATGGATCGCGCGCTCTCACGTGCGCTGTGTGACGTGCGCTTCATAGACACCCTTGTTCTCTCCTGAAACGACTGTCAGAGATACCCCCAAGCTCCAGATTGCGACCTCGTCGTAGATGTCATCTGTAAAAGCATTTCAACAACCAGTAATTTCGAGTACAGCCATTCCTTAAGGACAGTCCTACTCCGAGTCAGTCATTCACGAATCTCGCTTTATCAAACCTCTCACTCTTTCGAGGTTTCCTCACTCGCATCTGAAACGTCGCACGGCAGCTGCAGCGCGTCTACCCACATTCCGACACAGCACAATACTACAGCTGTTCTTGAAACTTCGAACCCGACGTCTGGAAGTACACGACCATCATGTTTGCCACGTTGACTTATGTCTTCGGCGTTTTTGCCATTGCCGCGCGGGTCGCGATTGCGACACCTCCAGCTTGCATGATCGGCGCCGTCAAGTAAGCTTGATTTGAATAGCAAGGAGGCGCAAAAGAAGCGGTGATTTCGCGCGCGAGCAGACACGGGACTGACGTTCTCTCAGCCAAGCACAGAGCCCAATCGACATCAAGGCCGTCTGTAAAGACAACAAAGTGAAGAGCTACCTCAGCTCCAAATGCGGCAACAACCTCGACACAGCGAACGAGTATTTTGCTGGTGTCTGCGAAGATGCCGGCGTGACAGTCTCGCCCTCGTCTGCGTCCTCGCACTCGCATTCGCACTCGACCGAGACATCGTCGAAGTCTCCTTCCGGATCCTCTTCTGCGACTGCTACAAAAAGCTCAGGTACCCACTCCACGACAGTTCACCCTTCTCATGTCCATGGCTATCAGAGCGCATCCTTCATTGGTGGCTCTGCTGGCACCCTTAGTGGCGCCAATCCCGTTGGCACCGGGGGCACTGCTTCTTCTGGTCTCCTCAAGGCTACTTCTAACAGTACTCGCATAGCTAATACTGCCTCGCCCACTTCAGACTCAGCATCTGGTCAACCAACCGAAAGTGGTCCCTCAAGCACAGGTGGCGCAGAAAAACTGAGCATGGATGTTGTGGGATTGGGTGCGATGGGTATGCTGGGTGCTATGCTCGCGCTGTAAAGAGCGTGACATGCGACAATTTCGCATTGATGAAGGTTCTCGAGCGGTAATGTGCATGATGGTGATATTCGGGTGGTAATTTGCATTTGCATGGCGCTTCGAGAGCGCATACGGGAACTGCGTGATACTCTTGGGCTCGACGGAACTGGAATCTTAAGAGTGAGCAACGAGATTCTGTGGCAGATATCGCGCGATAGTAAGAGCGAAGCATATATCTCCCCGATCGACCTCAGACAAGAGATCTCTGAGATTCAGGCCCCATTCCAAGGACGAGGATCTGATAAACGTTAGCCTTCGTGTCGGATTACATGCATCAAAGATGTAGGTGAACGGCCACAGCGTCGTCGAAACCTCCGCCCTCGTATGTGAGGTCCTGACACTGTGCCGTGGGTAGAGAATACAGGCTCATAGTACGAACGGACGGTCGGTCTATCGATTCCGCTCAAACCCCCGTGGAGCTCCGCGATTGACCCCGCCCACCCACACAGGCGCATAAATTTTGTCAGCAGCAACTACTTCACACACTGCACCGTCCACATGGCTAACGCTAACACCAATCCTCTTATCCTCTGTTTGACCTCCGGAATTTCTCCTCGACCTTGACTACCTAGTTACAGACCGAATCTATTACTACAAATTGTCGAGCATGTTGATTTATGCGTGACTTGTGCAGCAAGAGCTGCACAAAGTAGCGTCAACGAGGACTTTCAGTTACAGAATGAGCGATCATGGATGGCCTAGCCCCTACAGTGTGGGTGTACAAGGTATCACATACTGGAGTGTTTCACGAAGCGGATAAGTACGACAGCGCCAGCTTGCGAGTGCTGAAGCGCTTAGCCGCATACATGCATAGGCTGCATCACCGACTCTCATTGGCCAAGACTGGACATACGCTCACGTGACTTGTATCGAGAATACAATTACCGACGCTTTCAGCCTCACTTCTAGCAAAGGGTAACGAGATAACAAGGAAGACGCATAGCGAACGACACTTCATACCCGTCGCCAGTGCCCGGAATGCCTGTCTAACAGAATCTTCTGCATATAGATGAACGCCTTAGCTGAGCAATATCATTGAATCGGTAGCCTGGCGATCGACAGTATTATCCTCTTCACACATGGTAATCCTACCGCGGTGGGCCTTTCCTCCATACTAGAAATCTTTATGGAATCGTATCCTGCATCTCACGAGGTCGTTAGCCGGCGACAAGGTTGGCTACATAAATTCCGCGGTCTGACGAATCGTGGATCTTATAGACATGGAGTCTCGCCGGACGTCTTGCCTACCAGAGGCTACAATTACATGCCTCTGGATCCTGCGAAGAAGCAGATACGGTTACTCCAGCTGCAGCGCCAATGGAGATCTACTTTATCTAGGCGACCGCTGCGCTTCGAAATGATAATCACATCCATTTCTGACGGAAAAGTTATGCCCTATCATGCGATTTCCTACGCATGGCGCGAGGTCACTGGGTATAGCATGGTTGTCATTGACGGAATGGACGTGCGTGTTCCTTCAAGCGCTGAGCAAGCGCTACGAGGAGTCGTGGAAGGCTTTCGGGTCAACAAATTAGGCAGGACGTTGCCGATCTGGATAGATGCTATTTGTATCCATCAAGATGATGTTGGTGAGAAGTCGCATCAGGTTGCTATGATGGGCGACGTCTTCAGCAAGGCCGAAATGGTGCTTGTGTGGTGGGGCCATGCAGACGCGAGCACGAAAGCTGTGTTCAAATCCCTCCACATGCTCTACGACGATTGCTTCAAATGGATAAGGAGCAGCGACGAGCTACGAGAGAACGACAGCTTGCCCCAGGAGCACAAGGAACTTCTGCCATACTGGGACACAGAACTGCCCCTAGGTTGCGAACTGGGCGAGATACTGTCCTTACTTCGAAGCACATGGTTTGGCAGACTCTGGGTCGTGCAAGAGATCGCGCTCGCGAGGCAGACACATTGCTTTTGTGGCTCGTACTCCATGGCTTGGATGAAGTTCTCCATGGCTTGGAGGTGGGTATGGCACCGCCTTGAATCCTTCCTACCCAAAGACCCTGATCTACTGGAGGACTTCATGTTGCTGTATTTGATCGAAACGTTATGCAGCATCACGGACTCGACACGCAACCGAGATATGGTTGAAATACTACTCTTGAACCTGACCTTTGCGAGCAGCAATCCACATGATAGGATTTTTGCCATCCAAGGTCTGTTGGCTTCTGGAGGTATGGTTATAAGTCCCGACTATCGACTGAGACTCGTAGATGTCTACGGTGATGCTACATACCGTGCTATGTCCATGATCGAGGATTTTGATGCTTCATTAATGACCAAGGTCAGAGTTCTCGATGCTTTGACACTCGCAGCAGTCACTTCTTGCACTCGTCAACGTTCGACATCGATATGGCCGTCTTGGGTGCCGCATTACGACGACCTTGGTTCGCCTGGTGATTATTTACGAGTCATTTCAATAGCACCAGGCTCTTCCCTGGCAGACAATGGCTCGCCAGCGCGCCTGTTACGATCAGCTAAAGGCGACCGCCTCTACTTGGATGGTATAATCGTGGGCAAAGTGGCTTGCTATATGGCCTTGAGTCGGGAAACTGGGCTGGATGTGCATGACAAGCCATATGATGATGTTAGTCCTGACGTCGTACACTGCATTACAGAGCTCTTTCGGTCTAACCTAGTATACTCAATCCACGCAGAGTGGTCGAACGAGAGAATTGCCGCAGTCGCTGCGGCCATACCCGAAATGAGCGATACCGAAGATGCCACACGAAACTTCGCCGCGCTTGTTCTCGCTGCCAAAAAGACATCACCGCTGCTCGAAGGTCTTCCATCTGACCAGCTTCTGAAGGACTGTGGTGCCGATGATGGCGACGCTGAAGTATCTGCGCGCGTGCTTGAGCTGTTTCTCGGATGCTGCAGTGCCGTCCGGTTAGAAGATGGCATGTTTTGCCGGTGTACTAGTGGCGTGGCGGAGGGGGATTTTATCTGCATACTATTCGGCGGAGACATTCCGTTCGTGATGCGATCCAAGGGCGAGCAGTGGCAGCTCTGTGGGATAGCAAACGTACCTGGCATCATGAATGTATGCAGCATCCAGGCTCTGATGGCGCGTCCGCCGAAACTGATGATGAGTGACAGGGCGAATACATAGAACGGCTCCAAGACGAGGGACGGCTCGAAGCAGAGACTCGGACTTTTGAGATCATCTGATGGAGACTCTTACCTCGGATTCAGTCCCGTAAAAGACCTTCGTGTGCTTGAGCATCCTCAGCATATCAGACCAGCACCAGTATTATCGAAGCTCGTTATTTCGAGGACTCGATCGAAAAGTGCGCAGAACGTCTTGCATCCATCAGGGTTTTAATGGACACGGCTCTTTTCCAGACTCTCTCATGCTGCGCCATTGGAACCTCTGAGTCCAGCACGTCCGACAACTAACCCCCACGGGTATCCAGATTCTCCATCATCACTGGTCCGTACGCAACCTCAGCTTTCTCCAGAAGAGACTCAAGAAGAGCAGATGGCTAGCTTGAAGTATTTACTCTTGGAATCCGTGTCGGGGTAACACGTGGTACCCGTTACGCTGCAAATCTTATCCTGCGTACAGACCATGCAGTCAGCTTGGCGAATGCCTCCTCGTCGCTCGTTTTGTACATGGCGAGAAGCTTACAGCTCGGCAAGCATATTCCTTCCCCTTATCGCCGCCGGTTCCCTTGCAATTGCCCGTGAATCCCATCACATGTTCGCATTCCTGTGATGTGGGTCAGCGATCTCGCGGGACCTGCCTCAGGCTAGGCGGGTCTACTTACCCAACCCGCAAAGGCGTATGAAGCCATGGAGAGCAGACTTATCAGCAGCGTGAGTCTCATGACTGTTTTTTCTTGGCTTGATGTGAAGTTTGGAATCAGTCGATGTAACGGGAGCACTTGCGACAATATATAATGGCGAGCGCCAAGCGTCAAGGCTTCGTTCTTCGCTACGAGTCGTGAAACTGGTGCTTACCTCGCAATTAAGGACGGGTCTCTCCTTGAAACGAACAGAGTCGCGAGTAGTCTCACCACTGCTGTGTTCCACAGGCAGGATAGGCCAGGCTAGAGAATATGGCCTGCCAGGGATAACCCTGAACAAGTCTTAGATCAAGGCTTGTTCGCAGGCTAACAGGCCAGACAGGCCAGGTCAGTAACTCTGGCCTGGCCTGGGCTTGTCTTGGCGCAGGTCTGCCCACTTCGGTCACAACTTGGTAAGCTGATAGGCGCAAGCATCTGCGAAATCAGTCGATCGGCATAGACCGACGATGGCTTTGACCGAAGTGTCCTCATGGCCTGCCATCACTCCTTGAAGTCGTCTAGATCCGCATCGGCCAACAGTGGTCGCACTAAGCGCAACGCAATGGCAGCCCGACCTTGCAAATGTACCACTGCACCCTAGCCAAGGGGGGTTGTCTCACTCTCGAAGAGGTTCCTTGCACGAACGAGAGCAGCTTCTCCCGCTATGCACCAGGCTACAAATAACACGTGCTCCGGGGTCGTTCTTGGTCCATACCTACGTTCCTTGATGCATGTCCACCCGACACGCTTTGTTCTCATGGTTGCCGAATCTTCAAACGCCTTCGATCATAAAATACTGCAGCGCATGGCTCACGGACGACAACTAGATCCAAGAAGTTCCTTCAGTCGGGGTATCGTGCTATAAAAAAGATCCGCAAGAAGACTAACGAGTGCTTGATCACCCATCAAAGCCGTTCGGACTCCTGCCACCATCTTGACCATTATCAGTGCCCTCGTGAGGCTTACTCCTTACGCCGCTCCATCAAACTCCGCTTGTCGCCCAAAAAGCTCCCATCCATTTGTGAAGCCCTCCTAGTCATGCTTTCTCTCATTAGTCTGATGCTCCTCCTCAACGGCGGTCGGTTCTTCGTCATCACCATCTCTCCAATCACTATCTCCGCGACTGAGCGACAAAACCGTTCCTCCTCCTGTGCTCGCCTGACGAAGAAGTGAAGGCGTGTTAGCAGGAGTGCCAATGCTGCCAGGTATACTACCATTCCGGCCATGGTGGCTGCTCTCTGCATTGTACTTTGCGTCCATGCTTCGCAGGCTGGCAACATCGCTGGTGTTCAGGGAGCGGTTGTCGAGCTCTGATCGTGGATAAATGCCGGTGATGGACCTCGCGTCATCCTTGAGGTTCGTGATTGATCGAAGTGACTTGGTATCGGCACCTCCAGGCTTGGCGTAATAGGAGTTTCGTTCTGAAGAGGGCGGCACGGGCGAAACCATGTTCTCACGCAGGCCGGACGAGGAGTAGACGCTAGCACGTTCTGCGGCGGCGGTGCCAGTGAGACCACTGTAGGAGTGGCGCGGCGCATCACCCTGCACGTTGCTGCTCAGAACACTGAGTGGCAGAGACTCCCGCGATCCGCCGAAAACAGAGTTGGGAGCAAGCGCTCGAACAGAGGCATCAGTATCCATGCTTCTGCGGCGGCGCTTCGATGAAGATGCAAGCGTCAAGATACTGGCATTGTCGCTCAGCAAGTTGTTTGCGGTGGCAGAGTTGTAGGTATTCGGCGTGTTGGAGTCGTTGTGCAAGTGACGAGGTATCGCGGATGCAGTACCAGCCAAGACAGAAGCCGCAGATGGTGAGACGGGGTACTGATGGCTAAAGGCACTTCCTATAGGCTGATTGTTGCTGTGATGCGCATAGTTGTTCCCGGAACCAATCTGATTTGCTAGTGTGTTTTGTGACTGGATCGTAGTCAACGTCGTCGCAAGAGAGCGGTCGCTTTGATTCGGCGAGCTGAAAGTGCTATTTGCGCCAGCTCCGTCGATGCTGCTCAAAGCTCCGGCACCAGTCGTCGTGGTAGCAGCCCGACTTTGACCGGCATCGCTATTGACAGTCTCTGGGTTGGTAGCCAAGGTAGGTGCACCGCTCTTATTGCTATTGCTGGGTCCTTCACGATCTTGACCAGCGCATGCGGGAAGTGACGCAAAGGAGCTATCATACGTTTGCCGTGGCGAATCTCCAAATGATGGCTGACTTGCCTGCTCTTGCGGTTGTAGGTTTCCCGACTGTGGGTATGGATTGTTCTTAACACTCTTCTTATTCTTCAGCGCAATCCCTCCATTGGACTTCTTGCCGCTCTTTTGCTTTTCCGAGTCGTTCGTCTTGATGCCCAGCTTGCGGATGAAGTTTGCGAACGGCTTTTTCTTAATCGGATGCTCTATTGACCACATATCAGCTGAGTTGGCTCGATCGCACAGGGTCAAGGAGATATATCTCACCAGCAGGTCGAGCGACTTGTGCAGTAGCCATGCTTGCAATGAGAAGCCTGGAATGTCTGGAGCCTCGGCGAAGCGCAGATCCGCAAGCAGTGAGAAATCGATCGGAAGTGATAAGGCAGCCAGCAACTCGGTGTCGGCGGGTGTGCAAATACAAGAACAGCAGCAATTGCGGCCAGGACAGGCTTTTAGCTGAACAGCTCCTTCCAGGCAAACCCCTTCTCCAGCTCTTCTGTAACGGGGATGAGACGGACTCGAGACTGATAGGGAGGAGTTATGCGTCCTCAGTCGGCAGATCTCCTGGCAAAGTATGAAGTCGGGTCAGAAGAGTTAGACAGATGAGTTCCAAAGCTGATGCTGTACAATTCACGAAGCTGCAATTGATGATTGTGGAATATACGCGGGCATCAGAGGTGCACGTGTATTAGCGTTGGGTAGACCACGAAAAGGACCCTGCGTCTGACGCATCGTGCCGAGCTTGCTGCGAAGCTTAATTCCACGTGTGCGAACACAAACCCTGTTATCGGCAACAGATCGCTGTCGAGTGTCGACACTGCATCAGCATCAGAAGCAAGACTTCGAGGTCGATCACAACAGGGACAAGCCCGCTTCTCAGTCCACCGAACTCCGGTGCAAACGTGTCTGACCTCCACTGAACCTTGAGTTGGCTTCGGACTCAGCATCTCAAGGCAGTGGCTCCTCCCCTTGCAACCTAACGACAGCATCATTAGCCAAATGTTAGTACCGAGTTGGCTACAATGTCATCGGAAAAGGAAGAGAATGCCACCTTGAATGATATCTCGACTCCGGCAACATCGTCCATCTCCCTGGAGCGCGCCAGTCCCGGACGCATATTGCCACTCGATCCAGATACTATTTCACAAATACATTCCTCGAAGCATATCACCAGCCTACAAACTGTTGTTCTAGGTCTCCTGGAGAACAGTCTTGATGCTGGATCCACACAAGTGGACATTGCTATCAATTGGCGACGAGGCGACTGTCATGTCCACGATAACGGGAATGGTATCCCAAGCACAGAATTTGCCGAAACCGGCGGTCTCGGCAGGATGTATTGCACTTCGAAACGTGCTCCTGCCGGATGTCACGTCGAGTCGACTGAAGACAGCCATGGCTCAACAGGAACATTTTTGGCCGAACTTGCCGCCATGTCGTACCTGACCATCACCTCAATGCAAAATCGAGACCACGATTCGTCCGTCTTGTCTCTCCATCACGGCAAAGTCATCGCTCGTGTCGCAAGATTCAACGATGGCAATAGCACAGCACGGCTTCATGGCACTAACATAAGCGTTCGAGACCTGTTCGGCAACATGCCTGTGCGAATTAAGCAGCGTGCTCTGGCTCGAGAGACGGTAGGCAGCGACGAGAAAGCTTGGCAAAGTATCAAGCGTGGCATCGTTGCGCTGCTCCTCGCTTGGCCGACTCCTTGCTCGGTGAAACTTCGGGATGCCACCGGGCTTCGTAAGATGGAGCATATCGCTGGCTACCATCCCAATGTTTCGACAGCACTTACAGAGAAGGGCCTGAATCAGCTGAGAGCCAAGCGGGCCAAATTCGACTTACGCGACAGTATGCCGATTCTCTTTCAGACAGGTCTTGCTCCGCACGATAGCGTTCTCAGATGGGTTCCGCTCTCTGCATCAACGCCGGCCGTGACTCTCAAAGGCTTGATATGCCTAGACCCTGTCGCATCCAAACTCTGTCAATTCCTTTCGATTGGTACACACCCATGCGGCGTAGACAGTGGTAATAATGAATTGCACGATGCTGTCAACAAGGTATTCGCAAATAGCAGCTTTGGCCTGGTGGAAAGTCGTCCAGAGAGTACCCATGAAACCGGTCAAGAGAGAGTGCGCACCGAATCCGTAGGTAAGCAATTACAGCTGCAGAAAAGCGTCGATCGGCATCCGATGTACTGCATGCAGCTTGCGTTTCGACAGCGAGACCCGAGCAGCATTGCCGCCACTGGTGCACTCAATGATTCGACGCTCAAGGCGCTCTCGGATGTGCTGGAGACAGCAGTCACGACTTGGCTGGACCACCATGGGTTTCGGCCAAGGAAGCGTAAGAGACGTTGTAACCAAGAACAGCAATCGCCGTCAGCGGCGACTCGCTCTTCATCGCGTCCACGCACCGCACGAGGTGACAATCCTTCATCGATAGCGAACAGTGCTGCGCATAATGCGTCTCCCTCAAAGTCCATTGACAGAAATACTTCCGCAACCCACAAGCGAAGGAAGATTATCGACTTGTCAACCGATGATCAGCGCAGGAGTGGAACACATGGTTCACTGCAAGATCACGAAGCAGACCCAATGTTGCAAAGCCATATGAGGTCTGGAAGAAAAGAAATAGGATCGATGAGCTCTCATGCATTAGAGACTTTCATATTCTCAAGCAGTGCCGCCTTTCGCGAGCCTAGTACTCCCCAATCTGCTACTGCTGCCTCTCAGACAGAGGGCGGTAAGAGTTCGAGAAAAAGCTTAACGGCACGACCCCTCCATACTACTTGCAAGATTATCATCGAGAATGAAAAGGCAGCCAACAGTAGTATCTACCAGACGACCGGTCGGGACTCGCAATCGCTTGGACTTTCCCGCCGAAAAAGCGCGAGGCTTCAGGACGCCCCGACCAGTGACGATTTTGGTGCTGGTGATGATGCTGCCATGGTTGCCGCTGTAGAGCATGCCGAGAGTTTTGAAGTTGAGGGTGCTCACTCTTCACGAGGCATTCCGGGTTACGACGACATTGTGACCTGGAAGGATCCTACCAGCAATCACATCTATCGTGTCAACTCTAGAACAGGGGTGGTCCTGCCAGCTGACCCCGCTGATGAGAATCTAAAGTTGACACTCGACTACCGACAAAATAACAGGCATCGAGCAGGAATTGACACAGCACTCACATCTACTGGCAAGCCGCTCAGTCTATCCCGGAGAGCTGCTATCGCGTTGAACGAAGACACCGGACAATGTCAATCCTATACAGATAGCAAATGGTTGCCAGGCTTCCTCAAACAGTGGAACAACCCTATCTTCGTTGCGCGTGACGAAGATTCGATACCAGTCGCTTCCCTCGACGGCCCAGGCATTGTCGAAAACGACGACAGTGAGTTTTGTCGCGCTCCTAGAACTTCATGTCACCGACATGCTCTTCGAGCTCGTGAGAATGCTACCATTACAAAGCTGTCTAGGAAAGCGCTGAAGCGCGCTGAAGTCATTGCCCAGGTTGATCGAAAGTACATATTGTGTAAGATGCCTTCAACAGTGGCTGATGATGTCGAGGCATTGCAACTTACCTCACAAACGCTTTTGCTCATCGATCAGCACGCGGCGTCAGAACGCGTCATTCTTGAAGACTTGCTTGCCTCATTTTTCGTCAAGCCGGCAGATGCGTCTGTGTCATCGTCGTCGCATTCCCAACCATACTCGCCCTGCGCTGCGACAACGAAGCTTGAGACCGACACCACGAAACGTAGAAGCCTACGCTTCGAGATCTCCCTCCGGGAATACAACCTCTTCATCCAGTACAAGCAACACTTCGATCTTTTCGGCATCTATTATGACGCCATAGCTACGCAACCCGGCAGGAATGGCTACCACTCCACGAAGTCCGCGAAGCAAGAATATCGCTTACTCGTGACACATCTGCCGACCGCCATTGCAGAGCGCTGCAGTCTACAGCCTACGAATTGCATCGACCTTCTCCGGTCTGAGGTATGGAGCCTGCACGATGGTAAAACGAATGCGATCGGTAATCTGCCGGCGCTGAAAGCGGGAGAACCGAGCTGGGTTACAGTCCTCCCATTATTGCCAAAGAAGTTGAAGAGCATGATTCAGAGCAGAAGCTGTAGGAGTGCGATCATGTTCAATGATATCTTGACCAGGCAGGAATGTCAGAGTTTGGTGCGGAAATTAGCGAGATGTACTTTCCCGTTTGTGTGTGCCCACGGAAGAGTCAGTATGGTGCCGCTCGTGGAGGTGCCGAAGGCCGGCGAAGGCGGATGCGGGTTCGGGACTGGAATCGATGGGATCACAAGGAAGGCGAGTATCTTTAGAAGGCCGAGAAGCGAAGGTCCAGAAGATCTCATGGATGACCGAGAGCAGATCTGCGGAGCGAATGCACTCAAGAAGTGGATGCACGAAAGAAGCGTTGCAGATTCGAGTCGCGTGCGAGATGCTGTGGCAGACTTGCGAGAAGCTGACCATTCTGCGACTTAAAAACATTGGAAAAGCTTAGACTTGTATGGCGACTGCTAGTATGTATATACGATACCTTTTGACAGCACAATGCTGTTCATCGAGTAATGTTCCGCTCAGCCGCGAAGCACGCATGTAGGCATGGCACGGACTCCACATTGCTGCGTGTGCGGCAAAGCCCCGCTGTCGGATGGATCGACATAGACCTCATGGATGAGATACAGCTGGGCTTCCAGATGATCTTTGCTTTCCATTGTGACATAGGAAGCATAGGACATACATAGCATACTTAGGACTAGCCGCGATGGTACAGAAGCCTGCATACGTTCCGCCAGCCGACTTGCGAACACCTCTCGAAGACTTTCGGGATTACATTGCGATCCAACACAATGTGTCTATCAGTGCGTGCTTTATGCTGTTCGGGATTTACTGCACCTGATGCGGCCGGGCTGATCAGAAAATCAAGATACATACTGGGACTTGCATGACTTCTCTGTGAATCGTATGAACGACTTTTGGATGTCATTTTGGAAGTTCGGTGAAATCAAGGCCTCAAAACAGCCTACCAAGATATGTCGGGCATCCCTGTATTCATGTTTGTGATCTGACATCGGCAATACGCAGTAGACGAGAGCATCTCTATAGACAAGTTTCCGAAGTTCTTTGAGGATGCCAGGCTCAATTGGGCTGAGAATTTGCTATGTGGCAACGATCATGACTTGATGATTACGAGCCTTAACGAGACCACATTACAGTCGCCAGAGAAGTACACATGGGGTCAGATGAAAAGCCTTGTCGCAACTTATGCAGGTGCACTCCGGCGAGCAGGCCTTACAAAAGGCGATTACATGGTTTGTATGGCTGTACACATTGTCCTTTTCGACGTCCACTGCTGACACTTGCTAGCTATTGGCAGCAATTGCGCTAGAGCATTGGCTATACTTCTAGCATCTGCCTCCATCGGCGTGGTCATTGCGAATTTTGCAACCGACATTGGAGAGAAAGCGCTGAACGACCGTCTGGATCAATTGCGACCTAAGCTCATCATCGCAGAGACGGAATACTCGTATAACGGCAAGATCAATAACATCGAAGACAAAATCACGTCGTGTTACAAGACTACAGCGGGCAAGTCAAAATGCTCACTTGTTATCATTGGACCAGACAGCAGAGTATCCGCCAAGCACAGCACATTCGAGGCATTCATCAGCAAGTCCAACTCTGCCACATTGATGTTCGAACAGCTCCCATTTAGTCATCCATGCATCGTAATGTTTTCATCTGGCACGACCGGTCCTCCAAAGGGAATGGTCCACGGTCATGGCGGGCTCACATTGAACGGCAAGAAACAATTCCTCCTACACAACGCCCTTGGCCCGCAAGACGTGCATTCGCACTTCAGCAACATCGGCTGGACGCTTTGGAATATCTCGATCGGTGCCCTGCTCTGCAAATGCCCTATGGTCTTATATGACGGCAGTCCTTTCTACCCCACACCTAAGAAGCTGCTCGAGGTATTGATTGGAGAACACGGCGTGACAGGATTCGGTGCTGGTCCGCGGTACTATCAGGAGTTACAGAAGCTGAATGTGATACCCAGAGAAATTAAGGGATATAAGGTGCATACAATCTACTCGACCGGCGCGGTATTGACTTCAAGCCTGGCGACGTGGCTTATAAAGGCCTTTGGACCCGTTTGCCAATTCCAGATCTCAGGCGGAACAGAACTTTGCGGCAACTTCATGGCTGGGACCAGGAGTCTACCGAGCTACCCTGGAGAGTGTACAGTAAAGGAACTTGGTATGGATGTCGATGTGTTCACCGCGGAAGGAACAAGCGCGCCCGAAGGAGAAAGAGGAGAATTGGTATGCAAAAAGCCGTTTCCGAATATGCCGGTCATGTTCCTGAATGATCCTGACAAGAAGAGATATCATGCTGCGTACTTTGAAGAATATCCAGGGGTCTGGACCCATGGAGATTTCATGATGGTTAATCCTGAGACGAAAGGTGTTTACGTGCTAGGACGAAGTGATGGCGTACTCAATCCAAGTGGCGTGCGCTTTGGCAGCGCAGAGATGTATACAGTGCTCGACTCGCCCACCATCAAGCCTTCGGTGGCGGATGCGCTCGTCGTGGGACAGCAGAGACAGGACAAGAAGTACACCGACTCGACCGAGCAAGTCATCTTGTTCTTGAAGTGCACGCCCGAAGCGAGCTCCGGCAAGCTAGCACCGAAGAAAGAGCTGGTGGAGAAGGTGAGACAGCAGATTATTAGGGATCTGAGCAGGAGGCACGTGCCACATTACTTCTTTGAGGTAGATGAGATTCCTTATAACGTCAACGGAAAAAAGCTGGAGACTTTAGTGAAGAAAGTGCTTAATGGTGGTCCAGTGGTTCTGAGGAAGCTAAAGATGACGGATGACGAAGCGAGGATGATGAAGAAGTATGTGAGATTTTATGATGTCGAGGAGGTGTCGAAGAGAAGTCAGCAGCCGAAAGCGAAGTTGTGATGTGTCTTGCAAATGCTTCACTATTCTTGTGGGCGCAAGTGGACGTGATGCCTGCAACGTCCTTGAATCACGCGCACGTAAGCAACTTGCAGATACAACGGATCATCGCCTTGACCTGCAGCGCCGTTGGATCCAGACGAGCGCCTGCTGTAGGTTGCGATAGCGTTTGCAGACGCAACGTGTGTGGACGCTTCACAATGCACAATGCTTGCCCGCACGACTCAAACTCGCTTCTTCGAGCCACCGCCGAAGCTTCGTCTGCATTCCATCGGCTGACACTCTTTGCGTTTACCATCTGAGTTGACGGCGGCTCAACTTCAGGAGACCTCTACGACTTGGTTGACGCTGATCCTGGACACGCACAGACTGATCCGCGAAGAAGCTGCCGTCGAACACCACTTTCACTTGCTCGAGCTGGGTTCGGCGGCATCGCAAGGTCTGGCTGAAGCACAAACGCCTTTGTGCCGCCGGCTTGGACGCGTCATCGTTGAATTGGTGAAATCACTCGTGGTCAGTATATATTAGCAACGAGGTCGTGCAGCTTGAAATCCATAAGTATGTTCATGACCATTCTCGCGCCAGGTCAAAGTTTGAGTGTCGAGCTGGACTGTGACTAAAGGTCCGGTGGGGAGATCAGGAGTTCATGTAAAGTTGCGTATGGCTGCTGCTCAGAAAGGTCAATTGATACGAGAGGGCATTGATGGCCGGCTACAATATACATTTCAGTATCGCTCACGCCCAGCCTTGGCGCATAATATTCGTCGTCTGCTTCTGGGATTGGCGTGATCTCAACGATCCCGTCACTGCGTCAGCGACCAGACCAAGTTGATATTAGGAACGGGCTCACAGCGCTCGAGACAGCGAACATCGGTCACTCTGGTTGTAGTGCAAAGAAATCAGACCGTTAGGTCTCTCTCAGCGTCGCAACATCTACAGTAACACCGGCAGCCCGTATGTTCGAGAAGTATATGTCTACTTCGATTTCCAGCGGGTATTCCAAGATCTTGGCGCCGGACGCGATTAGAGCTGCCTAATACGCCGTTGCTTTCACCTGGTGATACCCTGGCCTCGTATAGCCTCTGTCTTTCACGGATCTTCTGAAGACCTTCGTCGTTCGTAATCATTCTGTTCAAGGGGAAAAGAAGTGCAAAACCCCGAAGATTGAGGGCTTTGTGCTACAAATACCGCTCGAATCGTGGGTCCATACCAGGGTCGATACAGCTTTCGATTATTACAGGTCATCGGAAGCACGAGCCTTGTGGCACTTCACGCACTTTGCACAACATTGTTTTCTTTGTATCTCGAGGAGTGCGTAGCAGGTATAATTAGGCAAATCGTATTGGGCGGCGCATCAATCTACAGCCATGCATCTCGTGCTAGCCATGTTCAAGCACCACCACTTCGCAGATATTATTCTCCACCTCAAGCTCATAGCTTTCTGCGTCACAATGCCGCCGTGAGACTTGATATCCGGCAGCTTAAAGATTTGGATTTCATCACCCATTTGTATCACATTCTGCTCGACATATCCTCGCGGATCTGCTTCAGTGGTTCCAGATGCTCGTTAAAGGACATATTTGGCTCATTGACGAGAAGATTGTGGTGCTCCCAGCCTGGTGCGAAGTGGCTTCAGCCAGACGAATAGAGCGAGAAGTCTCTGTTGTTCGTGGCAGCAACGCTGGTACGGGATAGGGCTTCGATCGTGTCTGCTTGCGTCCTGATGATTCCAGAGTCATGGCCGTTGCTCTGCTCAGCGTTTCTCTGTCCGGACTCAGCCGTCTCGCCATGTATGAGGTCCATCTCGATGGCTTTTGCCTCAAGCGCTTTGCGCATCTCTGACTTGCTAGCCATGTCACTGCCGATGTTCCAAAATTGATATAAAGCACGTGAATTCCGTTCGCGATGAGGCAGGTTGGCATATGCAGGGCCCATCAAGCATGATGCTGAGCTTTAAGCTTCGATTGAAACACAGTCCAACAGGCATCTTCAAACGATTGTGCATCCTTTACACCACTATTTCCCTAATTGATACCATGATATAGCCACGGCCTGGCTAGGCTTGATATCTTATAGGGCCGCGAACACTGCTGCCATAGTCAGTGCACCGCTGACGGTGACCTCTTGCAAGGACCGGTGTACCTTGTGCTACTGCAAAGAGGCGTGTGCTTTACTTAAGTACCATGGCTTCAGTCGCAGCCGACATTGCTCGAACCTGGGACAGAAGATGAGGAGCCATGTGCAATACTTAGATTCACGCTGATCCATGAAAAACCTTCGATTAGTATCGCAATGTGCCCTCTTATACGGGAGTGCTCCCTCTTCGACCAGAATTAGGTTATGTATAGTGACTCCTGTTAGACAGGCTGGAAATGATTCGTCAAGCGGCTTGTACTCGCGAAAAGTCATTGTGCTTGTGTGATCAGATTGTCACTTGAGTTTGTCTTTACTTTCGCGGCAGATGCAACATCGATCCCGGACACTCCTGATGTCGACGTTAGCAATCTCCTTCTCAGGCAATTCGTTTCAGAACCCATCACTCAACCTAGATGGCCATATTCGACTTGGCAATAGGCTTCATTTAATGCTCTCTGTTATCGTAATCGTACACTGGTTTCATCTAGCAGCTTCGTGAAAGCCATAGCTGAGCGTAATCCTCTGTGGCTGAATAAAGCTATAACGCCGTCGCTATGCATCCTGTTTCTCGAACCAACACTAACGTTAATACTGTCTCCTGACTCATAGCTTAGGCTTTGCAGTCGATCCGTTGCCGTTTGCAGTGGCGCTTGCATCCTTGTTCAGCTCGACTCTACCGTTACCTTGACTTTCGCCGAAGAAAATGACCTGTACTGTCAAATCGTCTCGGTATCTGCGGCTGTATGGCGACGGGAGAGTCAATAGGGCACTGAGCATGTCGCTGTCCTTGCCGCCGAGTGCATTTCGCACAAGATGTGTTGCAGCATTCTTGTCCTCTACAACGAATCGCTGATCTCCGCCTGGTACGCCCCATTGCTGTTGACGTATTGGCGCACGTTGACCCTGGCTGCCGCCCTGGTCGTGGTGCTCGATCGGGAGATTCGATGACTTCTGACTGCTGAACCATGACGAAAGCCAGTTGTTGCTGGTGCTGACGTTCTTCGTCGTCGCCTGGGTCTCAAGCCACTGGCCAACCAGGCCAACGACTTCCTCGTTCGTGAGCATCTCCCACAGACCATCAGTCGCCATGACCAAAAAGTCGCCATTGGCTGGCTCGATCTTGGTCCTAGTGATGACTGGTTCAGCTGTAACATATGGTGGAGTTTTCAGATACTTGGATGGATTCCGCCCGAAGAAATTTCGCTTCATTTTCTCTTGTGTCTCCGCCGACCACTTGTAGATCGCATCACCAAATGCTCGACTGGGCTCCAGACCACCAAGAATTCGCCCGTTCATGGTCACGTATGGCTCATTCGGATGCTCTGCTCGTAATCGTGCATCTTCTGATGGTGTGCCACCAGTCTGATCAACACTAAGTGCCGTGGCGGTCCACTTGCCGCTGCTTCCTCTTCGCCCAAGTACTGCACGACTATCACCCGTACATGCTACGCGCAGCTCTTTTGCCCGGCTGTCGTAGAAAGAGAGAAGTGCGCAAGATCCAGAAAGTGCAGGCGACAGGATCTCGGCTGCGACTACCTTTGATTGTGCTTTGAGCACTTTGGCGACTGAATCGTGCACAATCTCATTGTCAAGCTTTACGAAGCCTTTCTTGATTGCCGCATCAACGGAGTCAGCAGTCGGAAACGTAAGCTTCGGGTCTTGCAGGGCCGACTTGTAGGTCGTGTTTAGCTCTCGTGCCACGTAGGAAACAAGCGTCTGTCGTAGCTTCGCGGACGTAGTCCAGCCAGAATGTCCATCGAAGACACCCCAAAACATCCAGTCCTGGCTCAACTTGCCGTCTGCTGCTGCAGCAGTGGTATTCGGCACTTCGACGATCTTCTCGACATGATCGTCCTCTATCGGGTCGTTGCTTGGAATTTGAACCACATCGTATCTCACAACGCCCTCGCCTCTTCCTACTAGGTAGCTCTCTTCGTTGGTCCTGAGCTTGGCACTTGCTTGCTCTGGGCTGAGCATCTCAAGCACTTTCCGTCCCGAGTTGTCCGTTTCCTTGCTGATAACCTGATCTGCCGGTATCTGCGCGGTGAATAGCTGACCTTGCTCAACGATTAAAGCCTTCCTGACAGCTTCAGGCACAGCCTCCTGTTCAATCGGTACACCTGCTGGCACGGTCGAAGGCGTATGTGTTTGTGACGTCGTGGCGGTCGAATATGACCTACTCCCGCTCAGTGCATCAGAAACAGGCGAGACATCTGCTGCAGCCTTTGACTGCTGCTGTCGTTCCCATCCGTAGTAAATTGCGGATGCGCCAACACCCAGCGCGAGTGGTACTGATATACGTCGCGACAGACGCATGGACGATTGCAGAGGCTGGATATTGCGACTGCCTATCGCACGTTGGAAGACTGCATGGTGAGGCCCGTTAATCCGAAGCGATTTGAGCGCTTTGCGAGGTATTGGACGGCGAAAGGTGCGCAGATTCTGAATTATCGCGCGGCGCATCGAAACTGTCGCCTACGCGCAGGCGGTCATGAGCGAAGAATATGAAAGTGACCGATGAGTCGGAATGTCTAGGAGGTTGATGATGATGCACGCGGACAGAGCTTATATTAGAGCAAGTGCACTGTCGTGATTGGCTAATTTGCCGAAGCACACACGAACTTGTGTACTCCCAAATTCTGCAATTGCGCTTCTTGCCTTTTGAAGATCAGCGACGAAGTCGGATTACTATTGCCAAACGACCATACTCGAACCCTCCAATCCTCCTTTACGACCGTCGCGATGTCCACCAAGACCAAGCCTTCGAAGCAGGCTGGCGGCAAGACCGGTGGTCGTAGCGCCATCGAAGATGTCGTTGCCCGCGAATACACGATCCATCTGCACAAGAGAGTACGTTCAGTTTAATGAAGTCCACGGATGGTACACCACATAGCATGTCTATGGTTGTGCATCGGGCGGAAGACTGAAGACAAGAGCATAAAGTAATCTGACATGTTGGACAACAGGTCCACGGTGTGGCTTTCAAGAAGAGAGCTCCTCGTGCCATCAAGGAGATCCGTGACTTTGCTGTAAAGGCAATGGTATGTACAAAACATTATCATCGTATTTCAGTAGCTGGCTCCTGAGCTCTCCATGTCACAATGCTAATCCACCTTCTGATAGGGCACCTCGGACGTCCGCCTCGACCCACAGTTGAACAAGAAAGTCTGGGAATCTGGCATCAAGGGCGTTCCTTTCCGTCTCCGGGTGCGCATCAGCCGTAAGCGTAACGATGAGGAGGGTGCCAAGGAAAAGCTCTACTCCTACGTTCAGGCCGTCAACGTCAAGAACCCGAAGGGTCTCGTAACCGCCCTGGTCGACGAGTCGCAACAATGAACAGCCGACACAACAGGCATGACATAAAAGGCACAGCATGGCGTTCAGGTGGAGGTAGTTGTTAGCCGCGCCGGCGATGCGCCTGGCTTTATCTTACGACCGAAAGTTACCTTCGTACGTCTCTACGACAAATTGCAAAGCCCCAATCGTCATGCTCATTCTATTCCACACCATTATTTGATCTCGAGCTGTTTCCGTTTTGCCAAGCGTAAGATAGTGACAGCGACTTCTCAGACAGTGGAACTTCTGTATAAAATGTGTTAGTCGTCTTCAAGGCCAATGAAATGACTTCATCGCATAGGTAGCCTAGATCGTCCGTTTGCTCTTCATTTGCCTAACTATGCACTAGTCCGCCGAAAAACGCTCGCGGTCTCAGTTCGGGCCACGACATTGGAGCAGGACGCGAAAACAAATGAAGAAAAGAGCAAGCGAAGAGCAGCAGGTCCATCATTGACATTTGAGACAAGCAGCGTCGTTCTAGGTTGACACGACATATGTTCCAAACAGCTGCACATTTGAGCATTCCAACACAATAGCGCTAGCAGTAATCACTAGGGACTTTTGACGATTCAAAACACGTGGAATACACTGGAATTCATGCGCCACCGTCGAACACTAAAACTCCGAGCTTGACAGGTCAAATGTGCCTTGACAAGAACTTTGTAGAGTCGCACGTCCCATGAAGAGTTCTTAAGTATCCGACTTCGAAGACCACCATGGGCCACCCTTCTTCAAAGACGACATCTGCCGACACGTTCACCAAGCTCTTCTCTCGGATCGACGTCGAGTTCGCTCGCGTCCACCAATGCCGATTACGCTCAGTGGCAGCTTCATATGACCGTTAGCAACATCAGGACGACATCAAGACTAGAGGACGCGATCTGTACAAGAATGAACTCGCAGCCGAAGAGCATTCCTCCAGTCTTTCGCGCCGATAATGTGTCCTCGCAAGCAAAGAGGCTGCAGCGATCTTCTAGCGCGGATGACACGCCTTTTGCCGCAGAAACGAACTACTCAAGAAGACCCATGACAGCAGCATCCGACTTGTATGCCGCAATCTGATTCCGGACCACAATGAGTACCAGCTAGAGGAGCCATTACTTCTAGAGCGATCTGCAACATCTTGACAACGTTTGAAAAGAAAACACCTCGAATTCCTCCAGCAGTGAGATTCGACGGCAGTGCGACTCTCCACAAACGGAACCATCATAGCGCTGCAAGCCGAGCAAGATCTTGATGATGATGCATTCGCGGACTTTACGGGCAGGCGACGACGTGAGGAAATGGGGAGTCGGGGTTTTGTAAATTCGGGCTTGTGCCTGCGGTCTGTTATTGTAAGCAGCACAGGCGTTGCATGTCGATGATTTTCGACCTCGAGGCCTGTAGTTTGGCGAACAGGTTGTGCTTGTTTTGATTTGTTGGCTAGACCACCTTACTGTCATGACATTAAAGCAGAAAGCTGTGACGCCAGTCTTTCTGAACAAGGGTATGACATGTGGTATGCTGATGCAGGACATCCTTGTCAACCAATGACACCGTTTGCGAGTCAGCATGGAACCCCTCACCACCAGAAGAGGCAACATCCTAGTCGATTAAGTGTATCCTTGGTCAAGCTGGCAGAAAATCATTCAGGACTCCTGGGAACATATACTTCCAGCATATAATGACAATCATCATGGTATCCCAAGACCCAGTCATCACAGCTCTGGAGCCAGCTCGCAAGATCCTCTTACAGCAAGTGCTCGATGATCAGCGCCAAAAGCTCCAGCTTAGTGCCGGTTCCACATTACTCACATCCACCGTTCAAGCGGCAGAGACCTTAGCAGAATGGCTATGGGACAGAAATCAGGAAATGCCACGAAGCATTATCGTATCGGGGCACGAGAAGTCCGAGCATGATCCGGCACCTGAATTGCAAAAGGCCGCCAACATTCAGGTCGTCTCACAAGTCCAAGACGAGAGCACAACCCATGCTTTCTCAAACATCGACATTTACAGCCAGCGCGGGACGGCAGATTTGCTCAACGGCCTCCATCGTGCCCTGACTTCCACTGGTGTGGCGGTCATATCCTGCATGAAACGAAACCCGGTAGAAGTCATCATGAAGTCTGTATTCTCCGCAACCGGCCGGCGCAACTCTGTCGGAGGTCGCGAGACAGCAATGGAGGACGAACTGCAGCTCTTGGCCAGCCAGGCTGGTTTCCAGGGTCAAAGTGTGAAGATAGCACAGGAGAACGTTCTGGTTACAGGACTGCCTTTACAAAAGCTGAAGGATGAGGTAGAAAGGGCATTTGACGGCATTCTGGGCCAAAGTGGAGACTCGCATAGCTGGGAGTCTACGTTCGACAGTATGTGGACAAGAGAGGTTGAGAAGAATGGTGGGTTGCTGATCGAGAGCTGGCTCGTGGTGGCGAGGAAGTGAAGGACGTCATACGGCATCGCGAAAGATATTGCGATGCTGCCAACAAGGCACGTACGTGCTGGATGAAGCTCTTGCACAAGATGGGGAGAAGGCCATATGAGTGTTAATCGCGTATGCAGCTGCCAGCTTCGTGAAAGAACAACTTGGAACCACTGTTGTGCCAAGAGCCGCGGCGCATCGGCGAAGATATCCGACGGCACGCGTAGTCTAGAATACCTTCCAGTCTTTAGCTCGCTTGCTTCACCTTGACACTTTCCTTTGATAAAGTGCATTGTGCTCAGCAGTAACACGTAATGTTGCAGTGTACCGGAGGCCATACAATAACGAGGAAGGGAAATCCGGACGATGCGAGGCCGCCAATGACATGCTACACACATCACCCAATGCTGCCAACAGCAAAGGTTTCCCCCAAAGCATCGAATCAGCTGCTGAATCACATACGTGAGATCTACTGCAGCAACTTCAGATGACAGCACATTCGACGGCCTCCTTGTTCCATGAAAGCCTGCCTTTCTGACGCCAAGGCTCAGGTCGCCCACTAGAATCCTGGCGAGTTTCTATGCAGGACCAGTATCTTCACGGATGCAGACATTATTGGACTCCAGGCCAGAGCTAAGAGTCCGATCGATCGCTTGCTGGTCGAAAGATGTGCAGGGTCCATTCGTGTTATACCATTCGTGTTATGGACCCGACAGTCAAATGATTACTGGTCCGAGGATGACATCATATCTCAAGTGTTCAAGGGGGGCAGGCGTAACTGAAAAGTCCCGTGCTCCATGAATCCAGCAAAACATCTTTCACCCTGCCACCAATGGATGACACATCAGAGTGCTGCGTGGACTCATAGATTGTCACAAGGGCTGTGCCATCCTTTGCGATCTCGCATTTGTGCAGATCGGCATCAGCTGCGAAGGTATCAAAGCTCGTGACGTCGAACACGAGCTCATAGTACTTGTCTAATGCAATGCATTGGCCTTGCGCATGCCCTTTGCTCTGCATGCACGCCAAAAGGGTCGAAAACCATCGTCTTTGTATGTCTGCACGGGAACGTGGGTCACGAAAGGAAAGGTACGAGTGGTGTCCACCAGTCTCATTTTCACTCGAGAATACATATGTATGGACTCATGCGGGATCGGTACTTGAGGCTGGCCACAACGTGGAGTGTTGTTTATGGAAAGAGCGCTTCGATTCCACGTTGGCACGCTATGAAGATTGGCGACCAGGTCTTGGGTTCGGAGAAGTGTCGTTATGGTGGTGCATCGCCGTAAAGTCCAGTCTGGTGGAGCGTAGAAAAGGTCTGGTTACCAACATCTGCGGAATCTCCTCGCGTGGCAGACAAGATGAATATTGCGCTCAGAATGCTCAAAGTCATCATGCGCTGATCAGTGAGGTGTCAGTATCGGGAGTATGGATGCTGCCTTAGCGCGAGGAAAGAGTCAAGACGGAGGAAGCGGAAGGCTGACTATATCATGTCCAGCAAAATTAGTACGGGCACGCTCGCACGTGCTGCTCTTTGTCTTGCAGGTCCTGCTAACAGGTGTTTACGACTTACTTGGTCTTCGTGAACGTGTCACTGGACAGCTGCATCTTCTCTGTTTCACACAATGCGAGCCCATAAATAGAGCATTCCAAGACATCAGTACGACCAATCGGCCGGGCAGAGCCGCTCTTGGGCGTCTTGCTGGAGGTAGTGACGGACATGTTTCTGTATCATGACCAGCAATTCAGTACCAGCACACTTGGCCGCGCTGCTCATTCTCCGAAACAGTGACCATCAAAGACATCTCACACTCCTCGTCAGACTGCACAGCGATCATGGGCATGTCAGCTAAAGCACCACGCATGGCACGTCAGAGGGCTGTACACGACTTCAGTGCCTCTCAAAAACAAGCATGCGATCCGGCGAAATCTTCACTATCACCTGAGATGCTGCTGCCCCAGACAGGCTGGTTCAGCAAGCACCACCAATCGTGTTTGTGATCATTCTCCGTATCGTGTGTACGTCAGTCGGTTGTGGAATCGCAATCCGGCTGGACATGTAGATCCTTCGCCACGCTACCGATGTGGAAAGTCGCATGAGCTTTCATCAACCTCGAGCGCTGTCGATACCTTGTTTTCGTAGCTTCTACCACGCGAGCAAGTCGTATGATAATGAAGCCGTACGGAGTCTCATGCGGGCGGGTGAAGCCGGCTGGGCGGCGCGGACCGCTTGCTTCTTTATATTTGACACGACGTGCCTATTTCAGTCAATCGCCCAACTTTGGTCTGCATTGTTCTGTGGTGGTCCTATGCCGAGGTGCGCGACGTTGCTGGATGCACAGCAGCGCCTGAAACAGCAGTCTTCCAAACAGCTCGACAGACTGTCACGCCCGTGTTCAAGTCGGTAGACCATGACGATCCAGCTGCGAACGGGATATTCATATCGCCAAAGTCCGTATACGTATGCTTGGAAAGAGATGTCGCGCCGATGTCCTCGGGATGGCTGAAATATCAAGAGTTCGAGAAGCGGCAGCTTCAATTATAACAGTACCTGTGCACAACACCGATGCCATTGATCTGGGACTATGCGTCTCAGTACTGGAGCACCAATGACCTACATTGCACGACCGTATCTCTCGGCAAAAGGCACTGCACAAATCGCCGTCGGGTCTTGGCATAGATCATATTGTGTGCTACGTTACACTGCTGCAAGCACTGTTGCAGAGCAGCCGACCAGACGTGTACCTACCCGCGTTGCACACAGAATCGGCTTCGTCTCGCGCCAGACCTTGACAGCCGCCGTCGCCACCGTAGTCATGCCCCTACCTGACCTTAGCGTCCACACGGCAGCAATGTTTTGTGCAGCATCGTCTAAGCAAGCTTCACCGCTCGACCTGTCGCCAGTCCCTACATACTCTACACGCTTGGTCATGCCCCTGTACTGCAAGAGATGGCCAAGCGGTCTGAGCCATGAATGGTTACTTCTTGCACGCTTCCTCGACCCAGCATCTGAAGGTTGACACTCAACAGGCCACGTCAATATGTCTTAACCTTCAGCACATAACCGTGGTCGGAAAGGGCGGAACTTCGAATCTCATTCTGTTCAATACTCCTTTTGGTTTGTTTTCATGACGGTCGTGCCACTGTATAGAGGGTGGGGGCGTTGATGTCTTGGTGACAGGATGCCAGCTATCGCCGCCTGCTTTCGTGAGCTTCCATATCCAACTTACCTAGCACATATACCATCCACGACAACAAGGTCCTTGTGGTCTAGTGGTACGATACTCGCTTAGAGCAATCGAACGCAAATGGTTCTACATGTGTATTGGAAAGCCAGAATTCGTTGTGTGAGTAGTGATTGATGAGTCTTATAGGGTTTCGATCCCGGGCAAGGACCTGTTACCTGATGTTCTTCTAGGGATCAGTCATGTACGGTCTTTTTTCATGATCACTTGAAGAGATCAACTTCGACCCTGTAAGTGGCCGGAAAAGGGCAAGTAAGCAGGAAGAAATCGCTCTATATCCTGGCAGAGCGCAATATCAATGCTGGCTGCGCAGTATGCTGGACCAATTAGATATGTCCTGTCCCGAGACAACAGTCAGACCCTGCTGCTGACCCTGCTTCTAAAAGGAAGTGCAAACAGGCTGTAGGTGTTGGTTTGATGTTTCGGTTAATAAAGTTATATCGAGAGAGTACCCTTGATGCCTCAGGCTCGAAGACGTCCAAACTCGATCGATTTGTGCTCCACTACTGTCCGGCTTCATCGAGAACATGCTCTGGATGGCGAGGCGTTTCTCGACCAGTTTTCAAGCTGATTGCGTCGTTTTTGCAAACATGCGGACTTGATGGGGAACGAACAGGAGTTCTCTGGTCGTGGTCCACTTCTGAGCGCGTCTTCATCTGCTTTTGCTTCGCTTCGGTTCACAGCAGTGCGTCCACGCGGAAGTGGATGATGGTCGGAGATTAAGATCCAGGATCTGTTGCTCGAACACTACACGATGCATCCGTGCACAACGGCCGCTAACCTCATTGTGTGCGCCAATCGTCCCGACCTCTGCCACAGCTGTGACATCAGCATGAATAATGGTCGATGATATGGCAAGGACGAAGGGGATTTCGAAGAACGATTGTTCGCGTAGAGTTGTTGTGAAACTGTACTGTGACGAACAGTCTCATTTGGATGCAGCCAATAGGTCGACCGCTCCTGCACGATGTCGCGATCAGGGCGGAAAGCTATTTCCAGCCAGGGGACGCTGTACCGTGTCATGCATAAAGTTCAAAGATATGACGTTCTTGATTGGACGGACGAGCGGTGCCTCGCGGGTGTGCCTGACACTTGCCATAATAGGCGAGCAGCTGTGCAGGGCGGTTACCCATGAGGATCCTTCTTTCAGCCACAGCCGAATACATGGGCAGTTCAGCATGCAGCAGGCATACGTACAAGGTAACGGTCTAGAAGCAAATGAATACAGCGGTGTAAACAGACCAGAGTACTTCCGAAGCGAAGCAAATCGGGGGTAGAAGAGCTATCCTGTGCAAGTTTGACTCAAATCAATAAACAATCCATGCAACGCACCAATAAAGTGGAACCTGACACGACAAACACCTTGTGGCTTGAGTGTTTTAGCGCCGTCTGTGCTGCTGCCAAGCGGACATTCTTCCTCCCCTTTCAAGCCAACCTTCTCCAAACACGCCCACACCCGTCAGTCCTGGTTTCCGTCGCTGCGGGCGAAGAAGCAGACGGCCATACAGTCAGTACATTCCTTTGCATGGCCGAGGCCGAGTCGTTCGTTACCACCACCACCGCCGCCCCATCTCACCACAGTCAATCATTATTGTACATACGAGAATACCGACGACGATAGCCACATCGAAAACACGATCCTTCCAACACCACCAAGCGACCAAGAAAAGTCAACTCCTGAAACTGAAACACTGTACTGGCCTGCATACCGCCACGCATCATCCGACGCGCGACTGCATACAGGAGCCTCGTCCTCTATTGCCACCACTTCGCACACGACATACAACACGATAACCGACGTATCGAGTACGGCGACTCACTTGGTTGGTGTGTAGGGATCGAGTGAACGCGAGGCAACCCGTCCATACCCGGCTAGTCTCGCCGCCGAGACTGAGCGAGCATTGTTATGAAGCTTTCTGGTCTGCAGTCCGAGCTGCAGGGCATACGAGAGCAGGAGAAGCATATAAAGCGCGTCGTCGACCATGCTGCTGCTGGACTTGGCACGGTAACGCGAAGCCTGGTTTCGCGAGCAGATTCGAGTTCCTCTTCGAAGAGTACCTGCAAACCGGGCGATGACAGCCCACAATGCACGACACCTGCCGACGTGCAGAGTTCGCAAAATATCGCAATCGTCCTCGGTGTTGTGTACGTATGATTGAACATGACTACGCGTAAAATTACTGACGGCGTGTGAAGCATCCCTTTAGCATGCGCTGTGATTGTGCTCATCTTCCTTCACCGTAGACATCTCAAGAAACAGAGGATGGAGGATATCAACGACCCGCACAAGTCCTTGGACTTCGGTATGGCGGGCCTTGCGCCGACTATCTCGAAGAATTCGAAAAAGAGCAAGAGGAAAGGACCTGAGATGACATTGAAGGAGGTTGGTGCAGCATCATCGACGAGGAAAGTACAAGGCCTGTCAATGGACCTGGACATGCACCTGGACAGTCCGTATGTTTTGCCTGGCGCTCTCAATGGCTCGCGCGAGTCTCTGCACAGCATGTCACGAAGCATGATGGACCCCCACGACCCTTACCGACCCGTGGCATTGATGCGACCTTCGATGGACAATGACTCCGTCCGTTCCAACCGCATGCACGACAACGGATCTGTGTACTCCATGTCAACTGTCGGCAAACACTCAAATCTTCGGGATAATGTAAGCCTCATCGCTAATGCTCGGCCAATGTCACAATCCTTTCCAAACAAGCGAGCGGATTCGATGTCGCCTCAGGAACCACATACACCTGTCGAGTTTCCGCCACGGCAAATGCACAGCTCCATGAACCGCAGCAATGGACCTCAAAGTCGAAGAGCCAGTCTTGACAAGCCGATGCCCGAGATCAATGAGAAAGAGACGCTCCCTTCTCTGCCGGCTATGCCAGAGCCGGTGGCAAAGGCACTTCCGATGCCACCACCTCCGTCGTCGACTAGATCATCTTCGAACAGCGGTGCAATGACCAACAGCACTGGAGCGTCGCCAGCCCGGAAAGACTCGATGTCTTCTGCGCCCGTCGACAGCCGACCGGAATCGAGCAACTATGGTGATGATGAATATGGTGCGCCCAAAGGTCCTACCATTAGCGTCATGGAGCCCTATGAGATCAATCCCAGCATGATCCAGGAGAAATATGGTGATGATAGCTATGGTGCCCCCAAAGGTCCTACCATTAGTGTTATGGAGCCGTATGATATTGATCCAAGCATGATCCAGGAGCGATATTCACTCGACGGTCCTCCTGCACCCCTGCCTGAGCGCGGTCCGAGTCTGAAGCCTGCTGGAGTTGCGGCTCAGAACAGGTTGTCCGTAATGGGCATGCGACCACTGCCTCCTGACATGCCCGACGAGACACCTGAACTCCGTGCCAACAGAATCAGGTCTTTCTACAAAGAATACTTCGAGGACAATAAACCTACTCCGGGCTTTGCGCCTCACGCTGGTCCTACACCTGAGGACGTTTATGATGACTACCTTGATGGTGTGGTCTTCGACCCAACGACTGGTGGCTTCTACACCCCGGGTGCTCGACCTTTTGCTCAAGGTCCTGCACGAAGAGCAATGACCCCGCCACCGCGTGGTGCCATGGGCAGACCACGCATTAGTGGAGGCTCTCAAGGTACCGGTAATCCGGGCTATCCTCACAGGAGGAAGTTTTCGGCGGCTTACTCGACAATGTCTGGCGGGCGACCCCGAGGCCGATCGATGCCGAAGAAGAAGCTGCCACCACCCTCTCCTCTCACAAGTTTGCCGACACCACACAAGTTGAAGGAGGATGCGCATATTTTCAACCCTCTCGACTTTGCACCACCAACCTCGATTCGAGATCTGCAGGCTGGCAGAAGGCCGGACTCGCCATTAGGCACACCAAGACCCTATAGTCCGAGTGTGCGTGCTTTTACACCACTTGCATCGTCCTTTGATAACTTGGCTGCGCTGCCGTCTCCACATGATCTGCGCAAGTCGGGTACTTACACTGCTCTCGACTTCGCGCCTCCGTCCAAGATTCGGGATCCTAATCTTTCACCAAGTGATGCTGGCAGCATACGAAGTGCCCGGTCTGGTATATCAGCGATGCAAGACAATGCGGTTCGGGCTGGAGCATACCGTGTCTCCAGGATACCCACTGACGTTGTGACCACCCGCGACGACCTGGCATCGCAACTCAAACCGAAGATGGACATGACCTCCTACGCGTGAAGTGGCTCCAAGCCCACGCAACGAAACGACACCGTTATGACGAGAGAGCATATAGACTTGGCGCACATTCGACTGTCACGACCTTGAGAACGGCTGGCACTTTGTTACTTTTGTTTCTATCCCGTCGACCTTTGCCCGTATCAACACATGGCACCCGCGGCACTGCACATACGGGCACAAGGCAATGGCATACTCCCTTTTTGCGTTCTCGCCCTCGTTCAAAATCCCGCTTTGATGTAACAGCATTGGGAACTTGTTATTAGTCACGGCAGCCAACAGCATGACCCGAGGCTGAGGCGAAGTACAACTTAGCTCTCTCTCGGGCAGGGAGACTTTGACCCTCTGTACCTGTACCAATATACGGGAAATCATTGGGTGGACACACTATAGATGGCATAATGTTTCTTGAAGTTTTGGTTCGCCAGTTGGGTGACCTTGTGTGGAAGATCTTGGTGAGCGATCTGTATGGTTGATAGGGTGGCGGGGGGTATAGGAAGACCAGGCACGGGGAGGTGTGCCTTGTACATATAGAGAGGCAGATGATGTGGAATAATGTCAATATGCAGCCAAGCAGTGCCGCTTCCATTCGAACGTGTTGATCTGCTGTGTCCGAGCCCATCAAAGCAGCGGCTACGAGTAGCTCATGGATACGTCTTCAACGATAAATCGAGACAGCGCATGCCCTGTGTATAGCGTCTTCTCGTCGTGGCTAGTCACGGTAGCCAGCCCGTGCGTCGCAAACTGACCAGCCGCAAGGAGAAAGTGCTCTGCGATGCGAAGATCGTCATTGGTGCGATACATTTCTAGCTGGACCCGCATAGTTTCCTCCGACTTCAGCTCCTCCAGCACGACGTTTTTCGTGGTGTAGTAGTGGCTCGCCCTGCCCCTATGAATAATCAATTCGACAGCATGCTCGATCTCAGGGACGGCATCATGGACTTCTTTTGTGTTGGATAAGAGATGTTATGTTCACTGCCGTCTTCATTTCTGCATGAGCTTCTTGTCGGAAAGCCTGCTGCCTCTACGCACCTCACAATCAGTCTCTTGACTACCTCTCGTATCATCGGGTGTACCTTCTGATAGCGCGATGTTACGAGAGACAGAGAGCGCGACAATCAGGTACACTGTGCCCGAAGTCTGCGAGTGACGTCGAATCGAACTTATAATGTTTTTAGAGAATGGAAGTGGGCGATATCAAGATACCTGGTCCGTTCATCCCGAGCCTGAAGAGCACGGAGTCCAGACACTTCGGAACGTTATGCTGCACCCACTATCCTTGTCGCAACCGGATTTGTAGCGATTGGCGCTGCACAAAGTCCATACTGGTCGACGTACGGGAGCTAGGAGGATACTGCACTGAGAAGACGCTGTAGACTACGACATTCTGACCACTGACAGTAGGCTATAGCCAAAAGCCAGAATACGAGGTCTGTAATCTTCACAATACTGGGGTCCTCTGGAGATACATGTAAGCCAGAACATCACTACTTTCATGCGTGCGGGCTCTATCGAGACACCAGTTCACATCAACGCTATGCTCTCTTTTGGAGCCGTCCTTACTTTTCTCCTTGCAGCGACACCTTTGATCACCGCAGGTCCAACGGCGCAAGAGGAAGTCATACGTCTTCTGGAAGGAAGAGCCGTATATTGTACTTACTACTGTAACAATGTATGTTTTGTATACTCAGCGATGCCACTCAGATCACCTGACGAAGAACTGCAAATAGAACGAAGCTATCAACTGTACTTGCACCGCTCCCGATGGCAAATATGACTGCGACAGCGTGTACCCGTGCGGCGCCAAGAGGGCATTCACAAAGAAGAACCAGCGCCCTCTGAAAGGAAGAAGTGCCAAGTGTAGTTACTACTGCCAGGGTGTATGTTTTCATCTGAACTACTTGGCGATACCATATTGCGAGCACCACAACTGACAGAGTGCTTTTTACAGAACGACACTTTGTCTTGTACTTGCGGCACGAGCGGGTATGACTGTAACCTGGTATGCCCGTGCTAGGCGCTACAAGATTTCTTACGCCACCGTGCCACTCGCGAACGGGCCAGGTATCAGAGACCATCGAACGAGTAATTGTACAATCACTCGGCTCCTGCCCATCATAATCACCGCCAATCTGTTCCGCGTTGCCGCCGTGAGATCAGCGCCAGCGGCACGGCTGTAAGCTGAGGCCAATGCCGACTAGTTTGTCTCTCTTGTTCATATTCGGCGCCGGAAACTGCTGCCTGTGGAGCACAAAGGCACTTTTCAGCACTGCTGATGTCTCGTAGCTGATGTCCTGGCTGTCGAGATCAAGGAATTGTATGATGAAGCAATGGCATTCTCAGTGCATGCCAGGGGCAGCCAGCGACGGGGCAGTCAAGAATTTCCCTTTGGCACGTACGCGAGGACTTGGTCGAACATCGGAAGCCTCGGACAGAGCGGTGGGCACACCGAATTGCAGAGAGCAATTTAGAGCGCCTGAGGTCCGGGGGAAATGGTTGAGTAGGGTTCTGTATATCGAATCGGATGATCATTCGGACGGACATGACATGAACTTCTAAGACGTGGCTAGTCGATACCTTGTTCTGCCGTTCTTGAAGGCATCTCACAACTCCGGCATAACAAGGGCCGTACCAACGATATATGTGTCTGCTACAAGGAGACTGTGAAGAATACTGAAGTCCTGAATCTCCATTGCAATCCCAACCTACCACTTGGCGATTCTGTACCTAACACTTGCGACATCCATCTACGACTTGCCACCTCTGACTGCGAACTGCGAGCAGTCCCTAGAACTTTGCATCATGTGGATCCCATCCATCCTCGCCGCGTTGTTCACCGTCGCAGCGGTTGCAATGCCAGCATCACGAGCTGAAGATCACAATGGGGTATGCAATTGTCCCATAGGTGCATTGTATGCGGACTGCTGCGCCAGGGACAGGTAGGCATTCGCTTCTGCAAGCTTGTAGGACTAGTGCTAACATGTTGCAGGGACTGCTGTTCATTCCATCATGATCCTCAATGAGCAGCGGTAATTCATTCATTCTTTGGCTCCCACAGACATGCTGGAGAGCCCTCGGCCGCGCAAGGCACGCTGATTCAAATGGAGCAATGCACGGCGTTTGGAAGGCGGAGAGGAGTGATGGTTGAGTTAGGTACTTCTACATAACACGTCAGATATCGATTTGGAGTTACGTGACCGTCACATCCACACAGATGGCCAATTGATACCTTGTTCGAGCCGCTCTAGCAGCTCTGACATAACATGGATCGCACTAGCAGTAAATTTGTCTGACAAACAGTCCGTTAGTCTCGAGCCTGATAAAGACTGGAGACCTCTCGATCTCGATTGCGACCCAGAACTACCACTCGCAACCTCCTCCTACCACTGGCGATCAATAAACGGATCACCACCGACTACAGCACGCAGCTCCTGACCACCTTCGCCACTCCATTGGTCGCACAGCCGTCGTGTCAGCAACGTCAGCGCCACTGGGAGCATGTCAATGTGGCGCCCGTGTCTCCGCTGGAGATTGCTGCAAGCAAAACCCGTAAACATCTGCATCTGCTTGAGCTTTTGGTGATCAGTGCCGATGTCTCATAGGAATTGTTGTAGTGGCATGGCTTTTAGAAGGAGATAGCGAAGCGGATCCGGCGCCTAGGACTCTGTGCACGCCAAAGCAACTGGGAGACATTTTTTCTTCGGTCCCTACGCGAGAGGTTCAAGAATCTTCGGAGGCTGCGGATGTGCTGATGTGGATATGAATCAACACACAACGTGTGAGAATCTGGGAGCAGTGATGATCGACTAAGTTTTGAGTTACAAATGAGATGTTGAACAGGAGAATCACATGACATGACCATGGCTCTCTCAAGAAGTGGCTAGTCACGTGGATTACACGAGACCTGAGAATGTAGCTACCTTGCTCGTACCATCCCCGCAAAGAACTTCGATAGCCTCAATGACAAGGGTCGCACTGATAGCAAGTCTGTCTGACATAATAAGAACAGCGACCACCTGTCAGCGACAAGATGTGGAGTCTCAGTCAGCCCGAGCATGCAAAGATCCAACTCTGAGAAGACCTACCACTTACGACCATACAACCACAACATGCGGCTCCTGGCCATCCCTGTCAGCGACAAGATGTGGATTCTCCGTCAGCCCGAGCATACAAAGATCCAACTCTGAGAAGACCTACCACTTGCGACCATACAACCACAACATGCGGCTCCTGGCCATCCTCACTACTCTATCCGTCGTCGCCGTCGTGGTTGCAAAGCCAAGGCCACGAACCGGAGATCTGGGCAAGACCTCATGTGGGTGTCCAGTCTATCTCCCACCCGCGTCATGCTGTTCAATCAGCAGGCACGTACTGCCTCCTTGAATGGCCCGTACGGACGAGTGCTAACTTCTGAAAGGACATGCCCAGGTTGTGCTCCGGCCCGTACGCATCCATACTTCAGGGCGTAGTGTTCCAAGCCCCTATGTACGCCAGAGCAGCTGCGATGCTGTCTTTTCTCACGCTGTGCTGATGAACCATTTTGGAGGGGTTGGTGGCGAATTCGACGTGAGCACGGGCCTGTCTGCCCTAGGTGGATTTCTCCGCATTCAGGATGACGGACAGACGCTGTATCGATTGCGGCCCGCCTAGCAACCCTGACAGCCTAGTCACGGTAGTTGCGATGTAATTTGGAAGATACAAGAATATGTATACTCTGGATTCATGCCATCGAGCAGCTGCGAGACAAGTTTATTTGATGATTCTGAGGATCTTTGGAAGATTCGGGATAATCGCCACGTGGGTCTGATGAAGGCATGTTCGTGCTAGGGAAAGCAGGGCTGTCGAATCGTTCGGGAGGGTCTCTGCGAATAGGTCGTTGTGGATTGTGACTGGAATCTCGGCTAGAGCTGCTTCAATATGGATCGCTGGCATATGGTTTCTGGAGAAGTGGCTAGTCAAGGTGATTTTTGAGCTCTATGTGGATGGATGTGGCAACCTGAAGCATTCAATTTCTGTTGTGCCTTGCTTACCGTCAGGCTCAACCCTTGTTAACACAGCTCCACGGCTTCGAGAAACTTCACAGAGTCTGCTTGTAGCGGAGGCGTATGTTTAAAGAGCTGACATTCCCCGGAAATGTAACTTCGCTGCTAGCTGACTGGGCGTGGAACCATGTCAGTCTCGTAAAAGACGTCGTTGACTCGTAGTATGACAATACAGGAACATAGTATGTTCCGCTCAGAGCACGTCGTTCTCTACTGCGTCCCGCACCGATACTCGCGATGCTCTACCAAGGTCTGGTAGTTCGTGCCATGTCTGGAAGAGAGAATAGTGAATGACACAGCGTGCAAGCCTCTGTGCACGTGGTGCTTAGCTGAGCTATGTAGGGGTTGGAGAGTTCTGCAAGCCCCTGAGGGTTGTGGACGGATGCTGTGTCGATCCATGGCCCAAATACCGGGAACCTGGACAGTCTCTTTGTGCAGCGTCTGTCCGTAGCGTAGTCACGTATACTTCAACATATTATCGATTGTAGAAACGAGGCTATAGTGATATCCACTTTCTCTCTTTGACCCTCTCTGCCCCAAACGATCTATACGGCCTCCTCAGCGGACCACGCGGGTGGCTGACAGCAAGAGCTGTTATAAATAGGCCCTGTCCTCTACTTCTTGTTGTGGTATAACGTGCTTACACAGCTCAGAGTTCGTATAGTCTTCAATCTGAGTTTCCGTACTCCCGCTGCGGTCAGATGCTGGAAGAGTCGTGGCGTGACATATAAGGACACAATGATGTGTGTGCTCTAGTCAGACCTCAGACCTCCTCAACCTCCATCGCGTCCCGCACCTGCCATCGCTCGCGAACAACTACCTATCAAGATACCAAAACGACAACAGCAAGAACAACATGCAGCTCTGGATTATCATCACCACGCTATTCGTCGCCACAGTGGTTGCAACGCCAACCCCGAGGGAAGGCCATCGCAATTGCCCCTGTTACTCCAAACGCGATCTTGTTGCTCGTGATGAATGCTGCGAATTGTACCGGTAAGATCTGCACCATTTGCGCCTACAGAAGGAGAATGGACTGATGCTGACGTCTCGTAGCTGCTGTTAACGCAGAGGATGGTGGACGAATAGCGTACAGACCTCCGTGTACGCTAGACGTAGTCGAAGTTCTGCAAGCAGGATTCTGGAGTCGTTTGAACCACTTTGGAGGGTCGACGGTGGTTTCGGTGCTTAGTTAAGGGCCTCCGGCTTGGATGAGCTAGGTAGACAAGGGTCGCAGGTTTCCGCAAGCGACCGAGGCTCGTGGATGGACGCTGTAATCGGTCACGGTTCAGGTCGTAGGAACCCTGACAGCCTCGTCACGATAGTCTTAACGTGACGTGAAGAATACAATGGTATGAATCAGACCTCGTCCTCATCAGTCCCAACTCCATCGCGTCTCACATCGACTATCACTTGCGACCAACTACTACTACTCCTACAACACCACAACACGACAAGAACAACATGCGGTTCCTGCTCATCCTCACCACACTATTCATCGCCACTGTGGTTGCAGCACCAGCTCCAGAGGAAGGTACTTCCAACTGCCAATGTGGTTTATACGACGATCCTGAACAATGCTGCAAAGAGAATAGGTAATTACCCGCCTCTTATGAGTTTACATATGGAGAATGGACTGATGCTAACATCTCGTAGCGCGTGCTGTCATTAACAGAGAGGATGGCAGAGGCATGGTGTGCGAATCTCTGCGTACACTAGAGGCAGCTGCGAGGCAGATTTTCCTGCTCTCTACGGAAGCCTTGTGGAAGTGATCTCGGTGCACATTGAACAAGTGCTTGGCTGGACTATGGAGGACGGGAGCTTCTGCGATTATGGCGTGGAGTATTGAACTGGTTGGGTCTTTTCACCTGCGCAGTCGTTGTCGGATTTATTGGTGGAGTTCCTGCTGGAGCTATCAGGACGAGGTATCGGAGCTGAGCATGACAGTTGCCGGTACACACCCCCTGTCATTACAAATCCAGTACTTCGAAATAAGTGCAGCGTCATGAAGTATCAGACCGATTATGACGATCCTCGCTTATCGCTCCGTGAAAGCCCTCGCCATCACAACTACGATCCTGTCAGACCGTTCCCATGATCGATTGGAATGCCCTTGGACCTAGTCGATGGCCAAAGAACACCATGTAAGCCTGGTAAGGCCATATCACCGCTGTGTATCCTGTTCAAGGCCGACCTCGATGCTGGCCGAGCAGCGCTCTCACCAATTACATGTGTCCAAGACATCACTCTTGCCCTGCCTGGGGTAAGACTTCAAGCCATCATGAGATCGACTGTAACACCATCTTCCTAGAAGACTAGTACGGCCGTATTAATAGCTCTGGCAGCCTCACAATAGGGGGACGTGGTGTTCCGAGTCCCGAGATATGTGAAGAAGACCTCCATCCCTACTGCAATCCAAAGCCTGAACCCTACCTGTCACTCGCAACCATAACCCTACTTTTGCGGAGCAAAGGGCTCGAGACGACCGGAATCCTTGCGACCAGCCATCGAAACCATACTCGTATAGGTACGACTGCAGAACAAGCATGCAGATCCTGATCAGCGTCACCACTTTCGTCGCCGCGATGGCTGCATGAACTGCCACCCCGACAGGACTTCTGAGCAATCCTGTAATGCCTTTGTCGGTTTCCACGGGTTAGCATGTTCTGACACCGATTCCACACGAAGTTGCATGGATCGATGCATGAATCAAGCACAACTCGCTGCTCAGACGCTGCACGAACGTGTTTTGTGTGGGCTTCGTTGCTGTGTGCAAGGTTCACAGTATGTACTTGCCAAGCTCGGACGAGCTTCTAGAGGCGACTCCGCCAGGTAAGCATTCACCTCTTTCATAGGCTTGGAGATTGGAGACTAGTGCTAAGGTCTAGTGGCCAGCTTTTCTTACGCTGCGCTGAGCTCTCCGAAGAGCCGCGGTGACTTAAAGATTGAAGAGTCTGTCTCGAATAAGAGCGTAGAGATCTTGATACATCCGGAGGTGGAGTGTCTGCTGCAGCTTCTGGAAGGGGACATCGTTGTCGTGACGTGGTTACTGCGAAGTATTGTATTCCTGTATTGGGTTTGGTCATTGCAAAGTATATAGACCAAACATAAGAAAGAAAGTGAACGCTGAGTTTGGGGCGCTTTCAGTATTGATAATTAGCTCCACTTTACGTCATGAACTATACAATGATTGATATGACTGCGATCCCCTCGTTTCTACGTTTTGCACCGACACGCTCGTTACGTGCCCCCGTGAACACTGCGAATCGCCTCATTTTCGGTCCCCGGAATGAGACCCTGCCTAATGGTAGCATCCCGCACGACTTTACCTTACATATAACTCCGTGCGCCTGCCGTGCCGTCGTAGCCGTGCCAAAGCTCTCGTCATCATAAACTGCTTCAGTGCTCTACGCCAATCGACCCTGTCTTCTTGCGAGAGCATCCGAGTAGTTGCATGTCCTTACCTTACTTCACCAGCACTCCCCATTCGTGTTCCTCCTTTCCGTACATGATGTTCACCAACCAAGTCTTGAACAGCTTTGCGTACTTGCCAGAATCGCCCTCCTCCATTGGAATCTCGATATCCTTGCCGCGATGCTGAATGAGGCCTATCGGAGCGATGAAGAAAGCTGTGCCAGCCGCAAAGGCTTCAACTAGTCGACCTTCGGCTTGTGCGTCGACCAGGTCGTGCATAGTAAAGCGGTGCTCGACCACCTCCACAGCTTCGGCATACTCGCTTGTCTTGGAGAGACGTGCCTTTGCCAGATCCAGCACGGAAGCACGAGTGACACCCTCGAGAATGATGCGCTCCTCAAGTGGTGCAGTGACAAGCTGGAGTTTGCCCTCCTTCGTGCGCCACACAACAAAGAAGTTCGATGCGCCGGCCTCAGTGACGTAGCAGTCCTTGCCGAACAACCACAGTACCTGGTCGAAGCCTCTGCTGCGAGCCTCGCCTTGCGCGACGAGGGACGGACCGTAATTCGCACCCAACTTTGCATATCCAAAACCTCCAGGCCAAGCTCGAATGGTGTCCTCGTTGCTCGCCAGTAGCTTGAGACCCGGTTTCGCAGCATCTCCATTCGCACTGCCATTGAGAGCTGGCGGAATGCTCTTGGTCATGTCCGGGAAGCAAGCAATGATTACATAGAGCAGCGCCTCCCTTGGCCGTTGTACACCCAGTGCAGCATCTGTCGCAATACATGTGGGTCGAATGTAAAGGAAGTGTCCTGCTCTCTCTTTCGGCAACCACTTGTCACCGTCTGTGGCACAAAGTGCGATGATCATCTGCTCTAACTCTTTCGGGTCGAAGTCGGGTAGTGCAATACGGCGCACGGAGTTGAGCATGCGTTGGCAGTTCTTGCTCACGCGGAACAATCTCAGCTTTCCGTCGTATCCTCTGTATAGCTTAAGACCCTCGAAGCATTCTGTTGCGTAGTGAAGGACGCTCGCGCTGGGCATGATGGCCAATGGACCATAGGGCTTGAGTTCAGGTGCTTCCCAACCCTTCTCGACAGTCCAGCGAGCTTGAATCATGTGGTCGGTGCACGTTTTTTGTGCTCGTGTTTCGTCGCTGTCGACTTCGGGAACTGGACGAGGATTTTGAGTGTATGTGTAGGTCGTTTTTGAGGCATCGAGCGTCGAATGGTCGGTGAGGGCATGTTTGATGCCAGCTTCGGTGAGTTTTGAGGCGGAGGTGGTGGTTGGTGTGTTGGTACCGGACGACTCCGGTGTGATGGCGGCGGGAGCCATTGTGTCGTCCGTTCTATGGTGTCTTATGTTCAGCGCGTCGTGTAACGCGTTCAAGCCAGGGTATGTGCTATCTAGGCAGTCGAAATGCTAAGCTGGAGAATCAGAATCGAAATCAGATCAGAAGTGGCCGCAGAACAAAGGTAGTGAAAGCAAGAGGACAAAGCCAATGGCAAATGAAACAAGATGGCCAAACCGTTGAACGAGTCATCCGTGCAAGGGAGGGGCATTGGAAGTGCCCGTCTTATATGACTCTTATCGTTCTCCGTCATCGCAACGCCTTTTGACTTCGCTGTCCGAAGCGCGACCGAATTATGCTGCGTGCATGGCCAGAATGATCACGATACTAGGTCCAGAAAGGAAGGACGAGTACATGCGCAAGGCGCATTGCTCTGCGACACGCGGACTTCATTGACAATGATGCAGGTACATGAGATTTTTCTCGTCCAGATCTGCTTGAGCCGAGAGAGCGTGCCAGTCGCGAACCGATGAGCCGATGGTAGCCGCGATACTCAAATGGTATACCTCAGCCGAGATCCACCTCCTTCCAATCCTTATCATTCCAGCGATGAATATGTCGAAGAAACAACAACCAGCTCGCACCGAGTATCGTAACGAGCGTATCACAGTTGCCTGGAGACAGCTAGACAGGATTATTGTCTAAGTCCCAGTACGCAGTCAAGACCACGTTCGACCAGGAGGAGAGAATGTCATAAGGTGTGTGACGACGGTACTGTCTGTCTCGCACGTGGCCCTCATGATGTTCAAGGCACCGGCGAGAACAGGCATGTTCAAGGCATCGGTGTCCACAGGTATGTTCGAGGCCGCTTGCTAGCAGTCGCTCACTACGGCGAGATCGATTGATGCTTCGTAGCTCGCAGCAGCATGTCCTTAAAACCTGATCTTGCGCTGTGTCTCCGACATACATTGGCAGTATGAATCGCTAACAGTGCAATGATGTGGAACACCCGCAGCACTGATACCACAAACACAGTACAGCAAAGCTTTCGCTGAGATACAGTCTCGAAATCGTATCTCGTTTGCGGATCCACGTTGTCAAGACCATCTTTTCTAAACAAGCGACATCATGCGATGGCCCAAGATGACTCCGCCGAGGATCGATGCCGGTTTCTTATTGGAGCTTCTGCCACAGTTGCGAGTGATAATACAAGGCTTGATCGACTGCTACACCCTTTCCTTCTCCAAATGCCGATAAAGCTGCAAGCAGATTCGGATCGAAGCCAGACCAGCGTATCATACATATGTCGGGACACTTCGCGCAAAGCTTCAATACAAAGCATTCCGGGCATCGGTGACCAGACGCTACTATGTCAAGCTCCTGTCCATCAACAAGCTCAGAATGCCAGACTGGTGAAGACGATCATCTGTATCTTCGCACAGTACGCTATTAGTCTATGGAAGAGCTAGAAGGGATGTTCGACGCGTGTCCACGCTTCGCCAGCATGTATCGAGCCGAGCTGAATGGGCTCGTGGAAGCTGGTCAGCCGTATGCGCGGATCGCAAAAGTAGCAGTACAGCTTGGTCACATCGACTGGATCTGGACGGCAAACCTTGAGGGTATGGAAGCTAATACGAAACAAAGGGCATCTGGGATAGCTACAAGAGGTCAGCAAACTTGAAGCTTGGCACTTTTCTCATTTCTCATACAAATACGCCGTGCTTCCTGTTGCAACGACCACATAACACACAAAAAAAGAACTTACTCCCAGACGAAGTGGATGGCGACGAAACCTTGCTACCTGCTCGAGGCACCGCCTGAAATTAGGCTCCTGATTAATGAAGCGCTCGTGACGGACGACAAAGGATCCTGCTTCGATCTACTCAGCCTCCTCCAGACTTGCCAGCGAATTCGCAACGAATCACTGCCCTTATTCCAAAAACGTTTGGAGTCGCACAAAGAAAGCTGTGTGATACTAGCCATGATGGCATCGAAGCTTGTTATGTATACGTTAATTAAGAGAGAACCGGTTCCTCTCTGGCTGGTGGCCCTGGATCTCTCATCAGAAGATTGGGCGCTCCTAACCCCTTCGCGCCAATACCAGGAAGCAAAGACGAGAGAGTTCCATGCTATCAGCAAATACTTGTGGTTGGCGCGGTATGCGAAGCTCCCGCTGCATGCTGATCCGATAATGTCTCTCAGCTGCCAGGCGGGCGATCAAGTCGCGCTGATTGCTATGGGTGTGGATGCCATGGCAGTCGACGAGGTCGTGCAGTTGAGAAAGCTCGGTGTTTCACTGGAAGAGAGGTCTGAGAATACATGGCGGCTCCGTAAAGATTGGCTGAGAGAGGCCGATCCACGGTGGTAATCTTGTATAAGGAAGGGTACGCGTCTTGGAAGTGCTTGGTGGAGAGTTAGGTGCTGTCCAACGAGAAGCCTGTGTTATCGGCGACGGGTTTATGGAAAAGGTTGTGGGACACGACTTGAAATGTAGCTGTGTATGCAGACTGTGCTCAAATTCTCCTCAGAAAAGGAGTCCGTTCCGTCCGACCGTGCCCACGTCGATAATGTTTGATCACTGCGATGTTGGTCCGTGAACGGTCCAGCTCAATCACGGTCTCTCCATTTTGAGACACGGGATACTCTATAGATGCTGCCCAAGGGAGGCGATAACTTACTGATACATCACCCTTCAATTGATCGATAATAATGACATGCGCCACCAGATGCACGCGTTGGCGAATATCTCATCTGAATTCGTCCTGGTTGGCGATAATTTGGCACCAGCACTCAAGCCTGCTGACGTACCAGGTCCTTGTCCGAGCAGTCCTTCTCGATACGTCGCCAAGACTTTTGTCTCGCAGCTCGACCTTGACCCGCAAAGGTGTGGAGACAGTGTAGTGGTCGCTAATATGTTGTGTGGTCGCTAACATGTTGTTCGTGCTGCGTCCTAGTGCTTTGTCGTACGATAATTATAAGCTTGGTCTTCATGATTTCAGGACATCAAGTCTGCTCGCTGTTAACAGTCAGTGGGTCGGAAGTTGAAATCGTGAGATTGCACTCACCCGTAAGCCGCTTTGAGCTCTTTCGAAGAGCTTCTGGCCAGGTAGACGGTAATGATTGGCATACTCCGTTTCTTCTTCTCTGGCAACTTGATCGCACCCATGGTTTCGAATGCTTCATCATCAGAATCGCTGTCACTCTCGTCGAGTTTCCGCGACTTGCGCTCGATATCCACGATTTCCGAGCTCAAAGCTGTGTACTGGAAGCAGTTGACGCCTTTCGTTGCGAGCTCACGCTTTGCAATCTCTACGATGCTGATAAGCTTGTTCGCCGCCCTCGACTTGGCAGTGAGCACGACGATATTCGGCCTGCCATTTTGGTGTCGCGCGACACCGTCAGTCACTTCGCTGCCTGTATCAGCAGCATGACTCGATGGCGAGAGGTGTGTGATGACGGCAGAAGTGCGGTTCGATATTTGGTTTGATGTGAGCACGTTCAGCTTGACTAGGTTGTACTTGGCCTGTAAAGAATCTTCATTGACCGCCATCACGGCTGCGAACTTCCCGCAAACGAAGTCGTCGTGTCGAGTTGACTTTCTTTTGCGGCAAAGCGATGGATGTAGGGGAAGCGCGATGCTCGCGTGGAAGTCTCCCGAAAGCAGAAGAAGGGGCGATGGTATGAGCATGTGACAGCAAGAGCGTCGTCGTGTAGTTCTTGCCAAGCGAGAGTTTTACCCCTGTAAACGCCCCGCGGAGTAGGAGCCCTCGGATCCGGCCCGCCCAGACTTGATATACGTAAGACGCAAGGCTTCCAATGAGTCTTGATGGCAGACCGAATTAATGGCGAACGGGAATTTGCGGTATATCACGTGTGCATGTAGAAATAATATACATGAGGTTGGAAGCTACATGCCGGTTCACTACTACCGGTCGGAGAGGTGCCGCGCATGCACTGTGAGTGTGGCATGGACGGGTGTTTGGAGTGGATGGTGTTGTGATCACGACACTTTTTCCTATTGCTCACTGGGCAGGTTGCAGCCCCGAGCTCGTAGCTCGACCTCGATAAGCGGATCGAATGATGCTCAGATTATCTTACGTGCCTAGCCATTCGTTGCTATCGACACACCTGCATTCCAGCCCTTCGCCAGCAACGACGAGACATATTCCGGCCAAACACGTCGCATCGCACCGCACCGCACCGCACCGCACAGGCCGGTATGCCGCGCATCGATGGTGACTTATTATTATTGATTCGCGCAAGCATAGATGATTCCACGAGGCATTATTCAGGGGCACAGAATCAGGCAAGGCGTCATCGTTTACTTCCCACAAAGTTAGCAGACGGATCCTGGTCGATCGTGAGGGACCAATGGGATGGACGACCGGGCGTCGCACAAGTGCGCTACCGTACGGTCTTGACGTTGGACTTGGTTTATCGTGCATCGTGCCAACCCTTTTTAGTCTTAGAGCTCCGCTCCCTTGCCTGCTGGCCCTGCTGTCGTGGCCTCCGTCTGTCTGCCTTTGCCCATCAGCATCTTCCGCTGCTGTTCTGCTTCTTGCTGCACAACATCATCCAACCTCACACTGCTTCTCATCACCGTCGCCGCCTCTTTTGCCTTACCTTTCTGGCACCGGCACCTCCTTTACATCCTGCCTTCTTCTTCTGATTTCGCTTCTGCTGCTTTCATAATAGACAGCCACCTGTGTTACTAGCCACTACTTCATAATACTTTACTGCCTACGCCTGCTGGCATTCTGCTGCTTCGCGCCGGCTTATCTCCGCCCATACCACACTTCTCACCACTTGTGAGCTTTGCAAACGCGCCACACCCCGAGATAACAACGCTCGTCATTCCCCCGACGTCGCATATCGCTGGGCTGTAAAAGTCTTGCCGTACGCTGACAATTCTCCCGAAACATCGCCTCCGACCCATCACAGCGCATGCGACAGTAGATGAGCTGCAGGTAATACCGATAGTTTTTGATTGCATTTCACAACACGAATACGCTTGATGGAGGTGGCGAGTTCAAGGCTGCAAGTTTGCATACGGTGAAGCTTGCGCGAGGCATCATGCAGAGCATGTTTCTGGCTTGGGGAGGCGATAGGCATGAGCATCACAAGCTGTCGGAAAAAGCCGGCTTGGACAAGAAACGTCCACTCGTAGAGATACCTAGGGACTTTCTACAATCGCTCAAGAGGAAGCGTTCAGATGCCGATGTCGTGCCTCATATCGCGCCTTCACCGAAGCGCCAGACGCCGCAAGTGGAGACGTCTCAGCAACTGCCCACGCCTACCTCGCCTTATGTGAACTCATCGCGCCTTCCCGCACGACTCGACACTTCACCGCAGACTCTGCGGACCAAGTCACCTCAAAGTCCCGTCAAGAGCTCGGAAGCTCCCGGTCGAGAAGAATCGGCGCATGCGAAACCAAACGAACATGCAGACCATGAACGGACCTCATCGCTTGTCACCTCCTCCTCCACCACTCCTGCGGACGGCTATTTCGCACCTCGGGACAAGAATCATATGGCAGGACAACTGGAAATCGACGACGTGTCTGGACTGACGTCACTGCAGCAAATTCTGGAGCAGGAGTTTAATCACCAGATTCTTCTGAAGAACAGAGAGCTTCGCTTCATCGAGCAGGAACTCGCCAAGTGCAAGATCGCGCTGGAGCAGCTGAGGAGATGCGAGCTGCGACCCTACCCGGGTTACAACGGCATGAGCCTTGCTGTCAGTGAAGGTTCCGGCCCTGCTGTCGAGCCTCAACCTGGCTTCTCCAGACCTAGCCATCCCGCACCATACGGTGTTGCAGATGGTCCATATGAGCGACACTATCGCCAGTGGCTGCTGCAAGATCCTCAGTTCGAGTCGATGCCACAGCAGACGCTCGCGCAGGCGGAATATCTGGCAAACACTGCTGGCCGAGCTACTCGCAACAACGGCCAGCACCACAGCAGGCACGCCAGCAAATCCGCCAAAGCAACCGCACGGGGCTCTGACGCGCAGCTGAGCATCCCAAATTACCCTGCTCCGGCACCTGTCAAGGATAAGAATGCACCTCTGGTCTTGAGGAGATCTACCGACAACCAGCTCGTCAAGCTGATCTGCAATAACTGCAAACGTGGCAACTTCAGCAGTATCCAAGGCTTTTTGAACCACTGCCGCATAGCGCACAAGGTTGACTACAAATCGCACGACCTTGCCGCCATTGACTGCGGTCAGCCGCTAGATCCGCAAGAGCTCGCCAACTTGCCACCGGACACTCATGCCACTCCTGCGCCCAAGCCTGCACATGCACCAAGCAGATCGGTCAGCAATCCTGTCCACACTGCTATTCCGAAGCTCGGTTCAGGTCACGTACACCCGTACAACACAGCGGATGGGCTCGCGTTGCTGAACACGCCACGACCAACCGCGGCCGCCTCACCCACAGCTGTACGTCCTGTACAGTTCCCGGCACCAGCGAGGAACACGCTGAAAAACGCCTCTACGTCGTCGAGCTTCACACCCGCCAGCCAAACACCACGACTATCTGCGCACTTTACTAAGCACAGTATTCCTGGAGACCTGCAGCAAGCCGTTGTGGATGCCAAGGAGAAGGTCGATCTCAGCCAGGATGAAGACATGCAAACTCCTGAGACGCCCGATGTTGAGTCACCAGCTGTACCCTACCAGGGCGGCGCTCGTATGCCAATCAGCACTGCTCACCTAGCTTCCGCTGAAGAAGGCGAGCGACCTGTCAGCCGCAAAGGATTTAGGCAACCTTCTCAGCGGCCAAGACCGGCTCCTTTGGCGCCGACCCAGCCTCAAGACCTTCACAGGCACGATAGCACTCTTTCTTCGCCGGATGCCACAATGAGTCCGCACACAGCTGACAGTGCACCGGAACTTGTGAGCGACCACGAGGACGACGACCAGGGCTCTCCTTCCGACGACGAAGAGCACTCCAACATTGCTGTAGCGAATCGTCCGCGGCTGCCCATGGGCAGATCGTGTGGCGATGATGCTATGGATGTGGAGGTCCAAACGGACGATGAGATGGATGAGCATAGCGTGATTATACGTCGCAACAGTATGACTGCGCAGGAGGCGCGCGCGGCTGGGTTCAGGTCAGCTGGCAGCCCGAGCAGGAAGATCGGAAGAAAGTAGAAGACTATTATGCAGCACAGACACAGATGTGACGCGACGTGGCTACTTAGCGCTTTGATGCCATGATGCAAGACTGAGGGTGGGACATGGCAGCAATATGATGTGTGTGATCAGATACAGTGTAGGATGATGTTTTGATGCATGATGCTTGGCGGAAAGGGACGACTTTCGCTGCTCAAAAGGATGATGGAAAACAGGTACAGCTAGACAACGTGTGTGAATAAAATTGAAGAATCTACTCTCTCCCTCTCAAGAGCACATGGACACTTCTCTCAACAGGGGTTAGTAAACTTTGTATGTTGGCTTTCTATGTGACGAGACGATATGTTTCGCCTTGTCAGCGATTTCGCATGTATCTGGCGGGATCGTGCGTTGCATGCAACATCTTTGATAGCTTCTAAATGTGCTAGATTGACTATGCTGCTGCATTGGAGGCGGATGATGTACATTAATAATATATTGTATGTCTATTGCCTGCATCTCAGACTGGCATCCATCATGACTAGAAGAACTTTCGTTGAGGAAATATATGATACGCAAAAGTAGTACTATAAATTAGTTATTCTATACACGATGAATTTGAATCTATTCCTGCCCTGCAGCCACCACCGTCGTCGTCGCCGCCGCCGCCGCCGCCGTCTCAGTCCCCAAAATCTGCTCCACAAAACTCTCCGCATCCCGACTCACACTCTTCGCATCCAGTCTTTTGAGCGCATTCCTCTGCGCCTCGAGCACCTCCGGTTCCTCAAAAACACTCTTCATGACTTCCCCTTCCTTGAACCAGTACTCCTCGGCCTTCTTTCTCATACCCGCATCCCGCAAAGCCGCATTGCGCACGACACCAAGCCCTTTGGACTTGGCCCACACTTTCTCGAGCGCTACTGCCGCATCGAGGATCCGCTCGTTGGAAGATGGAGGAGAGGGGAAGGCGCGGCCTGTGGATTGCAGCCAGATGATCCAGCCTAAGAGCGCGTCGGTCCCGGCTATGGCGAGGCCGCGGATGACTTGGAGCTTCCAGTGTATGAACGAGACATCATTGAGGCGGGTGGTACGGGCGTTGGAGCGGGTGTCGTGTTTGGCGATGATGTAGATTTCGAGTATAGCGAGAGCGAGGCCGGAGACGATCGAGAGCGTTCTCCAGCGGGATCCTTCTTTCCCGGAGAGGACTCCTGATGTCGCGACGCCGAGCGCGAAGAGGTGGTAGAGGTGTGGGGCTAGGAGGGTTGGAAGCGCGTAGATTAGGAAAGGACGGCTGGAGTCCAAGTCGCCGGGTTTGGCGAGGGTGTTTTCCAGCAGGATGTGAGGGCCGTATTGGGCGTAGCGGAGGCGGGCATCGAGACGGTCTGAGTCGAAGATTTCGCGTAACCTCTCGTCGGCGGGCGTCAGTTCTCGCACGGCGGCGAGGCGGGTGAGGAGCACTCCGGCAGAGGTCTGGAGTCTGCTTTGCGTCACGCGGAAGATATTCTCCGGGGCGAAGTATGGTAGAGTGGAGAGGAAGGCTGTCAGGCCGGAGAGGAAGAGGACCCCTAGTGCATATCGGGTTTTGTGTGGTAGGGGTCGGACTTGGGGTGCTGGGCGATTGCGGATTGAGCGGTAGAAGGCTAGAATTCGAGGGACGAGCCAGGGACCAAACAAGAGGAGGAGAGTCTGGAGGCTGTGGACGTGATTAGTATCATTGTCCGCGTTCTGATCGATCTTCAAAAGTAATGGCGTACGATCCCCACGATATTGTTACAGCCATATCGGCAGAATCCACGTGATTTTTGTTCTCGCAATGTCTCGAATGGTATCGGAGTGTCCGGTGGCTGTCAAAGTACCGGCTGCAGAGGTGCGATCACGCGATCCTTCTTCGCTCCCGAGACTTCTTGTTATTATGCCGACTTGCCGACTCGAGCGGCTGCATGTACATGTACCTTACAGTCAGGTTTATTTGTGACGTGTGCGATCAGGCCACGTTGAGTGCTGTCGATTGCAGAAGGCGTCCCCGCCACGAGCCACAAGCTGCGTGGTAAGCGAATGTGGAAATGGGCCGAAGTCCAGTCGAGAATCAGACAAGCTATTCCAAGCTCCCGCCCTCTATTGACGGACAAACAGGCAGCTTGTGTGGTGGGTATATAGCTGGTGTGCTGGCCGCGACGTTGTAGTCGTTGTTGTACAAGGCACAAGACACCTATCCACAAGAAACACGCCCAAGCTTCGGTTCAATATACACAAACGAAGATGACAACATTCACCATTGATTTCTTGTTGCCTCAGGCACACATAACGCAAGCACTTACACACAAACATGCACTTGCATTGAGCACAGAAACGACCATCAGCTTCGCCGCACTGGTCGCCATTCTTGCCTTTTTCTACCTTGCTTTCAACAGAATGCTGGAGACCGGTGGCGAACAGAAAGACAGCAAACGCATCTTCTACTCCAACGAGCAGGCAGTATGAACGACATCACTTCCTGGGCTTCGACATCGACGACCATGCCTCAAGACGATATCTTTGCATCGAGACTGATATCACTACGGCGGACATGAAACCCAGTGCACGACAACATGGCGTCCGTTTCGACATGTCGAAGATGGAGCACGGCTCTTGTCAAATGCCGGCATTGTCGCATGGGCGCTCGGCATTTCGGCCTTACGCACAACGTCTGCAAAAACTGTTGAAACGCGATGGCAAGAAATGGATCAAAATCTCCTTGTGGCTTGACGACCGTTAAATATATTGGCACGTGGCTGCGCCACTGGCAATTTGCCAAGACGGCATCGCTTCCAGAAGAACGGATTCTGATTACTATTACGAAGTGGTAGATACATGACTTATGACATCCGAAGGTACACGAGGAGATGGAGAAAGCATGAGCTCAAACATGTGCGATAGCTTGACTGAGCTACTCGTCGATATCCATAAAGAAGACAGTCGTTTTAGAAAAGAGTCAGGATCAAGCTTTGATACCGCGCTGTCTGCAATCTATGAATTACCACATCTTCGGCTCAATGTCTATCTCATGAAAAGCATTTTCACACTCGTCGCTATCATTCCTGTCTTGACCACTATTTCCCTGTCATCTAAACGCTCACATGCTATGCGCGGTGCTGGGCTTCGAGCTTGGGCCATGAAATTGCTCATCAAGCGCAAGTAGTAGACAGCCGCAGCTTTGATCGCAGTGAGTCAGGTTCGAGCACGAAGTGGATGCTCTTTGATCTGACATTCAAGGCTGTCATCAACGATGCTGGCGTATGATAGCACAACAAGCATCGGCGAGAAGAGCGATGCTCGACCGCAGCGCGAGGCTTGCGATATGTCGAATCAGCGGCTAGTATAGAGCGTGAGCTGAGCTTAGAGACGACTCTTGGGCTCAGCGCGTCTCCGGACATGCTCGCTGTGCAAGTGAGGAGCTTACAGTGCTCAAGGTATAAGACCTGGAAAGATCTATTCTATTCCGTGGTCCAGTGTGTTCCCGACCTCAAGCTACAAACACAAACTCGCACTATCCAACCAAGGATCTGACCGACATCCACCGAAACATGACACCATTCGGCCTCCTCGCAATACTCTTCATATGCGTAACAACCGCTCGGACTGCCTCTCTTTACGTCTGGACAGCCGATTCCTGCCCAGCCACCATGACCTCCAATCTCTTCCGACTACCCTCCAACCAGATTCCCTCATCCGCGTGTATGCCAGTGTCAGGGGGTGCGAAGTCGATGATACTACGAGATAGCATCGATGGGCTATGGAGCTGTAAGCACTCTCATCTATGCAACCCATCTCAGCAGAAGATGCATAAGCTGACTGTGGCAGTCACCGTCTTCCCTGGTGCACAATGCGAGTCCGTGGGATATCAACATTATGGCAGAGACCAGTGCGCCAACTTCGTGGGCATGCAATCATATATGGTCTCAAATGCTGGACAGACGCCGAAGGAATGACTGCGGTGCGGCGGAAACTACATATCCCTGAAACAGCGAAGGTCTAATGACTTTAGGTCCTTCTTTTCACTCGTTGTTGGTAACTCTAATCCAAGTAAATCGGAGAGTCTTGCCGCGCTGTGATATGAACGGAAGGCAAATGACAGCGCTGATAGTACACGACAAATCGGCTTCAACAGACATAATGAGGAGCCAGTAGAGCACAAGACTCTCAAGCGAGAGGGACAGTAAAAGTGGAAGTACCTAGGTGACTGCGTTCTCAAGGCATGTCACCAATCCACCTACCAAGTCAAACAGCACGCCCAGACGCGCCAGTCTTTGATCGACTTCTATATCGTGACGAGGCGAGGCCCGTGAGTAGCCTTCCAGATTCGGCAATCTAGTTCTTGCCACTGCAGATTATCGCGGAGCACTCTGTTTCCCTCGCGCTGCAGCCGTTGCTCTGATGCTGACAAACTGCCTTGCGAACTGGAACCAAACTCCTCGTTACCTGAGAGTGCGCTCCAGGACCAGTTGTAGAAGTCTGCTCATCGATACTGGTTCGATAGCTTCACGGTAACCGGCTATGCTCTGTGTCGTCCGATAAAAATGACACTGGCGTACTACCACTCCATCGACCAGATCTCTAAGAGACGCAAATGGCTGTGGCGTTTGGCGAAGCGCAGGCCTGGTAGCAAGTGGAGATTTGCATACGAAATTCTGCAAACAGTCCTGGAAACGATCGTGATCAGATGCTGCTGGCCATGGCGGCAATGGGTCGGCCGCAGCCAAGTAGTCATCCTCACTGCCAACGGCACAACATTTAGCTTACGCCAACGAAATGCATCAGCTCATCACCGTAAGCCGGTCGCGAGACCACGATGATCGGATGTCTGTATGGTAATGGGTCTCGCTTTCAAGTCAATGTGGTCTATCCGACAGATACCAAGGTCGGCTCGGAGTGAGTACTGGTCAACTTGTTGGCGCTTTGGTAGACTTCATCGCTTTGTGCCCATCGACTCATGACCACGCCAAAGACAAGCGCTGGTGATTAAGCTGATTATTCAGATCGAATGAGGCATTCTGAGCGTCTCACCCAGCAATCAGTGTGCTTAATGCGGATCTTACAAAGCAGTGCATAATGCTCGACTTGAGCTCAGACATGCTGCCGGTGTACTCCAACATATTCATTTTGGGTAGAGGCACAAGATTACGGCTATCTCGCTCCATCGGACTGTCGTCTCCGGCACTGCCTCATGCATGTTACCGAAAACAGGCGAGCGGTATTCACGTCTCCATGTCGATGCATCGAACATTCTCTCCTCTTGTTTGAGCCTGCGACCGCATTTACTTCGAACGAGTCTTCTCATCGATCGCAATTCTCGGTATATGTCTGGCCGTAATTTATCGAGTCAAGGGTAACAATGCAATCGCGAAATCGTGGTTGTGCGCCAGAAGCGAACCCGCAAATCCATGGCACCGAGGTGCGCTGGGACAGGCAGGATTATGAAAGGCTGTGATCTGATCTCGGCTACACAGGAATATACATTCCTCCACGAAGAGAAGGATATAAGGGTATAGGAGCCATGGTTTATCAACTTGAAGAAGAGAGAAGAAGAAAGATCAAAAGTGCGAAGTTGGCGGGAAAAGATGCGAATCCGGGAAGCACGGGCCAACATTGTGTACGTAAGCATCGAAATCGACATCATGATCTCCATTCTCGAAAGGAATTTGTATAAGCTTCATCTTCCGCGTGACAACAAGGCCAATTGCCAAACGCAATGCCTAGTCGCGAGGGCATTGAGTCGATGCCTCGTAGACCGTTTCCACTCTTTTTGTATGATATAATAAGATTCCCGAGACCTGGATCATCTCCAGTTGGCGCAGGCTTGCAGAATTACCCACACGTTATCGACCTTCATGGCAGTCGGCTCGCACACCCGAAGACTAATGTGCTTGGTAGGAGACTCGGATTCATTGCGGTCTATGTTCGCTAAGCCAGGAGATCTGAAGAGACAGGGATGGGATTCTGGAAGCAGGACATAGCTTGTGGGTAGCTTCAGACTCAGAACACATGTATGATACTTGCCAGCGTAGGCCATAACGACGATATTGTAAAGGTGAAGCTTTGGAGGAGGGTTACCTCATGCTCGCTGTGCAGAATCGCATCATCGGTGCCGTTCCTCAATATGCCAAAGTCAATTTTTTATAAGTATAGTGTCGCTTCCTGAATCCCTGCTTCTCCATTTTCGACCTATTACCCATCGGATCTCAACCAAGAGCATGCAGAGCTGTGCATCAGCCTCCAACCGTATCGCAGTGGTCTTGTGCAAACACTGCTCATCACACGGATCGTTCTCGTGCTTGTCAACTTCTCACAAAGGCCTCACCAATTCCATCTCACTAAGCAGCAGAATACACGTATCTTCCAAACCTTCCACCTTCTGCTTATTCAGTCCCTTATACACATCCGTTGACAGCATATGCGCATAATGCCACACACTATCATACTGCACCAAGTTGCAATCATCCCATCGCTCCTCTCTTCCCTTCGAATCAATCCCTCCTGCACCACTCTCGAACTTCAATTCACTGGTAACAGGCGCCATAAACTTCACTGATGCACCCGCGGCATTTCCGAAATTCTGCTTGAACCCTTCCATGTAAGAATCGTGCGTGCTCCGGTCATTGTTCTTGTATTTGAACAGATTGAAGAAGCAAGCCGGACCATTCCTGACTGAAGTCGGCAGCGCCTTTTCGAGATAATTTGCCATGCCTTGATCCAGATGCAGTTCGCCTGGTCTCAGCGGTCCTGGTTGCATATCGACGATATCCTCTTTCCCAATATGTCCCGTTCCAGGCCATTCCTTCGGCAAAGGAGGCGTATTTTTTGACGGCTGGGGTGTCGAATCCGCCTGACCGAGAAGTTTCTCGTATAGAGATTCTGGTATCCGGAAGTTTATGCTTGCGTGGGCTGGCACGGAGTCGCTGCGAAACGAAAGCTTGAGGTCGGCGGGTAGTATCATGAAGAGATCCCAATCTTGCGCGGTGAGTGGGTCTTTATTGAGGTTATGGGGTTCGTGAACCCAGCCATGGGGAATGCCTTTGATGAGGATTGGGGCGTGATCGGCGAGGAGTTGGTTGATGACTTTTTCTGAAGGTATGCCTTTGACTAGGGAGACCAAGTGTATGGTACACTCTGGCATATTGGCAAGATCCTATGATGTGATGCAATGACAGGGAATGAAGCAACACTGATATCGATGCCGGAAGTGTTTCGTGTCAGTGGCGATCAACAGACAGGAAACCTGAAGTCGGGCTTGAGATGACGTCGCGCAGCTGCCCACGTGGAAAGTCATTTTGACTTCGTGGATCAGATACGCGCCTCACAACAGCTTAGTGTGACACTCTCAGAGCGTGATGAAGAACGCTGTGTCTGTGGCGGATGAAGTATCGTCGAAGCCTCCAAAAGTATCGACAGCTTGGCGAAGCATGAAGGAGCAAGCGGAATTCATTGTCGAAATACTAGTGGAAGCACCTTGTTGGATGACAAGCAGTGCAATATCCCGCATCCTGTAAAGATGTAAGTTCGAGTGGTACCGTAGAGATCTGCGTTGGAAGCGTGACATAGGCAAATATACTGCATCCTGCGAAGATGTCCGTGGTGATGAAGAAGTCGCCGCGCTCGCAAGCTTGGTCTTCCTTTCGACCCAGCGAGCCTAGCCAGCCAGACTGCTCATTAGCGTGGTCACCATGCTCATGATTCAAGCAATTCGACTTGAAGCTGATTGTAACAGCCATATCCCTCTGCAGACCAGACCACGCATACTCTGGGTATCTGGGACGCCAAGCTCGCGATGTCAAACCAGCGAAGTTAGCCTGGCCATTTCAAATCCTTTATTGGAGAACGTGTGACTACTAGCAGGCCGGGAAGTGCTTCACCGCTTGATATAAACGAGGGTGCTTCGACACAAGCAGGATGTGCGAGCCTACTAGCTAGCTGCTTCGTCCAGGGACGTCGTCTGTCAGCAGCGGAGATACGAATTGGATGGATCTCGTCGATCACAGGACCAGGATCCTGGTTATAGTAACTTATCCTCTTTGGTCTTTATCCATTTCGGGTCATCGTTGGAAACTCTTCGGTAGCCAACATCAGTGGCTGATAGGTAGCAGTAGCACAAGAGAGTCTTGGTGTCAACCCCTTTCATGATGTAGCGTGCTCATGCAATTGGCCATCAACGCTAGGGTCGATCTTTGCGCAGTTCCGCTGCTGACAGATGCTGTATAACTAATACAGATGTAGAATCGGTTTGACACGAACTCATATAACATGCTTTATTAGTGGGAAGGGTGGCATGATGCACGACTCCTCCGTAGCTCATGGAAAATACTTATTTACTAGACCTGTCTCTCGAGATCAACGATCGTCCTATCCCACGAATACGAAACATTCTGTAAGCACTCTTGTACCTTCCGAGTTCAGGACCTCGCCCAAAAACGATCGTACCATCACACCTACCGCAAGACCACCCCATAATACAAGATCGCTGCAGTCAAAATGCGTTTCTCCCTGGCATTCTTCGCCACCCTGCCGGTTCTTGGCAGTGCAGCATGTGCAAGTAACGTAAAGTGGGTGAATCAGGCTGGCTGCGTCCCACGGGGACAGAAGGGCATACAACCTTGTGGTAAATGCACTTATTACGGGGTATGTCTGTAACACCATTGACGACGCATGCGACTCTCTAAACTTCTTGGCAGGTAGGTGAAACCAGCGGGTATAAGGAAGGGCAATGTTACTACTACTGCCTTGAAACGACGAACCCGGCCGACAGTATACAAGGCTGGTGGTGCCATGGCCCTGATGGTACGTGTAAGTGATGATCAGTTTGGGTTACAAGACGACCTGGAATTCGAACCGAATATGATCTGTCCTGGCATGATCGAGAAGCGCTGCATGGTCGACAGAATGAACAGCGCAAGGCAAGATTCGCACGCTGGGCCTGTCCGAGGCAAGCTGCCAACACTAGTACGGAACGCCACGAGCATGAACACATTGTTGACGGTATGCGGGGCCATGGAGTCAAATTACGCGTCGGTGATGATGCGCAAGCAGGCGTATGATGAGTGAGCTGGGTGACAATTTTTGGCTGGCGTATTCTTTGAGGGAGAGTTTGGGTCGTGGTGGAAGCAACTCATTTTCACGTTTGAACGTGAAATCACATAAACATTTCGCTTGAAATTCATTGCTTTTGTTCGAACTATGGATTGTGATCATTATTGGCTTGTACAGCCCGTTATCAAGCTGAGTATTGGCATCAGGGTGATGGGATGCGAGCTGCCTGCATGCTTACACAACTGAACTGCGCTTGGCCCAGCTCAACACCACTAGATCAGTGAGACGTCTCGTTGCGTTTCGCGATGTTCGACATGCTAGGCATTCATGTCGTCTCGCGCGCCAATGTTGCGTCAGGGCACTTCCGACGCGTGCCAGCCAACGTAAGAGAGCGATGTCGATACGCTTGAGACGAGGACCTCGACAATGCGTCGTGCAGCGCAGAATTCTCGTCTTATGTATGGTGCGAAATGGATTGACCTTTTGCGACAGCTAGCGGGTGTTCGGTTCTTGAGCCTCGTGCGCTGTCTCTCACTCATGCCTAAGCTTGACGTCCTGGTGCCGTGGGCTCTACTATATGGACAGAGAGCTGGAGATACATGCTTATTGACACGGCACAATCAGATCACATGGCCCGTCGCGCAACTACAGACAGATGCGGGACGCCCAACAACCATACAGCCAGGCTTTATGCTCGAGCTTACCATTGTGTCGTGGGCGATTCCGTTTGCGACACTTCTCGTCTGATTATCTGACCAACCGAAGGCGGTCCGCTGTTGGAAGGGTCTTGGGCCTCAGTCGCGAAGGGTTGAGCCTGCCAATGGCCAATGCATCTTTGGGGACAGCACCTTGTGGAACGAGCGCTCAGCTTGTGAGCAACGATCCGATAATACCACGCACGATGTGAAGATACTACGATTCGAGGTTCGAGACATGGTGACTAGGTGATCGATCCAGCACTGAAGGACTACGCCAGCGGGAATCGATCCATCTCGTTGTCAAATTGTCATGCTGACTGCCTACTCCTACTGCGCCAGACCTCGCTGCGTGCCCAATTCGCATCAGCTCGGGCCTGAGTTCTCGCTCATCGACGGCGCCTCAATCCACCTGCCACTTCTCGTCAACCAGCACAAGCGATGGCCTCATATACTGCAATACCTCCTTCACATCAGAGCAATCCACATCTTCCAGCTTCCAAGCAACATGAAATAAGGCCGCCACGATGTGGTGATCGAGGCTACGATTCCGAAACTCGAGAAGACCAGCGTGCCCGCCCATCGGCCACCGGGACAGAGCAATGGGCATCCTGCTGAGCCATACGGATCCAGCTCAGACTACTGAAATTGGTGAAGCCACGGCACCACAAATCTGGTGGGACCGTCGGCACTTGCTTTTAAATTTCTGCGAGGGCTTCCAGTAATTTTTTGATTGCGGTGCAGTCGAAGTTGACAATGTTGAAGCTGAGGACATTCTCGTCGTGGTAGATCGAGAGGATTCCGGTCCTAACCTTCTTGCAGGTATTGATCAGTCGTAGTCGAGTATCGCCGTTTGAGTTGAAATCGATAAGCTGACCTTTTGTTCGAACGATGGCGAGCCGACAGATATCTCTGCGTAGCTTGCCTGGTAAGCGGAAGAAGTGGCAGTCTGATGGGTCTGCTTTCCTGTTGATCGTAAAAGCCAAATTGAGTGCCCGTTGGTGTAAATCAATCAAAGGTGGGCAAGTGAAACGGAGACCAAATAGTGGAGAGTAAAGCGTGAATATAGGAGACTGTTTAATACTGCAACGAGCGGTAACACTCCGGTCCAAGCTTCACTGTTAACATGGTATTCGGACAGCTCATACTTCCAGTGCGATAGCCAACACAGCCGAGCTCGAACTTCTGCGACTTAAGAACCTATAAGGCGTCAGTCATGGGCAGCATTCCAGCGTTCCAGACCAGACAAATTCACGAGTCATCAGGCGGTGCATTGCACACGCTGTATCATTTTGTATGTATCCCTTGGTTGCTCACCATCAGTCCTATCAGCGATTCTCTCAAATATAATCCACTTAGAACTCCCGTATGAGCACAGCAGAACCCTGCGCTCGCTCTAGTCGTCTCCCCATCTCGCGTTGCCAACAACGAGCATTGGTCTCAGCCCTTCAACCACATTTTTCACCTCGGCCCATGGTCGCATTCTCGACTTTGTCACGATATCAAACAAGCTGCATACAACCATAGAGCACAAGTGAGTCCGGCGCTGCCCGATTAACCATGGTAGTCCCCTAGGATGTGGTATCTGCTGGCCCTGTTCGTGATACAAGCGCAGCCATTCCAACAAGTTGATCCAGGAGGGCGATGAGAACCTAACGTGTAGGCTGACTTTAAGTTTGATATCGCTGCTGCCTGGAATCTCACTGTCGAGCAGGACTTTCTGTAATCTAAGGGCTGGCGTGGCGTCGAAGTTGTTGAGATGGTACGCGAAGGTGTTCTCGCAGTAGAAGATCGCGAATGCTTCTGCTCTGATCTTCTTGCATGTGTCGAGGAGCTTCGGTCGCAAGTGGCCACTCGTGGTGGTGACGATAGGCTCATCGCTAATGAATGCTAGTCGGTAAATTTCATTACGGAGTTCGCCTGAGAGACGGAAGAAGTGGCAGGCCCTTGGCGGTGATGGTGTACTGGTGTTGCAGCCCATTGTGGTCGTGATCCAATATGTGACCAATTCCAACAACGAGGAAGACGAGACTTTGGAGAAATGCGAGCGACAGAACTTGATGTGGGGTCTTCGAACTAAGGTCAATCCTGCATGTGATACTCCACGTACTCTAGCACTTTCGCGGTCAGAGCTCATGCTCTCCAAATAGATGAATGCCTTCCGTGCTGCTACGACCTCTGGAATGAGCCCTCCACTCCATCCGAGGACAGACATGTTGGCCGATGACTCATCCATACCCTGTCACTCTGTCGTTGCCAACTTCGGTCCCTTCGCTGGACCCAACACGCAGCTCGCTGAGGTCGCCGGCATTACCTCAGCTGCCTTTGAGCCCTTAGGCTCTACGCTAATTATCTTCCGCCCATTCTCCGTGCGAGGCAGTCAATGCTGCTCTGTAGCTTTGCACAACAGCTTAAAGCTCGCACGTGCACTTTCCCATTCGCTTTGCGCCGGTGCCGAGACTCTGTCTGGTCAAGGTAGTCACGATACAAATCTATCTTTGCTCATACTGTTCTCTCGAGGCTGGGAAGAGTCGAGTTCAATGCTCCTGCAACTCCAAGCACTCGAAAGATCCCATGAGGCGGCTTCTCAAAGGCATGGCGTCAGGCAATTAAACAAGGAAGTGAATCGACTATGCTCGACAGCTCTACTATATCTCAGCAAACAACTCAGTGTATATCAGGGCATAGCTTGCGGGCCTTCGCATCCTCTAAAGACGAATCAGCCGAAAAATGAGCAGCACCTGGCTAGCATGCCAGACTTACCTCTCAGCAGCAGTTACTAACCGAACTGTGACCCCAAACCCGCATCCACCAGGCCATCTGGGCCTCATTACTCTTCGCCCAGGTCAGCCTGAAGCAAGTATCTTCATGTTTTTGGTGCCCTCCAGGCCCGATTTCGAGGCATGGAAGGATCGATGTAAGCACTACCCACCAGCGAAGTCGAAAACGTAGACTACCGAGCGCCGCGCTATCGCTGTGTCAACCTCGAGACATTTCCCACCATCGCTAACATTGCCATTTCCAGGAGCGTCCCAACGTCCAAGATCACAACCAAGACCTGAGATACGACGTGATCGGCACCTTCGACAATGCAGCAATATCCAGCGAGAACGTAGATCCGGGCCAGTACGAGTATATCGAGGACATGCTCGTACGTGCTAAGAACATTCAGGGCCAATGGAAGATAACCTGGAAGGCGATGGAAGCCACCACCGATGTGTTCAGACGAGACGAACGTGGCAGATTCCACGGACTGCGAGTCAGGACGGCGCAATGACGTGAGGCGGTGTCAATTGTTGAACAGCCATAATGCCCAAAAGCTAGATTGGCAGCCGTTCGCAGAAATGGTAATGCATCCTGCGTCGAGAGGAAGAGATTTTGAGCCACCACGCATGCAGCTGATCTCAAAATATGGTGGCTTGTCGTTATATTGAAGTCGTTGCCCGACCACAGCAGCGAAAGTACTTTGCTTTCCATCCCAACTTCTAAAATGCAGCCACTTCGTCAAAGCGACCGCACGAACAACATCCGCGCTTATGCAATCTACTTCACCCGCGACAGCATCGCTCGCCGTCGTTGTAACGAAGTCCCATAGCAAATCTTCATCCTCATCGTGATTATCACAGCAGACTTCCCCAGCCAACACTATACTCTTCCCCTTGTTGACCTTCAGCACGTTCCGGAACCATTGTTCATCAGCATGAAACCAGCCGTTCAAGCAGCTGAGAAACACGATATGGAAAGTCTGCCAATAGCGCAACATAGACTGACCGTTGTCGTCGTCCAGAACCATTTCCCACAACGGAAGGGCCTCGTGCTTAAAAGGCCAGAAACAGGAATCGCAATCCCTACCATGCAGCTCCATCACGAACTCGCTCAAATCGTAGTACATCGCCAGCATCTCGGCTCCTATCTGTTAGCAAGCCTGAGATAGGGCAGGTGCGACCAAAGGCTGCTTCCAGATTTCTAGATCCACGATGTGCATCTTGTAGACCAGGTTGCGAAGTTCTGCTGGGAGCTCAAGGAAGCGTTAGAACATCACGCTGTGCCTTGCGGCCCGGGCGTTGATACCGAGAAGTTTGGGTTGGGCGATTGCGTCCTCCAGGTCGTGGATCTTACGCAGTCGCTTTAGTATTGGATGCGTAAATGGCCCAATGCCAGAGAGTGCTCGATGAGGTCGCATTTTGAGTCGATTCGGCGATGAATGATGGGCATGCACTGCAGATGGTAGTGATGTGCTTGTCATGTGTTGAGACTTTTACAATTCCGTTGTGCTGCTAGTGTAGCTGCGGCATGCTTTGTAGCTATGAAGAAGAAACGCGCAGGAACCCGAATATTCTCAAAGGCGATTTGAAGCGCGACGACATGGTTGGTCCTCTGCTTGTGTCGAAATGCCAGTCATGGTGCCAGGTCCGGTAGCTTGAGTGAAATGTACGTTCGATACATGATCTGTCGTTTTACTAACTTAAGGTCGATACACTGCAGCTCAGACACATGCATAAATCAGAGTTTCGCTCGCTGTGGGATCAGCGAGTACGCCTTGGGCTGGCTCTCCAGCCATGTTCGATCAAGCTGATCAATACTCTGAATGCCAGCCACATTCATCATGATGTCAAGATCTGCCAGTAATGACTTCATGACATGTCGCACGCCATGCTCGCCCATGATGGAGAGTCCCCAGATCCATAGTCTGCCCACGAAGACAAACTTTGCCCCAAGCGCAAGTGCTTTGACTACATCGCTTGCACCGCGCACACCTGAGTCGAACATGATGTAGATCTTGTCACCGACAGCTGCGCATTGTCAGTGATCGCAATCCGCATCTCGATGATCGCTGCTTACCATTCACGATATTCTCCAGCGCATCCAGACTGCCGATCGCACCGTCAACCTGTCTACCGGCATGATTAGATACCACGATGCCATCGCATCCCACTTCAATACACTTCTTCGCATCCTGCACACTCTGGATGCCCTTGATAGCGAATGGTTTACCACCACTAATCTCCTTCCAAGTCTTGATTAACCACGGCATCCTACTCCAGTCGTGCGCCCTGCCGTGCCAGACGTTATCGATCCACTTCCTACCCGCCTCGTTCGGCTGTGTCTTCGGGTCAATTCCCGCCTCCTTCAATCTCTTCTGGAAGACAGGATCCGTCAACCCAAGATCAGCACCAATGCCGTGGTAAAAGGCGTAGTTGGAAGTGTTGATGTCGTCGTGGCGCCAGCCCAGCTGCCAGGTGTCGACGGTGAGGATGCATGCAGTGAAGCCGGAGTCGTGGGCGCGTTTGAGAAGGGAGATAGTCAGCTCGTCGTCATGGGGCATGTAAAGCTGGAAGAAGCGTGGGCCGTTGCCATTTGCTGCGCCAACGTCTTCAATGGGCTGAGAACCGGCTGTGCTTAGGCAGTATGGGAGGTTCAGCTCGCCAGCTACTTTCGCTACTGGAAGTTCGCCTGCTGGGTTGTAGATCTTGTTGATGCCAACCGGCGAGAAGCCGATGGGTGCAGCGACTTTGTGGCCCCAGATCTCCCAAGCTGTGTCGCGCTTCTTAGTGTCTACGAGCATGCGTGGGATGACTTTGTGGCGGTAGAATGCTTGTCGGTTCGCAAGGTGGGTGGTCGACTCGCCGGCATTGGAAGAGGCGTAGAACCAGCCGCCCTCGGTGAGCTTCTTCTCAGCAAGTTCTTCGAGTTTGTTTGGGTCTCGGTGTTGTGGTCAGCATTTCGACACGTCCACATAGCTCTCCGTTCTCACCAGTATTGAAAACAGGTACTTCGCCATGGTTGCTCTTCCAAAAGTTCTCCGCTTGATACTCTGCGAATTCTGTCGTCGTGCGATACTGCCTGTTCTCGTTCTTGGTGTCCATCTTGCAGGAGTCTTCTGTATGGTCAGTGTGACGAGTGAGATGTGAAGTCGAGCAGCTATCCAGAAGAGATAGATTGAAATGTATACAGGAAGACTACTTGGAGATTATGTATAGCATTGCCGCTCAACACGTCGAAAGCGTGGTCTGCAGGCAGGTCGGCACAGATGTGCAGCATGAGGGATTGCATTGGTGGCTATGACGAAGGGAGCGGAACGGCAGACAGACCCATGGGCTGGATCTGCAGTTTCTGTTGCGAGAGCTGCTGATGAAGGTTCATTGTTGCTCGTGTGCTCGCAGAGTGAAGTCATGCTGCCATCATCTGTAAATAATGTGTCAGGCCGGATGTTACGCGGAAGGAAGGACGTGGTCGCCAAAACGATCACGTGATAGTGACGTTATCTCGGACATGCCACATCTCCCGCTCAAGCTCAGCCAACACGCCTTCATGTTCACTGATATTTGCATCCTGGATAGCATATCTCCTCGACATCACTCATCTCTTGACCTTCGAATCTCAGACGAACGCCCGTCAAAGATACCCTAGCTCTGGAAGTGGTTCAAGCTGTTTGCCCATCGTTCTGACGTGCTGCTCAATGCCCTCAAAACCTGGGCCATGCTAAAGAACGAACATGGCAGCCGGGCGACTGTCCCGAGGCGTTGAGAATATTTTCAGTCACATCATGCCAAGTACCTGCCGTTCGTATTGCGGTGTAATCGAGCTTCAGTCTTCAGCTGATCGTATTGATCGCCGCAGCGTTGTGATACTATGTTCGCAGGCAATGTCGTGGAAGAACTAGGATGCTTTACACGGCAACGACTTGGACCCGCAGCACGAAGAGCGTACATAGGTGATGTGGCCGTGGATTTTCAGTTGCGCGGATGAACAGATCGGAATCAAAAGTCCCTCTTTCAACAACGAGGATGAAACGCGCTTCCAATCACAAAGTATGCAATGGAAACCACACAACATGCCAAGTATTGACATCGTGAGCAAGTTCCATTCCTCGCTTGGGCGTGATAGCTCCATGCAGAACGATGCAAGCAGTGCCCTTATCCAGGCCTCAATGTCGCTATGGCTATCTCCGGACCACAATCAGAACGAATCACTGGCATAGCCGACACGATAGCCTTTGCGGTCCCGGCTTCTGGTGTAAAAGACGCCACACATGAAAAAATCTGCCCTTATGACCAGCGAACCGTCTTCTACGCCATGTGCAATGCAGAAGAACTACAAGGATTCATGAGATCACGAAACATCCCATCCGGTGCTGTCTCCCAAGGCATGGCTCGCATGACTCGCAGTCAGCTCGCTTTCGAGCTGAGGAGAGCGGACGACCATGCGCGCTTCACAAGGTTCTTCGACCTATCACCGGAATTGCGCAATCAGATCTATGAATTGTACATGGCCGAACATACGGACCTGCGCAATCCTGCGCCGCCATCTATAACCCGTACTTGTAAACAGATAAGAGATGAGGCATTGGAGATGTTCTATGCCACTGCAACATTGTGTATCGCTATGTACAGCGAATGCAACGGTCGGACTGGATTCGGCACGTTTGTGCCTCACGGACCCTGGAAGTCGGCACTGGAAAAGCATAATCGATCATTTTTACATAATGTTAAGGGTCTCAGACTGGACTTCGTACGGAGCTCGCATGAAAGGACGTGGAATGGTTCCTTTCCAAGTCGACAACCTCGTGTTACGACCCTGTTCAGCGTCCTGCTTACTGTTGATGTCGACCAGCGACGGAAGATTCCGACGTGTACAGCATCATGCACCGGAAACTTCGATGGTGAAGGGCGACTCGAGTTTTGGGTGGGTACCTCTATCAATAGGGTCTTTCGTTCGACGTGGTGCAGCATCAGCGGTAATTTGATCAACACTTTGCAACGCGCAGCACAGGGAGCTTCGAACCGTTGGCTTTTTGAAGACGACTCTGACTCTAATTAGATTATGACCAACGAAGCTGCTGACACTTGGCCTGCGACACTGAACATAGAGGTCCTTACCCGACATCAGAAATATCATCACATCTTTGTCAGCGTCAGGGGGGCGCTTGATGAATTGGCACGTCGTCGATTGAAATTGGGCAAATGCTTCCGCTTGGGGTGTCACGGGATAGAATTCGGCTTGAAATTGGATGTACCTTCCGTCCTTTATAGATGCAGTCGCAATTGGAAGGCGTGATCTTTGAACATTCGCGCACTCCTGCGGCCCTTGCTAGTGACGATGTGTTCTATTTGTAGTAACAGCGGGTCGACACTCATAAGAAGTCTCGCGATCATAGAAGAGCGCGTCGCATCAGCATACTTCCAGTTCGAATGAGATATCTGAGGTATAGAGCAAAAGCTTTCCTCTCGACTTCTACTAGTAGGTTCACATCTCAGGCACGTTGTTTCGATGCCGAATGAGCAATCTGAGGGCACAGAGTAAGCTTGCCAATCAAGACACGTAAGTGGCCAGCCATCTATGTGTGTTCGGCTGCCTAGCTGGAGCTCTCAACAGTACAATCGCAACCGCAACTTACCTACCCACCAATTCTTCACAACACCACTACATCATCGTCATTGACCTGGTCGAAACAGCAGTAATAACACCTTCGCCACTGCCGCGACAGCGCAGGGCAGTAACTGACGCGCCAACAGCACCATGCCGTTGCGATGAATCACCGCCACCAGCAGAAAACTTCACAACACTGGATGCGTCAGCAGAGTCATCTCACTTCTTCGAACCGCCGCCGGAGATGTGTGTGATCATCTACATGCTGGTACTTGCCAACTTCACTAAAGCATCGGCACTTTCATGGAAGAACAAGTCAAAGCGCCACGACTTCACCAGACCGCCACTTCTGGATGTCTGCGGGCTCATCTGCAATGGAGCGCTACCGCTCTACTCTACTATAGCAGGTTTAGGCTGATCTTAAGAAGCGTAAGAGGTGCATCAAAAGCCCTGAGGAAGCATTGCAAGCGCGAACGAACAAGGGTTCGGACATCGCCATCCATTTCCTCGTCAGCCACAAAGTTACTCGCAAGACACCTGGGGTCTGAACATAAAGAATTGATGGGTCTCTTTGACGATGAAAGATTTGAGTTGGGGTCATGGGCCGGGGAGCAAGCTGAGGAGCCAGAAGACGGGTTCTCTGAGGAAGAGCCCGAGCTGGAGGAGTATCATGCTATGAGGGCTGAGATAGACGCCGCCAACCACACGCTCTGAGCATGGAATCCGCGTGCATGCCAGAGGGCATGGATGCTTACCAGCAAGGAATACTTAACAGGATCATCTTGAAGGGTTACCAGGGAGGCAAATTCTGCAATATTTTGTAACATAAATCTCAACACGGCGACTTCATGATGGCATCAACCCTGACAGAGCCCAGGCACTTTCACAGCTCCCTTCCCAACCAATCCTTCCACGTACGCCAAAAACGTCCCAACAGGCATCATATCCATCTTTCCAAAACTCGGATGACTACTCTCCAAGATCTGCCCTCCCCAGAGCACTCTCAAGAAATAGCACCCATTCTTGCTATACAACTCAAACACCACTTCCGCGCCCATGCCCGGCCACACCATCTTATCCGACTGCAATATCGACAAAACGCGAGAGACGGAGCCATCGTGCGCTACATTGTGGCGATAGCGCACACCCTCGCTGGAAACGGTTCCTGACGAGACATCACGAAGGTTCTGCGCCAACTCCGCCATCCAAATCCCATAACTCGCCACACTCGCCGGTAGGGACTCTTTACTATCCCGATAGATGAAACTGTACTCATACTCGCCCAACCTGAACACCTCATCCGCTTCTTCCATACTAACGCACTCGCTCGTGTCATTCACGTTGCAGGGAAGGGGCTTCCCATGACAAAGCCGCGCAGAGAGATTATCGAAGTAATGATCGTAGGATTGATGCCACCCTTTGTCAGAAGGGTCTACGCCGGAAATGGTGTCTAGACGATTCATAAGGGAGGAGGAGACGGTGAGATGGGCTAGCCATGCTGGAGATGAGGACCCAGAGCCGTAGGAGTTGAAGAGATTTGTGGCGGCGGTGCATGTGTATGATGGCTCGAGGGAGTCGATACTGTCCGGTTGGATGAGGAGTGGAATGTCGTTTCCAGCAGCGGTGGAAGGATACATTCCTGCGATGAGCACACTGGCGACTTGGGATGTGATGACATTATTCGTGACCCTGTAGGTCACAACATCGGCATCATAGTCTTTTGGGATGAAGCCTAGCATGTCGGAGTATACTGCCTTCAGGTCCACGCCGTGTTGGTGCGAATCATCGAGGCCTCCGCGCGTGATTTGAGGGAATTGGCATGTTCCGTTGAAACCTTGGGGAGCGAGAGGGTTCTGGGAACTGGTGTAGACGGACCAGTATGTGTTGGCTGAGCTGTTACCAGGAGGGTTCAGGGGTTTACCACCGTAGAAAAGGCCTTCGTCAGAGCATTCCCAGGCGTAGTTTTCTTTGGGAAAAGTGTTGCTGGCGTAAGGGGTGCGTTTGTGATGACGGTGGATGATTTCTACATATTCGAGCTTGTAGTCGGAGCTGGCTTTCGGGTAGGTTTGTGGGTTCGTATGGGGCATGTTGCACCAGTTATATGTATTTAGAGGGCCTTGGCTGGAGTTGAAGACGAAGCCGTAGGTTCCTGTTCCGTTGATGGCGCTGGAGAGACTGTTGACTTGATATTGTGCAGGTGGTCGCCATGATAGGCTTATATTGGTCTCTGCAGAACATGTCGAGCTGCTATTGCTGGTTTCCGCGTTGCTCAAGATTGCTTGAGTGCCCAATGCTGCGAACAGCGACGGCACTGTCTGATTCAACTTCATGATGACCGAGATTATGGTTTGTGCAGTGAACATGACGAACAGAGACAGGAACAGGGTTTTATGAGACGGCACACCGAACCGCATGAGGTGCCAACGATACAGCCCGATTCCACCGTGTGGAGAGGGGACATCGTCATGGCCGGAAGTCTGGAAGATGGCACGTTGTGATGCAGGTACGATCTCCCTCGTGGCCGAGACAGACAAGACTATTGGCCGAAACAAGCAGAGGTGTGTAAGAATGGCGAGGAATTGTCGAAGTGAGGATGAAGAAGAGCAGCAATACGAGTCAGGGTAAGCAACGAACAGGGCACAGCATCTGCAATACTGGCATGTGATCGTGAGCTTTACATGTAGAAGAGTGAATGGTGAATGGTGCCAGATGCCAGGTGGTGCACGTGTCTAGCAGGATGGAGCGTCTCGCTTAAACTCTTGGCATTGAGATCTGCCTTCTACCGCTGTCTAGAGATCTCGCTCTGAATGATCTTCTTCCCCGGCCTCGCTTCCGGCTTGCGTATCATTCATATGGGGATGGCGATACCGTGCCGACGACCTCTTGCCATGAGACTCGATATACGTTCTTCGGAAGCCCCAGATCACCGGTTGCTCGCGTGTCGGGCGTCTGACGGAAACGGCACGAAACGCCGGCTGGCGTGCGTCCAGGCTGGCACTTCATACCACAGTACTGTCACTGCATTCACACACAATGCGAACTAGTAAATACCCTGGCAGCGGTGCCGCAATATCTACGCTGCCCCTCAGCGTGGGTCCGGGTCGGCAAAGAGTCTGCGAAAAATGCTTGTTAGGTCTTGGTACTCTAGTCTACCGCGACATCCGTTTCGCACCACCGATAAGACCCTGATCACCGCACACGCGACACTCCACAACTCATCTCATGGGTTGCACTCCGCATGGCAGTGCGAATTACCATATCTCCTTCTCTGCGTCCTCTTGTGTTCTACCCTCTTCACTAAGAACATACGTCGAAGCACTACCTGGTCGATCCGGCCGTTGCCAACGCCATTGCTTGCCCATCTTGACAGTCTTGGAGAGACGATCTTGCTTTCCACTCTCCCTCATTTGACGCATTGGCATGCAGTGTCTTGGCTTCGCAGACACAGGATCTCTGTTTTCAAGCTTGTTCTTATCTAGTAAACCTGTTCGTTCGAAACAATTTGCCAAGACACCAAGCAAGGAGAACAGCTACTCAACAGAGCAATATCTTTTTCTTCTGAGGTCGATATCCCCGGAGCATATTTTATCGATATACATATCTCACTGTATCGTCACTTCGAAGTTTTGCGAACCCAACCACACACCATGGACGATCTCAGTGGAGCACAGCCATTCAAGGTGGTACCACTGCCTGGCAAGGGGTATGGCATCGTCGCTACTGAGGATATTCGGCCAGGGACCATAATTTACCAAGAAGGCCCAGTTATGAGGATCGCCAAGAAGGCACAAACACTGACCGAAGAAGATGTTTCGACAGCTTTTGCAAAGCTACAGCCTTCACAGCAGCAAGTAGTTTTGGACATGAGCGAAGACAAAAAGTTTGAGCGATCGAAGCTCATGGGCATTTTCAAGTCGAATAGCTTTGGCGACGATGTTTCGTGCTGGCTACACCCTGTGGTTTGTCGGATTAACCACAGCTGCACACCAAACGCTGTAACAGCCTCTGATCCATGCTGCATCGGCGACGATGTCCAAGTCTTCGCGGAAAAGCACATTAAGACTGGAGATGAGATCACAATTTCTTATAATCACCAGCTATATGAAATCACCACTGCAAGGCAACGTGCTGTGCTCTTACAACGTCAGTATGGCTTCGCATGCGACTGTCCAAACTGTCAGCAGGGTACGGAGAGCAGCGCGCTCAGTGACAAGCGACGACTGTTGATCAAAGAGCTTCGATCATCGCTTTCAGGTTTGAGAACGTCGGACTTCAGGATTCTCGACAACGCTGAGCCAACAAGCCATGCAGCGAAAGCGATCCCGGAGAGAGCCTTGTGGGTCAAGGAAGACCAAGCACTGAAGGCAAACTTGTCACCAGACCGTCGAGCAGCGTACTTCTTGCTCCAGGCGAAGCTTCGCGAAGCTGAAGGCCTGCCTACACTGGATATCGCCATGAACTACTGGCAAGCCGCTGAAGCAATGCTCCAACAAATCACGGATATGCAGACAATTGTAGTTCTGAACTGGGCGAAATCTGTACGTGATTTGATGAAGCGAGCAATAAACACCATGGACACTGTCAGGTCGCCATATGATCACGATCCTCAGTTTCTGCGCGAGGCATGGAAGGCCATTAAGGAAAGGCCATGCATGATGATCGGTCTCGGATACCTGGATGGGGACGTATCTATTCCGAAGACGAAGAAACGTCATGCCGATAGGAAGACGTTTGCTGTGCAGGTCGTCTCTGGCCAGCTTAGAGAGCTGAGTAGGAGAGAATTTCGTGACGCGATCAGCCAGAAAAATGCTGCACCAAGCTCCACAAAGGTCCATGCACCTTCCCAGCCAACGACCACAAACAGAGAAGGTAACACTTGGTACAATAACCTCGGTCACAAGATCGGCGACACGCGGACTCTTTACAAGGTTGTCGGCGCAGCATTGTCAATGGCAGCACCTCTCGTTGCGTGGCTGGTCATGAGATAAAGATCCGCGCAAATGATATTGTGACAGTATCAAGAGATTATTGTCACTAGAATTCCCCGTGGGCATGCGTACCCGCGTGCTCTAGCACAAGGTTAATGATGCCAGCGTGCCGAGCATTACACCATATCAGAATACAATATAGGGACATCCCGTTCAATCAGTCTTTCCCGAGCTCGCCATATAGTACGTGCCCGGCCCCGACCCTACCGTCTTCTGGACCACAGAGAGATATGTATAACCATGTGTGTCACTCTTGAGTTTGTACAAGCCCTCAGAACTGATCTTGTGGCAGTGGACCGAGCGCAATCTGGAGTTTGCAGACAACCTTGAATACTGTACTACAGAGACTGGCACCAATGCAAGAAGATGCATAATGAGCAGAATTTCCTTTTGCATGGCTCCAAGTTCGACGGAAAGAAACTTGTCAGGTGCTAATCGCGAGGTGAAGCCATCAATTTTTGTTTGCGATTGATATGGCATGGGATGCTCTACTAGGTTTCCAAGCTTGGTCGACCGCTAAGACTATCATACAACTTGAACCAATTTCATTGTGCCACGACTTGTTGCAGTTGCGCGAATGCGCTCAGAACTGCTCATTTGTGGCGAGTATTCGCAGTTTGCTCGTACCCTGTCTGTATAGCGATCAGCATGAGCTTGATAGGATCAGTCTAGAAGGCATCGAGGACCAAAAGGACTATGCGCGTCGCACAATGGAGATACTCTAGAAGAAAGAATGGTTTACACTAGACGAAGACAGTGACTACGGACATGCACAGTGATTGGACGAGGATAGAAGAGTTGGTCGATAGCATGCATGCATCAAGAAAGCTCAATCAAAGAAGACATTGCTCGAGCCCTTCCTCATTGCCTGGGAGTGGGATGCCATGAGTCGACAGCTAACAGAGTAGCTCAGTATTGGTCCAAGGGAGCATTTCGTATACGTCGTAGATCTATAGACTGTATAGCTCTCAACTGAGAGTCGTGTGGTGGTTGCCCAGTGACCGACTCCATCCGCCGGATACGCCTGTGCTCATCCACGCAGCGATGAGGTCTCGTGTGGATGCTACGATGTCGGTCTTGGTGGCGCTTGAGACACGGACAATCTTGAGCGAGCAGGCAAGTCATGTCCAGCAATGGACAATGTTGATATTGTATTAAGTGGTAGTCGTACGGTCACTCGTTTCTATGGGATCTGCATATATGAAGAAGATTCGCTACGAGAGTGGGCCTGCGAGCCTTTGCACATCGAATTCATCTACTAGTTCTGCAAGCTTAGACAAGTGATCTGACCCTACGTCCAGACCATTCACATGTCTCAATGGTCTTTCAGGTATGTTCAAAATTGTACGCAAAGCACCAAGCGGATCACAGTCCACGTCTTCAAGAAACGACCTCAAGCACTTCTGCGCCATCATTTCTGAACGGAAACTTAATGTTGAGCACTGTCTCGCTATTCCTAGATGACATGTTTGCTGTATCGCATCACACCGGGCAACAAAATCACCCACAATTCCAGCAATGCCGCACTCCAAATATGCGTAGACAATGCTCTAATGTCGTAAAAAGCGTCTTCAATGACGCGTAAGGCCAGGCCCTTATCGACGTACGTCCCAATCGATCGATGCTCCTGCTCTCCTTCATGAAACAAACGAAGAAGCAAACTTTTGCAACGCCTTTTCGTTGCTGACAGAGGATCACCTTTCAACGTGAGGCTTTCCATCTCGAGCCTCTTCGCGAGTCCGTTGACCCAATTCATCGTGTTGTTTTCGTGGTAGATTCCAGCCCAAGAGTCGCCCCATAGCTGCACCTCCAAAGAGAGGTTAAGCCGTAGGTCTCATCTTGGGCTGTACCCAAACCTATTTTCAATCATTTTCTTTTTCGTGTCGTAAGTTCCAGTGCGTACGAGTCCAAGAGTCGCCCCACTGCTGCACCTTCGAAAAGGTTTAGCTTGTAGGTCTTATCTTGAACTGTACTGAGGTTGCAAGCTCATTTACCACTCTCACACCTCGAGTAATTACTGTAGGGCTGGGTTGTCCACTGTGTCACTTCCTTGGAAGATTCGCTGTAGTCCCCGTCCTGAGCGTTGCTGTAAGATGTCGATGTTGGTGAGCTGGTCAGTTGTAGACTATTGCTGCGGGACATTACTGAATTTCAGACTGCTGTCGTCGCTCGCCGGTGGCGGGTCAGGTGATGTGCAAACTCCAAACATGTCTCACTGGCCTTCGGAGACTTCCTTGCCTCCATTGTCATTAGTCGTCTTCGACTCGGTAGCACGCTTCAAGAGACCGTCGGCGTTTGCTTTTTGCAAAATCGTATCAATGCTGAAACCATACTTGGATAGATCAAGCAGCTTCCCAGTATGCTTCGAGTTACCAGTCGACGCTTGCGTCTTCGGACGCGACAGAATGCTCGACGTGCCTCCGGACTCGGATCCGTCGCCCTCGGATGTCTTCGAATGGGTAGACTGCTTCTTGGGTTTACGGATCGGCTTCTGCACACCATTCGGATTCTGCTTCTTCGATCTGGCGCTCGGCTTCTCCGTCTTATTCAAAAGCGGCGTACAGGACAATGGGAGCTCGCGCCGAGGCTGTGGCTTCTTGTTCGAAAATGCGTCAATGTCAACGATCTGATCCCGATGGGCTTTGTCATTGACGCCAAACCTGCCCAAGCTTCCGCACACAGTCTCTTGTTTGCGCATCTCCTCCTTCTTCGCCCGCAGGGACTTTCGTGTCTCTACTTCTCGCCTCTCAACCACTGCTTGCAGTGGTACCAATGACCGAGCATCGTTGTTGAGAAGATACTGCACAGGCCATATGCCGATACCTGGCTTCGTTTCCAGGTGCTTGGTACCGACATCGAAAACAGTCTGTGCGAAAGCCTTTGTCAAAGCCAGCTCCTCACATACCGTTTCGAAAAGAGCCTTATTGAAGCCGCGATAATACGTCACGATGTCTTGTCCATCTATCAATTTGGAGAGGTGTGGGTTGACCTCGCGCATGTTCTCGATGAAGCGCTTAATGCCGTGTTCAAGCTCACTCTGGCTCATTCCTAAGGCCTCCGCAGTGCTTTCGCTGATCTTGAGGATATTTTGGGCTGCTTTGACATGAGTTTCGAGGAGGCAAGCAAGTGTACATGCACGCATGATGTCGTCCTGGCTGTTGCCTCTAATAAGCCAAGAAGAGACATCCAGAACCTTGTTATGATCGGAGTTCGTGAAATCATCATAGTGCAAAGAGACCTTTGTAACATGGCCCCCACCCCAGGTAAAGAACAGCAGTTGCTTTCCGTCGGGCTTTAGGAGAAGATCGTTGCAGTATGGCCGCAGACTTGCTGTAGTCGGTTCGTTGTTGAACCAATATTCCGCGTTGAGGTAGTCGGAATCGATAAAGCCGTCGTCGTCGTCGTCGTCGTCACCGGTCATCTCCTCGTCAAGAAGTTCGGACAGGAGACCACGACGGTGGTCTCGCTCTTCAATGTCCTCTTTGAGGCGTGCCAACTCGGCCTCGGATGCTTTTCTGGCATCTTTCTCCCTCGTCAATTCTGCAGCATTCGAAACTTCGATTGACTCAATGTGGCTGCGCAGGTCCTTGACAGTAGCCTGATTGACGTCATTTCCACTCTGTGCTCCTCCAAGATCGGACTTTGTAGCACCGAAATTGATCTGTGATGCCATGCGTAGACGCTGAGCCTCGACCTGAGCAGCGTCTCGATCGCTCTGTACGCTTCCAAGATCACTCTTTGCAGCAGCGAGCTCGCTCTGTAGTGCCTTCCCTGCGACGAAGGCCTGGTCACGGGCATCTCTGGCATCACGAAGCTGGTCTTGTAGTACGCTCTCTGCGGCGAACGCGTTGTCGCGGGCATGTTCAGTATCTCGAAGCTTGTTCTGTAGTGAGACCCCTTCGACGAATGCTTTGTCACGGGTACATTCAGCATCACGAAGCTGGTCTTGTAGTGCCTTCCCTCCGGCGATTGCTTTGTCACGGGCATCTTCGGCATCACGAAGCTTGTTTTGCACCGTCTTCTCCGCGAGGACTGTTATAGAACTCCGCTCCTCTCGGAGCGCCTTGATCTCGGCGTCCTTCGAAGCAGTGGTCTCGGCGTAGATTGCCTGCGCTTTCTGTTCCCGGTGCAAACGCTCTTTCTCCGATTGTTCGAGTCGCGCTTGTAGCGCCTGGAGCTGGCGACTCATGTTGGTGCACTCATTCTGTGCTGCCTGTATCTGCTGGACGCGCTCGTTATCCGATTCTTGGGATTGATGTTGAAGATCGCGAAGCTGTGCTTCGTGCGCATTTTGCTGGGCGCGTGATGCTTCCGCTGCCGAAGCGCGCCACTGTTGCTGGTCGTTGACGGACTTGGTGGCAGAGTTGTTTCGCAGCGCATTGGCATCTTCCACTGCCCGCGACCAATTCTCATTCCACTGTGTCTTGGCGTCAGAGTATTCAGCTGCCAATGTGTTGTAGTTTGTTTGGAGGCTCCTCAATTGCGCGTCTTTGTTAGCGCCACTTGCTGTCAATGTCGATACTTCGACCCTCTTCTCTCTAAGCAGCCTCTTGACCCAGGGCACAATACGTCGCAGGTAGCACAATTGAAGACCCTCTTGTATGTCCCAGCGATGCGTAGGAGGCGCATCTTCGTGCTCATCTTCTGGTGCGGTGCGTTTGTGCGGGTCTGTGACCACGATTAGTATACACGTTCGATGCTGTGTGCACGACGCGTCTTACTTTTTCCGGGCTGTTCTCCCCGGTATTGTTGCTTGCTCACGTAGGCTATGTCGGCTGGTCTGGCGAATTTGAACTCGTCGGGTCTTCCGCTAGGCAGAGACCGAAGTTTCAACGTCGATGGAAACATGATCTGGATGACGAATAGGTTTACATGCGAGTTTGCTCGTCTGCAAGTCGGAAGGGTGTCGTGTAAGATCGTCCTCAGTCTGTGAACAAGGGCGACGTTGTTGCACGATTTTTTGGGTGGCGAGCAAAGATTTCACAATGTGCGTAAAGTCGCGATGCAGAATCTAGAATTGAGGATCGCGAAGTTTGGCAGAAGAGTCATCTCGTGGGCGACGGAAAGCGGGATGAAGCAGTTCGCCGAATGTGGGCCCACTTTGCAGGGATTGTAGCGCATGTGCAAAGCATTCACCTCGAGTCGAGTGGGGCAGCAGCTTTGTTGCTTCAGCATACTTAGCCATCTTGGTGGACTATCACCATGCCGCACTCATGCATTTGCCATCAGTTCTGCCGCTTAATTTCCTAGAGTGGCTACACATAAGCTGCTTCGGCTTGATTTTCAGTCCTCCTGTTTCCAAGGCCGTGCATCCGAGCACTTCTGACGCGTCAAAGCCCAGCTCCGTTCAAGTAGCCACGTGTTTCTCTCGCATTCTCCTGCAGGTTGGTCAATAATGACAATAGCAAGTCGTGAAGAAGCAGGCCCGAGGAGTCGCATGAGCAGCGATCATCCGACAGAAACAATAGTGACTGCCGAATCTGAAACTTTGAGTTATGTACCTCTTGCGCACAACAGCCCACGGATCGACAGTAGCAGAATTCAGAATTAGTGATTCATCAATCTCCTCGTAGGCCTGACAGACTTCTTCGAAGTGTTCCGCGCAAGCAGGACATTGCCACACACCTATACTCCACTCCACCCAAACCTCTACCAGGGAGTCCTCAAGCTATGCGCGCCCGGCTTGGCTGGGCTTCGCACAGTTTGAGAGACCATTCGTCTTTCAGTCAGCAGCGTATCTTACTAGTCCGTACCCAAACCCCGCAACCTGGCAAAGGTGATCGCCTTGTAGGCTCGCACTGCAGACCACGCATGCTGACCATCGTCAAGGCTCGAAGAAGCGCACAGCACCCAGCGAAGAGCACGAAGAGACTGCAGTCTCCAAGCGTCGCCGGTACTACATTGACGAAGACATTGAGGCACTGCAGCGGGAAAGGCGGGTTCGGCGTGCAGACGCACAAAGATGGAAGCAAGAGAAACAGGCGCTCGACAACAGGATCCGCTCGTTGGAGATGATCGCTGAGCTTGACACGATCTCTGCTCAATTAAAGCAGGAAGACCAGCGCCTGGAGCTCGATAGCCTTCGAATACAATGCGATAGTGACTGGCGCGAACAGCAGCGCAAGGATCGCGAGCACCGCCGGAGACTCCATCAGCTCGAGTACGCGGTGTACCAAGCTGAAAGCGGAAGCGACTTCGCCATGGCCAGAGGCGAAAAGGCTGAGGGTATCAACTTTCAGTAGCAATGCGAGATAGATCGTCCGCGGAGGGAACTGCAAGCGGCTTGAGCGCTCAAAACCCAGCAGCCGTCAAGCCTCGCAGAGATGGACGATCTCCCAGCGCTGTATCGGATACCAAACATCATTTTGCGCCCACTTCCATCGTCGCGCCTGCGGCAGTCTATCATTGATTCTGTACCAATTCCAAGCCTGGGAGAAAGAGCTTCGTCTGGCGTGCAGAAAAACACGTGCTCGAGAAAGACATCGGCGCCACGCACATCGGTGTGCAAGGAGGCGATGGCTTCGGAGATGCTCAGAAATGCTGTTCCGACACCACCAAACACGCCACCGCATCCGCTGTCTATGACTTCAGAGAGTGACGAGGAGTTGTGAAACAGGAGAGCGTGTTCAGTAAATTCATGATCTCGCAGGTGGAGTTGTCACAGAAGAGTCAGTACTGATATTGGCAATGGCGATGGCGTATGTTGTTGAATGGAAGTCGACGCCGCCAACGTCCAGGAGAAGCATGATCTGTGTCGATTAGGACGCTGTGTTGTTGCTGCTTGGTGGTTTTACTGAATGGCTGGACTCTGTTTGTGCTTGTAGACGCTTCGATGTCTCGGAAGTCTATGTAGATGGCAACTTAAAGATGGTGATGATGGAGGGATGCTAATAATCAGAGCAGCGGGATGCCGTCCTTTGCCGTCGGATGGTTCATGCTGTGCGTTGGCTTTTCGGTCGGCATGCATGCGAGGAGGGGCCTCGGTGAGTTTCATGAGCTACAATGCTTACAATGCTACAATGCTACAATGCTGCATGGCGTTAATTCTACGGAAAGTCTCTCCATCATCCCAGCTGCAAGGGACAGGGGCAAGCACACAGAATGCACTTGGCCATCTGCTCCGCCGCATAAGCAACAAACCAATCACATTTTGCGATGTGCATGAAATTCGTGGAATAAGGAGCCAACGGTAACCCGGCGTTTCAATCATTATTTACTTGGTTCTGAAGGCGGCGGTTTATTAGGAAGCTTGACCACTGCGAACCGGGACAGGCCAGTCGGAAGTCATCATCCAACTTCCAAGGCGCCCCTAAGCAACGAGGCGCATCGTCTGGAATGGTAGAGACGGCGGAGAAGAGAGGTCGCTTTGGAGGATTGTTCGGGAAGCGGAGTCTATCGCACAATCATGCTGCCCAAGTCACAGACCTAACTTCCGTGACGGCGTTGCACGACGGCGACGCTGCCGCACGTCAGCCCGACCAGACAAGCAACCACCTGCACCACGTACACCCATTGCCTGACAGGGGTCCCAAACCATTGCTGCAGACGAGCAACACTTGGGTCAGCCACCATCGACGCGACAGCAGTATCCTGAGTCTGACCACGAGTGTCACGGATGGTGTCAAGAGGAGCGTCAGCCTGCGATCGCATCGAACGAATCTGAGCAGTGGAAGCAGTTTCGGGGGAGGCTTGAAGGGCACCGGGAGGAGTGCCAGCAGCGCCAACCCATTCACACCGCTGAGCAGCCAAGCGAGTCCGGTCGAAGACGACGAGGCGAAGGAGAAGGGCTCAGAGGTGACCACCAGTCCGAATCACAGTAAAGACGCATCCGCTACCACACAAACCGACGCGAAAGAGAAGGATAGCGCGCCGGCACTGAAGAGGAAATTGTCGCTCACCGCCAAAGGACTGTCGCATAAGTTCAAATCCACCGAAGCGTTGCCCACACTCAACGCGCACGCGCTCGCCCAGATCCAGCTCGACGCCGTCAAGGTAAGATCGTCGCCCGAAGGCAAAGAGCAGCCGTCCTTCTCGCCGAATCAGTCGTCCATGTTGGTCGGGACGGCCATTGGCCATAATGTGCCTCCCAACATGAACCGGAAACCGTCCGTGGCAGCTTCGGAGAACACGGGCATCCGGCCACATGGCATGAGCCTACATACGCAGAGCAGCTTCTCGCGCGACATCTCGTCGTCCCATAGTGCAGCACCCAGTACCGCCGCACCACTGTCGCACATCCCGACCACGCCCAGTGTCGTCTTAGGAGGGCCGTTGAACCCAAACACCATCTACGCACAGATTCAGGAAACATCTCAGAAGCGCATGGCGACCATCGACTACATGCGCAAGCTGCACGATGGCGACATCTTCTACTTCAGCACATTGCACTACTCTGCTGCGGGACTCTCAACGATGCCCTCGTTGTATCCACACAAACTTGGCCGCCGCGCAACAAACTACTTCATCCTCGGCTACAGCCTCCCGGCGCTACTAGACATGAACTCTTCGAATCCTCTCGAATATCTCAAAGCGTTATCGTCGCTACTTGCCGAATTCGAGACCTTTCAGAACCACTCTGGCTACGACGCGAGCGGTAACGCGACGCGAACTGGACGAGTCGGCGCCATGTTAAAAAGCGGTATGGGCCTCAATCGTGCCAAAGGTGGAAGGAGGAGTAGCACAACCGCGGACACACTCTCCAACCTGGACCCGAGACAAGCCGATTTACTCGGCGTGCCAATGGCTGGCAGGAATCATCATACAGACACGGGCTCACCACAAGATCTCACAAGTCCAATCAACCCGACAGGGCACGAATACTCCTTTCTCCTCACGCCACATCTACCTTTCGAACCCGACTTCAGCACGACCTTGGGCACGCTTTGCGATACCTTAATCGACACGTATGCGAAACTCATGGACCTCGTTGCTGGTCCAGAGTCCTGCTCGCCGGCTGTGGGATCGGAGTTCTCAAAGGCGGACAAAGCCATCAGAAAGATTTTGGTCGCGAATGTCGTGAGAGAGTTTGAGGAGACAACCAGGGCCGGCGTGAAGAGCGAAATGGCAGGACTGGGCAAACTCACTCTTGGCGGACTCATGTAGGAAATGGGTGCGACAAAGAGGTGGCAGACTAGTCCTGGCAGGGGCACACCGGTGGAAGGATCGCTAGGAAAGAGCGGGAGGAGTACACCGTTATTTTGGCGGGATGATGATTGAGGTGGGGCACACCAAGGAGCTGACGGATGGTACAAAAGAGGCTCGGAGCCACACGGCGTGGATATCTAATGAGAGGCCGTGGACTTATGGACGGATGATGGATTGGGAGGACATGACATTCACGGATTTGGACCTGCGCATGATACCCCACTACTGCACTGGCGTTTTCGGTGGAATGTGGCAGGTTTGGCTGCTGGTCAGATCATTGCGATATTATAATATGCTTGAATATAATTGATGTACGATGCTGTGCTTATTAGGGAGCGCCACGAGAGCCATTTAATTGGAAAGAGCATATGTCTTATCATCGCGAATAGGATACATGTAGCAGACGTGTCGGTGTGCATGTATGTTATACTCATGCTTACACACATTGTGCATGCAGGCGAACGCATCACCTGCTTTGAAAGGAGTCGAGTCATCTCCCACACCGCATTCTACATACGCGCATGGACAAGAATATTGCTTCAGCTCATCGGCACTTGCTGCAAGCATGTCGAATTGAAGCTGAGATCGGATTGTCTTCGAATAGACACAGCGTCTGATTAACAGCTATGGAGAAGCCGAGAGTGTCACTGCTTCCATGCGATTCGTGGCACCAGAATGAGGCTCGATAGTTGAGGTTGTCGACATAAGATGCGGGGATCCAGCTACCGGTGCAGTAGCTCCGAGCCGGCATTATTGTGTACCTGCCGGGGCTGTCACCGCCAGGACCCACGACCCTTTCTTCCTCCTCACTTCTCTCTCTCACATACACCATGCACGATGCTCAAGGTTTTCTCGACGCTGGCGCAACAGCTTTACCAGACTGCGCTGGCGATATCGCAATAGACTCTCTCTGCAGTGTACGTGTTACACTCGGCTGATACCTTGATGGCTGAGGAAATGGATTCTAGACCTTCGCCAAGAACCTAGACATGGGACTGGTATGGCAGGGTTCAACCCAGGTTAGCTCCAATCTGGAACTTCAGATGGTGCGGTGAGGGAACACCACCTCATCTGGAGCGCCGAATGCCGAAAGTGAGGCGCGTCTGTAACAAAGGTGCGAGAGTCAAAAGAGGTGAGGTAGATAAAGGGTGGAGTATCACGAATGTGAGAGATCTGCTTTGTTCAGGACAAAGATATGCTCGCGTGTTCTGATTGATAGGGCCGAGTCTGGAGAAGAGCTGATAAACGAGGAGAGGTATAGATTGTGAGGTGGTGTTGTAGGTCGTTTCTAATCCCATCTCTTCTTTTTTTTTCCCTTCGACTTCTGCAGCAGCTTACATTCTCTAGAAACCCACGCCTAAGGGCTTTCAACCACATTCGTTCGCAAAGCATTCAGCACCCTTGGCGCATCCGAACATTCATATCCCACAGCACAGCGACTGGATCGCACACTTCTCACAACCAACCCATCAAGCTCAACGCCAACCTTACAACCCTCCCTCCACCATTCGACCAGAATCTCCAACACCAAAAGCCATGTGCAGATACACCTACCTCTACTACTTCTGCGGCTGCGACTACTACATCCTCGACGACTCCGAATTCTGCTCCAACCGCTTCCTCTCCGGCTACTCCGTCGACGCATGGACTATCGACATGTGCTGCAAAAAGGAGGCGGAATGTCTTGGCAGGAGCAAGTATGTGTGTCGGGAGTGTGCGGAGGATCATACTCTGGAGTATGAGCTGGAGGAATGAGTAAGTCGGTGGAAGGGTTGGATGTTGTTGTGCTATGCGCGGGATTAGCGAGGTGCGTTTGGGGCGTTGTGGGATGTTGGATTGGGTGGTTGTTTAGATTTCGGTAGGAGATCTATTGATGTGGTGTGAACTGTTACTTCGATTCAATGGATTGCTGCGAGAGGTATGTTTTGCATTTTGTGAGTATTTTGGAAAATCTGGCATCTGATGACCATTGTGCAGAGGTATGGAGCATCGGACACAGCTAATATATTACCCTTCCAGACCATGCCTTTGCATTTCGATGGCTCGCTTTGTGATGCTGTGTAGTTCAGTGACTACTAGCTGAGATTACAGGCAAATCGGTAGCCGTGGTTGTGCCTAGGTGTTGGACAGTAATGTCAGCCAGTAGCTGAATGGTATTTTCCAGCATGTATGGCTCTTGTTCCACCGCTAAAGTTAAGATCGGAGGTCCTCTCAGCCGCTGCTGACAGTAGACCGGAGCACAGAGCCAAAACACGTCCGTAGTCGTGAAGTCGCGAAGGCTGCAAGCGTCCACGGACCTTGCCTACCAACATTCGGATAGTTCTACAACGCTGGGATGTCTTCGAATCAGGGATTCCCGTGGCTGGCATATAAGTGAGAAAGTGGGCGCGCATGTGGAGAAATGACAAGACTACATACTCACTCAAAGCATTAGACAAATTGCTATCAGTAGAATCCTACGAAGAACACATTCGAGACGAATACCTGCTATCATTCTTTTAAGACACGATTGTGACTGGTGATGGAGATGTGTTCTGACGACCATCTCGATACCTGCGCTAGCGTCGCCGGCCCGCTCTGCCGCTAACATATGCCTTGCTCTGCTATAGACAATCCTGTATACAAGATTTCGCTTGGGTGACAGGATCTCAAGACAGATGACACGGCGCATAGGACTCATTGTCAGTCGGACTGCTCGCTTCGCACCCAATATAGCTTTTCAGGAAAATATAATATTGGCCTACCTCGCGGTCGCTACCGCCTTCGCTGGACTGAAAACTTCCTAATGTGGCTTAGGACTGCTCCACTGCAAACGAGGAGCAAACGGCGCCGACCGAGAGCTCGATTCACTCATGCGGTGAACATTCACGCTCTAAGTGAAGTTCCACAAATACATACAGAACCGTGACTACTGCAACTTCACCACTACCATCTGCGTCCCGGCAGTCTCTGCTTGAGGGTCCTTTTCGGCTGCATTGACAACAACTTCATTGGTGATTTCTCCTAACGGCACAGGATGATCTGGCTCGCCATGGCTTTAATTCTCGTCAGCACACTAGCATCATACATCAAACACAAAAAGACAGATCAGCCCAAGCACACGACTTGCCACCTCCTTGCACTACCACCAGAACTGCGCCTACACATCTACGAGCATGTAATATACAGCACAAAGCTCCCAATAACCACACCAAGCAACAGCGCCTTCCTCCTACCACTCCTCAACACCTGCCAACAAATCCGCAACGAAGCCGTCGAAATCTACTACTCACATATAAACGCTTGCAGGGACGAATACATCCGTGCCTGGGAGGAAGCCGGTCAACGCATCGTCAGATCCAAGAAGCGAGTGGACGAGAACAAGACGTTGTGCCATCTCATGGTTTTGTGCGAAGCGCAACAGTGGAAGCTTGCGCTGCAGTATTTGCTGATGGATATGAACCAGTATGTGAGTGCTGAGCAGGATAAGCTGATTGCGCTGTATCGGAAGCAGCGAGACGGAATTGGGAAGGAGTTGAAATGTCGTGGAATTCTGGAGGTGGGTCAGCTCGAGTCGTGCTTGGAGGGTAGGGCGGGTTGAGGGGCAGTGTCGCAAGGGGGTGCAATGGAAGAGCGTTCGTCAGGGTCGATTGCAATGGGAGGCGAATCAGTAGCATGGGCTTGGGATGCCTGACTGCTCTGGAGCGCGATCGTTCCACAAAATGTGTACAGTCTAAGTCAAGAGCCGCTCAGTCTTCCCAACCTGCTCCGCTTCGGCCCACATTCCACCACTACAAAGCATCAACAATCGGATCCTCAATAATCTCCAAATTGTCCAACATACAATCGCAGTCGCTGAAATCCTCACCATCATCCGAATCGTCGTCGTCGTCGTTGTGGTCGGGAGGGACGTGCAAAGCCATCTGTTGCTCGTACAAGGTCTCATTTATGGGCATAAGTCGAGACACAGTCAAGTTCATGGCAAGACCTGGAGGTCATGTGATTTGAGCTCCAGGTGCCAGACGACACAAGCCCGCGTTCACTGCTGGCGCTACGTATCCGTCCCTGCGGAGCTTGTTGTATCCGACCTGCTCTTCCGTGGCCGTCGTTATTGCAGCTATTCGGGCCGGCCCTGACGGCTAATGAGGCTTCAGTGGTGCGACTTTCTCCGCTGGAATGAATTAGCATTTCTTACCTTCGCAGTAGCTGGCGACCTTTGCAATTCTCCAAAGTCACGAAGTAAGGAGGCTTGTTGGGGCTCGGGAGGATATGAATCTTTCCATGTAGCAATAACGAGTTTTGTCGGGCTAAGAAGACCAATGCACGCCAAATAGCTCTACCAACAGATCTTCGGAAAATTCGTACCTGTCGTTGTGTTGTTGGCGGCTGGGTACAGCGCCAGTCAGCAGTACTGCGCTATCTTCTGCAGAGCCTCGTTCAGATATTCAATAGCATTCTCTAAATACTTTCGATTGGACTTTGGGCCATGCGCCATGATTGCAGCCGTTTGGGATGCCGCATTCGCGAAAGCATTAAGCCGCCAACTAATGCTTGTTTCTCCGATGTTGGTGAACGCTGTATGCGAAGGCATCGTGAACATATGAACGAGGCATTGCAACTTGTAGCCCTATAGTAAGTTTTAACACGTGATGGGGAGTTGAAGCTCGTCCGGCGTCAGGCTGAACCACCAGACCTTAGGTTGTGCGATGACCTGCATGCGCAGATCCTTTGGCTATTCGAGGGAGCCGGAGCGGCAGACCAATGGATGGGGCGCCTCGACTCGTTACAGTAGGTATTGCTTCGGGCAGAGCATGCCTTCGTCCAACCTCGTCTTTGACAGGGCTGGTGGTATATGACGTGTAGTAGGTATTGTCTGCTGCACAATTTCTGCCATGCGGTCAAAGCTCGTCGTCGCTGGCACATCGTGTTGGGCATTGATGAGATCGTTGATGGCCCTCGGATTACCTTGCGATAGTATGCAGTAGCCTTTCGCAGCGTTACCTGAAAAATTCAGTAGAGGGATCAAGTGAGGTGGCAGTCGTAAACTAAAACGGGGCCAAATGCGGAAGGAGCGGGGAGTTACAGTAGAGCTTGGAACGAAGCTTAAACATGTTGGCATCCCGTCACGTTTGCAGGAATAAGTGACTGTCGTGTTGCTCTCGAAGTGCGCTGGTTGCACTTGTCGCCTCCTAGGTGACAGACTAAAGTTGTCGAAATCGCAGCACTTCTTCTACTCTCATTCCAAAGCGTATTTTGCACGCAACACGCACACACAGCAACAATGAGAGAGCAACCAGATCTCGAATTGCCCAAATTGTCACCCGAAATGAAGCAATAACACGACTCGCCGCAGCGCCTGCTTCCATTTGCACTGTATGCACTGTCCAATGCCTGCAAGTACCGCTGGGAGGCCTACCGGCAGACGTGTGTCGCGGGACTCCAAAGCTGTCACGTGCGACTTCCACCACAGTGCAGTTTCCATGGCGAGTCGCTGCGTGCCATAGTCCAGTACCATGTCGAGCTTGGCCGACAAGGTGAATCCATCCGACATACTTCATCGTCTTAGCTTATGCAGACTGCAGCACGGTCGTACTGGTCGTTCTTGATGATGATGACATGGAGTGCAGACCTGACCTTCTGTGGGGCCAATCGAATAGTCCGAGTTGTTGTGTAACAGTTTCCAGATCGGTAACTTGGGCTGGTTTGAAGCGAAATGAGCGGGTTTTGGACGACCACAGTGGTCCCAGCCTGTGCTTGGGGAGCCATCCGCCACACAGCACGAAGACGATGACGATGAATCTCCTCCGGGCCTCTGTTGACGCTGTGAATGAAGATGAGCTGCTCCATGGATCCAGCCAGGTCTGGAAAGTCAGAAGCGGAACACAAGCCAGCCAGCACAGTTGCAAGATCCTGCACTTCTTAATAGGAGATGGCCACGATCCTGCCAGAGAAGCGGCAAGTCTATATCCTTTTCGCTGTCTCCTGCGTCCAGCGCTGCAGAAGAAGTGCTTTATCGTCGCCTCCGGTCCAGACTTCGCCGAAGGCGGCATATAAAAAGTATACATTGACTCGAACGGGGTATTGGATGGCAGGACGACCAATGAACTGTTGGAGATTGGGCAAAGTGCAGACTTCCAGACCGCAGCGGGCTGAATTGTCAGCAATCGCAAGTCGTGCAGCTGTGTCCTTGGTCCTCATGATCGCACAGGACTACGAAAAGTGGGCACCTAAGCACAAGCTCTTCGTAGTATATGCTGGCGATTATGCCGACAGCGACATTCACATCTCGAAAGCCGTAGATCCTCGCTGGGCCAAATGCGGACACGGCCAAGATCGAGCTGTATTTGGTCGCTTCCTGAAGGTATCCGAGCGTGTGGAGCCTGAGTCCCGGCGCAGGCTGCTGGAGAAACATATTGCGTGTTGTAAAAGGAGGAGATTGGGCCCGACGCTCGTCCTTGAGTATTTGATTTGGTGCGCTGAGCAGCCTGTGACGGCGGACAGCAAAGTCCTGCTGCCCAAGCTAGACTGGGACGGGGATTTGCGGTCGACTAAGTTCTTGCTTAGGCATGCCGTAGCTAGGATCAGTACCTGGCGGGCTACAGCTAAATATGCGCATGGCATGTTGAGTGACGTAGTTGCAGGCAAGAAGGCTTAGAGTGAACAGAGCTTGTAAGCCTCGACGGAAGACCTCTTGAACACGTCCTGGGGCCGTAATGTAGCCTGTTCCAACGTCGTATGGATATGATCATTACATCTGCACCGGCATAAGCCATGCACAGGGAACACCGTGCCTTACCAGCCTTGACATTTTCGTAGTGAGGGCGCTCATCAGGTGTCGTATATTTGATCAGCCACCGCCATAATACCTGGCTTTGCACAATGTACGATATTCATTTCATCGTAAATCAATTCACGACCACTCTACCACATGAGGTGTCGCGAGTGTAATGCGATATCGACCTGTCTGGAAAGCAGTACGTGCAACCAACGCTCTTGGCCAGGTGGCGATAGCGCCAAGGAATATTCGTCCCGGTCAGCTGGCAGAAGTACACGGTTCTTTTGTTGGCGGCATTGCGGCCACGAAGCTGCGTGTGAAGTCGGCAGAAGTGGTGAAAGATATGTCGATGCTGTTACCAAGAAGCAATGTTGATACTAGTTGACACCCCGAAAATGAACCTCGGCAAGGGTCGGATCGCGCCCGCAATCCGATCTACGTGACCCCGAACTCTATAGGTACCTAATCTCCCGAGTCCGCCTCTTCCTTCCTTCTTTACGATACAGGCCATTCCCACAACACATCGATCTACCGTGCTTGCTTCTCATGCAGCATTGCGCTTATGTCGCATCACCGCCGAGACTGACTACAAGCTGTCTCTACGGAGTCTTCCAGAGACGAAAGATACCGTCGCAATCGCGCCGTGATAGTATGCGGAGGAGCTCATAAGGTCGGCGGGATGAGCTCGATATAATGGGTCGCGCCCTGATCACAGCTGTCACTTCTGCTTCAAGGAGGTGAGGTCCGTGGTCTTTAATTCGGACATCGTCATACAGGTCCCTTTCGCTGCGAATTAGGTTATTACACTATTCACTGATATTTTTGGCGCTCAAGCGCTCGGCGTGGTGGCTGATGCCGCTGTGCCAGCAGGTCGTGCAGCGATTCAAAGCGCACGATCTTCTTTCTCCGGATCATCGACTTGCCCAGCATTGAGCCTGCCGATATCAACGAGACTATCCCAGGTAGTCCCTATGCCGGAAAGCCTTGTCATTTGGAGGATCAATGCAGGCTGCTTATGCTTGGCCATTAATTGCACTGCGTTATTCAGATTCTTCCTTCCAGCTCGTCACTTTTTCATTGCTTGAGGAAGGCTCAATTCCAAACGTAATATGCTACACATCGATCGCATTTCAGCTATACGTGTCGGGTGATGGCCACGGAAGATAATGCACGCGAGGGAGAGAAGATCAGGAGCATTAAGAGATCGAAGTTGTAAGCCTAAAAGGCCTGATAGTTCTGTTACCAGACGGCCGACTTCGAAACATGGCGTGGCACTTGGTGGGCAAAAGCTTTATGCATATCCTAGCTTTGATACGTAGCGGTCGAAACAGTCTTCGTTCGGCGACGCTGTTGTTCAATGAGCATAATGTGGAATCCGAGTCCTGGCTATGTTTCGATTCGACGAGAGCACCGCCCGAGATGGTGGGTAATGCTTGGCATTGCTGCCACGCCGCCTCTGCTGTATCTAGTGCATTGAGAGGTCGAGCCACTGCGCGTGGAATGTGCTCAATGATTTTGACAATGCTGGTCGCAGTCCTTGATAGCATATGTAAGGTACGGTATCGTCTCCATGCTTAGGCAGAATGCGACACCGTAGCCTAAGTCTCACTGCGGAGCGTCTCAATCGAGGAATGTGCGGCAGGTGAGACAACGCGGTGCACAGCCGGGCAAGCTGAGCTACATTCCATGTTGCACCCAGGTCGGCTTACGACATCCTCCACATCTCACACGAAGGAGGGAGCAGCAACCCATGTTTGTGTAAGGCTAGGAGCTGAACAAGAGCATTGCGGCTACGGTGCGCAAGACATGCACCGATCGACCGGAGGCGCCATATGGCTGACTCACCTTCCCTGCCGCGCAAACAGTTGTATCCGACAAGATCATTACACGACAGAAGGAAAGGGTGTGGCGTTGCCCGGCAGACGGAGCGCTTCTGTTCCTTTTGCAAAAGTTCCTCCGTCTCCAGCGGTTGCATACACGCGAGCGAATATACACCAACCGTTCGTCGATTGCTTGCTCAGCAACGATAGCAGATCTCCACATGCAGCCCGTTTTGCGAAGAAGTCTTGGTATGTCGTCTCAACAAGGATGGACGACCGGGATCATAAAGTGCTGATCTCAAGCGCTAATAACGACATGCACGTGGGTCTGATGAATGTTTTCCAGATGTGTAGGGTCAGTGCGCTCAGATTAGGTCCCACTGCCAGGTCCTCGGAGTGGTACGAGCTGTGGAAAGTTCAGCGTTGTTGCGAAGCATCGTGTGCGCCAGCGGTCTCGTAGCTATACGAGTGTACTTTAAGCGAAGGTACAACATTCGTCCCTGACCCACTCGCCACTTCCCGCTGTACGTATCAAAGCTGATTATGCAACGCTCGGAGCTATACGGCGTTGTCGTTCAGGAGAGTGAATCAGAATTCGATAGTATGAACCGCCTGGCACCGGTATAGATAGCATCGTGGCATTGTTGTATGGGTGGGAAGGCGCCGTGCGGTTCTCATCACCGTTCTTGGCGTCGGCAATTCCGGTGGGGCATACATCTATGTACCATGATCTCTCCTGCAGCGGGGCTTATGCAAGCAACTGGACAGCTTTTGTGCATCACGGCCGCCAACAGATTGCGTATGAAGAGCAGAGCCTCGCGTGCGCGTATCTTGGTCATTGCATGCTCGCTTCGAAAGGGGTGAGCCACAATCTTGCATTCGCTAAAGATTGTCATGACGCCAATGACACGGCGGTGGTAGCAGGTGAAGATACATGTAGCTGCTTGCACAGTTTGCACAATGACAGGGACTTCCTTAGCTGTCAATGCCGGGTGCAGGGGTACTTAGTAGGGAACCCGAAGGCGAGTCGCGTTAAGCACAAGCGATCTAGATTGTAACAACGTCCACGGCCTTGGGCGCGAACAAGCAACGATCAAGGCTGCTGCTGCTGCTGCTGCTGAATACTCTCATCAGCTGACTGCTGTATGGATGTGGCATTGTACGACACAGGGTTCATGGTTGCATTCGCGCCGTGTTGGTACGAAGAGTCACAGTGATGAAGGATTAGAATGTCATCAGCAGATGCTCTTGTACAATGCATGGGCGGCACGTTGTGCATCTGCAAACGGTCGACCGCACCGGGGCCAGACACGAATGTGGCAATGTGGTTGGAGCGCATCTTGGGCGGCTTCCCAGCTTCCGGACCTCGGATTGCCTTCGACCACTCATTCTTCCAGAATCTGCATCCTGCATCTCCACATCGTTTTAGGCGTCATTGCTTTGTGCACTCGGAACTGCTCTCTTTATGCATTGTTGTGGCGCGTGGCAGCACACCATGTCTCCTCCAAACAATAAAACCCATCTGCCTCCCGCTTGCGACATGCTAACGTGTTTTGCGCGTCCCCTTTCCCTCTATCTTCCTGTTTGCTTCGTGACGCCTCCAAGCCGGGTATTAGCAGGCCATTCGTCGCCTTCGAGGGTAGCTTGCTTCTGGGCCGCACCTGAACCACCTTGACGAGGAAGGGCGCTATGTCTCTCGTGGGCAACTTTGCCTTTGGCAATTACGATCGGACAGCGGAGCAGACAGGTTCTGGCAATGATGGAACAGCATTCGTGCGCAGAGCTAGCATGACTGATCAGGACCCGGAAGGCGAACAGCACGCGGCACAACAGAGGCCGGCCTGGGCGAGAACTTTTAGCCGGAGACGATCCTCGGCAGCCACGCACGAACGACCAACGACAGCACGGAAACCTTCAGAGCACATTCAAAGCGGCGAGCCTGACTACCGGGATGTTGAGAAGGGCGACCCGGAGAAGGCAGGTCTTGAAGAACCCGAGTCGCCGGAGAGGAAAGTATTTGATTCGGATGAGGAATCGACGACCAAGCCAGAGCGACAGATTGCTTCGCTCGCACGATCTCTAACACAGCAATCGACATGGAGCACAGTGCCATCAAATCCTTTCGAGGCAGAGAAAGATTCCGAGCTAGATCCGAGCTCAAACAAGTTCAGAGCCCGGACTTGGGTGAAGAGCATGATCAAATTGAACAAAGAAGATGCCAATGCGGGACCTGCCAGGACTGGTGGCGTTGCTTTCCGAGGTCTGAATGCTCACGGTTTTGGCGCAGCGACCGACTATCAGAAAGATGTGGGCAACATTTGGCTGGAGGGCATTGGCTTTATCAAGAAGCTAATTGGCAAATCCAAGCCCCGCAGGATCGACATTCTTCGGGATTTCGATGGCCTTGTTGAAAGCGGCGAGATGCTCGTTGTGCTCGGCCCTCCTGGATCTGGCTGCTCAACATTCTTAAAGACACTCACAGGAGAAATTCACGGCTTCGAGGTTGACCAGAACTCGTATCTAAACTACCAGGGTATCCCTGCAAAGCATATGCACAAATACTTCCGAGGCGAAGCTATCTATACCGCTGAAGTCGATGTTCATTTTCCACAGATGACGGTTGGCGATACTTTGACGTTCGCTGCGCGAGCACGAACACCACGCGTACCTCCCGGTGGTGTGAGTAAGAAGGTGTGGGCGAACCATCTTCGAGATGTTGTGATGGCGACGTTTGGCATAAGCCATACCATCAATACTCGTGTTGGCAACGATTTCGTGCGTGGTGTGTCTGGCGGAGAAAGAAAGCGTGTCTCGATCGCGGAAGCAGCTCTTTCTGGTGCACCCATACAAGCATGGGACAACTCGACTCGTGGTCTGGATTCCGCCAACGCTATCGAGTTCTGCAAGACTGTGCGTTTGAGCACCGAGCTGGGTGGATGTGCTGCGATGGTTGCTATCTACCAGGCACCACAACAGGCATACGACTGTTTCGACAAGGCCATTGTGCTCTACGAGGGCCGTCAGATCTTCTTCGGTAGGACTGATGAAGCGCAACAATACTTCGAGAATATGGGCTTCCAATGTCCAGATCGTCAGACCACAGCAGATTTCTTGACCTCGATGACATCAGCGCAAGAGCGCATCGTACGCCAAGGCTACGAAGATAAGGTGCCTCGCACTCCGGATGAATTCGCAGCTCGATGGAAGGACAGTCCCGAGCGCCAGCAACTGCTACGAGATATCGATGCCTACGACAAGAGATATCCTTTTGAGGGTGAAGCTTACCAACAATTCGTCGAAAGTCGAAAAGCTCAGCAAGGCAAGGGTCAGCGCTTAAAGTCGCCATACACTCTGACTTACGTTCAGCAAGTCGAACTTTGTCTCTGGCGCGGCTTCCGGCGTCTGGTCGGTGACCCTGAGCTCACCTACACTCAACTATTCGGTAACTTCGCCATGGCTCTCATTCTTGGATCTGTATTTTTTAACCTCGACATGAGCACGAGCTCGTTCTTTCAGCGTGGTGCAGCACTCTTCTTCGCCGTCTTGATCAACGCCTTCGGTTCCGCCCTGGAGATTCTGACACTTTACGCTCAACGCCCGATCGTAGAAAAGCACTCCCGATACGCGCTTTATCATCCATCTGCCGAAGCGTTCGCTTCTATGCTGACGGACTTGCCGTATAAGATTACGAATGCCATTATCTTCAACATCACTCTGTACTTCATGGCGAACTTGCGACGAGAACCTGGTCCTTTCTTCTTCTTCCTGCTCATCAGTTTCTTCACCACGCTCACAATGAGTATGTTGTTCAGGACGATCGCATCAGTCTCGCGAACACTATCGCAAGCCATGGCGCCGGCTGCTGTCATCATCCTGGCTATCGTCATCTTTACTGGGTTCGCCATCCCGGTGAACTACATGCTTGGCTGGTGTAGATGGATCAACTACATTGATCCTGTAGCATATGGTTTCGAGGCACTTTTGATCAACGAATTCTCTGGCCAACAGTACACGTGTAGCACTCGTGTGCCCACGTACGGCAACTTGGACGATCAGTCACAGGTGTGCTCATCAGTCGGCGCGGTCGCCGGGCTTCCTTATGTTGAGGGCACTACATACATCGAATCGGCGTACCAGTACTACCCATCGCACAGATGGCGAAACTTTGGCATTCTTATCGCATTCATGATCTTCCTCATGTGCACCTATCTGGCCGCAACCGAATATATCAGCGCCAAGAAGTCCAAGGGTGAAGTCCTTGTTTTCCAGAGGGGCCACATCCCTCGTTCTCTCAAGGAGAAAAATGGCGATGAGGAAAGCCAAGATACCGCTCGCAACGAATCCGTGGCACGAAACGGGCTTCAGAAGCAGGAAACAAAAACATCGGCTACTGATATTATCCAGAAACAGACGGCCATTTTCAGCTGGAAAGACGTTTGCTACGACATCAAGATCAAGGGTGAAGAGCGTCGCATTCTAGACCACGTTGACGGTTGGGTAAAGCCTGGAACCTTGACTGCACTTATGGGTGTCTCAGGTGCTGGCAAGACAACATTGCTCGATGTGCTGGCTACTCGTGTCACGATGGGGGTCATCTCTGGCGACATGCTGGTCGATGGGCGACAACGTGACTCTTCATTCCAGCGTAAGACTGGCTACGTTCAGCAACAGGATCTTCATCTTTCGACATCTACCGTCAGAGAAGCTCTCAACTTCAGCGCCCTGCTACGTCAACCGAAGAGTACTCCAAATAGCGACAAGCTTGCTTATGTCAATGAAGTGATCAAGCTGCTAGACATGGAGGAGTACGCAGATGCCGTTGTTGGTGTTCCCGGTGAAGGTCTCAACGTTGAGCAGCGCAAGCGTCTGACTATCGGCGTCGAGCTCGCTGCTAAGCCCCAGCTCCTCTTGTTCCTCGACGAGCCTACTTCCGGTCTCGACTCTCAAACATCCTGGGCTATTTGTGATCTGATGGAGAAGCTCAAGAACTCTGGTCAAGCTATTCTATGCACAATCCATCAGCCATCTGCTATGCTGTTTCAGCGTTTCGATCGCCTGCTCTTCCTCGCTAGAGGTGGCAGAACTGTCTACTTTGGAGAGATTGGTGAGAACTCGCGTAAGCTGGCCAGTTACTTCGAACGCAATGGAGCCCACAAGTGTCCCGACGACGCCAATCCCGCCGAGTGGATGCTCGAAGTCATTGGAGCCGCACCTGGCACTTCAACCGACATCGACTGGCATCAAGTATGGCGCGACAGCAAAGAGTACCGGGAAGTGTCCGATCACCTAGCCTATCTCGCATCTGAACGCCCCAAGCAAGCCGAACCCTCCACGGACTCTAACAGTCAGGAAAGCTACCGCGAATTCGCAGCACCTTTTGGCCAACAACTCTGGGAAGTGACAAAACGCGTCTTCCAGCAATACTGGCGCACACCCTCGTACATCTACAGTAAAACCGCGCTCTGCCTCTTCTCCGCACTGTTCATCGGCTTCATCTTCTACAATGCGCCGCTCACACACCAGGGCTTGCAGAACCAGATGTTCTCCATCTTCATGACATTTACCATCTTCGGCCAACTCGTCCAACAGATCATGCCGCACTTCGTCACACAACGCGCATTGTATGAAGTGCGCGAGCGGCCGAGCAAGACGTACAGTTGGCAAGCGTTCATGATCAGCAACATCGCCGTGGAATTGCCGTGGAACAGTCTCATGGCCGTCATCATGTTCTTCTGCTATTACTACCCCGTAGGCCTCTACAAAAACGCCGTGCCTACCGACGCCGTGCACGAACGCGGTGCGCTCTTCTTCCTGTTCATGTGGGAGTTCTTGCTATTCACCAGCTCTTTCACCAACATGATCATCGCGGGTATGGCCAGCGCGGAAACGGGCGGAAATATCGCCAACTTGATGTTCACGCTCTGTCTCATTTTCTGCGGTGTCCTCGCTACACCGGAGAGTTTGCCCGGGTTCTGGATCTTCATGTATAGGGTCTCACCGTTCACGTATCTCGTTAGCGGGTTCTTGGCTACGGGGCTGGCGAACCAGAAGGTCACGTGTGCCGATAATGAGTACTTGACCTTCCAACCTGAGGGAGGCCAGACTTGTGGAGAGTACATGAGGTCTTATATCGATCAGTTTGGCGGGTACCTCGAGTCCAACACTACGACGAGGGATTGCAACTATTGCACGTACGGTGACACGAATGTGTATCTGTCCAGTGTCAGCATTCATTATTCGGACCGATGGAGGAACTTTGGGATCCTGTGGGCATTTATCATCTTCAATATTTGTGCGGCGGTGTTCCTTTACTGGCTGGTGCGGGTGCCGAAGAACAAGGGAAAGAAGAAGGAGAAGTCGCAATAGATGTGCTGCTGGGAGGTTTGTGTGTTTGCAACGGCTCAGCGTGGCGAAAGTGAGGGCATGGGGATTATCCTGAACAGTAGACTGCGCTTGTTGTACAGTACACATAGACTCTCACACTCAAGAGAATTTCAGAGCATGATGTTTACATTGCATGTACCAAACAAGGATTTGAAGGTGCTTTGTGAGTGTTCCCGACACTGGCTTGTGGGCTTCACGTCGCTCTGCTCAACGGCTGTCTCATACATGTATCGGTCTTTGAGCTAGCAGCTGCAACACGATTCGACCCCGGCGGACTGAGCCGCAAGCCTGTTCAACGTCCTATCACCCACCTTACTGGCTATGGACGCTGTTTTTGTCATGTTCAGATGATATACACCAGTATCAATCACCAAAAGTGGCTAACAGGCTGGCTATAAGGATGTGTGCAGATACAAGCGTCGCTCTTCTTGTCTATGCCCTCCTCCAGCTTGGCAGTGCCTTCGATCGCGGCTGCAATCTCACTGCCTTGGATGCTCCGGTAGTGAAAGGCTGTCTGTTGGCTTTGACATGGGCAGGAGATATTCATACATGATAAGAATCATGTTCTTCCAAGACGCGAGGTATGCCCCAGAGGAAGAATGCGGGGCAGAGCCAAGAGCCTTCTAGAATGCCAAGACAAACAAGGCGCGTGACAGAAGTCGTTAGTGAGCCGGATGATCCTGGCGAAAGTCGTCGGTTGATCTGTTCCTGGCTGATGATGAACGAATTCATGTAGAATGTCGAATAAACATGATGGAGATTTGATGTCAGGCATATATGATGAGTCATCCCTATCCTACACAAGTACACTGTGGGGACTTGGCATTTTTAGTAGATTATATATGTATAACGTGTACATGTACTATATACGACTACGAAGCTGGAATTGCACGTGATTCTTCCTCCCCATCTCCCTTTAATGTTCCCGTCCGCTCTTCGTTCACCTATAATTGTAACATATTTTATATCCTCTCCATCCACAGCGCCGAACAGTGACACTAGTCCGCCTCAAAGTGAATGTTCTGCTTCATCGCCCTGTGAAACGTAGACCCTCTGGTCGCCAGCCTTTCCTCGTTACAAGTCCGGTCTGCATTCGGCATGTGCAGCTCCATCGCCTCTATCTATCACCCGACACCATCATCGAGCCAATACTCCGACACACCACCAAGACATTAACACACCACATCTGTCCTGCGAAACCCGCATGTACCTGATCCAATCTACTTACCCTATGTACACTATACCCTCGTTCGGCAGTGGGAAACACGAAGGTGAATGAACCACCCGAAGCCAGTCATAGTGCAGCCGTCTGAACGGACATATGCACGGAGATTGTCTTATTGAGCTGCTGTCAGCGTGGCCTTTGGGCAATTTGATACCGCTGATACACTCCAGACGTGTCGACATGCCACCTGATCATCAGGTGAGGCGCTGACTTTCTCCACACTTTTCCTCTGTTCTTCTTCGGATGTCGCGATAGCACTCCTCGAGCTAGTGCGACCTCGGTCTCATCCTCCCAGTCACACGCCATCTTTCATACACTAACAGAATGGGCCGATGTTGTCGCGCACTTTGTGAACGCACCACCACACAATACACGCTTCTCTAAAGTCTCTAAAATCTTCCTCACACACGTTGCCAGCCCACCATGCTTGTTCCTCACGCTTCATCCATCCTCGTATACCGGCCACCATGCCATCCGGCTTCATCTCCCGCAAGTCTACACAAGCGGGCGTGCCATTCTATGCTGCAAAAGATGCCCTGATACCGACGCCAACACCCGAGAACAACTATCTTGGCTTCTGTAAAAGTGCCTGGAGACTGCAGAATGGTGATCGACAGGGAGCCGTCGAGGTCCGGAAAGAATCCGCCACTTGGTCGAGAAATGCTGTCCGCTTGACCTATGGCAAAGCCAACCATCTCGGATGCAAGCAATTCAAATGTGCCTTTCGCAGCGATCTCGTCAGTTCGAGCGTCGATCTGATCTGGGACCTGGTATTCACTTTCCCCGAACGGGGCATCAAGATCAGATGGTCATTTCTGGCCATGAGCCATGTTCCACAACGCGTGGCCTCGAAGGATCACTCCCCATTCAAGTGCCTCTTCTGTGCCTATATGGGTCTTGGCGCAAGTGCTGGAGTCTACGGGAATATGGAATACTATCTCGACCACATCCAGGCAGAACATGGTTGCCAAGTCATGCCGGACGTCATTGCTTATAAGACGGGCTGCATCCATGGCCGTGTCGCCGATGATGCCGAGAATTTCGACATCAACATCTGGCCCGTCACTCATCCAAGTCCCGGTAATACACAGCGATGGTTGTCGGACAGTCTGTTGAACACTCCGGTCGACGCACTTTGTCAGCCGAAACATAAGAGTATCGATCACCACACGCTCAGTGTCGTGGACCTGAAGTTGAGCCAATTCATCGCGGAGATGGAGGAGGGTCTTGCCAGTGCAAGAGACAGCGCTTCACTCGCTCCAAAAGATGCACTGCCAACAAAGAATGCTACAGATCGCCTGGTCCGTTACTCTTATGCATCATCCAAGTACACTTACGCAACGCGGGAAGATGATCCACGCTCGATCTGCGATGAGAAGCGGCTCACGACTGACCTTCAATACTCCCCGGTCTTGCGGCCGGATACTCCCGACTCGGCCGAGTCGACAAAGCCTCCTATACCTGCTCGATCAGCCAGACGGCAGGCCAGTCACGCGGATCTAGCACGGGTCTGTTCTTCATTCCACAGTCCGGACGAAGTATCTGGTGGGCCGCCTCCATATTCGCAATTGACGACGGCCACGACGACTACAACTCTGACGACAGACCAATGCCTAGGTGACGAAGCAGAGGGTATGCCCGAAGACGCGCAATACGGGGTCATGGTGCGTATCTGCACATTGTGTTAGTAGTCATCGCGGCTAATCGTCCTGACGCTCTGCCAGATATGCATTAATGCCATCTCGGAGCAATCACCTGAATGTGTACAGGATCCCGATGAAATACTTAATGACTCAGCTCTCCATTCACCAACAACGACAATGAGACAAAGCGGAGACAATGCAAGGGAAATTTTGCTTAACGACTCGCAAAATGCAGTTCTGGTATGATTCTGTACGATCGTGGTGAACTTCACGGCGTTTGATCCCGCTGACACTGTCCCAGATGTGTCTCAATGCCATCACGGAGCAGCTGCGGCAATGCCGAGTCATTCTAAAGGCCATATCTTCTAGCTTAGCCGTGACCTCTACAGATAGTTTTCGCCTTTTGGATGAGTCGCTGCAAGAAGCTCCCAAAGACATTATGAAAGAGCATCAACGTGGTGTACTTCGATTTGGGACCGAGTTCAACACTGGCGATCATATCGCCATCAGGGCTCTGCAGCAACTAGCCATTCAGCTGAGCAGCAGCCTCCGCAACAAGCTACACCAGATGGCTTTGGGACTTCTCGTACCAAACTTTGACCAACTCTTGGACGCTGTCGATACCAGCCGAAATAAAGCGATCGCGTCGCTGGGGGGCCTGAAACGTAGACTTGCACAAAACAGTGGCGGGTTAGGTCACACTCCAACCTCATCTTGGCAGGGGCTCTCAGCACGCCCCTCAGTTGATCATGGCATGTGGAGTGTCTCCAATACACCAAAAGCTTCGCAAGCTCGCCCATCACAGCTAGCAAACGGACAAGTAGAAGATAGGCCTCCCGACTCAAGCGAAGTGCCACAAGACTGGGGCTGTCTGCCGCGCTATAGTTCAAAGCGCACGGCTAGCAACTCCCTGAAACATGGAAAATCCTCCTCTACCAATACGCCGTTGGCATCACCAAAATCGTCTTCTGCAAAACCATACTCGAGAAAAGGGTCGCAAGCTCGAATAGTACAACTCGCGAGGGACGAAGAGCCACAACGGCGACGTTCAGCCTCCAGCGAAATATTTCGGGATCCGTCTATGTTACCACGCTTTTGTCAATCACCTCGCAGCGGAAGTAGTACACCCCGGAGACTGGAAAAACGTCCTTCTGGAGATGTCAGAATGGCCGAAATTCGCGATGAATCGCCACCGCCAACGCCCGCACCCAACACCATTTTTAAGAACCAAAGGTTCTCCCTTACAGAAACGGATTTACTCCGGATGTGCGCCGCAGCACCATCTCCCCTCAAAAACACAATCACTTTAAAGCACGAGACTTCCGTCACCACCGAAACGGAAGTATCCGACATTGCCACCGACGCAGCGCCATCATCATCATCATCATCATCTGCATCACCGAAATCACAACATGCAATAACCCATTCAACATCATCCGCAAGTTCCAACGACGCATCACGAACCTCCAACGGTGGTCGTTCCGTCAGCAGTGAGCTCCGCCGACGAACATCCGTCCTAAAAGACGCCTTCCGAAACAAGCGCAAGAGGAGCAGCGACCTGGAATCTGGAAAACCACGCGATGTGAACCGTGATCTGAACCATTTGACGCATATGCTCAAGTCACGTCTGGGTGCCGAAGTGAAGAGGGTATATCAGCTCCCCGGATATATAAGATGAGCCTTCGTTGGAAGAATAACAATTTTCCATAGGTCGAAGAAAAGGAACCAATACCCAAAGAGAGCTCTCCGCCCAAAATGGTGGTGAAGCCATCAAATACAAAGTATGATACAACACCATGGAAGAGAACGGCACGAGTCAAGAAGCTGCTAGAATTGGTAGCTATGGATTAACGACCCCCATCATTATGATCGTCATACACACGCACATACACACCTGCACAATCTGTCCACTACCCATCATAACCCAATACCTTACACGAACCCAACAACAATATCATCACACTCAAACCACAATATCACTCGGATGCACACCCCTACTACTCTCCAACACCTTCTCCCTCTCCCCCTTCTCCTTCTCCAAAAGCCTATAAAACAAATCCAACGTACTACTCCTCGCCAACTCACTCCCCCTCATCAAGCGATGCCTCTCCTTCTTCTCATGACTCTTGGACAAAAGATGCAACCCCTTCCCATCATCCAACACCGTCACCGACGGAAACTTCCTCACCCTCACCTCACCATCTCCACTCCTCCCCGTCACATTGGTCCCCATCGAATCCCCCGAGCCCCGACTCTCACCACTACACCCCCGCCATCCGCTCTGTCGACTCGTCGGCGGCGCCAACAAACGCTGATACTGCCTCGCGATAGAACCCGCATCGTCCTGCGCACCATCGCCCCCGCTTCCTGCTGCTGTTGCTCCTCCTCCTCCTCCTCCTAGAGGATCCAAACCCTCCTCCTCATCATCATCAGCAGCATCATGGTCCCAACCACCACCCACATCCTCCTCACTCGGCGTAACCTCATCCGGCGCCCTAGCCTCATGATGCTCATGAACCCTAAAATGAAAACTGTCCACCTTCCGAAACGGACTCTCCTCCCTCTCCCTTCCCTTTCCCTTTCCCTTCAAAGATTTCGCCTTCCCCTTCCCCATCCCCATCCCCACCCCTTTCCCTTTCCCCTCACCGCCCTCATCCACCCCTTTCCCAAAACTATCATGCCTAAACACAACATCCCCCCCTCCCACTCCCACTCCCACTCCCTTTCTCGCTCCCGCTCCCGCAGCAGCAACACGATCAAGATGCTCCTCAATCTCCCTCATATGCTCATACGCCGCCGACGACGACGACGACCACGCCGACGACGACGAACCCCCATACCCTTCCGACCCCGTCACAGGCGCCAACATCTCCAATTCGGGATGCGCCAGTTTCCCCGTGGCGGCCGAGACCGAAGTGCGGCGGTTCTGGCCGTGGTAGCCCGCGCGCGTGAGGAGCGTCGTGTAGTAGGTTAGGATATTGGTGAAGGCGCGGGAGGGGGAGCGGATGAGGGAGTGGGTGCGGCGGGATTTGGTGGTGGTGGTGGTGCGGCTGAGACCGAGGTTCGTGGTGGAGGGTTGGGGCAGAGGCGGTGGGGAGTCGAGGTTGTTGGTTGGGCTGGGTTTGGGAGCGGCGAAGTCGCGGGTGATGATGTTGTCTGCGGGTCCGGCTGAGGTGGCGCGGGCGTTGCGGGTGTGGGAGGGGAATTTGGACCAGGAGGTGAGGGAGGTTCCGATGCGGGGGGGTTTGGGGGTTGGGGGCGATGGAGGGGGCTGTGAGGATTCGAGGTCGAGTCGGGTGGAGATTATTGTGCTTGGTTCTTCTGATACTGCTGCGAATGAGGTTCCGGCGTAGGACTGTTGGGTCGTGGCATCGAGGGATGGTCTGCCTTCAACAGGTCCTGATTCGGGGGACAGATGGTTGTAGCTGTGGCTGCTTTGGAGTGCGGCTGTTCTTTCATGTCGATCCAGCATATCATGATCTTCGTGCGGACTCCAACTGCTTGGTCCGAACGGTGAGCTGGTGAATATTGGCGAAGGCTGCAGTACTGCTACGCTTTCTCGGCGCTTGCTCTCCGAGCGAAACATGGCTTTCTCGTCCAGATGTCTTTTCATAGCTTTACCAATGACAGTCTTGCCTGCTTCATCTAGTGCATGTGCTCGACTCAGCTTGCGATTGAGACTCTTCGGCTGCGCTGCGACATCGTCGTCTTCATGTATCTCCTCCAGCTTCTGCATGCTTGTCATGCTTGGTAAATTACTGGATGAAGGACTGAGTACTGACGGGCGGCGCCTGTCACCTCCACCGAGAGACAAATTGAGTTGATACTCTGCCAGCGTAGGTCTTCGATCCGAGGGCGGACTCAGTGATGCCGCCATATTGCTCACCGAAGACTTGCGACCAACACTACCGCTGACACCAAGATTACGCTCAACGTCATTGAGAGACGGTCGGCGGTCTGTAGATGCTCCAGGCGCAGTCACAGAGCGGCGGTGCTGCGGGTTATCTACCAGCTCATACGACACCGTCAAGGTATCGTGAGCGTCGGCCGGGCCATCAAAGTCGCCGGGTCGACAGAATGAGGTCTTTGAGATGAGGACCGGAGACGATATGCTGCGTACCGCTCGACGACTGCCTGGTCTCAGAAATCTGAAGAGAGAACGGCGCTTCTTCACCATCTTCTTTGGCGGCGAGCCAGATGTGATCGAAGCTCCGGCATCGATAGGCATCAAGGGCAGAGGTGCGCTGTGGTTCTTCGAGAGAAAGGTCGACACGGCAGAATCATGTCTCGCGACACCATCCTCGTCTTTGAGCGGCCAATCGTTGACCACGGCATCTAGAGCCTTCGGTGACGCGCCGACGTGTCCCTCATCATTAGCGTCCCTGCTGTATATCGACGGACTGTACACCGTCGAACGTCGCGAATTCGCTCGCGTAAGTCTGCCGAATCTGGAGCCTTTCTTGCTGTGATTGGTATGAGTCGACTGATTCCGGCTGAGGATGGGTGGAGTCGTGCTGCGGGTGTGATTCCATCGATTGTCTTCGAGGAATCCTTTGACATCTGGACCGTCGGGCGCTTCCGACTCGTCGCCGGACATGGCAGATCGACAATCTGTGGCTCGACGAATCGCTTCCATGTCAAGATGAGTGCTGTTCTCGCGCTCAAGCGGTGGTGCAATATCGGTGCGGATGGCAGTGTCCAAATCCCACGAAGGCGCAGTTAGATGAGTATAGCTTTTCTTCGTGGTGATGTTGCGACACCCATTTCCCTCGTCTGCAGTATCAATGGCACTCGACTTTGCGTCGTCAGGGAGATCTTTTTCTTCCACGACGTCTTGTACGATGCCCGGGCTCATACTTGTAGACGTTTTTGGCGGCAGGATGGCTGGACTACTGCCTTCGAGCTCCACAAGCTCCGGGTTGAGCGATTCGAGTGCCGGATCATATAAAGTCATTCTCTTTTCACTCTCCTTACCCGTAAGCATTGTAGAAAGAGTCATTCCAGAATTGCTCTTGCCTCTTGCATGCATTTCAGGAGTTGCAACAGCTGTGTCTGCAGGCGAGTCCGTCTTCTCAGCGACAACAGAGAGTGCCAAAGCGGACCTCACCTTCCTAATCTTGTTATTGCCCAGATTCCATGGTCCCAGCATGGGCGCCATGATCGATTTTGGGACGGCGAAATCATCCAGTGGCCTCTTTTCTGCGACACGGAGAGCGACATCTGCGACGTCGTCCTATTTCGCCGGGCTAGATGTGCCATTAGTCGTTCCTCAATCGATGGCGTCTTGGATATCACTTACTTCAGCAGCTCTCGCAAGTCTTCACTTCTCACCAGTGGCGACTGAGGTACGTGTGCCTCAGAACTGCCGAGAAATGGTCTGCTTCCAGCTCTAGTCATCCAAGGCAATTTCGGCGGAGCAACACTGCTATCCAAGTTCATGGAATCCAGCACTCTTTCGACATCCTCGCTACTCATCGAGTGTGCATCCAGATCGAAATGATCAGTTCTCATCGAATCTTGTGGTATGGCAGGTGCATCGTGCCCGTCGTCATTGGCACCATCAATATTGTTGTCGTGTGGCCGCAATGTCTTCTTCGAGAACTTCATCTTCACCTTTTCATCATGTCAGCACGTTCGCGGGTCTGGAAACTGAATCGACGGCTTGCCTTTTGACTCAATTTGGGACTCGTCGCAATGTCGGCAATGCGATCACCGACATCACTCATACGTCGCCTGATCGTTTGGAAAGCATGAGGATGATCCGGCGGCAGACTGGCAAGAGCGAAGATGCTGTTCACATCGCGAGCAGAGTCCACTCCAAGCCAGTATCTCGAGCCGGGGGATAACGTTGGCAGACTTGCATTGCTGTTGGTGGGTCTGGCCGAAGGCAAAGGACTCGTGATCCTGCGGTGCCCATGGATGGGAAACGGGCAGCAAGCTCTTTCTTTGTGCTTTGGTTGCGATTCCCCCTGAGCTGCGGGAATTGTGATGGTTGGGAGCGTTGTAGTTGAACTTGTAGTCGCCATCTTGTAGTCTTGCGGTTATATGTTGTAGAGATGAGCTTGTCTTGGTCAAGATCTAAGCAGATCATTCCCAAGCGGCGTGCAAGTAGATGGGATAGTGGTGGAGGTCATAGAACCTGTAAAGCAACATCAACGAGCTGAACGCAGCTGCCTATGTAAGAATGAAACGTGAAGCAAGTTTCCACACCAACATCTTGCATTGCGGCCGCGACTACCTATAGAAGAATCTAAACAGTAGAAGCACATAACACCTGCCAATGCATGACTGTTGTTTATTACTGTGGTGGTGAAACCACGATCCGTCGCCAAGTCGGCAACGGCGGCAACGAGCGTTGAGCTCTGCCTTCTGTATCATGAACTTTTCATCACATCTCCCCATCATCCACCCTTCCCTCCTGTTGAACTCCTCGCTAGACGTTGAGTAAAATCTGGGTATCACACAATTGTTGAAAATGCAGGCGTTGAAGGCACTGCTAGTAGTACATCATTCCCACCCATGTATCTCGAATGCATTTGAGAACGAGATTGCTGACAAGGTTCGAATGTTTTACTTCTGCTGAGCGCGGAAGTACTGAGCAGCGCTGACCATGTTAGACAGCGCAGCCTTGGTCTCCTTCCACTGGCGGGTCTTGAGACCGCAGTCTGGGTTGATCCAGAGCTGCTCTGGCTTCAAGTACTGAAGCATCTCAGAGATGCGGTCCTTGATCTCCTGCTCGCTGGGGACACGTGGGGAGTGAATGTCGTAGACACCGGGTCCAATGTGGCGTGGGTAAGCCTCATCGATGAAGACCTTGAGGAGCTTCGCATCTGACTTGCTGTTCTCAATGGAGAGGACATCGGCATCCAGGGCAGCGATGGCATGGAAGAAGTCCTGGAATTCGGAGTAGCAGAAGTGAGAGTGGATCTGGGTACCATCCTCGACACCCGCGGTGGAAAGCTTGAAACTATCAACAGCCCACTGCAAGTACTTTTCGCGCTCGGAGCCAGAACGGAGGGGAAGACCCTCACGCAGAGCAGGCTCGTCGACTTGGATGACGGCGACACCAGCGTTCTGGAGGTCGACGACCTCATCGCGGAGGGCGAGGGCAAGCTGAGCGGCCTGGATCGACTGGTGGACATCGTCACGAGGGAAAGACCATCGCAGGCAGGTGATTGGACCAGTAAGCATACCCTTCATTGGCTTCTTGCTCTGGCTGACGGCGTACTTGCTCTCCTTGACGGTCATTGGCTTTGGGCGAGACACGTCACCGACGAGGATGGGTGGACGCACGCAACGCGAGCCGTATGACTGGACCCAGGCATGGGTGGTGAACACGTAACCGTCCAGGCGCTCACCGAAGTATTGCACCATGTCGTTACGCTCGGGCTCGCCGTGCACGTAGACATCCAGGCCGAGCTCTTCCTGGACCTTGATGTTCTCACGGATCTCTGCCTCAATGAACTGGTCGTACTCCTGCTCGGTGATCTCACCCTTGGTGAACTTGTTACGCTGGACACGAATCTCCTTGGTCTGAGGGAATGAACCAATGGTGGTTGTCGGGAAGACCGGGAGATCAAGGTGCTTCTTCTGAGCTGCAAGACGCTGCTCGAATGGGTTCTTGCGCTCGTAATCGGCCTTCTGGACCGAGGAGACACGCTTCTGAACCTCGGGGTTGTTGGTACGCTTGGAGGTGGCACGGCTGTGCATGCTCTTGGCATTGGCCTCGAGCTGACTCTTGACAGACTCCGGGCCATCAGTGACAGCCTTGGCAAGGATGGCGACCTCAGAAGCCTTCTCCTTGGCGAAGGAGAACCAGTCACGAACCTCTTCGTCGAGGTTCTTCTCGCTCTCGAGGGTGTGTGGAGTGTGGAGCAGCGAGCTGGAGGTGGCGACGATAACACGGTCCTTGCCAACCTTCTGGACGGCAGCCTCAAGAGTCTCGATGGCGTTCTTGAAGTTGGTCTTCCAGATGTTACGTCCGTCGACAATACCGGCGGACAAGATCTGGTTAGAGCCGAGGTGCTGGACGACCTTCTCGAGCTGTTCTGGGTGGCGAACCAGGTCAACGTGGAGGGCGTAAGTCTTGGTCAAAGCTGCGTCAACGATATCGAAGTTGTGAACGATGTCGCCGAAGTAGGTGGCGAGGACGAGCTGTGGGCCCGATGAGCCTTGTAGAGCGGTGAGCTTCTCGTAGGCTGGCTTGAAAGCGTTGCGGACCTTTGACGGCAAGTCGAAAACAAGGACTGGCTCGTCAATCTGAACGGTGTCGGCACCAGCTTCCTTAAGCTTCTTAAGAAGCTCCTCATAGACTGGCACAAGCTTGTCGAGAAGGGTGATTGGGTCGACGGTCTGGTTGCGATCTGCCTTTCCAAGAGCAAGGAAAGAGACAGGACCAAGCAGAACTGGGCGGGTGTGCACACCAGCCTCCTTGGCCTCAAGGAACTCCACGACTGGCTTTGGGTTCTCGGACAGCTTGAAGGTCTGATTGTCCTGAAGGGTTGGCTTGACGTAGTGGTAATTCGAATCGAACCACTTCACCATTTCGAGCGAGGGGACGTCAACGCCGTCCTTCTGGTGACCACGGCCCATGGCGAAGTACTCGTCGAGCTTGTGCAGCTTGGCGCTACTGTATCGCTCAGGCACGGCATTGAACATCTGAATGTGGTCCAATACGTGGTCGTAGTAGGCAAAGTCATTGCTTGGGATGATGTCCACTCCAGCGTCCTTTTGGATTTTCCAGTGCTCAAGTCTCAGTCTCTTTCCCTCAGCGAGAAGTTCATCACGGCTGAGCTTGTCACCCCAGTAGGCCTCGTTGGCCTTTTTCAAGTCACGCAGGCGTCCCATTCGTGGGAAACCCAAGACGGATGACTGAACCATCTTGGCGGTTGTGAAAGATTTTCTGAAAATGGTTTGTCGTGACCAATGCAGTGAGAAAGGGTGATGGGAGATTTGGTGGGGTGGAGAGAGAGAAGTGAGGTGGTGTAGAAGGAGGAGCAGGAGCAGGAGGAGGTGATGGATGTGAGATGTAGGAAGGTAGGTCGGGAATGGAAAGAATTGGATTTTTAAAATGGTGCTGAGAAAAAGTACCCCGCGTCTCATCATTCTTCGCTGGTGGGATGAGCTGACAATCACAAGGTGAGCGGCGTCGGAGCAGCGAAAGCTCGCCTGTTCGACCAATCGGAGAAGGATACATCTGTCAATGCGCGTCAGCATCCTGGTCGAGAATGCCTCGCGCCGAGCTGATGATATCAGGATGATAATTATCATATTCGGAGTTGTTGAGATGCGCTTTGCCATTGAAAGCTCTGTACTCGTGCACCTCAGGATCTTCTACTGCTAGAATCTACGTGAATACATCGCCAAAGTGACGCTGCTTGACCGTCTGCACTTCTAGTCAGTAATGGAACCTGATCTGTCTCCATTCTCTTAAATCGTCCCATTGGTACGATATCTCCCTAGCGATGAACCCTGCAAATTCATCGCATGCAATCTGAGCCTTGAGCTCCTTCGCGAAATGGATACATAGAGGCGCAGAGGCTGACCTACTGTCTGCGAAGGACATCATGTCGGATGTATAGCTGCTGCTTCCGGTCCGCTCCACTGAGTGTAACGAGGCGGCGTCTGGTACCCGCCTTTTGCTATTTTGGAATCATCATATTCCTTATGCTAATCTACACAAACGCCATGGCCGAGCGTCTGCGCTTCTAGTACGACCTTCTCGTCGTGGAGCACTATGACTCTCACTGTCCTCTTGACTCCTTCTATCATCACCTTATCTCCCTCACCGATAGACCCTGCTAACGCATTGTATGAAATCCGACCCATTTGTGGTTGGCTCCGTAAAATACAGGGTATTAGCCCGATTGAGAGACACGTCCTCGGTCAGCCAGTTTAGTCGCCGTGAGTAGTACGTTAGGTCCTCCATCTTCTTCGCCGCATGACCCGCTGATGGGTGGCACTATCCGATCGATCGACTTCTCTACATGTACTGGGCCTAGGCAGACTTGATACGAGTAAAAGTGCAATCCTGCTTGCAGACTTTGCATACCAGACAGCTCTGCATGACAGATACTGTGTCCTTGCAGCGCTTCTTCAATCCATTCGAGCGTAGACATAGTGTCGACTTGCCGGATACCGCAGTGCTTGCAGCATCGTGATGCCGCTGCTTTTCCTGTCATGACCGCGGCAACCTGGTCGCAATTCCTCTGAATATCCTTCGAGGCATCATGTCCCGTTGGCTGGACACATATTGGTTGAAATTTATCCTCAAATAGGCATATGCCATCTTGTGAATAGTCGCTGTTGGAATGAGCTGCGGTGTCCATTTCAATGACCGAATTCGAGTACAGTATGTAGTGGGTTCTTTTTCACGTCTTGACTACGGCCACCATCATCTTGAACCACAAACGCGCTTATAGAATTGTAGCAAGGACCCGACCTCGCTGTAGAAACGGTGAAACCCTGTACCTGTAGGAGCTTGTAATATGAAGAGACTCGTTGCGCTAGATGCACCGATTGCACCGAATACCGGACTACCGTCATCAGAGTCACATTCAAATCCTGGCATGACACGGCGCTATAGTGATAGATCTGCCCGTACTTAGCTGAAATTGAGCGCGTGCACTTACGACGGTAAAGACATGCATACTTCTAGACAGTGTGACTACCGTGAGTAGGAGTCATCGCTACACACTATTGTGGTGTTACCTGCACCTGGGACTTGAGAGTTATGCATACTGCTGCATGCTGTCCACTGCCACGAGTCGGTATCATCTTCCGACAGCATTGATTCACCGTCGTGCACGGAGACTTCAGAGTTATTCTCATCTCTGCGAGTAAGATTGATGATTGCATATTATTGTCATTCGGCGATCTCTTATCAACTGGGTAAGCTGGGCACAGCATCCTCGCGAATGCCGTGATATTGCAATTCCGAAAGCCTTCTCTTCCTGGTCACGGGCTGCGCGGCAGTAGATGACTACTGTCCTTAGTCAAGTCCTTCGGGTGTTTTGAGCTCTGCATTTCGACGCCTCTCATAGGCTGTTCTTCTGCGAGTATGAGTCCTGTTTTCTGCACCAAAGACGCTACTATTGTGGTTATGAGATGCGCGCGTTGTCGAGCGCTTGCAATAGTACACTCGCAAAAAGCGTTCCACTATTTCTATCGCTCAGGAGCAATCGGTCGCCTCGAGGATGATCAAACTGGGATGGACAGCATGCTCATCACGTGATCTTCAACATTCATCCCTGCCCTATTTGAACACAAAACTACGAGGGTCTCTCGGAGCGTCGGACTATGAATCCATAATGCAGCAACACACCAAGTCTGGTACCTACATCCTGCGGAACGAGAAGATTCGAACGGCAATGAAGACACCGACAGATTCGATATGGTTGTGAGAACGGTGAAAGAGCTAGGCATGCAAGAGGCTGAGGAATGTGTATTATGGCGCCATGAACGATCGCAGCGCACATGAGCCAGTCGCGCAAATCACCAGGCATAGGAGAAGAGAGATATGCTCGGGAACGCGCGATCTTACACTGGCTCTACCGCGAACGAAGGTCGTGCTATGGCACATCGCAATGTGGGAAGACGTTGCTTCTGGCGGACACATGCTACACAATCCGGCAACTTGACGAAGAGTTCATTCTTAATTGACTTGGAGATGCCCCGCACCCGTACTGCTACATACAACATCCACATCATCACCGTCTGATCGAGCTCCAGCTAAAAACGGCGTCGCGAGCATCTAGTCGCTTCTCATATCGTAAGAGTGTGGTCCCTTGCGGCAGGGCACAACTGTATCGCGCATTTCGATCGGGCATATTACTCTTGTGAGTCCCGTTCAGTTGACTCGGAGATCCCACGAGCCTCGATCTCCTGTGGATCGAGCAGCTCATTTGCAATTCCACGCTTAAGCTTATCGTGTCGGTGTTCACGACTCTTGCGGCAAGCTGGATCCTCTTCGCAAGGCACGTACACGATCTTGAGGGCATCACGAGCTTCGATAGGTGCGTCGTGCTCTTGCCAATCCTGTTTAGATGAGTCGGAAATTCCACGAGCCTCGACCTGCGAAATGTCGTCGAGCTCACGCCGATGTTCTTGTGAACCGGTGATTTCACGGGCCTCGATAGGGGCGTTGACACCTTCATCTGGAAGCTCATCGAGAATGTAACTTTCGGCACTTCGAGCTGCGATAGGTGCATCGATTAAATCGTCGTCTGGAGTGGCTGTACGAGCTTCAATTGGCGCGTCGACATTGATAGGGGAGAGATGGACTTCTTCTGAACGTCGTTCGATTAGAGCATTGCTACGAGCTTCGACAGTGTCTCGGCTTTCAAGGTTACGTTCCATCCAGCGTTTTCTCCCGCCAGAGCCAGGCGGATCAGGTATGGAGTTCGGTCTATGAGCGTCACGAGCTGCGACAGTGTCTCGGCTTTCAAGGTTACGTTCCATCCAGCGTTTTCTCCCGCCAGAGCCAGGCGGATCAGGTATGGAGTTCGGTCTATGAGCGTCACGAGCTGCGACAGTGTCTCGGCTTTCAAGGTTACGTTCCATCCAGCGTTTTCTCCCGCCAGAGCCAGGCGGATCAGGTATGGAGTTCGGTCTATGAGCGTCACGAGCTTCGACAGTGTCTCGGCTTTCCAATTTACGTTCCATCCAGCGTTTTCTCCCGCCAGAGCCAGGAGGATCAGGTATGGAGTTCGGTCTATGAGCGTCACGAGCTTCGACAGTGTCTCGGCTTTCCAGTTTACGTTCCATCCAGCGTTTTCTCCCGCCAGAGCCAGGAGGATCAGGTATAGAGTTCGGTCTATGAGCGTCACGAGCTTCGACAGTGCCTCGGCTTTCCAATTTACGTTCCATCCAACGTTTTCGGTTGCCTTTGTTGCCGCAACAAGGAGCGGGACCGATCGGTACAGTTGGCTTGCCAACGTGACGAGCTTCTATAAGAGCTTCTACGGGGTCTCGGTCTTGAAGCTTACGTCCACTCCGACGTTCACGTGCTGCCTCGATCGCTTCACGAGCTTCAATAGGGGATTGGTTAACAGGCAGAGCCTCGACATGTTCTCGGGTTTTAAGGTTGCGTTTACTATGCTTCATATCGGGAGATTTGGCAGCTTCACGGACTTCGATGCGGCCTTGAGAATCGCGCTCTGCGCGTTTGCGGACGGTGCCGATGGGGTTGCATAATTCAGGTGCGATGCGACAGTCAACGCCCCGTTGCCCCACGTATCGACGCCTTACGCCGCTCTTAGCCTGAGAATTGTGTTAGCTGTGTTTGGCAATGTGGACACCCTCACGATCTTCTAGGGAAGTATCGTACGTCAGCCTCGCTATCTGCTACTGGTGCTGCCAACGCTACAGCTATGGCTAACAAGCCGGCAATCAACACCCTCATCAGATGAGACGAAAGCATGTTGAGGATTGTCAACGGTACAGAGAGGCTATCCCAAGGGGAAGCTTCTGGAAAGTGAAGTTTCGTATGTCAATATCTGTTTGCTGTGCTATCTCAAGCTTCGGATTATTGCTATCGAGAAAGGGGATGAGGACGTGTCGGTAATAATAAAGGGAACTTACAGACGCCTCCCTACCGGGGAGCCTGTGGTGTCGCGGCCTGTTCTGGGCCATTTCGTTCGTCTTGTCGCCGCAAGTCCATGTCTATCAGTAGCGGAGTCACATTCACTAGTAGGTGGTTTAGTGCTTATAATGCTCAGATTCTGGCGTCCTGATTGGCTTCGATCCCAGAGTGCTCCAGGATGCAGAAGGTACATGCTCCAGCACATGTTACTCCGCTGCTGACAGACGTCGTATTACGGCAGGGCTGTGAAGCGCTACGAGGCTTGTAACACGTGAAACCACTGGATGCACTCCGGGTCATCCATGCCCGGCGCTGACCCGGCTGTTTCTTGGCATTTCTCAAACCCTAAATTCACCCTACCACAGGCATGCGCTCCAAGTTTCATCTTACATGCTACCTTCCAACATCAATCTGGACGCGTCCATCGAATTCGAAGAAATGCGCCGGAACGCTGATCATGATGATGATGAAGATACGGCCGCAGCACACGAGCCCCTGATCAACAGGTCCGGCCTGGACGATGCCGATGTCCACCACCACCCCGCCTCCACATCCCCAGCTCGTACACCCCGAGATTCAACTACCGACAGGCCGTTGCTGAGCACAACGCCCATCACGTTGCGGAATGCAGGGCCCATTGTAAGATTTCTAACATTATCCGCGGGGATCTCAGGCCTCCTCTTTGGATTCGACACAGGCGTCATATCCTCGACGCTGGTCACAATCGGCTCGGACTTATCGAATCGATCCCTGACGACTGCTGACAAGAGTCTGATTACTGCGATCACGAGTCTCCTTGCACTGATATCGGCGCCGCTGACGGGTGTGTTTGCGGACCGGTATGGGAGGAAATCAGTCATTCTTGTGCCGGCATTTCTGTTCGTTCTGGGCGCGCTCGTGCAGGCTTTTGCCCTGAAAGTATGGGTTATGGTCGCAGGACGTGGGCTCGTGGGCGCTGCGGTCGGAGTAGCGTCCGGTGCTGTGCCGTTATACATAACTGAGCTGGCGCCTGCGGAGCTGCGTGGACGGCTAGTTACGGTGCAGTCGATGTTCATTACTGGTGGGCAAGTAGTCGCTTATCTGATTGGATGGGGATTTGCATCTGTGCCCAGTGGTTGGAGACTGATGGTGGGCTCTGGGGCTGTGCCGGCGTTGTTGCAGTTGGTGCTGATTGTGTGGATGCCGGAGACGCCAAGGTGGCTGCTGCAGACAGGTCAGGATGAGAGAGCGAGAGCGGTACTCATGAGTGTGTATGCTGGATTACCGGAAAGTGAGAAGGAGACGGTAGTACAGAATGTTTTGCTGAGCGTACGATCGGAAATTATGGCCGAGGATAAGGCGTATTCGAGGGATGATGCTGCAAGTGGCAGTGGCGCTTTGCAGGATGCAGTGAAAGATCTGCTCGTGGTACCCGGCAATAGAAGGGCTTTGACTATTGCTTGCATGCTACAAGGGTTGCAGCAGCTTTGCGGCTTCAACTCGCTCATGTACTTCTCGGCCACGATCTTCTCTCTGGTTGGTTTCGACTCGCCGGTCGGCACGTCGCTATCTGTGGCAACAACGAACTTCGTTCTTACTGTGGTCGCTTTCAATGTGATCGATCTCGTCGGACGTCGGAATCTGCTTCTCAGAAGTGTACCCTTCATGGTGCTTGGTCTGTCTCTATGCGCCGTCTCGTTCAGCTTCATCGACATTGGGGACTCTTCCGCAAATGGCGATGTCAACAAGCCAAAAGCTTCGTCAATTTGGTCAACGGTACTCTTGATCAGCATGATCCTGTTTGTGGCCGCATACGCGATCGGACTAGGAGTCGTGCCATGGCAGCAGTCCGAGCTGTTTCCGCTTCGTGTCAGATCATTGGGCAGCGGTCTTGCGACAGCGACCAATTGGAGTAGCAACTTTATCATCGGCATGACGTTCTTACCTATGATGGGATACTTGGGAGCGGGCGCAACTTTTGCTTTTTATGCAGTGGTCTGTGTTGTGGGCTGGATTTTTATTTGGAGGATATACCCCGAGACAGCAGGACTAGAGTTGGAGGATATTGGAGATTTGCTCAAAGATGGATTTGGGGTGCATCGAAGTGTTCAGGACTTCAGGGAACGCCGCGAGGAGAGGATGGAGCAAGACAGGTTGAATTGAATTGGCAGCTGTGTCACGTCCTGTAATCAAGGACCTCCCAAGTTCATGGGATGTCTGCAATACTGGCAAGCGTGCAGACTTTCGACTCTGTCCTGAGTGCACACCGCTGCAATCGCCCAGCAAAGAATCCTCATCGATTTCTTCTGACTGGCCACAAAGGCACAACCGTCACACTCTGTTCTTGGCAGCATTGAAAGCGATCACCTGCATGCAGCTATGCAGCTGACTGACATCGACCTTACAGTGTGTTTTCAAGCAGAGGCCGACCATGTTCTGCTTACTGAAATGAGCAAGTCATTGAGCTGCATTATACAGACCACGGCTGCGATCGTGGACAGGCTCGTAATAAAGCGAGAGCTTTCCAAGCAAGCAGTCGCATCATCTTTTTCCTATCGTTCGTGCTCGTTTGCCATGAATACGCAGATCGTGGACTCTGCCGCTAGCTCGCCAGTCGGCTGATGTGCAAGACCTCGGCGGGATGTGCTCCCGGGGCGAGCATGAAACGACAAACCCACCAATTAATTGCTTCTCCTTCGAAGAGCAACAAGTCGGTGACGGCGTCGTACAGTTTCCCCTTCGTGTCGTAGACCACGGCTAGCGCACTTCTCGCTGACGTGCTACAAGGGTCAGAAAGGAAAGTTCACCGCCCGCCGTGACAACTCGAACGTGCTGTAGCCGAGGATGTTGGCGACGCGGTGGGAATGCTATGCAGCGATCGTGACATCCTGGATGCTACTGTGTATGTACCCTGCCTCTTGAAGCGTCAGGACAGAATATGTCTCTGCGAGGAGGGACTATGTTCTAACTTAGCGCCGGAAGTGCAGGAGGACAGGGCGTAGGATCAAGATGACTGTGATTACTCCGATACTGTTGGGATTGGATTTCAGGATAGCTAGTTGTTAGATCCATGATCGATGACTTCGCTGTCTTCATGCTTGTCCGCTTACTCGTCACCAGTGAAAGGTGAAGTTCCACGTGATAACCTTGTCTAGATGTGGGGCAAATACAGGGTCGACATGTTGGTGTCGAGAGTGTTCGTATTGGCAAGGGGTTGGGTCAGCGGTATTACCAGGAATTCGGGGAGGTCGATGTGCAAGGTCTGCTCATGAAGACGAACAACTGTGCAAGGCATGACCTCACTGATGCTCGGTTCGTCGCGACCAATCGGAACCAGCCGAGGTCGACGAACCTCACGCCTACTGTGTAGGGTACTTTCACTTCTACTTTCACTTCCAGACGTCATCGTACTATCTCGCAGACACGCCGAAACCATGAAACCCCCTCGCTTGCTATTTACAAGTATCAACCTCACAGCGAGTCGAAGGCCACGGTTGCTCAAGGCGCGGGCCGCCATCGAGCATTTCTCAACAATGATCAACTCCAGTCAGCCTATGTCAGAATCGAGCTGTGCTCGGAACCTGTTCGAGTACACTTCGGGTCGATGGGTGTGAATAGATCCACTGTCCGGTTCTGTCCGCTACTAATGGAACAGACAGATACAATGAGCATAAGCGCTTCCTCGAGAGAACGCGCGTCTTCAATGTCGCCGAACTGCAGCGACTGGCTGCTGAGTCAGTCGACCGGAAGGCAGAAGACATTCGTTCTATGAGGAAACTTGGCGAAGGCGCTTCTAACCGCGCTTTCCTCATACAATTCCATGATGACTTCAAGCTTGTGGCACGCATACCGTACCCGGTCACTGAACCACGCCAGAGAGTTGTTGCTAGTGAAGCCGCCACCATGGCTTTCCTTCGTTCGAAAGGCCTACCAGTCCCGCGGATATATGGCTACTCAGCATCGGCAGACAATCCAGCAGAGACAGAATACATCTTCATGTCGTTCAGCCAAGGGAGAAATCTGGGAACACTATGGGCCGACATGAACGACCATCGAGTTCAATTTGTCAAGAGCCTCGTCGATTTGGAATGTCAGCTGCTCAATATTCGTCTTCCTGCCAGTGGTAGTCTATATTTTCTTCGAGACCTGACGAGGGCCCCAGCAAATTTGCCGGTGGTCTCCAGCGATTCTGACCGTCCGGCTTCACTATACATCGGTCCAAGCACGAGCTTGCCACTCTGGCATGGCAGACGCAGCCAGCTGGACATTGATCGCGGCCCATGTGAGTGATATTCCCACGATAAATGAGCGATGCTGAGCGAATTGCGCTAATATTTCTTAGACACGACCACAGAAGCTGTCCTGAACGCAGGCGCTGAGAAGGAGATCCAATATCTGGCACAATACGGCCGCCCACTGCATCCCTTCAACCGTATGCTAAGGGAGACATTCAATCTGGAGAAACAACTTCCTTCGGTTCATCTCGACAGCCTTGGGAAGTACTTGAAGTTATCCAAACAATTGATCCCACAAGGGAGCAAGGGGCTGATCCGACCAGTTATTCGACATCCTGACCTCCGACCTAGCAATATTTTCGTGTCCGATGAGTATGAAATCACATCTTTGATTGACTGGCAGAACACGATAGCTCTCCCAATGTTCTTACACTGTGGCATTCCGGAAGATCTTGATAACTCTTTAGACCCAGTCTCAAAGTCACTGGAAACACCTCGGCTCCCCGACAGCCTATCAAGTTTGAGCGAAGAAAACAGATTCGAGCAGCTCGCAATCTTTGAGAGACGACATCTTCATTATCTTTATATGACAGAGACAGCGAGAAACAACCCGTTGCACTACGAAGCGTTGACATACCCCTTCTCAGTTGGAAGACGCAAAGTTTACAATCTAGCCAGTGCATCATGGGAAGGCGACAACGTCCCGCTCCGATCAAGTCTGATATTCGTAAAGCAGCAATGGCGCCAATTCGCAGCTCGTCTTGATATCGCATGTCCCATCAGCTTCGGTGCAGAAGAGGAACAGGAGTACCTTCGCCTAGATGACCTCGAACATGTGGCATTCAAATCATTAACAAATACCATGGAGATACTTGGCTTGGGCCCAGAAGGCTGGATCTCCAATGAGAACTACGAGGCCGCCAAAGCGACCATAAATACGAGTAAGGAAACGTGTCTGGAGGAGGCGGAAACAGAGACCGATAGAGTCGCCATTAGAGACCACTGGATATTCGACGATATGGATGAGGATGAGTACCTGTGATCCTGGGTAGTACTCCGTGTCAGCACCTGTACGTTCCCTGGGCTACCTCCTGGTGCGCGACATGCTGTTGGTATGAACTCTCGGTCCATCCCTTCGTTCCAACTCCACTTTATCAAAGCCTGAACTCCAAGAAGTTGAGATCTGCGTGTTCTTCGTGCTGATGACTCATTACTTTTTGCGTTCTATAAAAACGTTTGTGGTGAGCGAAACGATAGTCGAGCGACACCGCGACAATCACCCCAGTCAATTGTGCAATTCCAATACCTCTTCCAGCCTAATAGCTGCGAAAAGTAAAAGACTTCACACCTTTGGACCAGGGAACATGGTCAAGGCACAAGTCGGGGGATCTTGATGAAAGTGCAGAACATCGGCCGCTCATATCGCTCAATCGAGCAGACCGTTCTTTGCTTCGCCTTGTCCCGCGAGATTTGATACTTCTATGAATGATCGTGCTGCAACCGAAGCGCCGGCTTACGTGGGCAGGACCAGGGCTGAAGTTGGACAGGCACAAGCATTTTCGCACGCGTACATCTTGTTCTACACGTCCGCGTGATGACCGTGCTAGGGCAGGTTGGCGTCGTGGTCAGATGCGATGAGAAGTAGATGCTTTGAGCCTCGGAATGCTTTCAAAAAGCGCGCTTTACTTCCGTCGCACATCGAATCTCAAACGTACACAGTCATACTTCATGATCATTGTGTTTCGTGTGATCTACCCACCCAGAGTGGGCACGAACACTTTCTTCCATCACTTCCCTCCAGCTTGATGAAAGTGCACCAGTCTACTTTTTCGTATTTCGCAGCAGCGCTCAACGCACCACTTTTACCAGGCTCCATGCTCCATTTACATACCAAACAGGAGGAGACCTAGCCGGAATTACCGAAATATTTGCTCTGAGAGATCAGCGTAAACGCCTTAACAATCGTAATGGGTTCCTTTCGCCCCAGCCTCTCATGCCCGCCTCTCGTACCAACACGCTTTAGCATTCTTTCGATCAGCTCCATCACCGTCTCCTGTAATCGTGACGCATAGCGCGCAAACTCTTCATCGCGGGGACCCCTCTCAAGTTCTGAGGATCGCCTGGCAACGACGGCGTTCTTTGCGTTACCACTGCCAAAATTTTACCTCCACGACTATCCAAGGGTACGGAGTACGATGTGCCGTATCATGCTATTCCGTGTCTTGCTTGTTGTCGCGATGACAGGTAGGGAATAGAGTCGACTGATGTAGATATTTTGAGTAATGTTGTTGGCTGTATGTAAGATGTCGACAGAGACGAGGAAGTGGGATGATTGCATAAGAGTGACAGCACTTTTGCTCACAATTGCTTCCAGACGTGAGCTAGAGGTGGTGCTTCGGTACTGATGTGGTAGGCACTCTCTAGATCGACTTGGCTAGCGAAGCTTTGTTCGTATATTGAGTCTCGCAAATTTGCGGGCAGTTCGAGGAGGTTTGCGAATCTTATTCCATTGCTGGCTCGAGTCAGAGTCTCGATCAAGATTGCACGTATGTGCAGCTTTGCCTGCTTTAGCCTGCGGTCGTTGATGTAGCGATGCGGTTTGTCGAGAGAGCAGCGGTCGTAGAGTAGCGCGCTCTCTGGTCGGATCTTTTCGCTGCGCACTGGCCGTGTGAAATGCCATAGCATCTTTGCTTGCAGCTGAATTACGATACAGTCAGATCAAATCTGGTGGGCGATGGACCTGGTAGAAATTACCGTTTGTCCTAAAAAAACGCTGAAGAAGATGATCCCAAATACAGTAGTTGGTGCACGGAGCACAACCTTGTGCTTGGTCTGCATGCGAACGCGCATTCACTGCATCGGAATCAACCACTTCAGGCACAGTATCTACCCATCACTCCGCGTGGCGCTACATAATATGTATGAGTCTGACCGAAGTGAACACCATGTCAGTGTTCGATTCTTGAGCGCGATAACATGGATGCATCGTGCGACCATGTCTGCCTTTGCTACGCCAAGAGACTACCCCATCAGCGCAGCCCACAAGCTTGAAGGCATCGGCCCCTTCGAAGCCCTCCGCCGGAGACAGGACGAATGCACGTGTCAAGGTCTCGAGGGTCGCTATAATGTTACCGGACTTGGTACCATCGTGACTTGGTTCGGGATCGACGGCGTACGCGTTCATCGTCCACATTTTCGCAGCAAGTAGATGACATGTCTCGATTGACACGATTTCGATCGTCGGTAAGACAATCTGTGTCGAAGACTTTGTCCCTGTCTGCGACACGGTATCCCTAAAAGCGCGCTCTACATGCTTGATGCTGCGGCTATGTCGCCAGTCTGGCACCCACGATGGCCAATCGGTCTCAGATGCCGCAGTGGGATGAAGAAGCGCACTTAGCAATAGGCGTTCTAAAAGGCCCTGGTAGATGCACATTGTAGCCAGAGACAGATAGACTTGCTCTGTAGTCCTTACGTAGTCAACAAGTGACTGAGCACCATCCAAGCTGATGCCTATCAAGGAGAATATACGATCGCGTGGGTCTGTACAGTCCGCATAACTGTAGACATGCAAGTTATACAGCATATCTTGAGGCATGTGGATCCTCTTGAGATCCCAGAGCAGGCATGCCATGTCCCGTTGCGCCATCTTCCTTCCGCCTTTGAAATTGCCCATGGATGAGACAAAGTCATCACAGAGTCGAGTCTGATGGTATAACGCGCCTTGTCCCAGCACAGACATGTCTCCACGTTTCGCGAAGGTTTCTTGTATCACCCAACGCCGTGAGAACCATGGACTATGACTAAGCGAACGTACGCTTGTGCGGCTCGCGGCTACCTCCAATCATCGTCAACGCCATTGGCCGGATCATCATCTCCCATACAAACCTCTCGTCTGTTGTGTACACTCTCTAGCAAACCGTCATGGCGCATCAGGCCGGCAAGAATCATGCCGCCTCTGTGGTCAACAAGATCTCCCAGGCACATGTGCGTTGACCAGTACCAAGTGCGCAGAGCATGTCAAGCGGCACTACTAACAGTAACAGACCTACCAGAAATACACCATGAACCCACAGGGCTTCTGGGGCAGAGTGCACCGCTTCTTCGCCATTGATCCCAATCGCTCCTCCGGTGTGCCTATGAATGCTCAATTTCGAAACCCACCGCCCGGTGGCAACGACCCTCTCCTCTACGACGACCCAGTCACAGTACCCGCCGCAGATCTGGCCGAGAATCCATACTGGAAGCGTGACATTCGACGGTCATATCCACAACTCAGTGTAGTGAACCAGAGTGACGTGGTGGGACTGCTTATCGTGGGTAGCGCAAAGGCGCCAAAGGACGATGTGTTGAAGCTCGGCGAGGCAGGAAGCAAGCAGCTCGTAGAAGTGAAAGAAGAGGGCGAGAGAGGATTGGCGACATACTTTCAAAGTCAGAAGGACAAGGGCATGAGTGCGTGGAAAGCAGTCGCCGGTCCAGATGGCCTCCCACCTCTTCCGACCACGAGCCATCCACAAGGCAAGGCATATAAACTGATAGAGGCGGAGGAGCAGACTTACGGAGGGAAGTATGTATACAACTGGCTAGTAAAGGATAGAGAGACCAAGCTAATGGCCGGTACAGCTATCCATGCAGGACGTTCGTCTGAACGGGATGACGGACGTGGCGTAATCACAGTTCACTTTGTAAATACGGTGCTAGAAGCGATACGAAAGGGCAGTGCTGTGTTTCAGGGTTCGAGCTTCGATGTTCGAGGTGTGCTCCCGAGAGGTTGCGCTAGATCGCGTGGGAAGGTGCGACTGCCTGATATGTCGCGATCTGGGTCTGAGCTTCACTGCTTCAACCTCATATCTGTTTCTCGCCTTTCTCTACTCCATTCACATCTCATGTGCTCGCTTCTGACCTAGGCGCTATGGCGCCACTCAAGGTCCCGATTCAGAACGACGATGAGCCGTCTTTGTCCCTCAAACAGATCGTATTCAGTTGCGGGATCTGTAATGCAACAGTTAGCGACGTGTACGCGACCAAGGAGAAAAACTATGGCTTTCACAGCTCTGAACATGACGATAGCGGCGTGGTCACCAAATTCTGGATGGCAGATTGCTCACACACTTTCTGCGGTCGGCATCTCGAGGGAGGAGGTGAAACGCCCGGACGCTCTGCCATGATTTCGATCTTGCTGACGGCCATTGCAGCGGCACCGTTCCATCCAGAAAACACGCAGCCAACGGCTCCATGCCCAGTCTGCTTGATCATAGATCCAGAGCGATCGGAGCAGCATGAATTGTTTGGGATCCAGAGCTTGAGCGCTGGCGGCTATCACGAAGCGATACCAGCGTCCTATCTCACCTGTCCACCAACTCATCTCGATGCCGAGGGTCCTGAGATGGATGCAATGCGTGTATGTTCGGTCGAACCGAGGAAGCGTGTCTGCGCTTGCTGACAGCTCATCAGTTCCAATACTCTCAGCTCGTCCGCTTTTCCATAAAGGTCAGTAAGTGCAGCAGATCGGAACAACGAAAGCGCCGCACACTAGAAGCCACATTGTCCAAGGAGCGTAGGGAATGGCGAGCAAAAGAATCCGAGCTGGAGGCTCGTGTTGCCACACTTAAAAAGACTGAAGCCAAACTCAGCAAGTGGGAGCAGCGCAGAGACATGATCAATCATTACCTAGGCCTGGTAGGCAAGATGGGAGAGTCAGTCGTCGGTCTGATCAGATCTTGGACCAGCTGACAGCTACAGGGACATCAATCGCATGCGCTCACAGCTCGCTCAAGTTGGTCTGCACGTGCCAGCAGGGGAGTACGCTTTCGAGCCAAGCAAGGCATCTTCGTCGAATGCTCAGATACAGCAGACTCGGCCGACTTCAACGGATCGCAACGATAGTTCTGCCACTATTGGTATGTATGAGACTCCGGGCTAAGTATTTCTCCGCTAATGTTGGATCAGTGGCTGAATACCAGACTCACCGCTCCTCTTCTTCTCGCAAGCGTAGACACTCAGGACCCGATGATTATGGCGATGATAAGGAAAATAGCGCTCGACCTCAGCCAAGCGCACATCGTCGCAGTCGAGAAATAATGCCACCTCCGTTGCCACGACCAAGAGAGCAGCAGGCCTTGGGGGTTCCAGCGCCGTCGTCAACAGCAGTTCGTCGACCTTTTGTTGCCCCCGTCCAACGTGCACCGCCGGCCGAAGAGTCCGGACCAACGCACCAAGACACTACTTGGCAGACTAGTCAGCAGTCGAGAAATGATCCCCATCGCAAACAACAGCCCACATCGCTCGGACCACAATACGATCGCCACAGTCATGAAGCTCTCCCATTCCGACCATCTCAACAACCAACAGCGATCCGAGACGTCGCCGAATACGCAGCCCAGCATGAAGCAGCTGCATACTATATCGATGACGTTGAGGAGAGGTATCAGCTTGCCGCTGGCGCTACACCGTCACAGCCAGCTCGCTATAGTGAGTTGCCGTCGCAGCAGATCAGCAAGCGAGCAGTCTATCACACAGCCGCTGATGACGAGCATGCTGACTCACCAGTACCTCATGTTCAGCGTTACGATGTTCCACGGGCTCTTTACTATGAGGTTGATCATGAGCGAATGCCATCGTATTCCAATCACGACGCACCTCGTAACATGAAGCGCATTCATCTGGTTGCATCTCAAGCACGCCCTTATGCGAGATCGAGCCTGGCTCCAAGTCAGCAGTCCAACTACATCGCTGAGCGACGGCTCGAAAATCCTGCATCAACTTCGGTTGCCAGTCCTTTCTTTAAGTGTCAAGCTTCGCAACGACCCGACACCATGCAGCGCCCACCAGCTCGTGGCGTCATGGCACCACCGCCATTGCCTCGACGTCCCGGCAATTATCAAGGTCCTTCCCCGAAGTATCGCATATCGCCTATCGCGAGCTCGAACGCAAACCCAACGCATAGAGCAAGCGACATTTACAGCACTCAAGACTATGGCGACCCACCAATACCAAGTAACCGTCCGAGAAGTGTTGCTATCCCGTACACGAGCGAACGACTTTATGCCAAACAGAACCGAGCGATACCATTGACACAGTATCAGCGAGCACCAGCACTACTGTCCGAGGCAGGGTCATACGCACCACACCGACCATCATCTCGAGCACAGCCGAATCGAATCAGCTTCCCACCAACGCATCAATCACCGCGTAGCGCTCGTGAACCTTGCGGTAGCTCATGTGACCCACAGCTGTCAAACATACCTGGCGTTCGTGGCGCAAGTGCATCGCAGCCGGTGTATATCCGGCAAAGTCTTGGTCTATCGTACAATGCTTCTCGGGGGTTGTACTCACAATCAGGTCGGAGGAGTGTTATGCGCTAAAGATGGACCTTAGCCGTCGTTGCTGCAAGAAAAGATTTATTGCTCTCGATCTACAATCCCTCAAGATATTGCTAGTATGACATAATTACCCAGACGCTCCTAGCGGCTGCTTGTTACAGGAGCCGGAAGAGCAGGTGAAGTCCGCGCTAACGTTCTTAGGCATGTGATACAGTCGTGCCGCTATTCGTCGCCACGTCCGTGCATTCGAGGTCTACTACTTGACACCCTTTGACCAGATCACATTTCTTTGTGATCTTTGTCCCTCACAACAGCGCGCCCGCCAGCGAGTCCGCCGAACTTACAATAAGCACACCTGCGATGTACGAACTCGGCAACGCCATGGCTAAACTGACTACACTTGCGCAAGATGGCACTTTCGATGCTCGAGCAGTTGAGAGACGTCTTGAGAAGCTACTGGAGGATGTGAAGCGAAGGCCCCCATCAGCGGCAGAACTTGAACAGACGTAAGCGCGATAGTTTTCGTGATGTCCGATGATCATGATGGCATCTGACACTGCGCCGCGTCCCAGTCAAAGTCTACAACCCCTTTGAGCTCTGCGAGGCGCAAGAAGAGCGCGCATATAAGCGCGTGGGCATGGAGTGGACAAAGCACCCAGCAGCGAAGTGTTGCTGAGCGCAGCGACTCGTGTGTTTGGTACATATGAGCTTGCCGAACAAATTCTGCTACATCTGTCACTGCCGGAGCTTGTTCAGACCCAAAGCATCACGAGATTCACACGGGGGGTAGTCAGGAGCTCGCGACGTATCAAAGACAGTTTGTTGAGCTGCACCAGTGAGTCCTGGTGTCCTCCTGCTCCTTTCCACTTTCATATCGACTTCGACACAGAGGTAGCCACGATTATATGGCAAGGCGAGCTTGTTGCACCATGGCTGATCTACACATGCGCATCATTGCATCCCACTTACCGGTACGACGAGCAAAGAGAGCTGTCGCTGTACTACAATATCACCCTCCAGCCGCCACGTCGATTTCAGACAGATCGATATTCTCGAACGAGGAAGTACAGCCGCACACTCATCGCCCCAATCTTGGGACTGGATCGGAACGAGGCAGAGAAGAATGCGTTGTGGCGGTTCTTGCAGCTAGCTCCTCCTGGAGTAAAGACGAGGGTCGAGCTGAAGGATGAGTGTCACGGGAACGCATCTACCATCAAGACATTCGACATTACTTGTACGCTTAGTGGCCTGCACGACTGGATGGCAGATCAGGTAGGGAAACAGATGGGGCAGGAGCGCCAGCGGATGTGCAGAGACGGCGAGTGCGATTGCTGCCCCATCAGTTGGTGGAAATTGGCCCGTGACGAACAGTAGTAGTACCATCAGCAGACTTGCAAGTCCTATGTGTATGCAATATTGCCAGATGGCATGGACAGAAGGGTGCTTGTTGAGCTAAGGGAGCCGCTGGCTGGAGCGGAGACTTGGGTGGGATCTTGTAGAACAACATGATGGCGGTCAATCATATCTCCAGTATGCCCCAGTGCCATCTGTCATCAAAGCAGTGGCCGTGGAAGACTAGTCAAATGCAAAAGACTGCAGACTGGCCCGTACTACATCGTGCTTGAAAAATTGCAGGGATCTGCCGGCTCTCCCCGTTCTTGTAGATCTTGGATCTGCTCCCCCACCAACGGGATCCACAACATCAACAACAACTTGACGACCGCCAATGCGAATTTCTTTGACAGAAGATACTCAACACTTCTGAAGCACCCCACGATGTCGCGCCCAGGACAGCTACGAACAAGCTCATCTACCAACATCCATGGTGGTGGTACTCGCACGCTTGAAGGCAAAATCGCCATCGTCACTGGTGCAAGTCGTGGCATCGGCGCAGCAATATGTACGAACTTGGCCAGCAAAGGATGTAATCTCATCATGAACTACACATCAGACAGCTCGAAAGACAAGACGGAACAATTGGCGCAAGAACTGCAGCGAAGTCATGGCATCCAAACACTTCCCGTGCAAGCCGACATGGGCGATGAGAATGGTCCAGCACACATCGTCAACATTGCTCTAAACCATTTTGCGCACCCGAAGACGAAGAAGTTACAGATTGACATAGTGATCAACAACGTACGTCTTATCCACCACGTCTGTACGAACCCAGCTAACGAGCATTCATCAGGCCGGCGTAGCCAACAAGAAAACAATCCCCGAATGCACAAAATCCGACTTCACCTGGCTCTACAACATCAATGTCCTCGGCCCATTACTCCTCATCAAAGCTGTAGAACCATACCTCCCACACGACCGAAGCGGCAGAATTGTCAACCTCAGCAGCGTCTCAAGCAGTCTTGGCTTCGAAGGCGACGCAATGTATGGTGGCACGAAAGCTGCCCTAGAAGCAATGACCAGGTCCTGGGCGCGCGAACTTTCCGAGCGAGCGACCGTCAATGCTGTCAATCCCGGACCAGTAGCTACAGATATGTATGCTGGCACTAGTGATGATTTTCAGGCTAAGATGGCAGGGTGGACGAGAAATACACCGCTGGCTGCTATCAGGCCGGAGGTCGACAGGAAAGATCTGGTGGAGAAAGCGGACTTGGCTGGTGGGAGGCCCGGGTATGATTTTGAGGTTGCGGGGGTCGTAGCGATGCTGTGTACGCCGGATAGTGCCTGGTGCACGGGAAGTGTGGTTTGTGCTAATGGCGGGTTCAAATTCAGCTATTAGGTTGACTACCAGCAACAGAGCCTTTTCACAAACACATACGCCGCTTGTGTTATCTCGAGTAGACAATCGAGAGATGCGAAGTGCTGTGTCATAGCTCCTTCTTGAAGCGAGCTTGAAGTGCAATTGCTCATAGGTGTAAGAAAGAGCGGAACGCTTCACGGCTGTAGGCATTTGAATAATCTCGCGCCTTGTCTCGCAGAGTGAGGTCAGGGTCTTAGGTCCGGAAGCAGGACTCACACTCGCACGAGAGTGGCCTTTAGTAACGGGATCGATGGACACCCCTCTGATGTTCCGCTGTCTTTCTGACCTAGAGGGTAGTCAAGAGTGCGCGTTTAGCTTTTGGACTTGGCTAGTGCACATGCAGCAAAGGCGATGAGAAGCCCACTAACGCGGTAATGCAGCATTCTGTCGGAAAACTGCTCAAGGTCTTGGATGATCGTGGCGAGAAGTTGCAGCTCGAGGCTGGCAACGCAGAGCGAATCGCGGACATCTTCGACATGATTTCATACGAGTTGAGTGAGACTTGGGATCTTGGGAAGGAAGACTTTATCCTCGACGCGGATGATGGACGCCTAATGAAAGGTTCCTGGCCAATGACGCGTGTTGATGCGATGGGATGCAGGCGACACCAGATGTGTTGACGTGTACGATCGCTCTACAACATACGAAGCGGTGCATCGGCAGAGACTGTTCCGCAAGACTTAGACCCAGAATGGAAGCAGCCAAGTGAAGGTGCTCGCGCGCATGTCAGCGAGAGAAGGGTATGCCGCGGATTTAGAACGTACTCTGGTTCAAGTGATCTATGCCACGCGTTCTGTGCGTCACCGAGTTCTACTTGCGACGTCTAAGACTTTCAACATCACTGATACACAGGGTAATGACAATCATCTGCGCTTCAGCTTCAATTATGGGTGATGGGTGTGTACGCCAACCGGCAAGAGCACGAAAGGTGCAAAGATGAAGATAAAGCGCTTCCAAGGTTGCGAGACACGCAAGAAGGATGTCCGTCTATTATCATATGCATTAATGCGCGCCATGCTGCGGGGTTAGGCTTGGCTTACTTCCGTTCTCTAATCCACCGCTATTTCCTCATATTAATCGGAGATTACACCGTTTATAGTCCTAATTGAGCTCCAAAAACGTGTCGACGGCGGAAGGTGTTGTTAGGCCCTTCTAATTTATCATAGTGGCTAATAATCACCGTCGCCAGCTCGCGGATTGGCAGCAGAACGAGCTGATCCGCTTCTTTGAACAGTCCTCGCTATTAAACAACGCTATTGCTAATGAATTTAATATCTTACGCCGTACTGTCGACAAATATCGAAATAACTAGAAGCTATTCGGTGTGCTATATCCGGACGACAATCTTAATAGCCGTCTACGCAGTCTTCCGCTAATCTTCGTCGATCGCATCGTAGAGTATCTTACTGATCGGCCTACTGCTTATTAAGACGAGATCGTGTAGTATCTATATAATGAATTCGACGTTGTAGTCTCGTAGAGCACGATCTTAAGGACTCTTAAGCGATTGAATCTACTATAGAACAAGAAGGTCGCTATCCGTTAGGCCCGTAAGCGTAATCAAGAGCTACGAGATCATTTTGATAGCCTCTAAGAGTCTATGCCGATAGATAAGGTATGTTATGTCGACGAAAGCGCTTCGAATAAGCGAACTAGATAGCGTAAACGAGGTTGGAGTCCTCGTGGATTGCCGTGTTATACTACTAGCTCGTATAAAAGAGAGAAAAGATGGTCTGTCTTGCTAGCGATAATAACATAAGGATATCTTAATAGAACGCTTGTCTTCTAAGGCAGTATCACGGCAGAAATCTTTGAGGATTGGCTCGAATTTACGGTGTTGCCGTAGCTATAAAGGGGGATGTTTCTCGTAATAGACAATGCACAGATTTATCGTAGTAGAAGAGTCTAGGAGCTATGCGATAACGTAGGCGTTTACCTTCGAATGTTGCTACCTTACTCACCGGATTATAATCTAATCGAGCTGTCGTTTGGCGTGCTAAAGAAGTAGGTATAAAGGCACGCTGAAGACGCTATCCTATTTAACAACTTCGGCGATTTTATGAAACACGCTATAAAGACAGTTAACAGCGATCAGTACGCGAAAGCCTGGTTCTAGAAGTGTAGTTATAGGCTATAGATTCACTGCTATTTGCGTTTATACCGCTTAAACGAGTTCTTTGCCGTCTCTTTCTCTAAGTACTCCTCGATTGCCGATAACCTCTGATTTAGCTAGCTCAAGATAGACAGATATTGCTTCTTTTATGTCTTAAGTCGTTCTACCTTCTTATAGAGCTCGTCTACGATAGCTTCGAGATCGGCGGGCCTAAAGGCTTGTAGTATTAAAGAAGGCGGTGTTAAAACAGGCGGAGGTAAGGAGTCGATAAGGAATAGCTATAGAAGAGGCTAAGGTTGAGGTTAAGGCTCCGGAGCCGTCTAAGGCCTTCGGGGTGGTTTGTTAAGATCGTCTTTAGTTGTGTCGCTAGAAGGATGAGGCTCTCGAGTCGCTATAAAGATCGAAATTGGCAGAATCTTGCTATAGGCACTAGAATGTCAGTTTCGATCGTATAGAGCTGATTTTTAGTACGCTGGATACCGCCGAGTATGTTTATAAAGACTGTATATAGTGTATATGTGCGCGTTGTGTATGTTTAGCTATTTATGATCCGGATAGATGTTGTTCTATTTTTGATATTGCTGAGATTAGAGTATCGTAGCTATAAGAAGTTAAAACGTCATCACGGAGCCTACTCCGGTCCTAATTAAGAAGCTCCGGGGTTACCCCGAATATTAAATGCATATATCAAAAGCGCTAAGACAAGCGATTTTGTAGGATAGAAGGCTATATTGAAGCTTCTTAAGAGTAAAGGAAGGTGAGAAGTCTCCGAAATCGGTTACGTAACGTCTATTTTGGCGGGGGAATAGGTAAAGGTATTGTTACCCTAAGAGATATCGCTTTACTAGCTACTTTGTAGTATAGAAGCTTACCTAGCCTTACTTCTAGCTCCATATTGACTGACTAAGCTCGGTATGAGCTCAATCTGAGTGCTAAGAACTAACTGAGCTTTAACCCCGTAGTTTGTACTTCTTAATTAGCCGCCTCTTAGAGCCTCGATTTCCTTCGATATTACGAATAGCTCGAAACTTCACGGCCTTATAACACACTTAATTTTTGAGCTTTTGATACCATTCGAAGTACGAGCTCCATAACATAATTATAGAGAATACATCTGCGATCTTATATTGCTAATTAGGGTTAGTAGTTGATGAGATATCATATAGCTAAGGAAATCTCATTTCTTCCGCTTATAAGCCCTAGAGAACTCCACCGTTAGATTGCAATTTCTATCACATAATCGGCTGCTAGCCTTCATTATCGTCCTCGCTACGACCCTCCTTAAGCCTCGCATATTTAGCAGAGCTACGGTACTTTATAATAGCTCGAAAGATCTTCTTACGCTAGCCTTCTCGAAGACTATAGGCCTTCTACTCCGCCTTTATAAGCCGGTAGATCTGACTAAGATCAAAGTCTTCTACTTCTACTAATATAGCTACTATCTTGTCTAGATCAGCTTGCCGGCTACGCTACGTATTTTGCGTTCTAAGACTTCTGAAGAAGCTATTTGGAATGATATAGGCGTCCGTGTTTTCTAGCTAAGAAGACTACACGATACTAGTATTAGAATAGCGCGAAGCTAGACGATCTGCTACCGCTACTCTAGTTATATAGTTGATGTTGATTATAGTCTTGCTATCCTCGCTCTTAGACTTATTCGCGTTGCTAGTAAACGGATTGAGATCGTCTTTGCCCTTGTTTATTATTATCTTCGCTGCTAACGCTAAGCCCGGATCGTCTATCGTAACCTACGGCTTCGTCTATAGATATTCGTCGTAGGCCTTAATGGCTTTAATCTACCTCCTTTTGACTTCATTATAGATCCGGCAATGCCGCTTAGGCTTATCGTGTCTAGTCTACTAATAGAGCTTGCCCTTATTTAGGTAGTAGATGTTACTATATCGCTAACGACGCGTAAGGCGATAAAGTAGGCTCTGCTACGCCGCGTTATCTTCCTTAATATCTTTAGCTTTAGCCTCTTTACTAGCATTACTAGTAACACTATTACGTCTACTACCTTCGCCGTTAACATCTTCGCTAGCGGCTCTACCTTACCGAATATCTCGAAGCTAGCTCTATGTTACAGACTCGCGCTGTCTTCTACCCGGAGTTTTTGGAGCTACTAGATTACGATTAACTACCTTATAGCTAATATCGAGCTATAGGCCCTTACGTCCTTTACGATTCTATATATCTAACTGCGCGATAGCGAGGTCGAAGTCTTCTTCCGTTATAAGCTCGTTCTCGAACCTCATCGCGCCGTAACGATCGAAGGTCGCTACTATGAGATAACGGACTCTGCGGTAGATATTACGGCGGTGCTTTCGAACGATAGTGTCTTCTTAGACGTACTAATCCTTCTACCTTTTCTTAGTATAAACATAAAGGTCTGCCGTAGTAGGAACACGCGGCCACTACTTCACGAGTAGGATCTTACTGCTATAGACAATGCGATAGCTATAGCGGAAGTGGAAGTTATATCTAATGAAGCCCTTATCTTCCGCTTTAGCGCGAGCGTCGTCTTCTTTAGTAGAAGCGTGATCCTTATTGTCTACTTTATTACTAACAACTCGATTATCCGGCGTAGGCTTATCCTTATCTTCCTCGATTACCGGCGTTATAGGCTTCGTAACAGCCTTGCCTTTCCCCTTCTTCCGCTTCGACGGCGTCGCTAACGATGATACTGAGACAGTAGTAAGAGCTTAGAGTATTCTATCGTATAGTTTCGTCGGTTTCGAAGGAACGCGTCGAGCGCGTTTAGTAGGTAGCTCTACTACTGCTACTGCTACTGCTGCTGAAGCGCTAGCGGCTACTGTACGAGTGCGTTTCGGAGCCATTTTTAGAAGCTGATAATAATACCTTTTGCCGTCGATACGATATTTACGAAATGAGAGCGATTATAGCGAGAATTGGGCAAAGAAGAGACGCGTAGGGCAAAAATTAGGTGCGAAGCTCTCCGCGCGCCCTAGCGCGATCCGCTGACGCAGCATGGCGCGCATTAATGCATATGATAATAAATCAAGTTTCAGTGAACGAGTCATAAAGCTCTCACAAGCGACGTCATGAAATCCGCATATGTACCACACGAAGCCCGACTTCACCTGCTTTACACTGCTATATGTTCGCACGCACTGCTCTCAGATCGAGTGCAATAGTCATCCCGGCGCGGGCATCCAAACCATCGCTACTGGCACCTACATACAAGCTGAATAGAATGACCTCTACAACAACACCCCTCGCAGCAGGCCTATCAGCAGTCACAAACGGCGACAACAAGCCACCATTGAAATATGCAGATGTCAGTCCTTCTGATAATTCCAGTCCAGCGCCTCCCATACCATCATATCATTATTGCATCTCATACTCATTGAAATCTAGGTATAGATCGGCATCAACCTCTCCGACCCCATCTTCCGGGGCATCTCCCACGGCCGCCAGGCACATCCCGACGACCTTCAACACGTAATAACACGCTTCCTCAAGATCGGTGGCCTCAAACTCCTCTGCACGGGCTCTGACCTCGTCGAATCCCAGAATGCGATCAGACTCGCTCAGGACTATCCCGGACTATGCTATGCCACAGTCGGTGTCCACCCTTGCAGCGCGAAGCAATTTCTCGAGTACGAAGGAGGAGATGAGAAATTGTTAGAGGACTTGAAAGCGCTGGCGATGAAGGGCAAGGAAGATGGAACGGTCTGCGCTTTTGGAGAGATCGGTCTGGATTATGATCGGTTACACTACTGCGACAAAGACACACAGATCAGATACTTTGAGAAGCAGCTAGATATTGCAGTCGAGGTGGGTTTGCCGTTATTCCTGCACTCGAGAGCGGCAGCGGAGGACTTCGAAGCAATACTTTCGAAAAGGCTGGATCGATTGCCGAAGCGGGGAGTGGTGCATTCTTTTACCGGATCTATGGACGAGATGCGTCGGATTGTGGAGCTGGGCTTCGATGTGGGAATCAATGGGTGCAGTATGAAGACGGAGGAAAACCTAGAAGTCGTGAAGGAAGTGCCGTTGGAGAGGTTGCAGATTGAGACAGATGGACCATGGTGTGAAATGAGGCCGAGCCATGCCAGTGCTAAGTACTTGAAGGAGGCAGGAACTGCTGAGATGTTGCCCAAAGCGGTGAAGAAGGAAAAATGGAACGAGGAGTTTTTGGTGAAAGGGAGGAATGAGCCTTGCAAGATCGTGGAGGTGGCGTATGCAATTGCTGGAGTGAAACAGATCAGTGTGGAGGAGGTTTGCGAAGCGTAAGTCGCTAGATTACGTCCTTTTGCCTTCTGTGAGTGGCTGCTAACCATGCGTAGTGCTTGGAAGAACTCAATACGGATGTTCGGTTTCGGCGAGTCGCCGCCGTGATATGCACTGCATGGCGTTGCTTTCTCCCATTTGCAGCATTGCAAGACTGGATGCAGAGGCTAGCAACCCATACGTAATACATCCCGCGAACTCGTAGCTCGCTGTTAGCAGTCAGTCTGATTTTGCAGCCATATATCAATCCCGAATCGAGCTCCCGGCTCTTGGTATACGCAGTACACGCTCTCGATGGTGGTGTTCACTTCGCTTTGCTTGCTTTTGATCTTGACCTTCTCTTCTCGACCAGTCTAAGGCCTTGATCAGCAAGCCGCATTGCAGCGTGGGTGACGTTGAGTCCCCTGCGCTTCTCGAGCGGGCCATTACACTCCCTTTCCAGCTCGTCGTCGGTGAGTGGATTCTCTCTGACATCTCGGATAATTCGTGAGATCCTTCGTTCGTGATATACGACTTGTCTCAGCCCGGGCGGAGAGCTGACTCATGGCGCAGCGCGGGATGCTACCTATTCTAGTGAAGCTCAATGGCTTCAGGTTAATCTGCTCGGAGCGGTGCAAGAGGGCTCTCCCGAAAGCTGCCATCTTCATCGAGCTCATGCTGACTGAGTGCTGCGGACAAGCGTGGCTTCTCAGTCTTTCGTGGGCTGTCCTCCAGAAACTCGCGTTTGGGATCTCGATCAGGCCCGATCTTCACCTTCCTCTGTGCCAGTCATAGCAAGTGTTGGTCAGACCACAATAGGGACTGTCGGACTTACTTGAAGGCGTCTAATCACTTCTCTTTGTGCATCCGAAGACAGTGTATCTGGATTGATAGTATACTTCTACCACGATGCTTCCCATCTTATTGACTAGCTATGACTCTGGTTGAGCAGCGTTACCTTCATCTGCATGTGTATCAGCAGCATTTCGAGCAACTTTTGGATGAAGACTTACGAATTTTCATGTCGGTGAAGCGATAGGGTCGGGTTTATGTGGCCGAGACTTCGTATCCGTTGCTCTTTCCTTTCTCCTCACCCAGCCACTGGACGACAGTCTTGGCGCGGTATCTCTTGATAATATGTTGCCCAACCACCAAGACATGCATGGACACAATATCATCCCAGCAGTGGAACGAGTTGTCGATCTTCCAACAGAGTTCGAAAATGCTACCAGACACAGCCTCGACGTAGCGAGTTGTCGTACGTGGTTGTTCTTGCTGTTCACCGTCGCGATACTCCTGCCGTTGCTCATCACTCGAGACGATCTTCACCTCGATGCCTGGCAGAGTGCTGCTGACCGCCATAATCGTCGTCAAGATATGGTTTCCATCACGCGCGCACATGTACTGTAGGTTCTATCACGAAGGAACGAAGCGTGGAGGTATGAGTTGAAGACGACACGCTAGTAGCTCGCCATCACGTTATTTTCCGGTACATTTGTGCCACATGGATATCTGGTAGGCTCATGACACTCTTCTTTGAAGCCATGAGGATTGGAGTCCTCGGGCACTACACGCTTCATGCATGATCCCTGTTAGACACGTAGATAACTACGAATTGGAAGAAAGTACAAGCGCAGGGGTGCGAGTTCCATGTAGATCTGACCGCCGCAGACTCAGGCAAAAGTCAGTACAGCAATCACAAGACGTAGAAGGCCTTTCTCCCGCGTGACTTCGTTGCCTCCTCCATCAAGCTCTCAATCATCATCCAGACTCAGATCGATGACCTCGCCAGCAGCACATGGACGAGCATTCTTAGGTCGACGGCCACCATAACCCTCCCGCTTGCGCTTTGGCTGCATCAGCGAAGAAGCCGCTGCCTTCTCCTACATCGAATCAGTATCATCACCTTCCCTATGGTCCCCATGCGTGATTTACCTTGACGATCACCATCTGCTGACGCCACAGGATGAGCTTCCTGTTTAAAATTTTCGAGAGATCGGATTCATCCATCATGGACTTGATGGCCTCTGTATACACATCGCGACTATAGACCTACGGAGGCTGCGGTATCGGTATTCGATGGTGTAGACAGCGCCATTTCTTGAAAGTGGCTGATGGAAGTACTTCTTCGGGGCTGGCAGAGCCACTTTGGTGAGTCCTTTCGACATCGACGTCGAACGTTCCGCCTCTGGGGCGGTTGGCGGTGCTTGTACGCTAAGGACTGGCTCCTGCACGTATCTGCGTGCCGTTAGCATGTTCGATTAACGACAGTTCCTGACACGTACCCGACAGAGTGAGACATAGCTTGTTTGCCATTCGTGGCCTGACTCTTCACCAAAGCCTTCTCCGAGACCACAAGATGTTCGCACTTTCCTTTCACTGGGCTACCGATCTTGGCAGACAGCCCAGTGTTCACTGGACCGGGCAGTGGCTGCAGTACCGCGGTCTTAGGCGAAGCCGTGCTCGCAACGAGCTTGGAGTGGTAAAAGTCCATCGAGATCGTACCTACGTCCCGGACCAACTCCTCCTCTCCTTCGTAGTACTTGCTTGCCTCTGCTATTTCGGGTTACCTCTGATGTCGCCGTCATGAATAGGTACTTACGAGTCTCAATCTCATTGAAGCAGAACTTCCTGAGTGTGCCGTGCACAATCTGTCCTTGCACAATTCTTTCGTACCCTCTCTCCCTGATGCTCGAAGACTTGATCCAATAGCCTTCCACATGCTTGCCGTCAATGTATATGTCGGTGTCGAAAGTTTCGCCTTTTAGAGTGACATCCCGCTGGAGGACTTGCTTGATCTCGAAGACCTGACCAGCCTTGGCCTCAATGTAGCAGATAATAGTGCTAGGATCCCCGTTGTTGTCGTCCGGCATGTAATACTCATCAAGTGGCCTGCCATCTACCATGATGCTTACCTCGACACCACGAATGCCTTTCGCTGGTGCCATGCTGTTACAGTCGCTTGTGTTCCTTGTCGGGATGTTGTGATTGTCGATAGTGTTGCGATTTGTGTGAGGTATTCGTATAAGCGTTGGTGATGAAAGTGGTTCAAAGTGAACGCGGATATGATGGAAGGCAACGAGATCTAGCGTTACTGCAGCAATGAAGACGTGAAGCTGTTCTTGTGTGCAAGGGCAGACATGCCAAGATTCATATGCCAAAGTCGCGACCACACGTGGCTGCGACCGATAGCACGTGCTGTAACGGCAAAAAGAAAGTGAAGCAACGACTTGACCCTCAGCCATGCTGCATGAACTCAACGACTCCGTCGCTTCTCGAGATGCAAATTGTGACCAAACTGAACCAGACTAATATACGACTGGTGAGACATCGTTTTGCATTGTGCAGCGACCGCCGCGCCTCTGGTAAGCATATATAGAGCTATTGCAGGATGTCTTGGATTGCCTTCGACAGCAAAGAGTGAAAGATGAGAAGGTGCGACACTATGCTACCGTAGCTGGTATGCTCCAGAGCACTCTGGATCTCAACACTACTCGCACAATGTCTCCCGGCAGCGTTGACGCATCGTCACATATATTCGTGCCAGCACGCGCTCGATGCATTACACGCGGTCATGCATGTGAGGCGGCTCGCTTTGATCTTCTGGCTGTTCCGCATCGAACAGGCGATCGTATGCAATCGAAGCGCGCGGGTACTGGCACATGAAAGGAACTTCGTGACATGCATCGATGCTTGCTTGTATGTCGAGGTTGCACCCGAGTTTCTCCTTCAATTCTAACGAAGGGGGTCATGGCTTCAAGGCGAGCTATCGTCCCAAGCGGTTGAGAAAGATGGCTTCGTGGTAGTACCACTGCCCAGCAATACCATGCCGAGCTCTTTCTATGCGGCGGCAGTAAAACATGATGACGATGTCGAAAGGCAGGAGATAGAGCTGGCAAGAAGTGAAGTCAGCCATCCCTGATCGGCCTCGGCGTCGGGAAGCATCGGAACTGAATCATGGAAAGGGATGCTCATCTAAAAACAACTTTTTGTATAATGACATTGCCGTGGAGATAGGCCACTCTTTGTATCTGCACTCAAGTAGTGAATAGAGGTAGGTTGCCTTCTCATTCCCCACTTTGTCTCTCATAATGCCCACTTCTCTCGAAGGCGGCAGCATGTCTACCCTCTCGAACGCGTTCTCCTCGACCTCGAGCGCGACAGCCATTGTCCTTCCAGGATCGCCAGCACTTGAAATCTCATACCAGAAGCTTTACGCCGATGTCTTCGCCTTCCAACAGAAACTCGCCAAGCTCGGCATCACACCAGGCGCTGCCGTATCGATCGCACTTCCAAACAGCTATCCATTCATAATCGCCTTCCTCGCAGCATCGTGGCAGCGAGCTATCGCAGCGCCATTGAACTCAGCTTACAAGCAGAGCGAATTCGAATTTTACATCGATGATCTGTCCTCGGCGCTGGTGCTCGTAGCTCAAGGTCAAGCAGATGGGCCAGCCGTGAAAGCAGCACGGAAGTACAAAGCAGCAGTGGCAGAATGTTACCTGAATCCAAAGACGAACGAGGTGGTACTAGATATAAAAGATGCTGGAAAGCTGTCTGGAAAGGGTAATCAGCAGTTGCAACGTGCGCAGCCAGATGATGTCGCCCTCGTGCTGCACACGTCGGGCACGACTGGACGTCCAAAAGCAGTGCCACTTTCGCACGGGAATCTGACACGAACGATGAACAATATCATCAACACATATCATCTATCAGCGAAAGATCGCACAATGCTCGTCATGCCACTGTTCCATGTTCACGGTCTCCTCGCGGGCTTCCTCGCACCTCTTGCATCCGGCGGTAGCGTCATCGTTCCTGGTGCCTTCTCAGCCACGACTTTCTGGCCTCAGTTCGTCAAGCACAAAGCAAACTGGTACACTGCAGTTCCCACGATCCACCAGATTCTACTCAAGAACCCACAACACTGGCCAAAGCCCATGCCCGAGATTCGCTTCATTCGCAGCTGCAGTAGTCCATTGTCACCCAAAGTCTTCCACGACCTCGAAGCGGCCTTCAAAGCTCCAGTTCTCGAAGCTTACGCCATGACCGAAGCAGCACATCAAATGACCTCCAACCCATACCCGCCCGCAAAGAGAAAGCCTGGCAGTGTCGGCATTGGACAAGGCGTTCAGATCGCGATTCTTGATCAAGACGGGAAAGAGCTACCACAAGGGAAGGAGGGCGAGATTAGTATCAAGGGAGCAAATGTCACGAAGGGATATATCAACAACGATAAAGCCAATAAGGAGTCGTTCACGAGCAACGGTTTCTTCAGAACTGGAGACCAGGGCAAGAAGGACGAGGACGGCTATGTGATTATCACGGGACGTATCAAAGAGCTCATCAACAAAGGTGGTGAGAAGATTTCGCCGATCGAACTGGACAATGTCCTGGCGCAGCATCCTTCTGTCGGAGAAGCAGTGTCGTTTGCGATACCAGATGAGATGCTCGGACAAGAGGTAGCTGTGGCAGTAGTTCCTAAGGATGGTAAGTCGGTCAGCGAAGAGGAGCTAAAGACGTATATGAGGGAGAAGGTGATGAAGGCCAAGGTGCCGAAGAGGGTCTTCTTCACGAAAGTTATGCCGAAGACTGCGACCGGGAAGATCCAAAGGCGTATGGTGGCTGAGGAGATGTTGAAGCAGGACACTGTCAAGGCGAAGTTGTAGATGTACAGTACATATATCCAATCAGACGTCCCGATCAGCCGCGGCTAGGCCGCTTGCGCCCCCGACAAAATAGCAGCGGCAATTATATAAGCGTTCCTATCAATTCTTTCGTTGCTGACCACGAATCACACAATATTGAGCAACACGAACGGACAGTCACTCCAAAGCCTCGTCATCATTCGATGTCATGAGCCCCGAACTCTGTAAGCCTTTGCTACATTCGCTAGCTTCGCGCCGCCTATCGCTTCAGCTTCACCATGGCTGTGCTAGTTCCTTAAGCACGAGCTTTGCTTCTTTGGCGCAATGCTGGCGCATACCAACGGCGTGCTAAAATGGGGATCCGGAGGATCATCATCTTGACACCACTGACAACAAAATGTAAGACAACGCTCGCGCGTTCAGATCTCAAAGACCATCTGTTTCGTATACAATCGCTATGGTGTAATGTGTGCTTGAAGATCTTTCCTTATCGCCATCAGTCTCGTCACCTTCGTTACAACTTTTTTGTGCGCAAGAATGAACGCAGCCCTTGTGATAGGCCTCGTATTCACGGTCATCACACTTTGCATACTTCTTGCCTATGCAGTGAAATACTACTTTCAGCAACATCGGCTGAGAAGGACGGGGATATTTCGACTACCACCCCCAGTATCGACACCAGACCTGACGATGGTCCAAGCCACGCCGCGATTTTCAGAAAGTCGTCCCAGTCGACAGTCCGAAGCCTTTCAGTTCAGCGCCCTTTCTCAAGCTTCTCCTCATGCGCAGCATGTTCGAAGCATTCCAGCAACGGCAGTGACGATCTCAAGTCCAACGCAGCATAGAGCAGCAATTCCATCATTACGATCGGAGTTCTCGCCTTATACACCTGAGACCAGATCATACAGCCAGCTAGCATTCCGAGAATCGTACTTCTCCACGCCAATTGGTCGATCAGATAACAGACTCCCTCTACCATCGCCATCATCGCAGTCGGACAACAAAGTCCCGTCAGCATCGCCATTGTCAGAAATTGCCATCCCCATCGTTCGTGCAGCACCCGAACACCACACGCCGCAGGTTCGGGAAGTTGTCGGCGGTCCACGATCTCGAGCAGCATCACGACTCCTCGACTTTCAGAGTCCGGTTCAAATCGATCGATCCTTAACGCCGATCTCCAGGTCTTTCTCGCCCAGCACCATCTCCAGTGTAGGAGAAGAGTACGAACAGACTCCTGTGGTGCAGACCGCTGTAGAATTCGATTTCAGCCAGACTTCTTCCAGACATTCTTTGATCCAGATCAGCAATGGCAGACGACCATCGGTGGATATTGTGACGAGACCGGCCAGCACGGCAATTGTCGCTGCGAAGAGTTATTCTTATCATCCATACCGATCGTCGTATAAGCCATACCGATCGACGCAGCCGGAGCGAGTGGAGTTGCCGGTTTGAGCAGCTTGGATAGTAGAGTGTTGTCTTATGCAGCACTCGGCCACGAGAAACACCGACGATGCGCTTGTTTGCGCATTGCGGGACCACGACTGCCGGTCCCATATCGCATAGCACGGCTGGATCTCCATATTGGCTCAAGTCCGATATCCACCAAAGCCTCATCGCTAAGAAAATCGTCTTCGCTGCGTCGACGGATGTGCGCAGGCTTTGGCCACGCGGGCGGTAGCGTGGCGAATGGAACAGGAGTTTTGAGATCCCTCAGAGCACAAGGCACTGAGATGGATGCATGCATGCCGCTACTCTCGGCATCATCGTTGATGCCGGAGACCCTCGCATTGCCTGACTGCCGCTTGCATTCGTCTTCGAGGACAAGATCGATCCATTTGTCTTCGTCACTGGCGGTGCTCGTGCCAAGATGCTTCTGCTCATGGAATTGCGGAGTAGTATTAGCGACAGTGCCATCAATCGACTTCATCCTCCGGAGAGCCACGGCAGGTGCAAGCAGGCGAGCTCCAGGCCGCTGCTGCAGCTGCGTAGCGCTCTTGCTATTGCAAATTCCTGCCACTGTTGCACGGGAGACCAAGCTACAGAGTTGTGCGACTGTGAATAGATGGCTGTTAGCTCCGGCTGGGTGGCCGCCATTGATGCGGTTCGAGATTGCTCGGAAGAAGATGGCGATAAGTCGTGCAAGCAGCGATAGCAGCCGTATGGCAGTCAACCATGATCTGTGGCGTGATGATGTGTGGTGATGTGGGCGATGCATAGAGGGCCTGAGTATGGACGTGAGGCGAAGCTGTAGTCGAGGTAAAAGAGAGGGACAATGTTACGATGTGGTAAACACTTGCTTGTTTCTGTCTATTGTTTTGCTTGTTTTGTTGTTGCCCGTTGTGGTCTCCAAGCCGTTGGCGTTGATTGAGAAGCAGAACCGTGGCAAAAGCCAAACTGCCAGCGCGACCACAACGTGAATTCGCCACAAATCAATATTCTGATCGCCCTGTGCCCTGATGATGGGGACCTCGAGTGAGATTTCGAGTTACTATCACTCTGTTAGTACTATCCCTGCAGCGCCTGATCGTGAGCACTACATACCGTCCTGCCAGCTGACTAGGCGATGGATGTTGCTTCACTTCATGCACTTAGGCAACCGACTGAAATTATTCAGCAAAGCCTCAGCTGCCAACTTCTCTTTCTCGGTGAGCGTGAAGCCTTCTGCCACAAGATTTTCAGCTCCGCTTTCAACCGCACCATGGTCGCCAGACCATGGACAACTGGGCAACAACCCTATCGAAGCGTTGTCTAAATTCGGTGATCTTTGCGTCAATTTCCAGCATGAATTGTGAAAAGGCGGCTCGCTCACCCAGGGCAAAGCACGATACCATACTACATTTCAGTTGATCGAGCTCTCGAACGATAGGCCACAGAAGCTCGAACAGCATCTCCAAGTAGATGGGTATTGCTTCTCGGCGAATGAGCTTGCAATTCTGCGGGAGAGCCGGCCGCGAGCGCTAGGGCATCGGCGTCTTCGACTGCGCAAATCCAGTGGGTCTTGACATGCTTACGAATGGCGTCCCGGATAATGGACAGTCTGAGTTCTGGAGGAAGCTTCATCAAGCCGGACTGCTTTGGCTTGCCGAAGGCGGATGGCGTCTGATCGATGACATCTCTCTAAGCATAAGCAGCCATGGACGAAGACGAGTTATCGATGGCTGGTTCACCAGTGCGTGGTGCAGCGCGGCGGTGACTTGTAAGACATATGCGAACAGGTAGGCCATGCTGTTGTGGAAGAATGTGAAGTTGAAGGGAAGATCGTATTCGTCTCGAAGTGTCCGCGAAAACAAACGGTTGGACATGCAGGTGCGCGCCTTCCCATCGTTCATGTCACCTTCTTGCCAGATCATGTTCGGGCTCATTTCCGTTGTTTACACCTTCCTCGGCTGGGCATGACCTGCTCAGATTCTTGCCCTCTCTGCCTTACTTCCTCTTCCATCCATCACCACTTGCCGACTTCACTCCTACGCCTGCACAAAACAACATTCTCACACTCGCAAACACCGCCACGATCCCGAAGTTCCACAAATCCTCACTCCTCAGCCCTTCCCAGCTCAACCTGCCTTGCTGCCTCCAAGCGAGCACGATGCTTGTGATACTGATAATGTTCCAGCACAGCAGACCAGCTTGCTGTGCCTGCCATACGCGCACATCGTTCGTTTTGCGAAGCAGGACTCCTTCGGTGACGGCGGCAAAGACGTGTGCTCCGGCAGCTTGCTGCAGCAGAAAAGACTGCAGCGGATTGAAAGAGGATGTCGAGACGGGCACGATGGTGTCTAAGATTTTCGATGGTCGCGCTATGTTCATCCATGCCCCCAGGAGCCAAACTGCGGGATCGATGGTGGTGAAGCAGATGCGGTAGAAGCGCGGGACGTTGGAGCGGCCAGAAGACATCTTGGAATGCAGCACCCGTGAGGCCGCTTTGAAAATGTCCAGTAATGATGTCGATTAAAGATACTGGCTCTTGTTGCATGAAGGAGCATTAAGCATTGGAGCTCAGGAGTGCCAATCTGGTGGTGCATAAGCCACCCGACATTTGTCCTGACGATCCCTGCAGACCTAAAACAAGGCCATGTCGCGAATTCCACCTCTCGAGTGGCCACCTCAGGGTATCAATTCCAGCTTTCTATGGTCCCGACATTCAGATCATGCAATGTCGTTGTATTGAGATCAGTCCGTAGCGGTGGTCCTCAACTGATCACCGACTCTGTGGGGAACTTGCAACGTTTCCGTAACGCCGGACCCCATCTGAAGAAACAGAATGGTACGGGCATCAGGACTAGGGCACAGAAGCCTAGCAGGCTGGTTGCCCAACCCGTACCCAGACCACTATACATTTGCAGTATGAATAAAGGAATTGCGGCAGCCATGGTGTATCGAGAGATGGAACTGGCGGCGTTGGCGGAGGCACCATACCTCGGCCCATAAACATCGACCACGTACGCGGACATGGACACGTACACCAATAGTGCTCCGCATGTAATCAGTACAGAGGCGAATATTGGCGACAAATAGCTGATGCCAGGTTGAGCTGTCCACGCAAACCAAAACAGGCCTATCGGCAAAGCAACACTGGGATGCTGTTAGCTGAGCTTGATTGCACACCACGTCCATACTCACCCTCCGACCATTGCACCGTGCAACCTGATCTCAGGAGATGGTCTTGCTTCTGGCCCCTTCTCTTGGTCCGCCCGCGCTTTCCTCCTTTGCACCACTTCGTTGTCTGCAATCAAGAAAGCTGGGCCGACTATGCAGCCTGCGATCAGACCAAGGAAGGAAAGACCTCGATCGGGCAGATCGAAATTGTACGTTCTGTGGAATATGAGGGGAAATACAATGATCAGAGAGTATATCAGACCGAAGTTGAAGCCGGCGTAGAGGCATACTGAGCCCACGATTGGCTCAGTAAAAAGCATCTTCAGCGGTCGGAGCAGAGTCGAGCGTATGTATGTCTTGAATGTGCTAGCTGCCGCCAGGGCACGACCTTTCAAAGGTCCCGGCTTGACGTCGTCGATTGAGGAGTCCTCACTGGCACTCGAGGCTCTCTTTGCCAATACACTCGACTTCGTCTCTTTCATAAGCGCCAGACCAAGTAAAACGATCGGACTTGCAATGAATAAGTAAACCCATTGCGTCCACTGCCATGGCTTCTTGTCGACGACAAAGAATCCGATAAATGGCCTAAAAGAGGGTCAGCGGCTTGACCTGCATGTATCAACAACGGTGATCCGCACCCGACTACAGCTCCTAAAAATGGCATCGAAAAGTAACAGAAGATTGCTATGCCTCTTGCTCTGCCTGGGGCAAACAGATCTGCGATAGTTGCTGATGCTAGACTCAGAGCCGGACTGCCACAAATCCCGCCCAGCAATCGAAAGACCAGGAGACTGCCGTAGTTCGGAGCGAAACCGCTGGCCATTACGAAGATTAGCAATAGTGGCTCAGCCGCCACGTACACAGTCCTGCGTCCATGTTCCTCGCTGATGGGCGAGGCGACAATCGAGCCCCATGCTAATCCGAGATTGAAAAGCGAGAACGGCAACACTGAGGCTGTTCGCGATAATCCGAAGTCTTCCTCGATTTGCTGGCGTCCAGGAGATATGATTGATGCTCCAAAGGTGCTGCGGAGAGTTGCAATGTAAGCGAATATCAAGCTCGTTTCGGCTGATGCTTACCTGAGAAAAGCGAAACATGCAACAGTGATCACTATTGCAATCTTGCGCCATGTGCGAAACGTTCGAGCATCGTTGATCTCGGCCATGGTTCTAAGGCAGTTGTATCTAAGGGTGACAGACCCTCACATCGTCCTGGATTTGAGCAGGCTTTTTGCTGGCCGAGCGTAGTCTCTGTACCATTTAAGTCATGAGTTGACAAACAGATACGACGCTCAAAATCTAGGGAGTTGTTTTGGGATCTGCAGGCCCGACGATCTGTGGATGACGTGCAATTGATCTGAACTTTGAGGACGTGGCCGTCAACCCGAAAGGCTATGCATGATACGCTTCGACTTTTCATTGGTTCGAGAGTCCATTTGTGTCTGCAGCTTGCACCGTGTGCTATCTGTGTATTCCGAATTGGGCAAAGACAAAGCGCATAGTTCAACGATGCGGAGTGGAGCCCGCCGGCTGGTATTATGACGACGTCCGTCCCAATCGTTGAGACGCACACGGTTAAATTTATACATCTTATTCTCTCCAAGAGCTTCGGCAGGGCACGAGAAAGACCTTTCAGCATGATGCACATGGCGTCCAGGATGCGGGGATATTTCTTCAGAGTTCGGCCTTTTGTTTAACGGCTGAAGTCTCGCAGTGTGAAGCTCGTGAAGATACTTTTTCGATGAAGTGATCAACATATAGCGATGCACCCCATACTCCGTACCCACAGTCAACCTAATTCACGGCTGCTGCAATGTCTCCTTCAAGCATACTCACCGGTAAACCCAAGGTCCTTCTAGTTGGCCAGATCGATTACGCATCCGAAGAATGGGCAGACATTGCAGACGCCTGTGAGATTGTGGTATGTGCAACAACGCCACGAGTTGCACAGCTGGTTAGGACTAATCCATGGACTGAAGGAGTTCTCCAAGGGTAGGAGGCAAGACTTCCTTGAGCTCGCAAGATCAGACCGCCTTTCCGACTGCATTGCTGTATGCCGGAGCAACCAATATGCTTATGTTCGTCGGTCCTTTCAGCTTTGACTCTCGCACCAGGCACTGACTAGGGACTCTCTAGCTCACTGGCAAGATTGATGAAGAAATACTAGATGCGTTACCGAACAGCCTACGTTATGTCTGCAATGTAGGTTCGGGTGTTGACAGCATTGACGTTGAAGCATGTCGATCACGAGGTCAGCTCAATGCCAGCAACAGCAGCATTTTCAACTCAGTCACTGACATTTCCCGCACAGATATTCAAGTATCGAACACTCCAGCCCTAGCAGCCGACGGCGTCGCCGAAACAGTCATCTTCCTCATCTTCGGCGTCCTCCGCCGCGCCGTCACTCCCCTCATCACCGCCCGCAAAGGACAATGGCAAAAAAACTGTCCCACCGGTACCCTCATGATGAACAAAACCATAGGCCTCGTCGGCGCCGGCAATACCGCTAAAGCCGTCGCTTCGAGAGCCGTAGCCTTCGGTATGAAAGTTCAGTATACATCGCGCACTTCCGCGATACCCCATGCCATCAACGTCACTCTTGACGAACTCGTCGCCTCAAGCGATATCATCTCGCTGCACGCTCCGCTAACGGAGGAGACGCGTCACCTCCTCGGTCGGCCACAGTTCGATGCTATGAGGGATGGCGTGGCTATTATCAATACCGCTCGTGGCGAGCTCATTGATAATGATGCGCTGCTGGAGGCTGTGAGGAGCGGCAAGGTGTGTGGTGTGGGACTGGATGTGTATGAGCGGGAACCTGAGATTCCTAAGGCGATGAGGGAGGATGAGAGGTTTTTTGTGCTGCCGCATATTGCTACGATGACGCATGAGATTCGGGGTGCGATGGAGAGGGTTATGATTGAGAATTTAAGGGCTGGGTTGGGGATGGCGGAGGATGAAGAAGAGGAAGGGTTGAAGAATGTTGTTTAGCTTGGGCGGTGCTGCCGTCACTGAGGAGTCGGGTGCGCTGCAAGGCGAATGTTGTTCTACTCGTCCATACGTTGACCTTAGATTTCGTGGATCTTGCGAGGCGGCGACCGGGGAAGCTGAGTCTCGAGAAGTGATCTGGCAGATTCCGACGTGGTGGACAAAAGATCGTGCAGAGCTAGTTGTCTTCAAAATGGTGACAGCCAGAAGCAGCTGGTAGCGAGGTCGAAGCAACGCCTTGCGCCACGAACGACCTGTCGTTACGAGCCATTAAGCAAGCCACATACCGCGATTGGCAATCGACAATAGTCAGCAGTGAAGCGTGACAAGCAACCTTCCTGATCTGGTTCTCGACGCATCCAAACATGTCCGACTGAGAGGTCGTTCTTGGGTCGGATCTACTAGCCCAGCAGGCCACAGTCCCCGAATTCGAAGCGCTATCAATCAGCCCCGCTGCGCACGTTACTTCCGTCGTTCGTGGAGACTCTAGGCTGAACAGTGATGCTTCACGGTCGTTCCATATTGTCCGCACATGCCGAGGCGATTCTCCATTGCCCGCGTTACCTCCTACCTTCAAAGCCAGCATGTCCCACAGAGCCGCGGCATTTCGTGAGTTCAAGTCTAGGTAGTCTCAAATGTGATTAAAATGGCTATCACCTCGTACTATATGCCACGCTGGGGTTACTTCTCGCTGCGGTTTTAGAGACATCGCATCAGGTGCATTCGCCAATACTGTTACATCCAACATGAACAAGAGCTAAGGGTGACTCGCGAAGCGTCCATGATCCCACAGTGAACATCTACTTCTCAAGTCGGCATCATAGTTTGACGATAGCAAGAGTCGCAAGCACGACGAACCCGTTCTGTTTCTTTGGGCACGGACTACTCTAATCTCATATGGTCCCTCTCCTGCCCTTCCAACATTTCTGATCATCAGCGTGGCAATTCTATACCATCCATCATCGGCGCTTGGTGGGACGCGTATAGCTTACGAAAGGTTTTACCAACCCAGAATGCACCACTGTCGTCTGCGATCGTGCCGATTGTCCAGACAAGGACTGCTATACATACCGTGAGAAGTCTCATCACTGCTACTAAATGGTGTTACAAGGACTGCGAGATGCAATTGCTAGACGCGTCAAGTTCGCAGCAAGCGATACAATACATGTGTCCATGCAGCTGTACAAATAGGTACAGGTGGTGCAACGCCTATTCTTGATAGTGGCACCACGAAGCAGTGGCACTGTGTCCGTGCAGTGCGTATGCCCGAGACCCTTTGTTAGCATGACCTCAATGTCACAGCTATGTAGCAAAATCTTCCTGCGGACCTCTGCACAGGGCTGAGTTCGAGACGCTGTGACCGATATGCTGTAAACCGTCTTATATTGTTATCTGGGCGTGGAAAAGAGAGCATCCAGCAGCTGCGGAGCCACCTGGGAACAATATCCTGACATATCAAGAGTGGTAGATCCAATATGCTCGGAAGACGAAGTTTGCTAGGGCCACCGCTCCCTACCGCGACGACGCCCAGCCTGCTGCGGCTGTAGCGCGTTTCGACCTCCATATTGATCACGACCTTTGAATGCCCTCATCTTGATCCGGATCCGCTTTATTTGCTGCTGCGTCGGGCTGGTCATCGTGGCTGGTCTACGCAAGGCCCAGTCTGTAGGTAATCTTTTGGTAGCGACAGCGGCGGGTGAGCGTACGAGCTCCGCCGGCGACATCAGGTGAGATCATGTCCGCGAGCAATTTGGGCAAAGCCACGACTGTGACAGTGAGGAAGACGACGGAGATAGGCAGCAACGCCTCATTGTGACAACCTAAGCGTCGATGAGATGAGGAAGCCGCGATCGACAGGGACGCGTCCGGACGGCAACGGCAGTGACCGCGATCGAAGGCAAGGCAGTCTTGGCATAGATCGCGGGCAGTACAGCAGTATTATCTCGCTAATACTGATGAACAACGATGCAATCCGAGCCGACTCTCGTCGTTTTCCAAGGACATATCTCCCATACAGTAATCCTCATCCTCCCCCCTGACCGCGTTCTCGACCTCGCGAACCCTTCCCACGCCCGAAACGCACACGAATTGAAACACCCTCGATCGCGCTAACGCCGCTCCCCGTCAACATGCATGCCTGACATCTGCAAACAACCAGCATGTGCTGAGATGAGATGAGCGCCCATTCTTCCAGAAGGACCCACAACCTTCCCACCAGGGTCCTGGAGTCCTTCTATCGTCCAAGCCCCCCTCCTCGAAACCAAAGCCATCGATCGAGCAAAGCGCACGTGCGTGCCATGGCAGGATTTGCGCTCGCAAGAGTTGGATTTAGTACAGTGTCGAGGATGATGGTAATTATAATGAGGAGGAGGAGGAGGAGAATATTCTCGAAACCCGCGATCTTTTTTCGTTCCAAAGTCGGAATGATGAAGGCGGTCGTTGACATTTGATTATTTTTCTTTCGACATCGACGTGATCGCTGCCTTGGACGCAATTGACGAATTTCGCGCTTTGGCTCGCGTCTGCGGACCGATGACCTCGTGCTTGGGCTCCATGGCGTGTGGGAGTGCATGCCTCGCAGGGTGTGGAGGTCGCTCAGATGTTTGGCCGTAGTCGGTGTACATGAAGTCGTTTGACTTGTTGAAGATCGTTCATGGTTGCCTCAGCCTTATGCCCTCGACCTGCATAGAGCAGGTAGGCCTTGGTCAAGGCTTGGAGTCATGTGACGAAAGTAGTAGAAGTGCCATTAGGTTATGGCACGCGCGGCTTGGATATACCAGAGACATCGCACGTTTGTACATGCCTGATTCATAGTATCACTACCAAAACACTCGAAGAGAATACGAAGAGCAAGATGAGTCAGACTGTATTGAAGACCAAGGGCGACTCTTTCGCATTCTAATTTCCAACGATCAACACATGTTGCTCAACCAGCGAGCTTATTTGGGTATCACTATTCTCCTCAAAACCCGACTCTCCATCATTCAACAATTGCCCGTGCAGGCAGTCGTTCTTGAACACCAAAAGCGCCTCGCTCTAAAAAGACGCTATAGCCAGACTTATCCACGGGACGACCATCGAGAAACAGTGTGACAAAAGGGAGACCCTCATTCTTCCAGCTCGGGCAGAGACAACATTTGCAGTCTCCGCTCCGGCTTGTGATCCTTAGTAAACCACATAGACAGTAAGAAAGCAACTCCTGCAAGCGCGCAGACAAATATCCAGACATGGTGCAAGGAAAGTATATCAAGCGCAGCGATCTTCTGCTTCGCAGGGCGCAGAGTGTCGGTCGGAACCATCACATTGCTGCGAGTTTCCGCTGGAAGCCCGGCCATGAAGATAGTACCACTTGCTAGAACGCCACAGCATCGTCCCAGAGTCGAGCAGTATGTATAGAGTGGCGCAGAATAGATGGCTTCCTCTTCGTTGGAGGCTGCGCGTTCGATTGCGGTAGGGAGAGAAGGGATGAGGATGCCGAGGCCAGCGCCTGCAGTAATACCGATCGGAATCGTGATGGTAGTGGTAACATTACTATCGAAAAGAAGCATGAGTCCCGTTCCCGTGGTGACCAGGGCCCAACCGATCCAGGTGAACAAGCGATAGCCGCGGGTCGAAATGATTGCACTAGTGGCGAGACCGAGTACGAGGAGAGCGATGGTCCATGGTGCTAGGGTCAGGCCGGCGGTGATGTGCTGCAGACTAGATCTGCTGAAGGATATCGGCATGCAGTAGATGATGCTGATGACGATGCAACCGTGTGTGCATGCACCAAAGCAGGAGACTGCTGCGCTTCGATCGCGGAAGATGCTGACTGGGAGTATAGGTTCAATCGTGTATATATTGTTCGAACACCACATGATCAGACAGAAGGAGCCAAGCGTAAGTGGTATCCAGGTGCGCCACGAAGTCCAAGAGTATGTCGTAGCGGACCAGAAGAGTGCAACAGCGATCATGGAAATTGCTGCACTGAGCAGTAGCCAGCCTCGAACGTCAGGTTTCCTCGTCCCGTCTTGCACACGTGGTATGTCAATGTAGGGTAGTCGTAGAAGCCAAGGTAGTGCCACCAGGCAGAGTATGCTGCAAGAGGCCTGGACCCAGAAAATATGTCTCCATCCAACAGTTTGCGCAAAAACGCCACCTAAGATTGGACCGAGAATTATACCACACCAGAAAAGATTTAAGCTCGATCGTTGCCACACGCGCCGTGATCTCTCTCCAATGCCTCGAATAGGACTGAGTTGACCCAACGTCATCTCGGTCAGAACAGTGATCGCGCCAACTCCAGCACCTTCAATAACTCTGCCTGCCAAGAAAGTCGAGAGTGTCGGCGCCAATGCCGAAAGGAGCGATCCGATTGTGTAAATAGCAATACCGAACAAAAGTAGTACTTTGCAGCCCAGAGCGCGGGCAAGTCGCATAAAAAGTGGTTGTAGTATAGATGCTGACAATAGGAGAGATCCAGGAACCCAAAAGGTCTGTAAAGCCGTGAGGCTAAGGTCTTGTGAAACGATCTAGATAATGTTTAGGTGAAGTTTCGAAGATTCGTCAATGCCACACTCACAGGCAATGCCGTGGACAAACTTGTTGTGCTCAAATCACATGCAAAGTTCAGTAACGATAAAAAGGCAAGAGAAGCATAATATCTGAGGCCCTGAAGTGACCGTGACATTGATCGATCCTGAGGAACCAAGATCTCCTCAGTAGAGACCAGAGCCGACTTCTTCTCGATTGTAGTCGACATCGTAGAATAATATGAAACCTGCGCGCCAGTGCCAGAGGAAATCGTAGGTCGAAGTGGTGGTCTAGTTGGGATCACTGTGAGACTTGACGTACAAGGTGAAGGTCGGGCAGAGTCGACGAGTCCTTCCGTAGACGCGAGGACGAAAGCCTTCGAAGGAACCTGTGGGGCCGCAGAAATGGAATCGGACGATTGCCTTCTGCTTCTTGAAGGTTGAACAGATCGTCGCCGATCGACTGAGCCAGCTCGACTGATAGTGTTCGGGGTTGACGATGTTGTTGCAGCTGATCTGTTCTCTTCGACCTCGGCCATGATGTTCTCTGAGGAACAGTGTGGTCGAACCGACTGCGGGAGCTTGGTGGAGGCGGCTGGCTTGCAGGACCAGATGTCGTGGTCGACTGGGAAAGACATGACAAGCAGGGTGCCAGAGGAAATGACAGGCGCGGGCAGAGGTGGTCCATCAATGCGAAGTGATCCTCGGGATGTTCAGAATCGGAGTTCTCGAATGTGGTGTATGTAGTGTGGTGGTCTTCCGAATACGAGGCGCAGTAGTGCAACAAAGTGTGCAGAGATGTGCAGCGAATGGCGAGTCAGTATAAAGAGTGTAGATCGAAAACGAGGACGGTACAACTGAAGGGCAATAACAATGATATAAGAGTCCTGTACTCCCTTTTGCAAACGCGAACGGTGGCCAGAGCGAATATATCACAAGGCTCTCACGGCCAGATCAAGGACCGCAATTGCTGGGCGTGCGTACCAGGATTGCGTTTGACGGTTGCTGTACACGTATCCCTTGTCACCGAGCAGGCACACGTGTGAAAGCTCTCGCGGTAACATGGCGAGCTGTGCAACGGTCTTGTGGCGTCAGCATGCCTGCTAGACAGCGACATTTGTACCCTGGGCGAGCACAGTTCCAGATCAGATCCGCGCTAAAGAAGCCCAAAGTGGTCCGGGAGCAGAAGAGGCTTGAGTAGCTTCTTGCTTCACATGCGGTGAGACCGAGAAGGCGTACAAAACACATGCACACGCTTGGCGGAAGCCCACGAAGCACGTCAGAGGTGAGACGCATGAAGGTCCATCTTCGAGCGTTAGACGAAGAGTGGCTTGTTCGACGGTGCCGCATTGGGATGTTGCAAGCTTCGCCAATGTGTGCACCTGACCTCCACGCGCGTGAAATTGTGTATGCCCATTCGCAATCAAGCTGCTTCTTGTTGATGGTCGCGGTAGTCACGCTGTCGCTGGGGCCTCGAGGGTACATTCATTCATCTCGATCAGATCGTCTTTTGCCATTCTCATGTGCTTAGCAACGCCTCAGACTGGTATGAGACATCGGCAAGGCACAAAAATAGTCACCACGACGGCCAATTGACAAGGAGTGTTTCCCAAGATCCAGGTCTGGTGTAATTGCTTGTGCATCTTCTGATTAATGAAGACACTCGGATCCTGTGCGGCATTGATATCCCAAAAACGGGTTCGCGCTCATCTCCAACACGTGGCAAACGACGGTGAGCCTGTTCGGAACGGGCAGCATGCATCGCTTTCGTGCGATCTTCAGCTTGCAGGAGAGAAAGTGGCGTTGAAGTGGAAATGAGAAACGAAATTCTGGCTGAAACCGCCCCGTAAGATTGGCTCGGTCCGCTCGGTGATGGAAACCTTCCTGACATTCGGGAACAAATCTATATCGGTCTCTCATTGTTACTGCTCCTTGCAAACAGATCACGGCATGCGCAGGAACTGCGGATACGTACATCCGCATGTCATGCCATGGTTCGTGCCAGATCATTGGGTTCCGTTTACCACGTGGTTGTCCAGACATTCCGAGGAGAACAGCAAAGCATGCACCACGAATTGTCATCCTCTTCCACTGGTATTGGCCTGACAAGTGACGGACACGACCATCGAACAGCATTGATCTTTTCTATGTACATCGATAGCTGTGAACACATTCTCTGGTATCTCAATGGTCTGGACTGAAAGCCAGCGTTTGGCATGCCCAGGAGCGATCACTGCGCGACAACTCCATCGTAGATCTCCCAAGTCTTCAATTCACGATCATCGATGTGATCACTCAATTTGTCTCTTACCCATGCTACTTGAGTGTCACCAACTCTTCGGAGGACGTCGGGTGGATGGCCACACAGCGATCGAAATCGGCCTTCGTGGCCCCCATCTTAATCGCAACCCCAAATCCTTGCAAGATCTCACTGGATCCTGATCCAAGGATATGTAGACCCACCACCTTCTCATCCTTGCCAGCGCAGATCAGCTTGTAGGATGTTGGGCCCTTGGCATCTTGCTCCATCATCGAGTAGTACATCGCAGTGAAGCTCGTTTCGTACACTTTGATATCGTCGCCGTACTTCTTCCGTGCCTCAGGCTCTGTCAAGCCGACACTACCGACTTCGGGGTGCGCAAACACGACTGAAGGAATGTTCTCGTACACGAGCTTCGCATCTTTCTGGCCTCCGAATAAACGATCTGAAAGTCTTCGGCCGGCTGCGATCGCGACTGGAGTCAATTCGAAGCCCTTGTCGCAGACATCACCGAGCGCAAAGATGTGGTCTACGTTGGTGTTCTGATAGTCGTCGACGGGAATATGGCCTTTGTCGTTTGTCTTCACGCCAGTAACGTCAAGGTTGAGCTTCTCAAGCTCCGGGCTGCGTCCGATCGCCCACAACAAACAATCAACGTCAACCGTGCCTTGGCCATTCTGGTCCTTGTAGTGTATTCTCTTCCAGCCATTTCCAAGATCCTCGACCTTGTCTTGTGAGGACTTCTTGTGGAGAATAATTCCTTGTCTCTCGTACTCCGCGACTACTTTGTCCTGAATCAGCGGGTCGAAAGTACGTAAGAACTTGTCCTGTCGGATGAAAAGATGAGTCTCAGTACCCAGCGCGTGGAACATGCCCGCCATTTCAACAGCGATGTAGCCGGCGCCCACGACTGCGACCTTCTTTGGTTGCGTGCCGATCTCGAAGAAACCATCTGATGTGATGCCCAGGTCTGCACCTTCTGTAGAAGGAATATTCGGGTGTCCGCCTACTGCCACGAGGATCTTCTTCGCCTTGATGTCAACCTTGCTCTTGTCATCCAATTCGACTTGCACCGAGTGAGGATCTTGAAACGTCGCCGTGCCGTGCAAGTACTCCACCTTGTCGTTCTTCAAATTCTTCTCGTAGATGCCGTTCAGTCTCTTGATGTATGCAGCCCTCTTCTCAGTGAAGCCTGCCCAGTCGAATGGCGCCGATTGCTCCACGCTGAAGCCATACGCCTTTGCGTCTTTGATAGTCTCGGCAATGTTTGCAGCATTCCATGTCACCTTTTTTGGGACGCAGCCAACGTTGACACAAGTGCCCCCTAGCCTCTTGTTTTCGATGGCAATGACTTTGGCGCCATACATGCCACTGGCTCTTCGTGCACTGGCAAGACCTCCGGATCCGCCACCTATCACAAGATAGTCGCACTCCTTCTGGATCGGTGCCATGAGGGATGATGTGGAGGAGAAGTGGCGGGAGAGGTTATCGAGTCGCTGAATGCTGGCCGTCCTGAGGGTATTCCTTGTGGAGGCTTTGTTAAAGAATCGGAGGAGAACTGATTGAGACACTTTGGCGGCGGATCACGGCTATGGCAGAAAAGACAGACAGCTCTGAGAGCTCTATATGTGTCGCACTAGATGACGTTATGTACCGCTTCCAAATCGCGTGCTGATGGCCGACAGGATTGCTAAGCCGAAAGATGTATGGAAGAACGAGACTCCACCAACACCAGCCGCAGCACCTGTTTCCGTGATCAACTTCTGTTGCTTGACCAGGACAATGTGGAATCTGTTGCTCAGCGGTTACTGCCAGTGACCGATCAACACTGCGAAGACGGGAGCGGGGCGTATGAGGCTCTGCTGCCGACTTTTGCTACACAGCTGGATGTGTTGATAGTGTCATCATCACCCAAAACTGCTGTTTCCAGAGTTTCACCCCACAACCAGGAATTATGGCCAGAGGCATGCTGGAGCAGCATACTTCGACCATTCTTTGCTTATACTGTAGCGTGCGCGATGCACCACGATGAGATCTCATTGAGAACGTACAAGGTTTCCCAAATCACAAGCACGCGTGCCGTAAGCATCAAGACCGGCGAGTTTGTTCATTAACTGTTTGGAAATACATTGAAAGCACGTGACGAGTCACTTCGCCAAGGTGCCGAGGATCTTGTTGATCCTTCGGCTAAAGTATTGCACAAAGCCAGTCAGGCGCTGAGGCACTCAGGGACAACATTTTATGTAAAGTAATGCATCCCGACTGATCCGTCTCGTCAGGGACTTCTGCATTGTGTGTGGCGCTGCTTGGGCCTGACTACATCGATCGAGAGTAAGAACAACAAGTGATTATCTCGTGGCATTATTTGGTATCGTCGCTTTTGAAACAATGCTGAACGCTCCCCTCATAAATGCCGCGACAATGCTCAATCGTTAGAGCAGCTTGCTCCCGCGGAGCAGCACTCGAGCAAAGAGACCATCATTGGTTGCGCCAAACGCTCGCGCCGCCTGAAGTGTCCCGCGAATGTTCTCCTCCCTTTTTGTCGCACACAAATGCATCACTTCTCCTACCAAAATGCACCTCATCATTCGTTGCTCGCGTCAATACTATGCTCCTGTTCTACTCATTCCGTTCCAACTCCATTGATCCACGCCGGTCATAGTTTCGTCGAGGCGTCCTGGAGCCGATTGTTGTCTACCGTGGTACTCTTGCTGCTGTGCGCCAGTGGTTACGCCGTACATCTGCCAGTTCTCGATTTGCGAGAAGTCCATTAAATTCGAGTCCAGATCGTGCTGTGTCGTTGGCACGCCTTGTGTCGGGAAAGGGGTCCAGAATGCCGTTTGTGCCTGCGCCGGATCCAGCGGCGTTGTGGGATCGCTGTAAAATGTTGGCAGTGATTGGTGCTGATCCTGCACAGGATGTGAGGTTGCATTAGGAGGCGCGAAGGGCGATTCCTTGTGATTGGAATCATCTGAGCGTGTCCGGCCTTCGGAGGATTGCTTGCGCGGTATCGAAGCTGCGAAGAAGGTGGACGCTGATGGCGACGACATATCCCTCTGCCCGCCTATGCGATATGCGGCAACCGCGGCCGCGCTCTCTGGGAGAGCAATCTTCCACTTACTCGATAAAGACCGTACTATGTCGACGGCTCTCGCGGCGAATCGGTGGTTGACGGACATCGCTTCCAGATCGTGCAGGCCTTGGCTCAGGTGTGCAGCAGCTTCGTCGGAAGGTAGGTCGAGAAGATGAATGGTGCTGGCTGAGAGCACTAAGCTGACTACCGCAAGCGTCACTCGTCTCAAGCCGTACATGGCTCTGAGCGCATTCATCAATCCCGAGATCTCCTTCGCGCAGAACGTACAGGTGTCGCGAGGATACAGATTCGCAGCCCGTAGATCGAGCTTGATGTAAGGTCGAAAGAGGCTTTCCAAGATCAGCATCCAGGTAAGCAATCGGACTTCGTGGGCACACTTACTGTAGTACACAACCATAATAGTACATGTGTAACACTAGCACATGCGGCAAAGAGGTGTTCTCCAGACGAAAGTGATCAGGAAGGTTCTGGTACCAATTCTGATACTGTGCATAAGTCGACGCAAGTCGGCGGCTCGTGAATCGTTCGCGGGGAGCGTAGAAAGTGTTGACCATGTCACTGGCCAGCTCAGATAGCTTGCTGAGCTGATCCTTGAAGGACATGGCTCTGGCAGGTTGCTCAGCGCTCGGGCTGTTCGATACATTCACATCCTCGTATGGGCGCCAGGTTTGCGTCTCCGAACGTGCGATTGCAGACGGTGTCTCAATGTCAGCTGCCGAGCGTGGGAGTTGCGACAAGCGGCCAAAGCCGACAGAGCAGATTCTAGAAGCGGTCAGTGACTTTTGTTCTGTGACATGGTACGTGCAGAAGAAGAGCGATAATGGACTTACGTCTCTAGGTTGAAAACAGCCCAAAACGTCACCTTCCTCGCTTCCGCCTCGAGTGGTCGCATACCATTCCTGATCACCGACAGATGAAGACCCATCTCGAGCGCCATACGAACGCATCGGCCGGCCAATTGATAGCCATTACTATCCCTTCCAGCCGACGTTTCTCGGAGACTCATGATACCAAGAGCTTGGACTGCCGTAAGAGAGGGCTTGTCTGTCTGGTCCAAGAGACGTTTGGCTTCAGCATAGAAGTGATCGCCAGAAGTCCCTGGATCATTGGTATCTGTTCTAGCCAGCGACCGATCGGAATAATGGCACGCAAAAGAGAGCACAGCGTTGACGAGCATGGAACTGCAGAAGTCCAGCTTTCCACGGCCCATATCATGTAAGAATAAATCCCAAGAGATGAAACAATAGAAAGGGTGAACCCAGCAGTGGTAGAGATTCAACAAGTGCTCGACGAATTCAGCGTCCTGCGGTGCTCGAAACCATGATGTCGGCTCAGCCATGTTGTTGGTCGTTGTCGTATTAAGAGCTTTGTAATTAGTACTGTCTCCGGAATTTCCTCGTGATATTGATGGCGTAAGACTTGATCGATCAAATGATGCGCTACTGGGCGTATTGATCTGTTGCGCGAAATCGGCCTCTAAAGTTTGTGGTGCAAAGCTATGAGGTAGTCTCACATTACTTCGCAGCGAATCTGCCAAAGCATCGAGGTGCGAGTCCCCTCGCAGACTGTGTAGGAGCGCTATCGATTCGTGCTCCGGTAGGCTTCGAAGTGAGGCAACGATAACATCGAGCGCATCGTTTTGTTGCTGCAATGACTGAATGTCCCGTTTGAGTGCACCTTTCCGCCGGTGATCGCTATCAGCATCGTAGCTACACTCTGTCCGGTAGACTGCTATGCAGGTGGAGCAAGAAGGCAATTGGCCATCGCACTGCAGACATGTCAGTGGCGATCATCATGCATAGACTGAGGACTTGCCTTGCTCTTGCGCTTCCGGCATGGGATACATGCAGAGGAGACCGCCCTTCGCTTCCCACCCTTACCGTCGACAATTGGCTCGTTGCCTTCAGACAAATTCGGTTCGTTCTTGGGTCGTATGAGTCGGGGAGGCATTGGAAGATGTGCCAGGTTGTCGTTCTGCAGTCTCAGATGTAATGTCAAGAAATGAAAGAGAAAGAAGCGAGAGACCAGGCATGCGTGGCTTGCAGTACTGGATAGCTCGGCGATAGCAAGCTGGCGATGGGCACGGTAGGGGTGGTCCCTTGTAGGTGAGGTTACGCATCATGAAGCCAGACTGCGCCATAGTGTTCCTACATATGCTATCCGCCACAATGACTATGCACACGACGCATGAGCCGGCCAAGGCTGGTAAGCCACGAGGATCGACGACAGACAAGGGAGACTCGAGTTTGTTCTGCGTCTTGTGGGCCATGTCAGTTAGTTCGGTGACCAGTCGCAAGGCGTGCAAGGGTGCCGGCGGGACCTTGTGGATTAGCATAGAAGCGGATTCGAACATATCTGTAATCGGATAGCGTGTTAGTCTGCAGGAGGACCCTGATTCTGAGTTTAAACGTCGGTTGCCACGGCACAAGTGAGGCGCGAGTCTTGAACAGCCATTGGGCCTGTCAGAGGTTGTTGTGGCGAACCCAGGAGACAACGAGCATAACTCCTTCTTGGCAGCACCTTGTGAGCGGCGTGGGCGGCATGGGCCTTTAATGCATAACCAGCGTGTTTACAGCCCTTCTGCCTTTCGCCGAGTTTCCCGATGATGCACCATGCCCGTTTCCGAGACTTCAATCATCCCGATCGTGATTAGTACCCTGACGGCGCCATTTCACAAGCGTTGGTGGTATCTTACCGACATCCTGGTTGCCGCGTGGTACCTGTGTGCAGCGCCAGCCACAGCACCTCTGCCACGATTAATAATGTTCGAGTGCGAAGCAGCGTTGCAAAAGCTTGACCTGACTACCCGTCCATGTCTGCAGCACAACAGCACGGCATACTGGATTGCCGTGCACCTCTGTGGATATGTGATCACCGCATGCTACATCTGATGCAGAGTACTCACAGCAGGGCATGCGACTAGGATCCCTGCAATACGGCAGTAGCAGTACCGTCGAATGCAATCATCATCATCATCATCATCAGGAGACAGAGGGAGTGGTCACAAAATGGCTGCCAAGATGTGGCTTGTCCGAGGTCTTGTGGTTATGTTCTTGGCAGCATACCTTGCACACTCGGTCTAGGCGGACCGATCGGCGAGTAAGTGTGAGCTGCAGTCGTACCTACCTCATGCGTACAGCGGCTTCCGACCACTGCAAGCGCATCTTGGTTGGATTCTTCGCTGCTCTCCCCCAACTCGCCTCCAAACATAACGCGGACATATTCGGACTTTGTATCGGATCCAACCTCTGCCGGCCATGGGGATGTGATCCAGTACTGCCTTTGACGTTCGTGACTCAGCGAGTGACAGCTCTTGATATCTCGGTGCCGGCCGTCTTCACCATCCGGCTAGAAATTCTAGGCCCTTCTTCACAGGATATGGTTGTCAGCATGAGAGCTGCCCTGCCCTCGCGTCGACCAAGCACGGCATTCGCACCCCGTCATCTGTATAGATGCCGGCGCAATGTCACATGACCATCGTCGCCCGCCAGCTCTTCGCCGCGCTGCGACGACACCGCATTTGACAGTCTTCGCACCATCTTGTCAGATTGCCCAGCGATTATTATGTCATAGGATTTGCAGAGCAACAACGACCCAACGTGGGTGCTCCTACGCTACTGCAAGAAACTGTGCTCTGGCTCCTGCACTCTAGCCTTATTCAGCTAGCGGGCACGGGATCCATATCCGTTAGTCTCCAGCAGGCGACAAGCTTTTGCTTCTAGAAATTGAGGGGAAACCCGCTCCCGGAACAACTTGCGTCTTTGCGCCAACCATAATTTGGCTGACTTCCACCACGAACTACGCCCACCAGCCCTCACTCAGTGCAGAAAGCGGCCAAGCATAAATTTGAGTCAATGACGAGGCGCCGCCATTGCCCGTCGTCCCGGCCTTATTAGCTCTATCTGGACTTTTGCCCGACGTGCATTCGGGCTGCGAACATGCAAACACATCACGCCAGCCTCATCCGTCCGGCGATGGGACGATCAACAGGTATTCGACTGTCGTTGGTCTTCGCAAGTCACAGCCAAATAAATGCCTAACGCTGCCTCGCCGAATTCACGCACAGACGGCATGTGCTACCAACCATGTGCAAGGCAGCCAGCCACGAGGTTGTAGGCAGTCGCCCACATGGGCATGACTCGGCACCAAGAGTGCTGGAATGTTGCGGATCTGATTACCCCTACATGAAGTCAGATCTGATTCTTCTCAATCTACTAGCTGCGCTACAAAGCACAAAATTCCAACGCCGCAGCGTTCCTGCTCTATGCGTCACTTTGGATGCGGGAGCCTGCGGTTCTGACGACGACTGCCCGAATGCCGCCATGCTCTTAGATATGACCCCAGAACTGGCCCCTGATCAAAGGGCGACCTCAATCTACCGGAACTGTCGCGCATACTGTCTGCATTCTTCGACACTTGCAGCTTGTCTAAGGCAATGCATCCGTCGCTCGCCGACTTTTCCCAACGCTTTAACGACATAAATTACCATCGCCAATGGCTCTTGGTTGATAAAGACACTTAGCGGTACAGTGATTTCGTCTGACAGAGGTGTGCCGCTTCTGTTACTCAACGTCACTGTTCTGCGATTGTGGGTCCTGCTTGTAGTCCAAAGACGCTGACCCAACTCTGTGAATGGCGTGCATGGTCGAGCGCCTGCAACAGCATACTTACTGTCCACTACTCTTGTCAACCAGCAGGACGGGTAGCCATACCATAACCGACCCCTACTTCGAGAACCTTCGAGATGCTCCGGGGTATATTTCGCATTTAATGGACAGCTATCACGATCTGCAAGCCAGCCCAAGGAGCTGCTGACCTGGCTAAATAGTCATCCGGTGACTCATAGCACGGTAGCAGCTTCATGAAAGCTGGCACTGCGATTTTGGCTTTCGTTGTCTGGCGAACGCCCTATCCACGAAGTGGCACAGAGATAAGAGCCGGACCAGAACGACTCGGCCGCAGCGGGCTGCAGAATGCCTAAGCATCAACGGTGTGGAACATTCAGCTATCGTTGATGTTGCTGGAGTTCTGAGCTGCATGATCCGCCAACGAAGCGATGTAGTCGTCCCGTACTGAGACCTGAATCACTTGTTGCCCGCTGAGCAGGCTCTCGCACACCTACCATTATTCTACCGCACGGCTTCAATAGTGACATTGCGCATCCCTCTGACGATTAGAGTTCTTACTAATGTGCGCTGATACGTATATTTGGGCTTGCAGTAATTCTACTTGGTGCTGTCAATAGAATATGCATGAAGGCCGTCACATGCAGAGGACAGACCAAGCAAGGCGTACGCGTCCTAGCACACCTTGCACGCACATTCGTAGCACACAGGCCACGCTATTCCAAGCCACTTTAATGCACCATGACACGTGGGACATCGAAGTCAGTCCCTCACGGGCACGAGAACAGCTGTAGTAGTCCAGTAGCTACAGACACTAGAATATTCTAAAGTTAGCTTCGCGCTGCAAAAGTCTGAGCTCGGAACTTTGCGGAGTGACGTGCGGTCACTTGCGAACTGCCTTTCGGACTTCAGCAAACACCATACTTCGTGTGCGACGCACCGGCATCCTCCGGTAGCAGAACTATACTTCGTCGCAGCCATCGGTACGCTACATAAATGCACTTGCTGTTTGTGGCCATTCACTTTTGGCGATGAAGTACTGATTGTCTAAGGTACACAACAGGCCGAGCCGTCCGAGAGGCTTACATTAACATGTCAGATTTCTGGGAGACGAACTTTACTTCAACACTACGCCAGCACCTGGACAGCTGCTGGCAAGCCCAGCGCGCTTTTGCAAGCTGAAAGATTCTTCTGTATCCGGTATATCCAGCCGAGTTTTTGACCGGCTCAGGAACTACATGTATGCATACTTCATGCTTGCATGGAAGCTTCGTCGCCAACAGTCACTAACGCCTACCGAATGTTCTACAAACTCTCTGGACGCCAATGTATACCGAGACCTTTGTAACGGCAAGACCCGTTGCGATACAAGCGCTTAGCTCGCTGAAGAAGCATCGTTTGGTCTCGTTGATCGGAAATGGTATTCCGACCGCGATCGTCGATCTTTGCTTGACTGCAGAGGCCAGCTCGTGGCTGCCAGATGCCCAATGACCGGAGCGGTGTGATAAGAGACATCATAGTGCAGTGTTGTCGGCAATCCAACGCACTCAACGCGAAGAACACGTACCTTCATACTGCGTCTTGCGACAATGGCGTGGGGTGTCGAAGCGGTTCCGGGCCTCTCAAGCTCCATGCGACCATCTGGCACCTTACATTACACTCTTGACACTTCATCAGGTCCTTGACTTACTACTTGACAACATGTGCTCATAGGAGATCTCAGGCTGATGAACTGTTCATCAGAGATATATACAGTGATCTTCCTGCTCGATATATTCAGTGATCTCAAGCGAAGAACGAGCGACAAAGCACGCCCTAGCTGTATCCATATCACGTACATTTGTTCTCAATAGCCCACGGCCAGTGCCCTATTCCGCCACGAAACAGACTTTGCCTGTCTCGTACGCTTGAAACGTATTCTTTACGCATGTGAAAGACAGCCGCGGTCGGAGGCAGAACATTCGAATCTGCCTCGTCATAAGGCTCTCAATCAATAGCTAGCTATCTGAGCGCACGATGTAACAACTTGGCGATGCAATGACTTGACTTGATCTCCTCGGACGACTCCGAATATAGCGCACGCTCTCCGAACACGCTACTCTTCTTCCCCTCACTCTCGATTCAGCACTGTATGCTCAGCCTGATCCATTTCGTACATCTACCATTGTCTTCAGCATGTTCCCATAGACTACTATGCCAGTATGGCGAGACGGCAAATGCCAAAAGTGATCATTTCCAGGCACATTTGCAGTCCAAGAGTCTTTATAGACGTGGCAGCTGGGCCTGTCGTCTTACAATTCTGCATGCTGCGGTTTCTCGCTGTGGATTAGTGCAGCCTTATGTGCGTGTTGAATGCTACAACAACGACCGTGAGTGAAAATTGTCTGTCCAAAACCAGCGAGCGTTTAGTACGAGGTCAAATACCTTGCTGTTGAGAGCGAGCCCATAGCATTTCAATGCGTCTTTCTCTTCTCATGCAATGCTTGCAAGGTCTGCTGCGCTTTGTTTCAGCTGGCATGGCCTGATTCACAAGAGTAAGAAGCTATATAAATGATAATTTCGATAGTGCTTTCATCCAATCACATCCATTAGTTGCACAGCAACTACTTCCTCAATGGGTTCGTCACACCGCACATCGTCTAATCAGACAAATTACTGACGATTGCACAGTCTAGTGGCTATGATTTCCGCTTGTCAAGTGACTCTTCACGAGCGCGGGAGACCAGGGTTCGATTCCCTGTTGGGGAGTTCCAAGGAACTGTTCCAGTGATCATCTTTTTGGTTCTTTTGCTATATATCATGAGTATCGTTCCGTTTCCGACGTGCGCGTCGGCTGTCTGCGGACGATGTGGAGCTGCAAATTTTTGCACCGATGTGGAGCCGAATGTCAGGCTTGTCAGAGCACACGTACACAGACCTCCTTTGTTACGGGAAGCTGTGGCGATATGTTGAAAGCTATTGTGCTTGATATAGTCTCTTCGGAATTCTTGGCTCGCATGTGCGCCCTAGCATTCTGGAAGTACGAACCGTTTTGGCTACGATAACAACATGGCTGGTCGAAGGTTCGCGTACAGATCTGCTGCGATCCTGCTTGACAAACTTCCTTGCCTCCGAGAGAATATTTGGCACTACTACCACTGGCCAACATCTTCCCCTGAAGCATTGGTACTCTGCCACGAACAATTCCTTTTTTGTAGCCATGTAGCAGACTCTCAAGCGCGCATCCCCGGAGTACATTTCAGCTAGCCACTTCCATTGCTCATAGCAACGACCAAGCGAAAGGTCAAAACAATCTCCATAGTCGCAATACCCGCTGAAGATCCCTGTCACGTTCAACAACAAAGAAGCCCAGAATATGGCGACTAGATCGCCTATGATGCTGGCAAATCTCATCCAACACTGTAGATATTGAAAGCTATATGTTGGTATGTAGCTACTGATGGTTGTCGTCTTTACTACAATGCGCGCCATTCTGTTAGCAAAGCTCAGCAGTTTCTGGCTTGATGGTGATACCCAATTTGTTATGCATCTTAGCTGGTTCGCTTTGATGACGAAGGGACTCGTTTTCAGCGTGAAGAATTTGAGGAAGTCTGACCATCATACTACTCATTATGACTGGGATGATACCCTACCATGTTGGTCTGCATCTTTCTGATACCTGTCCTCATCCTCGGCAGTTTCACTATGGACAGTTGGTCCTTTGCTCCATTCTTGCTCACTCGATTTGAATTGCTCGGCGTTCATCTTCCAGAATTGGTTGCAGAAGTCGGTGAAGTTTTGACTTGATACCAATACCTGAGAAAATGCATGTAAGCTCGAGTGTATGAAGGTAGCGGATGTGTACACAATCATCATTACCGGCTGCTCCGTCTTATACCCCAGATAAGGCCCACAGTTGAGCCTATTCTCGGACTTTGTCCATTCCAGCGTCCATGGCATCGTCAGGACAGTAATGCCTGCTATAAGCAGGACCATCGTGAAGATTCTCGGTCTTGTCCACGCACATTTTGCCTTGTTTACAAGAGCCGTCTGCGAAGCCGGCTCTAACATCTCGTCCGTCTGCAACGTACGTTGTGTCTTACAGTAGGTCGGGAAAAGAAAGAGCACGACGGCACATCCTGGAATGATTGTGATGAAGGCAGGGAAAAGACCATTGTAGAAGTCTGAGAGTCGTGGTGCAACGACACAAAGCTGGCCAGGATTTTGGTTCGCCCACGCTACGATGCCAATGATGAAGCCTATTGGTAGAAGAGAGAGGATGCTGAGGAGGAAGACAATATTGTCCGCTGTGAGCCAACGGCCGATAAGTACCAAGCACTCACGCAGACTGAGGTCGTTAGGAGAACTTGTGCTGTTACGTCGCTTTTTGTTCGTATCATCTTGCTTTTCCTTTCGGTGAGGGTGTCGCAACGGCGCAGGGACGATTTTGAGGTCTTCGCTGACGCGATCAACATTCTGGTCCGTCTTCAAACCCAGAAATGATGTTTTGGGCGTGAGATAGGCCTTGACTGCCTCGATTCGTGAAGGTACTACAACTTCTTTCTCTGAACAGCTGCCGCTGTCGGGCACGATGGGGCCCATGATCGAGACTCGCTAAAATTGCAGGTCAAGTGTTTGATACCTGAATACTCCAATGCAACCGTTCAGAATGTACGAGAAAGTGGCTGTTTTGTTTACAAGAATCAATGTTGTCGAGATTGGAGATGACGAGGGTATCTAATCCGCATCGACCGGATCCCAATCTGCGAGGTCCAGAGTCAGCAAGAAGAATCACATAGGGATTGAGTTCGAACCTACCAGTTACAAGATACTCATCCAACCCATCCATGGTCTTCATATCGCCGTCATCGATATTGAAGAAACCAATGTTGCCATTCTCCGCTATCCTCTCCTTCCGTACACTCTTTGGGAGCGGTACGAATCCATGCTGGAGACTCCACCTCACCAGCAATTGTCCTGAAGTGCAACCATACTTTTTGCTCAACTCTACGATCTTCGGGTGCTTCATCCTCAGTGCTCTGGCCAGAGGTGCGTATGCTTCGACGACGATATCGTTCTTCTGACAGTGCGATGTGATGTTGGTTCGTGTGTTGAAGGGATGTACTTCGATTTGGTTAACGGCAGGCTTGATCCGCGGTTTCGAGGCAAGAAGTTCGTCGATCTATCCCATCAGCAAGCGCACATACCAATTCGCAGTGCATAGTGCAGAGTGCATGCGACATACATGCTTGACGCCAAAGTTGCTCACGCCTCCAGTCTTGATTTCACCATCCTGAATCGCATCCTCCACTGCCCTCCAGCTTTCGAGCCTGGCAGTCTTGCCGCCATATGGACTGTGCAGCAGAAACAGATCAATGTAGCCGAGACCACACTCTTTGACACTCTTGCTGATGCTCTTCCTCGCGCGATCGTAGTCGCTATTGCTAGCGAGCTTTGAGGTATAGTGTATATCCTCCCTCTTCAGATCTGGATGCGATTCGAGGTACTTGGAAATGGCTGTACCAACATCTTTCTCGTTGTGATACATCTGAGCACTGTCAAACGCTCGATATCCGGCTTCCAATGCATGATGTACTGCTTGGTTAGCCTCACTTCCCGACATGAGATAGACGCCCAGGTGAATTTGAGGCATTGACAAGCCATTGTTGAGCTTGATGCGCGTCGCCAGCGAGAGCGATTGATCGGCCATTTTGCGTAGTGAGGACATGCGGATTGATGGAAATGCTATCAAGATGACACTAAAGAGATATACCAATCTCGAGTACGCGAACGCGGACATGCCCTCGTCAATGGTGGATCATCTTGCTCATGACGTCGCTTATGCGGAAGCCCAACATCTTCGGCATGTCTTTCGCGGACGGTCGAGGGGCTGTACCTTTCTTGCAATTCAATCGACCTCGCCGTCGCACAGGTCAGAAAGAAGGTGTCGCATAGCGTTGTGCAGGCGGATCCGTAATTATCGTGTCTACAGCATCGTCTAATGTTTCTGATAGATAGCGTGTAGGTTACCGAGATGATACATCGAGATCTGAGATTGGCGAGATCTGTGCGATCCTGGTCGATCGAGTCTGCTGGGACCCTCCTGTTTGTCTTTGCACCGAAACGCGTCACAATCGATCAACCTGGCGGGATACAGGGCACCACGACTAAACACTAATAGTCAGTTACTGCATACAGCCCTCTCTAGCTGCCGACCATGACCTCTCTCTACCATCCCAACTATCGGAAGGGCAAAGATCCATACCAATATCCACCATACTCTGCGCATGCAGGTGGTCGAGGTAGGACACAGCTCTCTTGTTTTATATGCCTCCCGAGAGGCGCCCAATGGCTTGAACTCAGCCCTTTCAATGACTTCAACACTCTGCTAGCACTCGCCGACCTGCACGAACTACTGCGAACCACGAATCAAGTCCTGGTTAGCACTTCACAATGGGTAGCATGCCTTACAATCACTTTAACTCTCTCTCCTACCACCCCGATGACCTATACAATACACAACAAAATGGCTCACGAGATCCAAGGTCAGAAAGCTCACAAAGAAGGTATGTAGATGCAGCCATGGACGGCGAGATCCCGCCGCCTCCGTCTATGGACAGCGGCAATTTCGACATCTTGGAGTGGCACCCGGCGTATCAGTCGTGTCAAAAGTTCTTCGTCGATCACGCCCAATACGAGCAAGGCACCCAAGCAGTGTGCGCTCTGATCAATATCCGATTACCTTTCCAATGGCTCTCGAATCCGGTCACCTCCTCAGGTGTATCCCCTCCTCCCTCACAACGAGGACCACAGCCGACTTCCAACTTCGATTTCAATGCTTTCGCCCGCCAACAACGCGAAGGCGGTCGAAGTCCTTACTCTCAAGCCGGCGGACCCGAAAGACCTCCTACCTGCGTCTCTGCAATTCCCTACATCCGCCGCCTCGTCGTTACAGGCTTCGATAAACCCGCCATCCTTCACGGCTTCTTCGGCGACGAATACGTCAGAGGCATCATGCCTCACGTCGAGTGCGAACGACGGAACTACCTCTTCGCTGCGAAACATGGCGGCTGGAGAAGTTGCAAGAAGCAATATGATAATGGATCTGGAGGAGGTGCAGATGAGACGGTGCCGTTCATGAAGCCGTTGGATGGGGCGCAGCTAGTGGAGTTGACCGCGGCGGAGAAGGCATGGAGTGCTTGGCTGGCAATGGAAGATTGGATGGTGGGACCCAGAGCGCCTGAGGATGATCAGGCGCCGAGGACGCATAGTAACAGGCCTGGATATCCGCACGTTAGAGACGCGAGTCTGGCGGATGGTTTATGAGGTCTGTGGTGCAGTAGACAAGAAGGAAAGGCCGGTGGCACAATATGACTTCCGTAGGCTGCATGGGCATCTCGGCGTGCGTTCAGAGCTTGTCTTCGAGCCATGACTCGGCGGGACGAAGTCATCTAGCATTGCGGTGCAGAGAATAGGCGACAGCCCAAAACATCGTGCATCATCCTACAGCTGAAATATCGACTAGAAGGCGGCCAACTGGCTACAGATTGGAGAAAGCATTGTTGGAGAGCTGGAGGAATGTGGTACTGTTATGTGGAATCGTATTACGGAATCATTTCAAGATGACATTGGACACGGCAAGACAGGTCAAGGAGAAACTCCGGTTTTATATGTTGTTGGGCAATATTGTGGACCAAATTCAAGAGATGCCCCAGGTTCGAGCCATAGGGAGGCACAGTAACACGACAGAACATCACTCACGGAGAACAATCAGGCACAAGACTCGCTGGACAGCAAATTGAATACAGGAGATAGCGATACAACAGTATGAATGGCATGCAACAATGTTATGGACAGCTTATAGCTCGCAATGTACGAAAGTGATTGCTTTGAGCCGCCCTTTCGAAGGTAACATCGCAATTCATCTGACAGGCTACGGACTCCTGCAGCCATCTATTGGACTGACAACAACTCAACTTGTCAGTGTAACTATCTCGCGCCCGTTGCCCTATGCACATCGGCGTGCTACAACCAGGGAAATACGCAAGGCCATGAACCGCGACAGAGTGAAGGGCGTCAGACCTACCAGAGTTGGACTTACCTAGCTTAGAAGCCCAAGAACGCCGTCGTGTCGCATGGGGTGCGCAGTGAATACCAGGCCAGAAAGCCGATTTTTCGCTCGTGTGTTGCAATGGAAGAGGCTGTCAATCGTTCTGCGCAATACGACTAGCTCTAGCTTACAGTATCACAGCCTGACTCGCACTTTCGCTGTTATATACTCATCAACTTGACGTGAAGCGAGGGCCTGAGCCTTCGACTGCAAGCTCGAAGCGGCCGCGCAGGGACGAGAGTACGTACGACTCGGCTGACTACTGCAGCGCAGTTTACTCAAATCACCTCTGCTTGACATTTCCACGACTTCACGTGCACTCGACTTATCTGCGGGACTTCGCGACGCCTGCGGTTATCACGATTCGAAATGGATCCCTTCTCCCTGCCCGCCTTCTACTCGATCGTGTCCGACACCTGAATTAGCCGCATGTCAGGACGGCTACTCTTATACACGTACAATGCCGAGCAATAGCACAATAAGAAGCACTTTCAGCATAATGGCAGCAGATTTCGGGCGAGATATCGTTTCTCACAGCGCGCTCGAAGCAGGAGTGCAAAAATTCAGCACAAGACCAGGTATTCGTCGTTGCCGAACTACTGGAAAACGTCCTGCTTTTCCTGGATATGAACCCGTTGCTACGCGCATATAGATTCAACAAGCGGTTTTCTTTAACACCATCCGGGCTCTGCCCTGTTGATGCAGAGACTGTTCCCGAAGCCTATCAGAACCTCAATGCGATCAACTTCCAGCATGAAGACGACTATCAACCCACTGCTCCTCCGAGACGACACGCCCCTCGAATTATCACAATATCGGCTTTATAACGCTAGCCGCACCGAGCGCTGTCCGTTGACCCGCCAGATGGGCCTTACGTCGTGGAGTGTACAGTCATGCACGGACACTGCTTGATATTCCTTATGTCGCTGGCTACTCCAGATCTCCAACCTGCAGTAGAACACCTTCCAGAGTAGAGCGCCACAAAAGAGGTTCGAGCACAGTGCCAGACTCGGGGTCTCCTACGAGTTGAGGTGAAGGCATCCTGAGCACAGGACCAAGTCCATCAACTTGCGTCGCACCTAGCAGCTATGCAGCGTGAGCTTACAGGATGTTCACACCCTCACAAGAAAGATCCGCAACAGGGAGATGTCGACTCGAATTCAGAAAAACCAAGACCGAAGCTACGCGAGGCCATCGGTGCATCTGCCGGAGAATGGCATGTCTGCCAAGGCGACTACAGCTACGCCAGCACTCGTGACCGTGGAGGCGGTCCACCTGGTCTTTGCTACTGTCAAACTACTGGAAGAGATCCTTATCGATCTTGACATGCGCGCGCTTCTCCATGTACAGCGTGCGTGCAGACAGTTTAGCGACACTGTTCAGGGCTCTGCCCTGATTCAGCAGAAGCTGTTTATGAAGCCCAAACTCCAAACACTCCAGCTTCGAAGAAGCTATTTACATTCGGGGTCAATCCGCTCTTGATGATGGGTAACAACTCGAGCGATCTGTCATCTGATCCACAGTATAGCAACTACCACCCCCTAAGAAAGCGCTCTCAAGATATTTCACGTTGGTGCACGCCTTCGCGCTGATCTTCCCTTCATTGATCTCGCCTTCGCCAAGACCATTATCGATTCTGCTGCGCAGGCTGTCAACCCAACTAGGTGGAACGTTTTATTCGGCTACGTGCTCGAGGTCGTTAGGTCGGAGGGCGTGACGAGCGCTAGGGCAATGCGTCCAGGTCAGGGCAGCTGGCGGGACATGCTTCTCGTTCGAAAACCAGTCGATAAGATCTTGGTCACAATGATGAGACCGGGGAGCTTCGATACGTTGCACGAACGCCTCGACTCTACGGCGACGCTGGGGAAGCTTCTGGACTAGATGAGCATGGTGGAAGGAGTCGAAGCGCAAAGCTAGAGAAGACCAGAGATTCTGGCATAGAACTACCGTGGCACGAGAGTATCGACAAGCGTTTAGCTGAGCATAGCATACGACGGCAACAAACAGGGGCTGCGGCACGAACGACGGACGGACTGGTACACGACACTTAGCGCATTGCGCGTTCCCGGGCTGAGATCGCGTTGATGCAGCAGTCTATTATACGACAAGTGACTGCAGCAAAGAAGTTCTGTCTCACATGTGAGCATTCCCTCCGGCTTAATCTTTTGCCTTCCATGCCTCACTTCCAATCAACCACATCCCAGATCTTCATACCGCAGTCCATCATCAGAACACCTCACGACCAGATCCCACTGCTATTTGCACATATGTCAAGCGTATACATCCTTCATTGCATTTCCACATCACCCACACAAACGCCCCGCTGGCGAGCAAGTTTGGTCAACACGAGACTGGTCCCAACACCATGCCCTCTACGAATAGTGCAGCAACCAGAGTCTTCGGCATCGCCGAGCTTTTCGAGATTATTCTCAGCAAGCTGCCAGCTAAAGACCTACTTCTCGCACAAGCAGTGAGCAAGGAGTTCCAGCACATGATCACATACCCCTAAAGCCGGCGAAGATAGATCTCAAGGAAGAACTCGACGACGTCGAGTTGAACGACCTGCTCTTCCAACCATACAGCAGGTACGGGATTCGGACACTCAGGAACATACAGCCTGTTATGGAAGCGGGCTCGGATCAGCTTCGTGGTCTCTCAATCCGAAAATCTGACAACAAACAGGGACCACGCATAACACTCTATGCTACTGGGCACCTCCCACTCAGCGCACAGGCTCACGACGTCAAAACCTTGTCCTGCACGCACACGCAATGCCAAAAGCGGCCAATTCATCCAGTCCACTCCCTATATCAGGTCGTCATGAAGCTGCACCAGCTACCAGCATCGACTCCCTCCGTCCAACTCTTCAATGGAGCTACAGCGGAGCTCGATGGAGCTCGAAACTATTAAACCTACCTGACCAAGGGAAGCCTCGAAGCAGCCTGTGTCGCAACGAGATGAGTCCAACGGGAGCAGAAGACGAGGGCATACTCGACAAAGGATAGCGCGCATAGCATACGAAGGCGAGAGAAAGCAGAGCTGAAAAGTGGTTCAGACATGGGCCGGAAGCACGGTAGCCCGTCACCACCTATGAGGTATTTCCCTGCAGATCAAACACTTTCTCCATCAAGGGCGCACAGCAACAATCGCCGCCTTGTGGATGGGTATTAGAGGATCTGTGGGTAGTCAGTCGTTGGCTGTGATACGCAGCTAGACAGTCTGATGGATGGATGGACGGGGATACGTGATAGGACGAGAAACTGCCAGACATCTCATGTGACGATCGTTCTGCCACTGCTTAGATCAAGTTTCTGTGTACGACGAACGCAAGACTCCGCAGTCTACTCTATGTCGCGAGTCACAAGCATCGTCCATACAATGCCATCGACGATTCATGACGTCTTGAGCCTGGCTGGGCATCCCATCACAACTGTCAAGCTCACACTATGTTGTCGGATTCGTTCACGCTGTTCTTGCCTTCATCGGAATGCTCCCTCTCGACCGGTGTTTCTGTTCCACCGTGACGTCTCGTACCAATCAAGGTTACAGTGTCTCCGGTATAGTATGCATCATCAACAGCAATGGCACTTTGGCCCTCCCAGTGCTATACACTCGGTTAGTTACTACAGTAACAACGATATGTCAACGTCATCACTTACCAGGTACCAGTACACCGCAGCCACGAACAATCCGCCACCAACAATGTTGCCGATAAGCGCCGGGATCATCGACTTCCAGATATAGTACCCAACGCTGATCTGCGGGTCACCCAGGAAGATAGCCAAAGGCACAAACAGCATATTCGCAACAACATGGTCAAGTCCCAATGCCACGAACGCGAAAGTGGGCCACCAGATCGCCACGACTTTGGAAAAGTACTCTCTGGCCATAAAAGCCAAGAAGCAAGCCATACAGACCAGCCAATTGGCACCGATGCCTCGAAGAAATATCATATGCCATTCGGGAGTGACGACTTTCTTGTTGGCGAAATTGAAGACTTCCGTGCGGTATGGGTCAGCGTTGAAGACGCCACCATAGCCGATGATGATAGCCATGACGAATAGAGAGCCAGCGAGATTGCCCCAGAACGTCACGAACCAATGCAGGAGCATACGCGTGACGCTGAGGCGTTTCTGGAGGACCGAAAGGGTGGTGAACTTCATCTTGTTGTCAGCATCTGCTCGTAGCGAAATTGGCATGGCACGAGCCGCTCACCATGAAACTCCCGGTACACAAATCCACACCCGTAACCACGATCATGACGAGTCCGAATGGAAAGATGAGGGCTCCAATCATCCGGATCAGTCCAGGAGCGTAAGTCTGGTACCACGGCGCAGTTTGTGTGCTGAGCGATACGGCGCATGCGAAAGCCAGGAGGAAGCCGGCCACTACAGAAGATAGAAACATCTTGTCGAGGCGGTGATGTGCTTTGGCTACTCCAGCACGTCCAACAAGCTCGACACACTCAGCAGGGCTGTAGGCGTTGACGCCGCCGACTATGCGGATAGCTTGAACCATGATTGCTGCTCCGGGAGGTCAATGGCACAGATCTCGGAGGTGCTGTGCTCCAGCTGAACTTGTCTGTATTATGCGGAGTGACAAGTCTTCGAAGGATTACCGATCACAAGGAGCACGCTCTCTCTATTTGAACATTCTGGCATGAGGCGAATTCGTGCTTTTCTCGGAATGCTAGGCTCAGCACGCAGGGCAGCCATTGCTTATGGCGCGAAGGCAAATGCGCTGAAGCTGCACCTTTCTTGGTGCATCATTTGAGATCAAGAGATACAGAAGTAGATCTGTTGTCCCTTCGGCAACGAGTCCCGCCATTTCTGGATATGCGCGATAGCCAAGGCGATTCGAGAGTGGTCAGAGAACTGTTTGAGCAAAGCCACACTGCATTAGTCTGATTATAGAGCCAAGATCAGCAGTCGTCACACAACAAGTTCACAGAGAGGCGCTTGTAGACAATCAAGCAGCGCCGTTGACTTCGTCCGGAGTTGTGCTGCTCTTTGTGAACCGTGGTGCTCTCAAATGCCTCTCGAGATAGCCTAGGCCCTGGTAAGTGGTCGAAGATAAGAGTGGATCCGTGCCAAGGAAGTATATTTCTCCTTTGATATCGGCTTCCTTCTGCAGCAGCACAGCCAAACTTCGCCGAGGCGGGGTGCGGCTCTCGTTTGAGAAGCTTGATTGTGCTTGTGCTGATGTCGTTCGGTCCAGCGTATCTTCTTCCTGCTTCCAAAGCATGTTGAGGATACATTAGGGCCCACTCAGCAGTGACGCCTCGGTTGGTGGCCATGTTACCAATGATCAGGCCCGTCGTGCAGGTCGGCTGCTGATGCACTTTCAACACGTGGTTCCGGTGGTAAGCATGACAGCATCTTGGTTGGCTTGATAGGAAGATCTCTGCCGGAGATATGCTTTGGCGTCAGCGACAATATTGCTGTCAAGGGCACGATTTCATGTGCTCATGGTCCTCTGATACCATTTAGCTCTAGTGTGCTGGGACACACTCTGATGTCGCCGGAGCAGATTATGCAACTGTGGAGGATGAGTACTACACGCACAGCTTTGTTCTGGAAGCATGCTTACCATATCAGATGCTATATCTGCACGGGCCACCTGATCATTGTCTTGAGCCATCAAACTCTCGTACTTATGCCAGGTTATCGTCATCCACTGCTTGAGATCCTGATGTACTAGCAAGAAATCCTCTCGTGGAACATGTAAGAGTGCTTGCTCGGCGTAGTTGAAGCCTTCGGATAGAGCGTCATGTAGCGAGCGCCAGAGTCTGTATTGGCTTCTGCGGCAGGCATGATCGTTTCGACATTGGTCAAGCAATTCGAACATAACATCTAAAACCGTACGCTCGCGCAGGCCCGTCCATCGGGCATGGGCATTTCTTGAGCGAGAGGCACTGCGAACCATAAGCTGAGCCGCATTTTCTAGCGCAACGAGTCTGCTGGTAATGGCGATGCGCCGATCCAGATATCTCCGAAGATTTGCGGCAAACATGATACAAGGAATCAGCATTGGATGAAAAGCGTGGTCTCGAAAGCCTTGGAGATCGGCGAGCAGTGCCGGAGCATTGGTGTTGTGGCCGACACTCCAGAATACCGATGTTGTGCTGCGCTCGTGCGAAAGTGCTATGTCCCAACTGCCTGGATTGCTCAAAGGCTGGTGCAGGACCATCTCAAACCTAGTCGGCTTACCAGTGTCGTCTCGCTGAATGTGAGCGTGAGCAAGCTCCAGATTCTCGCCGGCCACTTGAAAGTAGGCCTTGGGCAAATGCATCTGTTCGAACAGTTGACGCGCAGTGACTGCATCGCGGAATGGAATCTGGTGCGGCTTGTCGTCGATGCGACTGGGACTGCACTTCTGGAATAAGATCCGGGAGGTCCCAAATCGTGGGAGGGCTTTAGTGCCGTCCAATGCCAAATCTAGGGCCAATGATGGCGATTGCCTCTCGTTGCCCTGGTCCTCATGTCGAATCACAGTGTGCCTCGCGGGCGAGCCCTGGCAGCATTAGCGTGACGAAAGCTTTGTGGGTAATACTGCATGCCCTCACTTTCGCGTTGATAATATGGTGATACTCCAGGTCCTGGTGCTTGAAGCGACCTTCACGCTCTGCTCGTACTAGGTTGCGATCACGAATATACTCCATGCGCGCAATGTAAAGGCGTGGGCCTGCGAGTGATATTGCTACCTGCACCTGCAACGCAAACTGAGGTGTTCATGTCCAGGTCCTGTGGGTGTCGTCGGCGGCCAGGACGAAAGGACATGGGTATGCCTGAGGTCGAACTCGTAAACGAACTTAATTGTGCCGTGGCTGATGTGCTGAAACACGATGGTGAGCACTTTGCAAACCATCTTTCCCATGACTCATCTGAGAACTACCTACGCGCTGACATAGATGAAGCTGCAACTTGTGGTAGTGCTTTGTTGTTAGTTTGTTGAAGAGCATCGTCGTGCGTCGCAATGTGCGACTGGCTGTCTGCGGTACAAGAGTTGCATATAGGACAGTGCAGAGATTCTGCTGGCGATGCTTGCCAATTGCAGATGAAGCTCAGCGTGGCACGGCCGTCGACATGTTCCTGGTTTACGCACACGAACAGACACTGCTTCATTTCAGGCCGAAGCTCTCTTGGATTCATTCAAGTCGTCACTTGTGCGAAATCATGGCGTCGCTCAGGGCGTGGCCGGTGGTCGCAGCATCGAGAAGGAGTGCCCTTCTCGCCAGCGCTGGTCCGCCTTCGTGGCATACAGTACGCGATTGTGCGCAAGCATGTTGACGGGATCTTGGTTGATGAAATCCTGCGAGATGGGAGGTCACCGAGATGCCACGCGCTTAATGCCTCAATGAAGTATTCGTGTGCATCAAAGATGGCGAGACAGCGGTCTGATGATGCCGACATTCTTAAGCGAACAAAGAGGCTTGCAGGGCATACCACGCTCTCGATTGATTGCGATGGCGTCGAATGACCAGAGAAGAGGTGCCGTTTCGGAGATAGAGCCGATCGGTCATGCGGCTTACCTGTGTGTATTCCAGATACAGGAGATGGGGCTAATGATGTCTTGACTCCGTGGTACGCCGGATGCAGAGCCAAGTTGCCTTTCGCCCAAAGCTGTCCAAATACCTGTTCTCTCAGCCAGCGTCTGGACATTTGCCATGACAACGTGGCCTCGGTGATGAGGAAGAGATCTTACCAACCCTTTCACCGTTGCTGCCTTGGACGTGGTCGACCTCGTCCCTGCCGATGACAAACAAGGTCGAAACCGAACGGCACTCGCGGCTCGGCCAAGATCGCACTTGCCAAAGTGGAGTGATCATCTGCACCCAATCGCGTCACGCCACTACCAGCAGAACCCTTAATCAATCTGCCAATGCTATCAGAGGCGATCTCACTAACTGCGATGGAAAGCCACCTATACCGAGTCATGTCATCAAAACGTGGACCGCGATGGTTCGCATGGCTGCAGTCACGCCCACAACGCCGGAAATTACGGGAAGCAAAAAGGCAAAAACGAAATGCGGGCGCGCTCATCGTCGAGCCGAAGTCGTACCCAAGTGGCCGTCCGTGATGGAGCAGCACGGTTGCATCATATCCAAGCACACCACGAGTCGTAGAAATAACTCGAACATCTAGCTGGTAGCCACGCCGACGAGCTAACGAAGATGCAGGTGGGCAGAGATGGAGATGGCCGAGAGAGAGAGGTTGGCGAGGCATTTGCGGGGTGATCAGCGTAGTACGGAGCTAGGCATTCATTGAAGCTCTGTTACTGGTGCCACATGTGCAACCCACGACTGGCCGCTGACCGCGGAGCACGGTGCCGACAGCAAGGTGAAGCACAATGTCATCAATGTGCGCTATTCGTGGCTGGAATCCTCGCGCTGGCTCAATGCCGGGTGATGGGCATCTGGCACTATCATCACTTGGACGACGACCACGCTGGTCGACCAGGGTGGCAAGTAGGACAGGCGTGATCAGGATCGCGTGGTAGATTAGTGCTGAGGATCGACCAGGAAGCATGTAATGAGAAGCAGTGGGAGAGAACTTGTTTCTTCAGGCATGAAGGAGGTCTATTCCATTGTGACCAAGTATTTCTGCTTGACCCAGTCCAAAGGACTGGAGTACCTCTTTTCGAGGCATACATGCCCGAAGCCGTAAACTAGTAGGCATCCTCCCAACAGGTGACATGTGGCACGTTGAACGGTCTCTGAGACTCCCGCTGTCACGATGCCTGTCAGACTGGCGAATTTCCTCCGCTTCCCACAATGCTGAAACATTCTCATTGCGCAAGCCGTAGCCGAAAATCGAAAATCGAAAATTGCTCAAGCAAGGGTATCCTCCATGCTAGACACACACAACATTCGTCAACAAGAGCAGTGAGATTGGGACCCTTCGTCCCATGAGTGAAACACTCCATTCCGTTCATGCAGTTGCCGCATTGGCCGTCGTCGCACCCAGAGCGCCGATTCCGCGAGTAAAAGTTCTTCAAACAGTTACATCCATTCGTCATTCAAACAAATTCCAATCCCAACAGATACTTTTAGTAGTACAGCCGTCAAACGCAAGTGCCTTAGCTCCAGTGCCATAGTCCGAGAGTCCGTGTAGCTGCGATCAGAGGATAAGTAGCAGTAGCGCCAACACAATAAGTCGAAATGTATGGTTGCCTGCATCCACAAAGGCCAGGTGCGGCAAAGGGGAAACGCCATGCCATCAAGGTGACACGCCGATCATCTGACGCTAGATCGTCGTTTCGCGGCTTTGGCTTGATCGAAAGACGAGAAATAGTCATGCAGCTGTTGCTTTGCATTGGTCGAGTAGCCGTTTGACGTCGACAGGCTTGAGGTCGATGACAGTGAGGTTCGGGAAGAAGACGGCGTCAAATGGCGTGCATCATGGTTGCTTTGCTCGGTCCACATGAAGTAGTTGGAGCGGGGACGGGATGCCTGACTCGTGGATGCATCGTAGCCGGGTGTCGATGATTGTGGTCGTTGTTGCTGCTGGAAGTTGTAGGGCGATGCCAGCTTGTATGAAGAGGTCGGTGAGCTCGGCGTGGAGTTGCTCGACTTCTCCAGGTCGGCTAGTTTGCATTGTTGCGAGCAGTATGGACCATCGGGAGAATCGCGGTCACAGAAGAGGCAGAAGTCTTGGAAGCAGTCCATGGTGGAAGATGCAGTTGTGTGGGAGGCCCAGTCGTTGGTAGGCAGAATAGGCGTGTAGTGTGAGAGAGGAGTGTATGAAGGACTGGAGGGCTATGGTGGGGCTTTTGATGAATTATATCCACGGCAGTGAGTCTCAGTGATGACTCGAATCGAGCACGGGCTCGGATGGCGCAATGGCGTTTTCTGAAAAGCTGATATGGCGTGAGACCAGCGTCGTAATCGACAGTGTCGATTGTGTGGTTGTCAAGTGCGATGGTGTGCTCGTGTGGAAGATGTGTGAAAGGTGGAAGGGCAATGCTAATTAGGGAGGACGAGGACATATATGAAGTGAAGAAGGAGGAGAGAGACATGGTCATGAAGCACGCAGAAGCTCAGGCACAACCTGGACTAATCGACGGGTTCGCGCCAATCAGACAGCGGCAGAGAAAACGTCCTCGTGCACGTTGGCGGGCTTGGATGAGCATCATGCTGCAGGTGATTTTTTAGCTGCAGCTGGCGAGAGGGCGTGGGATGGAATGGAGCAGAAGCCCGCATCTTCCCGCTCTCTGTCTGCCTCGCAAGCTGCGAGCAGCGGTCATGCAAGTATCTGCCTCGGACGCGTGCCACTACTACTTCCTGCTACTTACACATATTACTGCGACGGCGAGCGTCGGTATCATGACCTGCATCTGTGGCTCGATCATGTCCCAGCGTTGTGGATTGGCAAAGGCGCCGTCGTCTCGACGCTGGAGACGACGACGGGCAGTTGCGTGAGCATGATTCCGAAGGAGCCGTCTGGCCCACCCATTTGTTTCTCAGGCACTACTGATGAGTCCTGACAGGCAGCCTCGTGCATGGCATGGCATGGCACGGCATGGGGCAGGCCACTGATGCCAAGCACCAAAGTGTGTCTGTGTGTGTGTGTAAAGACTAAAGAGCAGAAGCTGTGGCTTGCTAGTTCTACGTTTGAGTGCGAGTACAGTAGACCCATGGATGGGAACAGGGGAGCATAGGCGAGGCCTCGAAGGTTGTTGGCTTGCACAATCATCAGAGTGGAGTGGACCTGGCGGCTAGAAGAAAATCTTTTCCGCCCATCTGTAAGGTTCAGCTTCTGTTTCTGTGTCTGTGTCGAGCCGAGCTAGCTTGGCTGACAAAGGATGTGGTTCCGTGGACAAGCGTCGTGACCGGTGGCAGGCCGACCGGAGTCACTCGTGCAAGTTGCAACGACACATTATTGCGTGCTTTCTGTCTCGAACTTACTAATGACCGACGGATGTGCTTCGCTCCTGCTCGCCAGATTTGAGACTAGTCCTAAGTCGACCTGCCCCAAACCAAGTTCGTGTGCCAAATGTCTCGGACGGCGGCTGGCCGTGATCAGCACAAACACCGGATGACCCTCGACGAGCAGAGCCGCCTCAGCATCACACGCCATTGCGAAAATGCAATCATAATGAAATCTCGAGCAAACCTCTGCTGACATTACGTTTCATGTTTCATGCCCGTGCTATACGGAGCATCTGCATGGTGAATGTGGTGAATGGTCTTGTTTCGATGCTAATGGCATGCTACAGCATATACACGCACGGTTGCGTTGCAATGCGTTACGTTGCGTTGCCTTCATTCCTGTCGCACAGCCATCCAGCCAAGCACAGACCGTCATGCTGCTGCTGCTGCTGCTGCTGCTACAGTACGGTAGGCATATCGGGAGAAAGAAGTGTGCGAAGGTTGAGCAGTTGCATGCTGGAAGGCAAAGGAAGTGGTTCGCTAGAACGACTTCTGCACTACTTCTCCAGCAGTATGTACATGTACTGTACCTTTATTAGCTGCGATCGGATAGGCCTAGAGCCACGCCTCCCAAAAAGCCCTCAAACGTGGTTGCCATCCCAAATAGGTGACCATGGGACAGCTGAAATACGGTATTGGCATTTCTCCGAGCAAGGCTCAACAATGTTCCGCGTGCATCGAGACTCTCATCGCTCAACCTTCGTCGTCCGTCCTTGAAGTACTGCTGCTGCTGCACTGCTCGCCTATGTATGTACAACGCATGCACAATCATAATAATACATGCAATTGCCACCTCAACCAGCACGATATGGGAAGGGCCACTCCACTGCCCTACTTTCCCGCTTCGGCCCCATTGTGTTCATGCAGAGTGAAAGACTGGGGTCCCAAAGAGTAGCAACCTGAAGGAACAAGGTGCCCGAGCGTCAACAGAGTTTACTGGACTCCCCGGCTAGCTCGCGATGGCCAGCTTCTGGCGCAGTTTCTCCAGGATTCGGCGGCTGCTGGCCGGAGCACGGTTCGCACGAGAACGGCCGCGTCCGCAGCTCACATACACCACGCCATGGCAGTCTCACGTTCGATGACAGCATCTCACATCGCGGCAGCTATGATCAGTCCATGTATAGCCCAGAAGACAACGTCGAAGATGGGCCCATGAGCCACCTCAATCTCCATGATCGCAGTCCCGGTTCCTTGGAGGATGCTCAGCTCTGCGCACGAGCTGGCACCAAGCGACGCGCCTCCTCACCGCCGCGCGATGTGTCACGAGACGAACGATCATCAGCCAGCGGCGCTTCAGGTCACAGCGAGATCTGTCAGCGACGGTCAGTCCATCAGTTGCCAAACAGAGGCTCACCGGTATCTCGTTTCCACCCAAACCATTCTTCGCTGTCTCCGGCCTCCTCTTTCGGTCCGCGACACAACTCGTTGGGATCTTCATTGGGCATCGCCAGTATACCCAGTAGCGCAACGAGCTGGGGTTCTGGGCGATTGTCCCCTGCCGGCCTGTCGCCCTGCTATGATTCCAACTCGGAACATCGTTTGAGCAGCTCCAGCACGTTGAGTCTCGATCCAGTCACCGGCGGCAGGCCACTGCATCACCGCAACTTATCCCAGAGTACTCAAGACAGTGAACATAATGCACGGCGAACTCCGACTGAGAGCGCTGCGCACTCTCGTAACGGCAGTGTCTCGCAGGTCCACAGTGCCTACATCTGCGAGTGCTGTCCAAAGAAACCGAAGAAATTTGAGACCGAGGAGGAACTCAGGTATGCACAAAATCCATTCACTTCGTGCTGGCTGCGCTAGTCGAGACATCACTCTCGACGACCCGCTGTCCTTACCACGTGTGCTATTATGCTGCAGAGCCACGCTGACCGCATCTTAGACTTCACGAATCGGAAAAGCAGTACACTTGTGCATACTGTCCCAACCGATTCAAGAACAAAAACGAGGCTGAACGCCATCAGAACTCACTGCATTTGCGGCGACATTCCTGGAGCTGCGCGGCTCTGGCTGGCGTGGAATCTGCGTATCACTTATCAGTCTCTGGAAATGGGAGCGACGTTTGCGGGTACTGCGGCGAGGAGTTCGCCAACCCTCCCGACTGGGAACTTCGAGCGGAACATCTTAACCAAGTCCACAAATTCGGCGAATGTAATCAGGCGAAGAAGTTCTTCAGAGCCGACCACTTCCGGCAACATTTGAAACACTCTCATGCCGGTACTAGCGGCAAATGGACCAACCAGCTAGAAGTCGCGTGCATGAAAGATGAGCCTCTGCCCGAGCAGCGCGCAGGCGGTTCGAGGGCTTCGCCTGCTTTGATGATTAGCACGTCCGCGCCTGCGTCGCAACAAGCAGCAATCGTCAAAATCGAGGAAATCGGCTAGAAGGAAACGCTTCATCCAGAGCGCAAACCGCAAATTGGTTTCATGTTGCATGATAACAGTACTTGAGGCGTCACAAATCTGACAGCACTGCTGCGACAAACCATTGTTACGAAGACACGATAGCATTTATCCACCGGGGTACGAAAAGCACTGTATTCAATCATGCATCTGTTGGCGTTCTGCATAACGACTATACAGCTGCCATTGAGCAGCGAAGCTCTGTTTAGGTGGGACCACTAAGTTCTATGCACGCGCGGCACGGACGGGACCAGGCTCCTGTATTGGAGGAGCTTATCATATTCAACGTCTACATGATTATATTAGCTGCAATATTACTCAATACCCACTAGCAGGCGACCTGCTAGCTATCGCAGCTCCATAGCCGCGAGTATTGTGAGCTTTGCAGGCGCCATAGAGGATTGTTACGCCCCTTTATCACGTCCTCTGTTGCGGAACCTGCATTTTACCGACCGCATCTACTTGTACACTATGAGTTGAGCATGTCCGACTTTGCCGTCTTGGCTCCGAGGAAGGATCAAAAATTAGAGTTCGGCCACTCCCGTCCGTACAGTAGATGCTGCGGCTGGAAGACTTGGACGAGCCCACGCGCTGGCGACGGGAAGGATCGAAGCCATGCGCCGCCAAGACCCAACAGCTATACTATATGCTCACGTAAAGTGCATCAACACTCCCCCATGATGATCCCTCGACGAAAGCGAAAGTCGGCTGCAACGTACACTGCATCCGTCATTGAATGGCGTCATTTGTGTACGGAGTCAGCTTCTGGTGCTTACATGTATTTTGTGCGACATTTGGAAAGAAAGACGATGTCTTTTTGGGGTGGGGGTGTTCGATGGTGATCGTGGTTGCTGCAGGGTCATGTTGTCGGCGAGTTGACTTACCTACCTACCTACCTACCTACCTACCTACCTTAGGGCTGACATGAGTTATTTGTTTTTTTTATTCCGGCGCCGCGGGCGATGAGGTGAGGATTGCTTAGATGCAAGCGGGTTTCTTCGTAAGCTTTTGGTTGAGGCTGTTGAATCGCGTGAGCTGAGTCGAGGTCGGGTGGTGGTGCACTGGTGTTGCTGCGGCGATGGTCGGCTGTCTGTGATGCGATCTGGAGAGTCTGGGTGCTGATGGCTTGGCGGAGTGTGATGCTTGAGGATCGAGTAAGATTGGGATTGGTGAGGAGTTGTCTGAGCGGCTTGGTGGCGTCTGACGTTTGGTGGTCAGAATTTTGAAGTCGTCGGTGCTCATCTGATTTGTGGAGACTTCGAGGGCGATGCATAGGTTTTGGGCGGCAGCACCTGACTTACCGTGGAAAACGACACAGCGAAGAAGGTGGATTTAGATATCACGAGACGGATCCTCTGAAGGTCTGAAGCTTCTCTATCGAGCCTCATAGCGATGACGGCTGGTCTCGGGAGAGTCCTTGAGACCCACGTCTTATTTCGCCTGCTCATCACTGTTCTACTATATTTACGGTGGCTCTGACTCTCATGCTAGTTCTGAATGTGGCGGTGCCAACTTGTCCCATCCTGATGCCTTGAGCCCCGTCGTTCGATCACACCATGATCAGGATCAAGCTGCCTGGACCTCTTTACAAGTCTCGCAAGGTGGCATTTGTCATGGCAAGAGTTTGCTCAAGGATCGCAGTCTTGCGTGTCAGAAGGCAAATCATCCTCCCGTATCTTCGTGCTCATCATGTATTAGCGTTATAACCTTCGGTGTTATGCATGGTCTGGTAGCAATCCTGCTGTCACTTCATGGTGGCGTATAAAGCGATGCATGTAAGATGTGGAGAGGAGAAGCTCGACGAGCCGATGGAGATATACTACTATTGTCGAAGATAGCCAGTCAGTTACGTTAGCGAGATACGCACCTTTAGCTGAAAATATTGTGGAAGGCCTCTTGAGAGCGGGTCTCATTCTCAGTAGGATTGCATCATTGTATGCGAAGTGCTGTGGGATCGTGGCGTCTACATTGGCAGTAGAAGAGCGGACCCGAGAGAAGGTGTCCGAAGACTGCGACCCAAGAGCTCTCTGAAGATATCGTTACTCATACAGTATGTGCAATTGGCTTTGATGCTACCCCTTCGCTGTTCCAGAATCTATCATCTGCGGAAGAGGCTTTTTCTCTTACGATGCGCGCAATCGCCTCAAGAGCTCCGAGAACTTCACTTGTCAAAGTCTCTGATTGGGTCGATCTTTGCTGTGATATCACGTCCGCTTATACAGAGTGACTGTTGTCTTTACAGCTCCAGGGGCTAGTCTTGTCATCCGAGTTGACTATGCCCATGACAGCTCCGTATGTACCGGCGACAGTGATGAAAGTTCCGCCAATGAGCATAAACAAGGCGAAGCCGAAGCCGAAGTAGTATTTCAGGCCTTTTTCGGGTCTCTTGGCGTTGTCGTAAAGCCACATTAATGCCGACGGCTGGAAGCACGTGATAGTGGCCAGCAGAGCACCAACCAAGGACAGGAGCTGATCAAATACAGGGATACCAGATCCGATAAGATATGCCACCACGGTGATCGTGACCGTGCATCCTAACCAAGCCATCCAGTGGATCGGGGTGTTTGATGCTAAGTGCTTCGTCCCACGCATGAAGCGCATAAAGATCGTCTTCGCTGGCATGTGCACGAACAACATGCAGCTGGCAATCAGACCAGGCAGAGCGATCCCGTAGCAGATTCTCTTCATGAGCAGACCAGCGCTTCCCAAAGCTGGCGATGCGACGTATGAACCGCAGTAGTAGTAGACCACAATACCAATGATGAGATAGACAAGCGTGAGAACACCCTGGGCGAAACAGACCGATCTCGTATACATCCGTGGATCTTTCATCTCAGAGTGGCAAGCAAAGAATGCTGGTAGTGCAGAGAATGCGAAGACGATCGTGCCAACTGCGCTGATGGTTTCCGCGAAGTCCGAGTTCCCAGCTATCTTGAAATCAGAGACGTACGGTCCATTTTGAGGCGCATCTGCAGGACGATCTTGCACACCGACTGCGATTGTCAGAGTGAAGATGGCAGTCAGGATACCCGCGACACCAGCCCATGCCACGAATGAGACCTTGCCAAGAGTCTGAATACTTCCGAAGCAGAAGCCTATCAGGGCACCAACAACCACGAAGATCGCCGTGCAAGCACCATGCAACGACAGCGCATTGAGCGCAATCGACAAACTTAGCATAGCGGATGCCGCCAAGAACGTGAAATCTAAATCACAGCCGAAGTCAGCATCACTGTCCGCAATTCACCTCACAAACACTTCATAGCTTACGCAGCACAAAAGCCCAGAAGAAAAACTCCCTTCCCCATTTTCCAGCGATCAACCTCCCGGCATCATCGATACCGTACACGTGAGGATGCTTCAGCTTGAATTGCCCAACCATCCACGCCGCCCAAGTCGTCATGAACGCGATCACCAGAATGATGATCACGCCCGGTACCATACCGAGGGAGTGGAAAGCGCCAGGGATTCCGAGGACACCGAGACCGCATTGGGTTTTGAACATGATGATCGCCGAGCCCTTCCATCCGACCTAGATCTCGAGTTAGTAAGATGTCGATTGGTGGCGTGACGTCTTGTGGTCGGAATCTTGAATTCTCGGCGTTCGTTGTCCTTACGTTGCGATAATTTGGTCCATCCTTGGAGATTTCACCGAAGACTGCGTCAGTCTGGGTGTCTGTAGGCTTGACGTAATTCTCGACATCTCCAATATCGCTCGTGGGAAAAGGCGCCAGCTGGTCGTCCACAGGGCTTTGCTTTTTATCTCTGTTGAGCATCTTGTCCCCTCTTTCCGGCTCACAGCCACAACGACGAAAGAGTGGACGAACGGGTAGAGGTGGGAGGTGAAGTTGGGGGAAAGTTTACGCCGTGACCGCGTGCAACGAGATGAGAGAGACGAACTTCCAGTTGGATCCCCAACAACAGTGCGGAGATTCAAGCGATTCTTGACTAAATATGTTACCTCATATATTATGACAAGCCCATGGGGAAGGATGCCAATTCCGATTATTGTTGGCCCGAATATTGGTATCAGTGTTAGTGTGCGCGGTCATGACGGCTACCAGCGGTCCTTTGCGAAAGGCTCCAGAGACATGGGTCCGAGGAGTATCCACATATGGCAAGTTCTTGGCCTTCATACAACTGTTGAAAGCCCGATCGTTTGCATATTGATGGAAAGATGCATGTCGTACATCTTGATGCGCTCCGAGTTCCGTGTCTGGTGCGTGACTAAAGAGCATCGCAGGGGAAATCCTGAAATGCGTTGTGCGAGAAATTGTTGCCCGAGACTAGACACCGAGCAAGGCCCGCGCAAGCCGACTCGACACCATCTTGGCACAATCCATCATTCGTAAAGAGAAACGTAAATATTTGATCTGCTTACAGCATTGCAGATTCGCTTTCCCAAGCCGACTTCCGCTTGAACCCGTGGTGCCATGCCTATTTGAAGCACGTGGCATTGTCTCGAAAAGATCTACAATGACGCAGGGCACATTGTGCATCTCGAATATGAACATTGAGCCGCCTCTTGCCTCGAACCCGTCGACATCCGCATTCTTCCTACCGGGCTGCCAGCTTGCGCTTGCAATTTCTCAGTATATGGCGTGCGAATTGTATCGCGGCCGAGACCGACCGCAGGCCTCTCAACCTCGTATTGCCCGTCGGTGCGGTGTTTTATTTTCTGTTCAGCGCTCAGCGCCGGCAAGTCTGCCTTCCGCTACCTCGCCAGACTGTGTCCATGACAGGCATCCGTCTCTTGTGAGCCAATTTCTTCATGGCGAAATACTAGTGGACTCAGTGATTGTTCAGCGCTGTTGAGCACTTTGACGCGCAGCCGCTTAGGCAAGAATGTCCAGCGTTACGCGAGTCTGTATGGAGGTCGATTGATTGTCTCGGTCGTGTATTTGAAGGATTCTCGAGGTGAGGTCGTTTCGATAGAGGACTTGGGCCGTGATCAGAAGGAGGATCACTACTGCTGGACAGGTCTTGCTAGTGCAAATTAGCTCTCGATGAGTGCTCCGTGTGTCAGCATCGCGTGGCATAAAGTATGCCCAATTGCGTCCGATGTGGCACATGAATTGAGTCGAGATGGGGAGTTGCTGTCATTGTGAAGGATGGTGGGAAATATGAGGCATGCGCTGCTACTCCCTGACTTCTGCATGAGACTGGCATCGTGTTCCCCAGAGTATTCGCTGGCACTCATATGCATGCCACTTTTGAGATGACTCAACCAGGCGGATATGCTTCACGATGCCAATGCAACGCTTGCGATCCTGATATCTTGCACTCGAGCACTTCGATGTCACTGCCTTCCTTGCGATCAAACTGGTAGCAGTCAAGTTCCAGACCGGGCTACCCGCTCACGTTGGAATCCCGACTGATTCATCTCATTCATGCTCCCTTTGGGTATGCTGACAAAGGACTTGGAAGAGCCAGTGCCCATATCTCAGAATGGTCATGCCCTTCTTGCAGCCGCATACCAGGGAAACGACGTCTCGTGCGCGCAGTCGATGAAGCTACGTAGTCTCTGTGAACAGCACAATCGTATTCCGAGCGATGTCACAAGCTTGCAGTCGCACACGCAGTCCATTCGCGTGTGTACATGTGTATATGGATGTTGATCTCATCCGATGCCATCGTATCAATCGGCGGCAGATCAGCCGAAGATCCCGATCCGAGCATTCGGGACCACTATTGCAATACGTCAACACAGCAGCCCCTTGTGAAATGTTCTAGGACGACACCTGCAGTGATATCACTTTATTTCCATTGCTCGATCTCACCGTAACAAGTAGTATTGAATGATTTCGCTGCAAGACCTTGCCTTGGGACGTCAGGCATGAGCGAGTATACTTGACGCAGTACCATCACAGTGCGCAGGCCGTAGATACTCGAGCTCGACATCATAGGACGACCACACGCAGTCTGTAAGTGTGATGAGAAGTTCAACACAGATCAGTCGGTGTATCCTGGTCGTGAAAGCGATGCAGTCGTCTAATAAAACTCGTACATAACGCCTGGACACGGTCGGCTCCCTGGACGACGATAATCCTGGACTGTTTTACTGATGGTTATATGCTTCTTCCGCCTTAATCCGCTGTTCCATCATTATCATTGACGCTGGGTCAGGAGGCTCGGGAAATAAGGCGCCTATTCTGGTATGGAGAGTTGGCAGTCCCTTATCACAACCGCTGCAGCGAACGAGTAGCAGAGATGCAAACCCTTGCCAGCACGGTCAAGCGGCAAAGCATCGCTTCACAAAACGTACAATAGACATCTCTTCGATCTTAAGGATTGAGCTGCATGCGAAACTGTGACCAGCGGCTCACGTTGCTTCTGCAAGACTTTTTGTTCGAGATCAATCCTTTCTACATTTTCTGCATCATGCTCGCGTTCGAGCGATCTATTATGCGTGTTGGCATCGCAACGGTCATACTTATCCTTGTAATACAGGGTGGCCTCTGGGGTGTAACACGAGTTCTCCTGTCACAACAAAGACCGCCACAATTATATAGGCGACCATACACCGAAAGCACGGCTGGGGAATTTGACTGGGCTTCTCGTGCACAGGACTTTCCGGTCGCGAATCACGAGTCAGTACCGGATCCTCAGGTCTTACAGCTCCCTCAAGTACAATATCACTTCCGCGGCGAAACAAAGCTACAAGCAGCCACACGTCTAAAGAGACAATCCCAAGTCAAGGATTCGCTACGTCGAACTTGGAAGTCCTATCGCAAGCGAGCTTGGCTCCATGATGAGCTTACTCCTATCTCAGGTGGTGCGAGAGACCCTTTTGGTGGATGGGCCGCTACATTGGTGGACACTCTCGACACACTCTGGATCATGGATTTGAAGGAAGAATTCAACGAAGCTGTGGACGCTGCGCTCGGCATAGACTTCAGCAAGACCTCGCAAGACACCATCAATGTGTTTGAGACAACCATTCGTTACCTTGGCGGCTTCCTTTCAGCATATGATTTGAGTGGTGACAAGCGTCTGCTCGACAAGAGCCTGGAGCTTGCAGACATGCTATATGCAGCTTTCGACACGCCAAACCGTTTACCAATAACTCGATGGGACTTTCACAAAGCTACACAGACCGGCATTAAGCAGGAAGCACCAAAGGATGTATTGGTCGCCGAAATTGGCTCTTTAACTCTCGAATTTACCAGACTAGCTCAAGTAACGCATGATGCCAAGTGGTACGATACCGTAGCCAGAATCATGGCTGTATTCTATGAGCAGCAACACAATACCAAACTCCGCGGGATGTGGCCGTTGGTCGTCAACGCAAAGGATCGCGACTTTACCTCAGGCACTGTCTTCACTCTAGGCGCTATGAGCGATTCGGTATACGAGTATCTTCCGAAGATGTATGCACTTCTTGGAGGCTCGGCCCCGTACGAACGCCTCTGGAGAGGTTCTGCGCATGCAGCCACTCAGCATGCATTATATCGCCCGATGACGCCGCAGAATGCGGACATATTGATGGCCGGCACCGTCGAAATAAAAGACGGTGTCATCTCTATGGAACCCGAGGGACAACACCTTGTTTGCTTTGCTGGAGGCATGTTCGCTTTAGCCGGTCGTCTTATGCAAATGGCGGAGCATGTTGAGCTTGGTCGTAAATTGACAGATGGATGCATCTGGGCTTATGAGCACTCACCGCTCGGCATCATGCCAGAAACTTACACAGTGGTACCCTGTAAGAAGGAGGAAGCGTGCGAATGGAACGAATCGAGATGGCACGAAGGCGTGCGACAGAGACATGCAGACAACGCTCAGGATCCTGCGACAATCATCCGAGAAGAACGCTTACCTGCCGGCTTCACGTCAATCAGCGATCGAAGGTACATTCTCAGGCCGGAAGCAATCGAGAGCGTTTTCTACCTGTACAGGATTACAGGAGAAACGGCCTACCAAGACGTCGCTTGGCAGATGTTTGAGAGCATCAGTAATCATACTCGGACAGAGTACGCGAACGCTGCCATCGACGACATTTCGGACCCTTCGGCCCCTCAAAGCGACAGCATGGAATCCTTTTGGTGAGTAGACAGCATGACTTTCCTTTGAAAGGGTAGCTGATTGCTGGCAATAGGACGGCCGAGACATTGAAGTACTTCTATCTCATATTCAGCGACCCCAGCTTGATCAGTCTTGATGATTACGTCTTCAATACTGAAGCGCATCCCTTGAAACGGCCGGTTTCGAAGCAAAGCAGTCTGTTCAAACTTTGGGGATGACTTGACCTGAGGAGCAGCAAGTAGATATGTATCACTATTCGGAATCGCTCGGTACCTTCCGAAGGCCGAATGTAGCATACGAGGAGCGAAGATGTCCGCCTCTTGTTCCACATCACCTGGCAGAGCATAGATACCTAGCACATTGGCCATCCGAGGCATGCCTTTGCTATGTCTTTCAAGAAGCACGTTCAAGAAGGCACCACCTGGTGTCTTCCGTGGTTCTGTGCCCATCTATCGGCTACAGTGTAGTTGACTTCTCGAGGACTACATGAAGGAAGCTGACGAAGAGTACATTGACGGAGAGGAAGGACCTCGAAGGTCTCTCTTTCGCTGACAAAGGAGCGAAGACTATTACGGCAGTAGAGCCTGCATATGATAACACGAGCTAGTTCGACTGCCGCGCATCGCGACGCTGTCGCCATGGAGAGGTTTGACTTTGATTCGGTCAATAGTTTCTGGAAGCAACCATTCAAAATGTACCGCTAGTCTCCAGTCAGTTGCTCGACCTACTGATAACATAAGCCCATTTGCATCCGCCTCAATAATGGCGCTGGCCCGACAGACGCTGCTCTCGGACAGAACGTCGTGGAGAGTCACCTTCAGGTGCATACTATTGCAGCAACGACGTCTGCGTCTGCCTTGTCTCTCATATAACCCCACCCGCCTCGCCCTACGAGCAACACAGCTACGAGCAACACAGGAGGTGCAAAAGAATCGATACCTCGAAACGCGAAATGTAGCGGAGTAATCTAGAGGCGCAGCCAGTAGTACACCTGCCTCCAATAGGTATACGCCAACGGGTGTCTCGACTACTTCCAATGCTATCACTAATCAGTCCATGGTCCTTCTGGGTCGTCCGCCTGCCGGACTTGGGCAGTGATAACTCTTATCTCATAATGGGCATAGTCCATATACCTGGCAAGAAATTGAATTCTTCTAAGCTTGAAAAGCTCGATCTAAATGCTGCCATCCTCATCCTCTAAGAACGTGGACATGTCTTCACCAAAGTGTCGATCAGCTAGATCCATTTCAGAATGCGGGAGCTCTGCAGCGCGCTTCAGTCGCCTCGAGTGATGTAATAAGCGGCTGGACTGCGGAACGAGGCCCCATGATCATATGAGAGACGCGCTTTGTCTGGTAATGACGCCGCGGCGCGCCAGCCGCCGCCTCGAATGATCTGCCTAGCAGCAGAACTACCAAACCACATTGCTGTTCGCAAACAAATCCATGCTGTTCAAGCACTTGTTGCGCCTCGTAGTTTGGACGGTCCACATTGTCACTGTCACTGCCACTGCCAGAGTCGCTTCGATAGACCACGAGTGCCGATGGACGTCGCTGTAGTCTCTGCGATAGTGTCAGCTGGTATCGTCCACGACCTGGTGATGGGTAACTTGGCTCGACGTGTTGCTAGTTGTTGGTCGGGAAAACGAAGGGAAATAGCTCCATGGAAACTCCTCAGCGGTTGAGCTCCAGTCGACGATAGTGCACTGACGACGTCGTGAGGTTACTTCACTAAAGTTTGCAAGAATCTTGTGAGAGTCTAGTCGAGCTCGGGCGCCGTGCCTGCATGTGATCGAGGTTGAAGTGAATGCGCCCCAGGATCGCTATAGTCCCTACGCGCGGCTGCGCAAGTGCTTCTCATGCTATCGTCGCCATGCTCCGACATCAGCACCAAGTATGCTGCTCAGGTAGTGGACGACATTAGCGGGTGGACTTCCCTATGAAGAGCCAAACGCTAAGGTTGAACGCGTTCATGGAGCGCAACTCGAGGGCTCGATGCGCAGCCATGCTTTTGACGAAGTCGTTGCTGCCGAGCCCAAGTCCAAGAAGCCGGGATATAGGCAGTGTTCTCAACGCGCTGTCCGCAGCCTACGCTATCGGTGAGACGTGATTACTAGCAGACTCGAAATGCGCATGCGTGCAGCAAGCCCGTCACTAGTCAGAACGCGTGAAGCCGCATCCTTTGTGCCGCCCCCAAAGATTTATACACGACACCCTCTGTATGTTCTCTTCCGGTCCAGTTTTACAGACCACAACAACCAGCAGATTACTCAGATAGACCACCATAATCACCACCACGCCACCACTTCACAGCAGACTGACATCTTCTTAGATTACCCACATGTCATGTCGCCCGCTCGTGCTGCCATCACCGTCGATATCATAGCCGTCGTCGTTGTCGAAGCTACTCAATAGCGTCGCCCGCCTTACCGCCATGGAGCTGACACTTTCTGCAGTATATCACCATGAGGGCACAGCTTGAGACCCATCTCTGGGTATCTCGCTATAGAGGGTAGCAACTTGAGACTCATCTCTGGGTATACTGTTGAAAAGGGCACGAGGGCAAACAAGTTGAGACTCTTCTCTGGGTATTGCTTACTCATAAGCAAGACTCATCTCTGGGTATTGCACAACAGCTTCTCACGAGCAAAAACTTGGTGGTAAGACTCTCCCAATCTCTCTCAAAATTGACGCTCAGTAGCTTCGATCCGTCGACGGCGATGACAGCGACGACAATGGTACACGGCAAATGACACATGGCAGACTCTTTCTTTTTCATCGTATCTGTTGCTTCGCCGCAATGGCTATGGAGAAGAAGACACGAAACGCCTGCTTTCTTCTTGCTTTAGCCATTTCTCCTGTCAGGAAGCTTCTCGGTGGCTGTATTAGAACTCCTCGGACCCGCGGAGGACAAACTGGTATTTCTTCTCTCTTGCACGATGCCGCGGCCGCTGCCGACCCTTCCTATGGCGCTCCAGCACTCGCCTCATTTGCCACCACTTTACGACAGGCTTTCGCGACTCACAAATCGGACTGGTAGCGGGCTTTGCTCTCACTCCCAGTCCGAGACCGAGCTCCTCTCCAGGATTGTTGAGGCACAAGTCAACACCCAATTGCCCTTTCTTCTGGTCAACGCTGGTGGTTACTGGCTTCACAGTTTGACAGCGGCTGCTTGCATAAAAATGGTTACATCTTCGTCCTTGTCTGTGGATGCGGCCTTTGCAGCTTGTAAGAAGAGCCTGAGTTCCTTGTATTCGTTGATCAAGAGCTCGAACGATGCCGGCCAATCTGTGAGCTCTGTGGCTCTTTCGTAATGATCAACGTATGGAGTTAATCGGAGCTCTCGTTGTGGTGTAAGATCGGACTTGGCATGGCCAAGTCCTCTTGGTACAGCCCTTCTCTTACAAAAGGGCATTGTGTTCAGAGCCTGAGGCGGCGGGATGTCCCGTGTACGAGATATAGCTGGGCTGAGCTACCGAGTCGGGAGGAAAAGAGCAACAAAGCGGACTTATAGGTACGGTTGCAGTTGCCTAACTTGTGTGAGAAAGGTCGGCTTACAGAAGACGTGCTTGAGACATTCTCAAGTCGAAGCAGCCTCCTCAACAAAGAGGCCCACTGCCCTAATATCGCAAGAGTCTTGAAGAAGGCCCCGCGCGTTGTTCCCAGCAACTTACTTGTTCGTACTTGTACTCATGACGTACGGCGTCGCCCAATGCAACAATGCCCTTCGATGTGATGGTAGCCATTCGGGCAAGGAAAATGACAAAGACTGGCTCTCGATCATGCTGAAGCACTTTGGAGCTCTGTCTAGCAGCTTTTGCGGACAAGATCTGAACGTTTGACATCAGAGCGGCCGCGGCAGTCGATTATGAGCATCGCAGGTGCACAACACGGCCATAAATTGATCCATGGTCTGCGAGCTCATTGGAAATGCATTTTGCGGCATGCTTGCACGTCGCAGGACCTGAAATTGACCAGGCGGACACATGTCACTGAGCAGGCAACTTGATATTTGAAGACACAGCCAGCTCCAGGAGCAGTAAAGATTATTGTGCCGCGGTTGACGTTGGCAGACCTCAAGTGCGTTACGAAAGGTGATAGACGAGGTTGATGCTTGTTCTGGAGAATGTGGCCACAACTGATTCCGAACCTTTCATACCTCCCAAAACGGAAGTATATCAAGGGCCGGCGCCCAGCAACGGGTCAAGATATCGGTCTATGCACAGCGCGAAAACAGGCTCTCCATATGGAGAGGTGAGTCTGCCGGTAAGTAATGTGTTGTATGCTGGCAATGATGGAAGAAAGGAAAGAGGAAACGAAGTCGAGATTTTGTGTAAAATATCTGGCGCCAAGCACGGCGCCCGCGCCGAAACCTTGATCCTGGAAACGTAGCTCCAACAAGGAAAGGGCATTTGGACGTAATGAACAACACCTGGCATCACCAACCACGTCGGGTCAAATCTCTCCATATCTGGGTTGAGACGCTCTTCATACACTGCCTGCTCCATTATAATACGTAGCCCCGGGCAGTAGCACGATCGAGCAGCAACACCTTCTATGCGAACACGATAAGCAGGGAGCCCTTCTACGACCCGCACCAACATGGACTACGAGCAGCTCAAAGACCAATGGTCCGACATCGAAGACCGCGATGGTATCCGTCTGTCATGGAATACATTCCCATCGTCCCGCATGGAAGCCAGCCGGCTGGTGGTGCCTATAGGAGCTTTATACACACCTCTAAAAGAACGAGCAGAGACAACGCCTCTTGTCTCATACGAGCCAGTCACATGCAAAGCACCATGTCGAGCGGTACTGAATCCATTCTGCCAGGTTGACATGCGCGCGCGGATATGGATCTGCCCTTTCTGCTTGCAGAGGAACAACCTCCCGCCTCACTACAAGGACATTAGCGAGAACCAGATCCCACCCGAACTACATCCTGGCAGCACCACCATCGAATACCGACTAGCGAGACCTGCACCGACACCTCCCATCTTCCTCTTCGTGGTGGATACATGTCAAGAGGAGGATTCTTTGAAGGCGCTGCGGGATAGCATCATCAATGCTCTCGCCTTCCTGCCACCTCACGCTTTGGTCGGCCTGATCACATACGGTACAATGGCGCAGGTGCACGAGCTAGGATATACGGAATGCGCAAAGTCCTACGTCTTCCGTGGCAACAAAGACTATGGCGCAAAGCAGGTCCAGGAAATGCTTGGCTTGGGAGGAGCAAGACCCGGTATGCAGCCAGTGCAACCACAACCAGGTCGTCCTGCGCCACTGCCAGTAGCTGGAGGCGCGGGCTCTCGCTTCTTGCTCCCAGTGCAGCAGTGCGAATTCCAACTCACGAACGTCCTTGAGAGCCTGCAGAAGGACCCTTGGCCAGTGGCCAACGACAAGCGCGCCATTCGCTGCACTGGAGTTGCCTTGTCTGTAGCAGTCGGGCTTCTCGAAACTAGCTTTCAGAACGCTGGTGCTCGCGTCATGCTCTTCACTGGTGGCCCAGCAACGGAGGGTCCTGGCATGGTGGTTGGCCCTGAGCTCAAGGAGCAGATCCGCTCCCACCACGACATCGATCGCGACAACATCAAGTATTTCAAGAAGGCGCTGAAGTTCTATGATCAGCTCGCGAAGCGGACGGCGCACAATGGGCATGTCATTGACATTTTCGCCGGCTGTCTCGACCAGGTCGGACTGCTGGAGATGAAGGCGCTACCCAACCATACCGGTGGACACATGATCTTGACAGATTCCTTCACGTCGTCCATGTACAAACAGTCCTTCTCTAAGATCTTTGATGCTGATCAGGATGGCAACCTTACGATGGGTTTCAATGCATCGCTCGAAGTGCTTACCACCAAGGAGCTCAAGGTGACGGGTCTAATCGGGCACGCCATCTCGCTGAATAAGAAGTCAAGCTCTGTCGGCGAGACTGAGTGTGGTATTGGCAACACGTGCAGCTGGAAGATGTGTGGCATTGACCCTTCTGCGTCGTATGGCGTCTACTTCGAGATTGCTGGCCAAGGCGGTCCACAAGCACCAATGCAGCAAGGTCCACAAAAGGGCCTGATCCAATTCCTTACATATTACCAGCACAGCGGCGGCCAATTTCATCTGCGAGTCACCACAGTCGGCAGGAATATGAGTGGCCCAAGTGGTGACCCAGCCATTGCACAATCGTTCGACCAGGAAGCAGCTGCAGTCCTGATGAGCCGAATCGCAGTCTTCAAGGCTGAAGTTGACGATGGCCCAGATGTCCTCCGTTGGGTCGACCGCATGCTTATCAGACTCTGCTCTCGCTTTGCGGAGTATCGAAAGGACGATCCATCGTCCTTCCGGCTTGAGAAGAACTTCACGCTCTACCCACAATTCATGTTCCATCTGCGAAGATCACAATTCTTACAGGTCTTCAATAACTCGCCTGATGAAACTGCTTTCTACAGGCATGTTCTCAATCACGAGGATGTGAGCAATTCGCTGGTCATGATTCAACCGACGCTGGACTCGTACACTTTCGACCAAGAAGGCGCGGTACCGGTGCTGCTGGATTCGACATCTATCCAGCCTACCACTATCCTGCTTCTTGACACTTTCTTCCACATCCTCATCTTCCACGGCGAGACCATGGCTGAATGGCGGAAAGCTGGGTACCAGGATATGGAGGGGTACGAGAATTTTAGAGAATTGCTTGATGCGCCGAAGCAGGATGCAAAGGTACGAATTCCCTACGTGATGTCAATACTAAGATGCACGCTTTGCCTCTCATGCCTTGCAATGCTGACATTTCACAGGACCTCATCCAAGACCGCTTCCCACTACCTCGATTCATCGTCTGTGACGCTGGCGGCTCGCAGGCTCGTTTCCTGTTAGCGAAGCTCAACCCTTCGACTACGCACACTTCATCGAGCTATGGTGGTGTGAGCCAGACAGCGCAAACAATCTTCACGGATGATGTTTCGTTGCAGACTTTCATGGATCATTTGATGAAGCTTGCTGTCAGTGGTACTAGCTAGATGTTCGTGTACTCCCTGAGCGCACCAAAATGAGAATCAAGTCAGGAGCGAGGCGTTGGGGTGGTATGTGTCATGTGACGATGCTGCATGTTCGTAGAGAGGATATGTGGAATGATACAGAGTTGTGGTATCGAACTGGGATTCGTATTCCATGCGCGCTCTTGCCTTGCGTGCGTATAGAGCGGTCTTGGAACATGTCTGGGTTACAACAGGGTATCTGTGCCGCCGATATTCGGTGCTTTTGCTGAGGAAGGTTGGGCAGCGAAATCCAGCATCTGTCAGTAGTAGCGAAATCACTACTGCCGAGATCCAGAGCGTGTCGTGCCCAAATTTCGGCTTGCCCTTAGAATCGCGTTCCACACACCGACTCGGAATCATACTAGTAGTAGTGATAACCGCAGCAGGAAGCACTAAAACATCAATAGCGGCTAACGGGTGTTACCGCCATGCTGGTAGATGCGAGAGACTACCTACCCACACCCATGGCATGGGAAATGGAGGAACAAGTTTTATCTATTAATCTCAGTTTCGAAAGAGAGAAAGGTACGGTGTATGATTATAATTTTCATGATCGCTTGGAACTTAACTTACTTCGAGCAGGCTCCGATGGTTGTTTTGGGACGCGGGCATGTCAGTGGTTCGAAGCTAGAATTGATATTGCGCTTTACCAGGATATATAACTTAGAGAGCGGTTTTTGGGGCGCTTTGACGGCGCGGTCTGCTCTTCTTTGGCCAATGGTTCATGAGGTCTGGATTTGGGTGGAAGCGATCATGGGGATGGATTGTGGGAGGAATAGTCGATGGTGCTATGCGGGGGCCGCTGGGCAGCATTACATGGTGAAGTGACATGCGATGTGATATGTGATATGAGGTAGGGCGCGTATCTCTGGCGCTTCGATATCGGCTCGTTCCTTCGAGGTCGTGGACCTGGGAGCATAGACTGGTGCTGAACTACAATGTAAGCGATGTGACGTGATGATGTAAAGACGGGGTGGTCGTCTGGGGCTTCGGCATACCTTCAAAGGTTTGAATAGTGTTGAGGCAATTGCGCTCGTGGGGCTTGAGATGATTGCGCTCGTGGAGCAGTCAGTGAGAAGATGTGGAGTCGGCGGGGGCTGGGTCATACCGCAAATCAGAGATTAGCTCATGCAATGTTGCAAACTTGATGAGCATATCGTGGGCTTGAACTATGATCAAGCGATGTGACGTGACGGTTTGACGACAGGGCGAGCTTCTGCTGCTTCAGTATCGGCTCTTGAGAGGTCACGATCCTGGTGAGCACATCATGGTGCTAGAACAGGTATCAAAGCACGATGTGGTCATGTGAGCACAGGGCGGGCTTCTGGCGCTCCAGCATTGGCTCGTCCGTTGTTGCCAACCTGGTGAGCATAGCATGGTTCTGGCAAGCGGTAATAATGCCCAATGTGATGATGCGTGAAAGCACCCCGATGCAAGGCGAGCGTCTGACGCCTCAGCATTGGCCATTAGCCGCTCTACAGGCATGACGCCCGTTCTGCGTGGATGACTCGCAGATGCTGGAGGCTTTGCCCGAGCATGCGATGCGGAGAACTCTCGTGGAAACTTCTCCGCAATGAATCTCGAATGTACCGGGTGGCAACCAATAGCATGGTCGCAAACCTGGTAGTTGTAATAAAGAGCTTCACCAAAGATGCCCCTTTTTGCTTTGATGGTGTTCCGGAAACGGTCTTCATGCTGCGCTCGCAGTCGAGAATGGTGGGTTTGTATGCAGTAATCGCGTTGCGAAGTGTTTTGGTATGGCGTGGACGGACTGCCTCGTGCGTGTGCTGGCTTGGTCGCATCATGGTTGCTGCAAGAAATCATGTCATGCATTGGCACGACAGCCTTGGCGCCGGGGCAGAGCACGGAATTCTTCGAGATTGAACATGGTCATGGGCTGTTTTGAAAGTACCGATGTCCGAGGCGTGCGCAGCAGCAAGGGTGTTGGTACTTTGATTCTTCTAGACCATAGACCTTGGCCTTATTGCGAGGCATGGGATTGTGGGAGGTACCTACGCTTCGCACCTACGCCTCGTACCTGCTCTCGCTGCTGGGCTGATCTGCCAAGATTGTCACATTGATCGTGAGCCGGAGGTCGGGTATACGCACACCGAAATAATGGCCAAGTTGTAGATGCATGTCGGCTGCTAATAGCGGACAGGATGATTGCGAATGTTGTCAAATATCCTGGCGGCGGACAGCGAGGAAAATCGGCGCGAGAGATTGGAAATCGCAAGGGGATTTGCGAGGATCAGCTCAACTTGAACTTCCAGGTCGCTCAAGCACAGAAGTACCGAAGTGATGCCGTGGGGTATGACCCAGCACGGCGCCTACGGTACTGTCGGTCTGCAAGGATTCCTTGGCATTCCATATCTCTTTCAGAGTGTCAATGCACAGAGCAGAGCCGCAGGGTCGCCTCACTGCGAGGAGTTCGCAGCACGTCAGAAAGGAACAATGAATTCTGCACATTGCTGAATCGTGTGCCATGTGGTCAACAGTTGGTCGAGCACGAGACTACCCTACTGTTGTGGACTGAAAGCAGCTGCCACGGTATCGTATCCCATGCCCACATCAACTAAAGCGCATTCGCTCGCACGCGGCAGGCACTCACGGCACTGTGAAGATCATCATGGCTATAACGCCTGCCGAGGCAGAGATGAAGTTGAAGTTCAATGTTGCCAGATGTGCCAAGCACTGAGGCACTCATCACTCATCATCAGGCACCGCAAAGCGTGCCGTGGGATGCAATCCGGGTGTGCATATGCATTAGTGGTCCATTGCTCTGGAAACGCTGATCGTCTTCTCGCGCGTCCGTGGGTCGACGGCTTGGGCTCACACATGCAGAGCGTCCGCTTTCTTTTGCCAGCCTCTGACTACTGTACAAGCAGGACACGCACGTGCAGATCCTGTGCTGCAACAATCTAACCTCCGAACAGTTCTCTGGTAGCTTTACCGGCACGCCATGAACGCCGTGACGGCAAGCCCCGAGACCAGCACCGAGAAGTACGAAGCCGAGGATGACGAAGCTGTACCTGGTGATACACACCAGAGACAACTCGGCTCATAATTGCTGTAGGCTCGAGGTGAACAATAATGTGAGGATGCAGGTACTACTGCTACTGCACGCCCATCTGACTTGGTCTCCCTGCGACCGAGACGATCATCACAGTGATCGGGATAATTCGCATGCAGAAGGGTGCAGGGCAGCGGGAGTCGTTTCAAGTAAAGCTCGAGATACAGGATAAACTCAAAGTGCCGAGACTATTCCCTTTACAGAGCCGACTCGGCGGCTAGTCCGGGGGGCCCATGCTGCCGTGCTGTAGCTTTCCAAAATAGCGTCCGCCTTGATTTCGCAGAGAGCAGAGCTTCTCTAATCATCAACTCTTTTCTGCGGAATCTTCCCTAACGGCCTCGATCTCTCGTCGAGCCGGCCGACCTGTCTGCTGTGCGCACAGATGTTGTTTTGTGCACTGATCATCTGCTACGGGCTGTGCACCTCCCATCACTGCTGCATGGCCGGCCCATGGGGGCACGCTCGTCCAGCACGGGAGGAAGCGCGGCGCCGATGAGAAACACTCCCCAAAACAAAATGGAGACGATATGAGAGCCTCTGGCTGCTCCAACAGCCGTCCTACCCAGTGCACCCACCCGATGGATGCTCGCTGTCATTTGAGTCGCCCTCACACAGTCATAGCCGTTGTTATGCAGGCTGCAGCACTTTGTTCATTCAATCACTTGATCATAAATTATACGAAGTCTGGGGCGGTCCCCAGGGGACCAGTACGTGCATCCACTAACTACTGAGCCGTCTCGTTGGTGTCATCGAAAGAGGTTACCCTCACACGCCGCGCTGTAGGCCGACGTCCACTGGTCGGATGCCGGAGAGTAGAACCTAAACCCAGTCACAACTCCCTAGCACGCCTAGTACTCTAGTTTTGCGCCATACTGCGGCAGCGCAAGTGATGGTTGCATCTCCCTGTGCAGCTCGCATTCATCACGCCTGCTTTTGCTTCCTACACGTCCTCACAGCGCCTCCGGCCAAAGTCACTCTTTTCTCGCTGCAGGAACGGGGAATCACGAAGAAGAAAATTGGGCAGGGGAGACGAATGAGAAATTCCGACTGAACTTGCAATCGACCTTACTTTATACTGGATGCCTTCGTTCCTGCCCGGAGGCTCTGAGTAACTTCGAACTGCCTTGGCGACCCTTGCTTGGCCACTCATCACCTTCACATACGCTATTGCGGCGCCAACGACACACACCTTCAGCCTCTCCAGGTTTCCCTTCGCGCCGACGACGATTCAAAACACCCAATTCCACCACATTCATTGCACTGCCAAATTACGACACCCGACACTCCTTCTGCGGGACATTCACCTGCCCAGCAGCTACTGCGCCTTATCCGACGTCAACGAGTCAGCCAATAGGTGTCAGGGTCTCGTGGAACGCGATTGTCTTTGCACGAACCTGGCAAAACCAACCTGCAGCCAGCTTCTGGAACAGTTGCCGTTAATAGATCCGACACCTCCAACGTGCAAACTAATTCACACGAAATCATCAGGTATGGCCATCCCTGCAATAACATCGTCCATCGCTTGGCTTTTGCAATCTCGACATGACAATGACGAGGGCATCGTTCCGATGCGACTTCCCGCGTTCCATGCATTCCTCGCCCACAACACAACATGTCAACCAAGAATACTGACCATCTAGGCTTGGACAGTGCCTTCCTGGCTGCACGTCCCCGTCCAGGAACCACTCCGAAGAGAGATTGTGTTGGAGCGTCTTCGATGGATGCGCTGTAGCCAACCACTGACAGCGCATAATACCTCCACCACTGTTCCACAGCGCACCGATGGACGCCGCCGAGCAGCTGAATGGTCACCACGCGCAACGACAACCGCGACCGAGTAGTAGTGAGGAATGGCGAACGAGAGGCCATGCAGCCTGGGCCGACGCAGCCTCCGCGCGAAGACCTTCGGCGCCATCAGTCAAGTCCATGCCCTCCTCCACTGCAACTGTGCTCTCCAATCGAATGGAATATTCGCGTCTGAAGGATCTGCAAACGACGTCCTCCACCCGCCTCTTCGTATCGAATCTCACGCCACCAGAGAGTCCCTGCAGTCCATCACTGGACTTCGACTTGAATACGCAACTAATGTCTCCTACACTTTTTCACAATTATCTGCGCGCGATGCACACATTCGACCCATCTGCCGAGACGATGCCCGATGATGATGCATCGCAATCCGCCGTCACCATTAGACCCGGGGACTTGATTCTGGTGCACTGCATCCATGCAAACGGCTGGGCAGATGGCACCGTACTGAACACTAGCACTCGAGGCTGGCTACCGACGAATTACTGCGAAGCATACGATCATCCTCACCTGCGCAACCTGCTCAATGCAATGACTCAGTTTTGGGATCTGCTTGGGGCAAGTGAAGATGCCAGTCTGTCTACTTTCGTCAGACAGGACTATATAAGAGGCCTCATCGCGGGCGTCAGATACCTGTTGGAGCGTGCAGACTGTCTGCACCGGGACGCGCCCACGGTGAAGCAACACGTCGGCGTGAGGCGCATGCGCAAAGGCCTGCTCGCGGATCTCTCTTCACTTGTACAGATCGCGAAGCGATTGCAGGAGACGATCAGCGAATCCTTTGCGGGTGAAGTCATTCATGTCTTACTCGATGACCTCATTTCCAAAGCCTTCAAAGTGATCACGAGAGCTGTGAGCTTCACGGACGTTTGGACGCAGGAAACCACGAGGAACGACAGAAACTGCCCTAGAATACCACATGGTGCCACGAGTTCTGCTGTCGGTGGCGTTGGTCTCGCTGTCGACACGCAATGTACCATCCAGTCAAAGGCCGCCACACCCGATGCGATCGATTCAGCTAAACACTTTCCGGCTCAGATTGACACGAACCATCATAGCACTCGAACAGTCCTCGAGGGTGGCGCCAATGGTGAGGACCAAAAGCCTTCAGACTCGCATGCGCTTCGCTTATCGAGGGGCATTTCTCCATCGGATGGCCTAGCTGCGCATCGTGTCTCACTGGTGCCACACAATAGCGACCATACTGCATCTGGACCGTTTGCTTCCGAACAGCTCGCGAAGGTTCACGACATCTGCATCAGCCATATTGGAGCCTTCATAGGGCATCATCTACACTCACGGCCTTCATCGGAGTTGGTGACCACGACGGAACGCCTTGTCCAGGCGTGCCGGAATTTACTCGCAATTATCGACGAGGTCCATGCCCACGAATCGCAGAACTTTTCGTCTGTACAAGAAGCTAAAGAAGAGTTCGAAGTCAAACTCGACGAACTTGCGAGATCTACCCAGGACGTGTTGCGATTTTCTGACTCCGAGGACGACGATGTTGTCATGCTATCGGATCAGACCAATCACTTGATAGTTGTTGGCACAGGCTTGATCCGAAACACCGGAGAGTGTGTCGTTCGAACTCGGCAATTGATCGAACAAATTGGGGATTTCCATTTGAAGACTGCTTTGCTCGACGGAGCTAGTCACGACATGCCACCTCGAATCGACAGCATGCCGCAGGAGGACGAGCAGTCGAGACGATTGTCAAAGCGCATCTCGTTGAAGCGACTGTCAAGAGTCGTGATGCCACCGCCTCCTCGCCCCATCCCCAAAGACGATGTGACTGTCACTGCAGAACCAGAGGCTGCCCACATATCCTCGGCGGAAGCCAGTCTGTTGACACCGGTGATGTCAGCTACAGTGAGCTCTGCGTTCATAGAGCAGAAGCCGCTACCTCCACCAGCTGGACGTCAAATATCCCCAATGCGAGCGTCACAAGCGTCAAGCCAACACGTGGAAGCCCTAAAACGTCCACGTTCCATGCGTTCAGATTCGACCAGTCCTGCACGTAAAGACAGCGTGGGCATGTCGATTGCGGGCTCCACGGACACTTTCCGCAGCAGTGTGCGAGACTCTAGCATAACCGCCGTCTCGCAGGTGTCGACTAGAGCGACCACGCCGGACAGGGAGTCTCCACTAGACTCGGCCATAATGAGCAGCTTCGCGAGTGTATCAAGCATGCGATCTTTGGTCACTGATGAGAGCTTCGATGCGGAAGCACTTCTGCAAAAGACATATGCACATGAGCTGACATTCAATAAGGACGGCCAAGTCACCGGTGGCAGTCTACTTGCTCTGGTAGAGCAGCTTACCACGCACGACTCTGCACCGGATCCACAGTTCGTGACTGCTTTTTTCCTTACCTTCCGAAAGTTCTGTGAGCCACGGGAATTCGCACAGGCATTGATCCACCGTTTCGACTACGTCGGCGACAACAAATTAGTTGGAACCCCGGCCCGACTGAGAATTTACAATGTATTCAAAGGCTGGCTCGAGACATACTGGTGCGCCGACGCTGACAGGGACGCTCTTGGCGAGATCCGGTACTTCGCTGTGCACAAGCTGAAGCTGGTTCTGCCTACTGCTGGTGAACGTCTGACCGGACTCACAAAGAAGATCACCGTGGGTTACGCTAATGGCTCCATCGCCGGTCCTCTTGTGTCTGGCGTGGGTAAGTCGAGCATGTCGATTGGCTCACCCCTAATCGACAGCGCCGCCAACGTGCCAGAGCCACTCATGAGCGTGAAGCAGCTCAATGTGCTCCGTGTTGCGAACGGCGGCGGTACGGCGTGCAGTATCATCGATTTTGACCCCAAAGAGCTTGCGCGGCAGGTCACGCTGTTGGTCATGAGGACGTACTGCGAAATTCGACCCGAGGAACTGCTGAGCATGGACTGGAGTCGAGCCCACACGAAGAAAGCCAAGAATGTTCGCCATATGTGCCAGCTCAATACAGACCTGGCGCATATGGTGAGCGACACAATTCTTGCACCCGATGATGCCAAAAAGCGAGCAAAGATCATCAAACATTGGGTCAGAATCGGTACCGCTTGCCTCGAGCTGTGCAACTACGATTCGATCATGGCTATCATGTGCTCACTAAATTCCTCAGTCATTCAAAGACTCAAGAAGACTTGGGATCTGGTCAAGAAGCCAATTATGGCCGAGCTGGACGAGCTTGACAAAGTGGTTGATATGTCGAGGAATTATTCTATCCTTCGCAAAAGACTGGAGGCACCCACAGCGCCATGCCTGCCATTCCTCGGTGTGTACCTCACCGACTTGACATTCGTCATTGCTGGCAATCCCAAGCGACGAGAACTCCCAGGCAGCACATCCGCCACAGGCGGCCCGGTCACGGTCATCAACTTTGACATGTACATGCGCATGGCCAAAATCATCAGCCATCTGCAAAAGTTCCAGGTACAGTACAGACTGCATCAGATCCCAGAAATGCAAGCCTGGTTTGAGCAATACCTCGGTCGCATGAGACATGGCCACGATGACATGGTGACCATGTTCCATCAACGAAGCACGACACTGGAGCCAAAACAGGACGAGAAGAAACACTCTTCACTCAAAACAGATGGCGATCGACCACCTACAGCGCATGCACAACGCACACCCACCGCAATGGACAGGTTTGACTTCTTCCACAAAAGTACCTCGTTCATCAACATGAGGAGTTCATCGAACTTGGCAGCGCAAGCGGCGCAAGCGGAATTGATGGCGGAGCAGAAGCGGGCGATCGCGCACTAACAGATAACATATCACGGTCGACGTGATGAGCACACGAATACAAGACGAGGATAGGATTGCGCGAAGAAGATTGGACAGGCGGTTGTTATGTGATTTACGAGATACCCAGGGTGGCATTTTACGACATATGATTCGAGCATGAGCGAGCGAGCGAGCGGGCGCGTGCACTATTTTGAAGGAAGCGAGCAAGCATGCAAGCAAGCAACTGAGACACGGTTTGCGTGTGGAGTGACCGTGGCCGTGGCCGCGACCGGCGCTACGGCACGAATTTTGTACATATGATGAACACAGCACTAATCTGTGAGACACGATGCTCTCATGTGATGATGAAGACTTGCGTGCTTTCACCCGCCCCTACCACGCGTGGTGAGACATGTGCCACGATTCTGTGATAATCAGACTGAGTTCCACTACTACTGTACCTTTGTGTTTTGTGAGACAAACGGGGTGGACGGGACGGGTTGCGTCGGAGCTCTTCACGCTCGAGAGGGAAAAAAAAGGCTATGTATGTATCGTGCAATCGTGAACGATGGCTCTGTGGCCCTGTGGCTGAAGGTTTGGCTTGGAATCTTGGAATGCCACCAAATTGATTATAGCCTGAACGGTTGTGATCCTGCGGCGTCCCTTTGGGCCCCTCGTCAGGTTGATGAGCTAGCTAGCTGTCTGTATTTGAGATTTTCGGGGGCGCCGTTTCCTGAATTGGGAGTGTGGCTTTCGTACATTGTCTGAAGCCACGAGGCGTGAACGGGTGGGCGCTGATTCGGGCAGTGGGCTTGATTGTTGGCGGGTTGTCTGTTTCATCTATTTGCGTCAGGCTGTTGATAGATACTACTACTGTAGGCTTGAGGGATAGGGTTTGCTTGTTTGGGTGTTTGGATGTGATCGGGGGACGCAGGTGTGAAGAGTTGGCGAACGAGAGTGTGCAGGGTCGATCGTTCTTGTGCAGTGTGCCGTATGCTTATGGTTGTTGTTATTATGATGTGGCGGTTACCTTCATCGACGATTTGGACCGCGAGCGCGTAGGGCCGCGTTTTCATGTCAAACGTTTCGGCGCGATGCGTGTGTGAAGAGACGGCACTAGGATTGTGCATGATTTATGCTGTGGTTGTGCAGATATGTTACCGCGGCCGAGGCATTATGCAGGTCTGTTAAGAATTGATGGTCATCAATCAATATGTAGCCTAGCGTTCCAGTAATCGTCTGTGGCCAATCTTGATGAGCCATGCAAACCGGTTTCCCAGCAACTTGGCACATATCCACAGATCGATGCATGCAGTGACGAGATCAGGTGTGCTCGAGGCAATAGTCAGGTCATGCTCGTAACGCCACGACCTTGTCGACACCTGTACCAATTGTCAACCATGTTGTACTTCATCAGTCCATCGCTGACGATACAGCGCATCTGCATTGCTACCACACCACCCCGGCCTCCCGCCTAGAACTACAGGCTCCCGATGACCGGCAACGCGCCCCACGAACTAGCAGCTCCTTGCCAGACCGACACGGGATTTGCGCTGTCGTGCCCGCCCTCTTCGTCATCCGACTCTTCGACATGTGAAAGCCAAGCACATAAGCAAAATGAAGCCGAGCACATGACACCGACTGCAGACTTCTCTCGACTCGCTATTAGAGATTCTGGTATACAGGTTTTAGCAGGAGAGGCAGGAAATGCGGTGAATGAAGGCATTGCGGACTCGAGACAGAATATCCTGCGTGGCTTTACGGCACACACCAGGCGTCCAGACGTCTCCTCTCCTCGCATCACCTCAGGTGATCGCATGAGCGTGAACCCGGCTCATGGAGCTGTTGGTGTATTGAGGCATCCAGAAGACATTTTGAGTCCCATCAGCAACCACATTCCAGCTCCTGAGATCCTAGCAACCACGACCCTCCTCGAACGGGGCACTGCGCGAGTGCAGCACAGTATGGCAAACATGGATGGAGCAATACCGGAGAATGATGGCATGTCGGAACTACGCCAGAAATTGCAAGAGATCAAGATGCTCGCAGTATCGACAGAGGAGAAGGCGAAGAGGATGCACTTCCTCATGACTCAAGATTACATGAAACATAAGAGCGATCTGGCGCCTTCGCCGCTTTCACATCATAGTCGTGGTTCTGTAGATCTGGACATTGATGGTTCTGCCATTCCTCTACTGGGCGCCGCGGTACTGCCCATCGATCCAGAAAACCCATACAATTTGAAACATGGCGATTTGGATCCAGTGTTTAGTCCTCTGCCCAAAGCGCCGCGTGATGTGGACGGAGAGTTGGACGATGCTGTTGACGATGATGATGCACCAGATCTGGGTTGCATGCACTACAAGCGAAATGTCAAAGTGCAGTGCTTTGACTGTCAGCGATGGTTCCCGTGCCGACATTGTCACGACAATGCTCGCGATCTGCCTTTCGCACATCAGCTCAACCGCAAGAAGACGCAGAACATGCTCTGCATGCTGTGTCAGACGCCACAACCAGCAGCTGAGATATGCGCGAACTGCGAGGAATATACCGCTTGGTACTATTGTTCTAAATGCAAGCTGTGGGACAACGACAGTAATAAGCGCATCTATCATTGTGATGATTGTGGCATCTGCCGCGTTGGCGAAGGCTTGGGCAAAGACTATGTCCATTGCAAGAGATGTAACGTCTGCATATCGATTGCAACGAGTGCAGCACATCCATGCATTGAAAGAGCAACGGAAGGGAATTGCCCACTTTGTTTGATACCGTTGTTCGAATCCAAAACACCGGTCGTCAGTCTACCCTGTGGTCACTATATGCATGGAGACTGCTACAAGGATCTGATGTCTGTTACGTACAAGTGTCCGGTATGTAGTAAGAGCGCTGTAAACATGGAACTGCAATGGCGAAAACTGGATGACGAGATCGCGGCCCAGCCCATGCCAGAGGAAGACGAAGATCTCCAAGGAGTTATGCCGCATCTCGAGGGTCGACCGGAAGAGCAGAACACAAGTCCGACAGAGGGCGAAACTACAATTTCACGGCCACCGCGACGACCGAGAGAGGTTTGGATCGGCTGCAATGATTGTGGCTCAAGATCGTGGGCACCGTTCCATTGGCTCGGCCTCAAATGTCAACGTTGCGACAGCTATAACACGAACCAAATGGCTCCGACTGCCGTGTATGAAACGGACGCTGAACGACTACTGCGACAACAACAACAAGTCCATCGCCACGACTTTACCGGTGACGCGGTGCTTCGCGACGCGGGCATTGGAGTAGAAACACCTGAAGAGTATGCTGATAGTGCTCTTGATGTATCGGCACCAGCTCACCTCCAAGTCCCAGAGTCGCCGTCGCAAAACGCCGCAGTTCCCAGCAGCTCCCCAACCTCACCACGCCTGTCAAGCGGCGCGCAATCGCCCGGTCGATATTTCGACCACGATGAAGGACAACGCCGTCCCTCGTTCACAACATCACGATTCTCCACTCCGAGTATGCCCAACCTACCTACGCTATCAAATCTGCCTGACATGCCGCGAATGCCTCGAATGCCGAACCTGCCAGATCTGCCCAGGATGCCCGCGCTGCCGGCCAATTGGCAGAACATGAGACAGAATCTGCCAAATATGCCAAACGTCGAGCTCCCACGATTTTCTCCGTACGAGATGATCGACTCATTGAGCAGAAGTCTGTCACCTATGCGGTACTACTTGCGAGGTCTCGATGCTCGGGACGAAGAAGACATGCCCAATATTGCAGCACATAGATCAGCTAGTGTGAGAAGTGATTCGGCCAGAAGTCCTACTGGTAGTAAGCTCAGAAAGCAGAGTTTGAGCAGTGACGAAATTGCTTCTGCGGATCTTTGGGCGAGTGAGGAGGAGGGTGAGGACGTTGGTCAAGACAGTGATGGCGTGCGTGCGCTTGAGGCTGACGATGATGAGAGCAGTGAGGAGGATGTGGCCAGTCAGGATGGGACTGAGGCTGACTTAGGAGAGGAGGATGGAGATGGGAGGGAGGAGTTGGAGTTGTTTGGACATCGGTGATGAGAGGCAAGACCTAGGATACAACGAATCATGATTTCGAGGACGATGTGTAACAAGTCTCTATGCTGCCTGAACTTCCTGGCTAGAACCTATTACCGCAGCAACTGCCGAACAATAATTATGCTTGAGAGAGGAGCGCACGCTCCTGTCAATTCATTCTATCTCTATCGTCGTGATCGGGTATCCCACATGCCATCTATTGGCTTTATGCCTTTGCCAGACGCCAGAACTTCACGAAATCATGCACTATTCGCGCCGGTGCCGCCGCCTCGACCTCTTCGGTTGTTGCCGCCTCTGTAGCCACCTCGACCGCGGCCGTTCGATTTCCCGCCCCGACCAACTTCACTAGGTCGAGCTTCTCTAGGCTCGCCTACTGGCTGTGCAGGTCTCTGCTGCCTCCTAGGCGGTGCGTCTTGCGTATGACCGACATTCAGACCTCGTACGCCCTTCAAGCCCATCTTACCCACAACACGCTTATCGATCATGGGCGGCTCCGGACAACCCATGGTAGCCGCGTACTCGTTGGCTTGTTCGATGAGACCCTCGTTTGTCAGCTGAAGTTGCTTCGTGAAAGTCTTGTGGAAGCCGAGCCATGCTTGGTACGCCTTTGCTTTGGTCGCTTCATCAATCTGGTTGAAGGCTGCCTCGACATCGGGTGCTTGCTGTGCAGCCACGGCAGAAAGGTCTTCCGGGTATGATGTGATGGGCAATTTTCTGTTGACCTTGAGGAAGAAGCTCTCACGCTGGGTCAGAAGGATGACTGCGCGGCCCTCGTTGCCAGCTCGAGCTGTTCGACCGACACGGTGCACATATTGGTCGCCACTGGACGGGATACCGACTTGCACAACCAAGCTCACATTAGGAAAGTCCATGCCACGGCCGATCACATCGCTGGCAAACATGATGCCCGCTGGCGCATCCTTGAACTCGTTTGTGGTGCGTGTCCGGGCGTTTTGCGACAATCGTGACTGCAGTTGGAAGACTTGCATTTGCGTACCAGCGAAAACCGCGCCAAAGACAGAATGCATGAGCGCGACGCCATTTGCAGTAGCTCCAAATACGATGACCTTGAAGTTTTGTGGCTGTAACTCGTACTCCCGTTGGAAGAGAACTCGAAGCGTTGTAAAAGTATCACGAATTGAAGGTACCACAACAGAGTGCTGGGGCACTCGGTCGATCGTGGGTTCCTCGTTCGGATCGATGGTTGTTAGTCGTGTGAAGCCTTTCTTGAGCACCTTTGGCAGAACACCATCGATCTTGCTCGGCATGGTTGCGCTGAAGCACATACCCTGCCACCCGTTCATCTTCGCAGGTAATCTTCGCAAGATATCGTTAATTGCAACAAGAAATCCTGCTTCAAGCATCTGATCTGCCTCGTCCAAGATTAGCGTCCGTATGGACTGGAAGCGTTCTCGCACGTCATCTTCGCCCAGAAGATCATTCAGTCGGCCGGGTGTTGCAACCACGATCTTCGGGTCGCCGGTCGTAAACCGTTTCAGATCGCGGTCTCGTGAGGTGCCTCCATAGGCTGTGTGACACTCGAGGCGTTTGTTGAGCTTCGCAGTCACGGAGTCGCATTCCTTCGCAATCTGTAGGGCAAGCTCACGAGTTGGCGATATGATTAAGATCGCCACCTGTCCTTTGACCAAAGGCTGTTGCGCTAAGAGCGACTGTAATGCTGGTAGCAAGAAGGCAATTGTTTTTCCAGTTCCGGTCTTGGCCTGCACAAGGCAATCTGACTGGAATGTCGGCAGCTCTGATATGACCTTCTGTTGGACAGGCGACATGTATCTATGAATTGGTCAATAAGACATGCCTTATACACATCAGTTCTACTCACTCGTAGCCCATTGCCTCCAGACCTTGCAACAAGCCATCGTTGATCTTGCCTTTGAGGCTGCTAAATGGTAGCTACGGATGAATGGCGTTAGCAAAGGGTACTGTCTGAAGCAGACGGCAGCACCGCAAGGGTCAATTTGCGTCACTGACCCGATCCTGCACCGCACTGCCGACCGCCATTTCTAGACTCGAATTGTCGCGGGAGACTGTGGAATATTGAAGCGATGTTGTTGTGTTTGACAGCAGATCGTGGTCGTACTTTACGATTTCAGGTAATTTTTGGCGCCTGCCGCGAGCCGGTTGCGTTCACGGCCCGTGCCGCAGATTCGATGACGACATTGGCCGACGCACATTCGCCTGGAGATTCACATGCTTCCACATTTGAGACGCTGGTTGCGAGAGAGTGAGATGAAGAGAGACGAGCGGATAGGATGGCCGCGAACGTTTGCTGCCAAGAGATCCGTCCTCTGCATCAGGGCTGGAGATCGAGGACAACATCTGTTGCATTTAGTGATAGCTACCAGACTATACAGCACCACAGTGTACAGCCATCATACACAATCGGAACGATGGTTTGCGTACAGATTTGCTGCCTTTACAGATACTGTGAATGCTCGTCCGACATCTTCCTAGGTGAGACGATGAGGACTCTACGGAGGAGTGCAACCACGTAACGGAAAGTGAACGGTGCTATAAGCATCATGGCCTGCCCATCACGCGTCGCCTTCCCGATTCTCGCGGTGTTTCTGAAGAAGGCCGCGACGCTGTGCCACTGCCCAAGGAACGATTGCCGAGTGCTCCAGAGTTCAGAAGGGCATTCTTTCGTCCCAGTTGGCCTTAGACTGGTTGGATGGTATGGGTGCGAGAACATCTATGGCTTAGTATCTTGCTGCATTTAAATCCTCTCTAATTGCACAACTGTCGGCTTAGCTCCGCCGATAATCTGCGGCATGAGCGCTTCGCCATCACCTCTTTGAAAGATTAATCCCCGCACAGTTGCCGTCCTTCTCAACCCTTCTCGATCCAGCGAACAAGCAGGCCTTTGCAGCCGGATGCAGGACTTGCTAGCGCTGTATTATTTCTTGCAAGCAAACAAGTCGAATTCAGACAGGACAAGGGTGGGATCTTTGCACATAAGGTCGAAGACATTTCGCTGTCTGTCGTTAGGTCTAGGTCAAGCTGAAATATGCGGGTCTTCTGCGAAGAGCGTGAACTCATACTTGAATGATATGCTGCTCGTGTTGGAACCATGGGGCATTGGCTGAACGGCGCTCGTTGATCACTCAGGTAAAGGAATCCTGTGGTAAAATTCCTCTACGAGGCCTGCGCTAACTCTCGGCTCATGTCATAGCCATCTCCGTGTCTGGGCCGTCATGCGAAGGCCTCTGCATGGTGGTTTGGCGAGGCGCAACTGGCTTTACGACCACGTTACCATAACCAATACCTTCGATCTTTTTCTTGAGAGTGTGCCATGTCGCCTTGGCCGAATCACCATCTTTAAGTTGTGCCATTTGGGCCATTCTGTCGTAGTTGATAGAAATCTCCTGCTTCATGCAGCTGTATGCTTTGATCAGTATCTCAACATCTCGTGTTGACAGATTAGTGGTATTATCGCCAGAGTTGATCGTGGCCACTGACGCCCGCTGTTGCTCATCACTGCTGGCATTATTTGTTCCAGATGAAGCCCGGTGCCCCGCAGTTTCTCCTGCAAGAGCTCTCCTAGCAGCCTTTGCAAGCTGCCGTGTGCAGCGAATGTTCCGCTGCTGACAGCGCGCACAAGGGTCCTGTCCATCACACCCCATCTTCGATTTCGCGCAAGCCTCACAAGCTCGCAGAGTCCGAGGCGTCCTAGTTCCCACTTGGTAACTGCCATTTACAGGCATGCTAATGTTGGTAGGCGGCATAGTCGTCGTGGATGGTCCTGGAAGGGGAAGACCATGAGTTATCGAGGTGTTTTTCTGATCCGGTAAATCGCCGCCATTAGGACTTTCAACGCCATCAATATCCTTAGATTCTGGCTCGTGGTCATTAGTCTGTTTGGGTTGTGCAGAGCCGAACATGGAAGGTGCTTGTATGAGAGCAGCAACAGCATGTGAGTCGTCATTCGAGGTGGGCACTTCGCGGTGACACTCGACGCCGTCTTTTTGACAACGAGCACAGGGTTCATCGCCTGTACAAGCCACCTTCCGGTGGCGGCAAGCAGTACACGCTCGAGATGTGCGCACTCTATTGCCCGCAGCAATGGTCTCAGATCGCGCGATGCCATGACTCGGCAAATGCCTCTGGAGCATGTCCTTTCGATAGAATGTCTTCGGGCATGCAGGACACGCGAATGGTCGAGTCAATGAGTGCAGTAGAGAATGTCTTCTTAGATGTTCCCGACGCGAGAAGGCCTTTGGACAACGCTCGCATTGGAACTTGGGGTCATCGTTGGATCCAGGGTTTGCAACGGCGACTTCGACTGTAGCATTGTCTTCCAGCATGATGCTCAATGCTATGCCAAGTTACGCAGCGATTGATGTGTTTGAAAGTAAGATGTTTTGAGCAAGGAGGAAGGAAAAATGGAAGGTTCGGGGCTCGGACTTTGGAATCGGCGCCCCCGCTTTTGGAGTAAGCCAGAGCAAGACAGGGGAGAAAGCCTGCACGTGATGCCGTGCTAACTTGGTGATCAACAGACTGGATCATGCCCAACTTGAGGCTTGCAGATGACTACTGCTCATCTTCGCAAACACCATACAATGACATCTCCTTTCCGTCGCCAATCGTCAATCCAGTGCGTGTTGAAGAACCTCTGACATTCCTTGTAATTGCTTCCCGCTAACTCCATTTTCATCGTTGGCTCAAGGTGCTCAAAGAATACCAAATAGTGAGGCCAGCTTCTCTTGTGGCTAGTCTTTCGACCAACCCCTTCAAGCGCTTCGGGATCTACCTCTGTTGAAATTTCTTCCCTTGTGTTCATGTTACTTGAAATCCACAATGCGGGATTGCTGTAGAACACATCGGCTTCGTCCAGATACGTTGCACGCTGCTGCAGCGTGAGGTTCAAGGGAGGCTCGCATGTCAGAGCCCATGCATTGATCTCAGGATAAACAAGGTGGCTTCGCCATGGCGTGCTATGGCATGGCATCAGAAATCCGATTGTAAGGTTAGCGTTCGCCAGTCCAGATGTAGTCTCACCAGCAGCGACCGTGTCGAACCAAGCTTCCTGACGATGCCTGAGGTAGTGTACCACATCAATAACGCCGCGCTGATGTATGGCGCCAACATAGCTCGCAATGTATATGTTGATCGCGATGAGAGCGACTAATATTGCCTGTTTGATGTTGAATCGTGAAAGACGGAATGGCAAAAAGAAGGATGCGAAAGGTCGCGCAGCTACCATATGTAGGATCGGCAGGAGTGGGTAGATGAAGCGCATCTCTTTATGCGCTATTGCTGAAAGTGCCAAGACCGTGACCACTATTGCGAAACTGAGTACAAGTCTTGTCTGCCGCTCGATGTGGTAGTGTTTCGGTGTTGTGTGTGCACGCAAACTCTGCCACAATCCAAGAGCTGCAAAAGGCAGTCCTGTCGTCAGAAGTAAAGGCAAACCTTCTGAGAAATAGTAGTCCATCCTGTTCGTGCCATAAAAGACAGCAATTGACTGAAAAAGATTGAGGTGCAAAAAACGGAATGGCGGAAACGTCCAGTCACCATAGTACCAATAGTCGCAAAGCGCGAAAGCTCCGACAACCGCAATACCTTCGACAGCTGCACTTACAATCAATATGCCAGCCTTCAGTAAGTCGCGGTTACAACATAATAGTGCACCGCTGATGGCCGCCCAGATGATGATGTTGGTGGGTCGAATGTAAAACGCTATCGCTGCTGCCATTAATGCGCCTTGCAATTCGAACGGCGGCCACCTCATCCCGACCTGCCTCGAAGATAGTGCTGAGTGCGAGATCTCGCTCGAATCTTCCGATTCCAGGAACCATGTCCATGGGAAATAGCATATCGCAAACGCCGTCAACGTGGCCTCCACAGAGTTTGAAAATGGGCGGACAGAGCAGAACCACTGCCATGGACTGATAATAGTGATTGCAAGTGCAGCAGGGGTTGCTCCATGATCTTCACCATAGATTTTCGCTGCCGAACGCCAGGTGAAGAAGTCCATAATGGCGGCGAAGATGGCCTGAAGCACTCTTGGTGCGATTACCAATGCTTCTGCTCGTTCGTATCGATCGAGGCAGAGGACGTTGGACATATAGTATGCCACCTTGTATGCGAGACTGAAGATGAAGGGATGAACAGATGTGCGAAGTCCCTCCTTCCACTCCCATGTAATCCATGCCCCAGCATCGGGCCCGAAAGCGATGCTCCATGCAGGTTCGAGCGCCTGAAAGTACTCATCTGGCTGGAAGAAAGTCTCGACATAGCTTGCATTGATCAGACGGAAGAGTAAAAGGCCAAACAATATAAAAGCCTGCCACTTTAAACTGGACGCTTGTGTTTCTGGCTGTCGTTTCTGTTTCCCTTTCGTGGCGAGCTTTTGATCCGACATGGTTCCGTATCGGCTGAACGAGGCTAACATGCGAATACAGGATCAGGCATCAGCTCCTGCATTGCTTTCGAGGAGGCATGCAACAGCATGGGACTAAGTATCCGTCGGGTGTCGTTGCGGAAGTTCGCAAAGTCTTGGATGGAAGAAACGCGTCGCTGTGGCGGCTCGGCGGCTCCTCGGCAAGGTCGCCCTTGCTTGCATCTGCTTCATTTCATGAGTACAATTTTATGATATTGTCATCCTCTCCTAGAGATCAATCTACAGTACTACGTCGAAGTCTGACAGCAGTTGTCTGTCAGCGAATGACAACACCTGCGACCGCGCGCTGCCTGGCCAAGCAAGTGCCTTACGCAGGAAACTTGACCATCCCAGCAGCCTACAGCAAGCAGGCTTTGAGCATCATGCCAAACTCGTTGCTTGCACGGCGCTGTCACCATCGTAGAAAACGCGTTCACGAAAAAAATGCAGCAGTGACGGTCCAACAGAGACCGGCACGCCACGTATGCAGCACACTGTCTTTACCACTCCTAGCTCAAGAGAAGTATTGCACGCCAACACAATGCGTGGGAAATGCGCTCCCAGATCTGGTTCTACGAAACTGCCCTCGTGTGGCACTCATACGGAGCAGATGACGCAGCACAGAGTGTCCCGACCATTCTTCAGGTTCTTCGAGCTCATCTCTTCTGGGTTACGCAGCGCGACGTGGCATTAACAGCGCGCTTGTCATGACAGAGAAGATGGAAGTTCATGAATCTGTGGAGCCGCAGACGACTCGCCAAACTGTGCTGGTGACGTACGGGCGTATCGATTTTGCATTTGGGCTCTTAGCCGCTCGTGGCTTCTTGCCGATCAAGTCATCTGAGCAAAACCACCAAGACCATGCTTGGCATCGCGTCGAAGCAACAACCTATAGCCCCCTCGCGCACAGCTGCAGAGCGATACAGTACCGATATGTTTGGTACAGTAGCATTAGTCTGGCATGCCAAGCGGCCCTGCTGGAGGTTAGCGCTACAATGAGATGGGCCAGAACTGATCCCAAGCCCGCGTAGCCGCGAGTTGTTCTATTAACAACATACCAAGAGCCCAAGTCAGTGTGTTCTTGCTTGACTTTGAAGCCTAAAAGATTATCGCTATTGCCAAGGTCAAGTTTCCTCTTATGGCTGCCTGCCCAGCTCGAAGAAGTCTAGCATTGATCAGATGGAGTCGCCCAGTGCCAAGCACCACGGCGGCTCGTCACCTGCCCAGCACCGCTAATGCCTATAACCTCTATGCAAGCAATGTACACTGTGCTGCGCCTCGATCAGAGACAACACCAGTCCCTGTCAACGGCGAACAACCATTGAGTTTAGCTCACGTAGCATAGGACAAGACCACTGTCCGCTGACCACAACAACGTCCGCCCAGGCATGCCAACACCGCCGAGTATGTCTCCACATGGTCCGACTACACGCTCCTCCGCCTCGCGTGCTTAGAACATCTCAAGCTGCACTCTCATCCTTCTGGGCACCGCGGAATTCCAAATGTTCTCTCGCTGCCAATCTGCATTCCGCCGCGATTGAGATCGTAGAGTCTTGGAAGCGCCCAGACATGATAGTCTATCCTGTGGCGACGAGGCGCATGATGTAAGAGCATGTATGGTCTTGAGCACTACGAACCTGAAGTGCGAGCCACCGCTATGTATAAGTACACCACAATTTCCCTATTTCCAGTGCTCATCCACCAACGACCTCTCAAGCAATAGTCAGCTCGCTACAATTCAAAGCACTATCATCTAAACACTACCATTTCAACCAACTTCACAAGTATCGACAAATTCAAAATGAAGACCTCAATCATCGCACTTTCCCTTTTCGCCGCTGTCGGCCTCGCTGCCCCAGAGGCATACGGCAACAACTGGAAAGACAACAAAGGCAAGAACGACCGATGGGGCAAGGACAGGGTAAGCACAGTCTACAACATTTTCGATAGCGCGAATACTCACCAACATTCCAGTACTCCGACTTCACCTCCACCTGGGAAATCAAAGCAACCCCAGACCAAGTCGTCAACGGCACGCGCCCGACCGGCGGCCTCCCAGGCGCCTGCGGAACCTACAAATTCGGCATCAACAGCAAGAAGAATTACATCTGCTACGACATCGAGCTCGACGGCTTCGGCAACTCCCTCTACCAGTCGCCAGCCGATACTGCCACACACATTCATGAGGCGCTCAAGGGACAGTCCGGTCCACCAAGACTCGCTTTCCCGAACCCTGCATACGAGGGTTCTCCGGAGAAGAGGATCTCGCGCGGATGTCTTCAGGCACCGTTCCAGACTGGTATTAATGCTTCTGGTGTGGATACTGGTAAGGGGTTCCATGTTGGCCAGATTGAGAAGGAACCGTGGAAGTTCTTTGCTGATGTGCACACTAATACTGCGGTTGCGGGGGCTGTTCGGGGTCAGTTTGCTTAGATGTAGCATCAAGGCTGAGGTCCCACGAAAGTTGAGTAATAATGCGTGTGTATCAATTTGGTTGCTTGTAGTATAGCTTATGGATCGTACTATTTGATTGGACGTGCAGTCAATTTGACAGATCGGTATAAATAAGGTCTTTTTCCAGATTAAGTCACTATCGGTTGCGAAGCCTGTGGGAACTCTCTGCACTTTGGGAAGTACCCACTCTTCACATCGCACGAGAAACCAGACAGCCAGCGTCACAATGTGCCATGGTGTAGAATCGGTGTTGTCGAAATAACAGATTGAAAGGGACTGTTGGTATGGAACGTACAAAGTGGGTGCTGAAGCCCTAGCCATGGAACGCCATGCCGGACCACAAGTCGCCCCAAGTCTCGACTAATATGCCATCCCGGCTGGTGTCATTGTTGACTCTGCTTGAATTTGGTGATGCGGTACTTAGCAGACACTGAACCAAGGCTCCTCCCAAGCGTCTGAGCTATTTTTGTCCATGTTAGACCCTCTTGGTCGCGGAGACGAAAGAGTCGCTCCATTTCCTCCGGAATCCAGATCTTGCCTGGTACACGAGACGCATATGCTGTTCCTTCATAGCGTCCTTGAGCTCTTAGCTGCAAGAGTTGCATTTTCAAGGAGCCTGAACTCCGATTGAGGCGATCAGCTATTTCCGTAATAGAGACGCCTTCTCGACTGAGCTCGACAAGATTGTTCTGTTCTCCGACAGTCCAACGTCTGGGACTCTTTACAGGCCGTCGAGCAGAAGGGTTCACGAGTTGTCTGTGGCGATCGAAGACGCATGAAGGAGTGCGGCCGAGGGTCCGACCAATAGATACCCAGGAAGCGTCCATGGTGCGCATCTTTGTTATGATAGCATCTTCGTCGGCTCCGAATTCTCTCCTGCGTGATCTCTTCGTTATGCGGCCGCATTTCGCCAAGACTGCTAATCTCGCGCACACCGCGAGAGGGGTTGTTCCAAGTCTCATTGCAATCTGCAATAAGCTGCTCCCTGCGGCATACAGTTTGCCAACTTCCTCCTCATCCGAGGCAGACCAGATGCGAGGCGTGTTGGCAGGATTCAATGCAAGCGGCACACTCAGCCTCCGCCATCTTTCCCTGACCGTCCCACAACCGAGGCCGACTTCTGCAGCGATATCACTAACCCCTCGTCCAGACTGCATGCCTGTCAGGATCGTTCGGTTTACGGGGTCTTGCAATGCTGCCTTGAACGTCTTGTCCTGCAGGGCTGCGCCATCGGCAGACATGTGACGGATTCTGTTCCAGCGTCGGATCACAGATCGCGTCGATAAAGCCAGTTCCTTGGCTATTTCGGAGTGCTTCTTCCTTTGACCCCGCCACTCCCGGATTATGATGTCTTCAGCTTGGGTGAACACGTGGGCTGCAGTGCATTGTGATGTCGTAAAGAACGCTCGCACTGGCAAACGTAAGGTTGCACTTGTCGATATTGATGTGCTAGGACAACGCCATTGTCGCAGGATGTTCGCGAAGGCCTCCATCTGAGATACTTTACGCGAATCTCTGCTTTCAACGGTATCTAGCTCAGGTGAGACGATTCTCTCATGCAATGGCTGGACGGAGCTACCCACAATTAGATGGCGTATCCCTCATGGTCTGAAGTTCATGTTCACAATTCGAGCTTTGCGGCGTGCCCTTGGTCATCTTCGCGATTGACTTATGTAGCTCAGCCCCGCCCCGCACGGCATATTATACTATTGCTAGTATGGGACATGTTCTGCATCTGAGAAGGAGACAACGAAGAGCGAGATCGCTACCATAGGCCCATAATACTCTTTTCGTCAAGTCGTCATCATCTACACATGGAAGCATATATGAACAAGCACCTTGCGTGCTGCGTATTCAATTACGATCGGGCCGCCGTCCGCTCGCGAGCCATGTCTGGAGCACTCCAGGTGCATGTTTTTGAGGTGAAACGCTCTTCCAGCGCGAAAGTATGCCTGTTCGCCTCCCGATCGTATGCCCTCAATATGCCTGGACAACGTTTTCATCTAGGCGTTCAAAATGCGTCGATAAGACTGCCAGGCGTCCACTCGTTGTCCGGCACGAAGCTCCCGAGACGTTGCACACTTTCACTCAGGACTGGAATGTCTCTCGATCGGGTAGCCGGGGTGATAAAAAGTGGCGGCAGAATTGGTCCAACAACAGCCGGTGCCATTGTATTGTGCTGCGTATGATTACAGTCTTCCGTTGAATTGGAAACTGTTATCGTTCTGTGGAGATAGGTATTCATCGTGCTCTGCACTTCTGCGATTCTACGATGTTGTATGGCCTGCATCAGAAACTCCAGCTGGGCTTGATGCTCGCTCAACTTTGCTCTAAGTGCAGAAAAAGTCTTGTTATCTCGCACCAGCAATAACAATGCAGCAAAAGTGGTCCCGTGCCCGCTGCGGAAGGTAGATAGCAACACGGCACCAAGATCCAGCATAGTTGTGTGGTACGCAGACAGGGCGCTGGACAACTGCCCAGCTTCTTCGGAATCTGTCGTCCACCGAATGATCCGAAGTACGAGGTCGAAATTGGATTGTGCTCGTTGAAGGTCTAATAGCAGGCTTCGAAGCTTCTTGTGAAGTCCTTTACGTTCTGACCGGAGTCTGTGGAGAAAATGTATGACCTTGCAGAAAGCTTCTCCAAGAGCTAGAGCTGTCGCAAGCGTCTCAGCCATGAGTGAGCTTGGTGGCCAAAGGGCGCTCGACGATGCAGAGCAGATTCCATGGCGGCCTTGCAAGCATATAGAAGCGGCTCAGCAAGAGGCCAGTCTGATCTGCTCGTCTTGGCAGATCACAGACAGAAGATGCCATGAGCTGCATTCATCGAGCTGCTACGCGTAAACCAGAATGTTGTGCGTCACATCGACAGTAACACAAGGAAGATTACTCTTTAAGGTAAGGCGTGGTGGTCATCTTCGCATAATGGAGCGTGGCGCGAGATCAGAACGGGGACATGCAGATGGGCTTCATCTAATTGGACACTGCACACCATGGTTGCCTTGTGTCGTACACAGTGATGTTGTGGTATCATGCAACCTAGTGTTCCCTTGGCGATCAACAGCAGTGCCTGAACGTCGTGACTCGCATGTTCACACAACAGGTTACGACACCCGCAGCTTGCATACTCACGCTGAACTACCCGGAAGCTCCTCCACATTTTCACACCATCTTGCGCGTGCTACGCCGATGAAAGTGCGGGACGTGCGAATCAATTGAATTCTCTCTAGTGGTGGTAGTACAAAGAAGCAATGTTTGCAGGTCCTTGGGAGCTGATACAGCCGACCGAAAACCGTGTCGCTCCCCCGCTCAATGTGCTACCATTTGACCTGCGCAACTGAAATTCATAGGCTGAAGGCTATCCTGCCCATAGATTTGTTACCGCGTTCGTGAAGGCCGGTGAAGAGCTGCTACGCGTAACTGCCATCGCGAAGCTATGCGCAACCAGTTCAAACAAATCTAGTGTCGGCACTGCGGCTACGGTTCTTCGTGTAGTAGCGTCAAGTTGCTGCCCGCGATTGCGACCCCACGGTAAACCTCGAGAAGCAGAGGTGCCTCGACTCGCGTGAGTGTTTAGACATCGACCATATCAATTCTGGGCGGAGGTGTGGCGCGTCCTGATCTCAGGAAGACCGGATCCGAGATTCTACACGATCGATCCCACCAAGCAAATCCTTTTATACGGCTCACGTGTAAGTTGAGCTCATGTTGCTATGACAAGATTGGTAATGCGAAGCGATGACTTGTCCATACGCACGAGGCATACTGACCTGAATGAGAATCCTGGTACGGTAACGTGATATACTGCTTTCATGGACTTCACACCAGAACCCCAGCATATTCCGCTCTTCCCTTTCCTGCAAGCTGCGGCCACTGCACTAGAAAGCGATCCACAACTCCCGATAGTAATCTGCCCGAGAGACTGAGTTTCTTCACCCTTGCCCACGACTCGATGTATATCGTCCTCATCTTGCCTCTGCTATTACACTTTCCCACATTTAAGAACCTTAGCATAACAGATGCCAGGATAACAATAGTCGCCGTCGCGGGCCCGTTGCAAAGTATGATATCCGGGAAGTCCCGCTCTGTCAAGAGCCCTATGCACGCCACTAGACAGCGCAGCGAGGAGACCGGCGCTGTGTGCAGTGGTTGGTGAATCTCTCTCGCTCGAGGAACCACTCTGATGTCGTACGTTCCGACCTGCCCACCAGCCGCGTCTTCAAAATCTTTTGCGCGAGAAGCAGAGAGGCTGTCGCCTGTGGATGTTACCCATGTTCTTCTAGTGAAGGTGTCCCAATCTAACCGTAGCTTAGAGTCTTTCTCCGTCACTGATCTTTTGAGCATAGCAATCATCTCGGCTGTATGGCCGCCGCTACCGAGGACAATGAGCATATGCGTGCTTTCGGTCCTCGATCGGGTAAGTCTGGTGCGGGTGGGATTGAGGATTGTCCATAGTCTGTAGGCGAGAGATGAAAGGGCCAGCAGGATGGTCACGAAGGCGGCGAGCGCGTAAGTCAGGAATGACATGACTTATCGTGGAGGAAGAAGAACGTGGAAATGCTATCGTGGAATCATCTTGCGCCTTGACATCACATCTGCCAGATCACCTGGCAGAGGTGGTGTCGTTGTGATGTGAAGTGTCGACAGGCCGGTCGTGATTCTTAGCGGGACTCACGTCAATACTTGGTTGAAATTGTTCGGTCTTGGCGCGTCTTTTCACCACAAGAGACTTCATGTCTTCGCGACCTCACCTCCTCGCAAGCACATACTGACATCACGAACCTTAGGCGGTCAAACCTGACGCACTGCTGCATGGAAGCGTCGTGTCTTGGTTCAGGCTCCAAGTTTGTTCGAAATCAGCAATGAGCGATGAAGTGGCCGTGAACATTCTAGATTTGCGAACATGACTGCCCGGCTTGGAGTCAAAATGGGCGAGCATAGTCAAGGATATGAGGGAATGCTGACACTAGTGAAGACTACCGTCGAACAGCTCACGCCAGTGCACGAGATAATCTTATTGGCACTACCTGAGCATCATGAGTCTTCCGCCAAGAACATTCGCACGCTGCTGCTATCGAGAGCCATGGTTACATCAGTAAGAGCAGCATTCAAGCAAGTGGCCACCAGTATGCACCAACTCAAGCAGCACGCCAATATTCCAAATTGGCTTTCAGGCACAGATATTTTCCACATCATGCCAATAACAGAAACATCAACTCACAACTATCCCACATTGCAACCCCCTTACGAACCCACAGCGAATGCGAGAACACATTAAGACAGCCAGCGATCATGTCATCACAGAATTATTGGGTCATCAATGGCCCGCGCTTCGATAACTCGAACATCGTGCGCCGCGCTCCAGCCTACATGCCTATGCAGAACCTTACGACCAACGGTATGTCGTTCAACGGGCTATCCCAGTATTTAAAACCGAGCTTCAACAGTGGAGGGTATGGCAATTTGCAGAGACCGCCGATGGCTGAGTACTATCAAAAGTATGAATATAGGCCAGTAGCACCATTTCCCTTCGTACCTATCAGGCAGTGGAATGGGTTCTGGGGTTGATTGAGATAGCGGAGGTGTATCTTGATCAGGCAGAGGATGGTGAGATACGAGTTGAGTTGCTGACAGGTCGAGGACATACTCTATTGAGTTCTTTTTCCAGTAAGTCACAGACTGCGCTGATCGTACTTACGAAATGATTAAGTATATTTTCTACATCCTATTACTATGTACTGTAGCCTAATTTTCTGATGCGACGTTCTGAATTCGCCGCACCACCTCCACATCATCCTCTTGCCACAATTCCGACTCCGACTCCGACTCCGGCTCCGACTCTCGAGGAGCAGGCCGTCTACCTGCCATTGATGATATCATCCGCCGCCTTCTCACTAATCTGGTATATCGGGACCGAAATGAAGGTGCCCGGAATCTTCGGGAAAACAGTCGCATCAACCACCCGCAACCCCTTCACGCCTCGGACCCGGAACTTGCTATCCAAAACCGCCATCTCATCGTCGTCCGCTCCAATAGGGGCCGTGCAACAGGCATGATGTCCCCAAGCCTCATTGGTCGCATACTCCTTGAGCGCATCCTCACCATCCACCTCATCCCTTCCGGGCTTGATCTCCTCGAACCCACCATCAAGCGGGATCAACTTATCGAATGCCTCTCTTCCAAACGACAGACCCTCATACAGAGCCTGCAGATCCACATCATTCCCACCGTCCGCAGTGTTGCCCGTATCCAGCGAATTGAAATCAATCTGCGGCACATCTCTCGGGTCCTTCGACCGCAGCGTCACCGTACCAGCATTGTTATGACTCCGCGCCTTCAACGTGAGCCACGACCAGATGTTTCCGGGGTGCGTAGCATTGAATGCGAAGCCGGGGAAGTAGCCTGCGAACTGACCTGGAGCGCCGAAGACAAAGAGATCCGGTTCCTCATCTTCGCCTGCCAGCGAAGATTTCATAGTGACGCCGACGGCGACGCCACCGGTACTGTATGGTCCTCGGCCTAGGGGCGTCGTACCAGTTCTCCATCTCTTGAGACAGGGGTCGTTGTCGCCGTCTTTGCCGTCGTAGCCGAAGGTACAGGCTTTGGAGATGTCTAATTTCCTTCCGTCGTCGGTCTGGCCGACTATGGAGATCTCGTAGCGGTCCTGCATGTTTCTGCCTACGCCGGGGAGATGCTTGACGACGTCAATGCCGAATTTTTTAAGCTCTTTTTTGGGTCCGATGCCGCTTAGTTTCAGCAGCTGGGGTGTGTTGAAAGTTCCGGCAGAGACGATGACTTCCTTGCTTGCGGCGACGTAGCCCTTCGTGCCTTTGTGGGCTTTGTTGGAAAGTGGACTGGCGCCATAGAGGTATTCACCAGACAAGTACTCAACGCCGATTGCCCTTGGTTTTGAGCCGCTCTTGTCGAAGTGGATCTTCGTTGCCAGCGTGTTCAGCTTGATGTCGAGGTGATATTGACGACTACCATCGCTGTTCCTAGCATTTGCGACCTCAAGGATGAAGTCTCGAGGAGTACTGCGCTTCGAGGTGTCTCTATTGATACCCTGTGGAATTTGCCACAGGTCTTCCTGCTGGTCGCGTTCAGGGGTGTCTGCGTTCAGATCAGTGAGTAGAAGGCTGGCCAGACCTGTAACCGTGCCGAGTAGAGTGCTGACTAAGTCCTAGTCGAGCAGTGTCAGCGTTTGATTATGATAATACCTCAGGGGCAACGCACCGATTTTCCCAGAGCCGAAGCAGCAGAAACCACGATCGACACAACTCGCAAGTCTGTGACAACGAGGCCTAGCTCTGTCAAGCTGGTTTTGAACCATCCGTCAGTGCCATGTCCACCTCCCGCGCCAGCATATTGACAGTCCTCGAGTTTCTTGAAGTACTCTCGCATATTCTCTGGCGCCCAAGTATCGTCTCCAGTCAGAGTCTGAATATAGGTCCAATCACTTGCAAAAGGATAGACAGTAACGACAGCATTATGCTGAGCGCAACCACCAAGGGCTCCTGTGCGCGGATAGAGAATTCCAAGCGGCTCAGCTCCAGCGGGCGGGTGCTTGCCGACGTAAAAGCTACCATCTTTCCGCCTGTATGTCATTTTTGGGTCTTTTGCTTGTCGCTTTAGATCTTTGTAGTGCGTCACAAAATAGCTGAATGCAATCGCCGGATCCTCTGAAGCTTGGAGATTCCTCGCGGGTACTGTCTCGTTGTACCCATTGTGATCAGGACCAGCTTCAATCAAAAGGACTTTGTGGCCTGCCAGGGCGAGACGCGCAGCAAGAGGGCCTCCTCCTGGACCAGAGCCAATGACCACGTATTCATACTTCGCAGCATGTGTGGAACTCTCGTGGTCGTGATGGACGTGTTTATGGCCATGGTGACCTGATTTTGCAGCTGTAGTCGTTGCGAGCAAGAACGCTGGCAGCAGAGTTTTGAGCCACATCCTTAGGGTGACGTGCCGATAGAACGCGCGCAAGGAAGCCTGCCGTCTGCTATTATACTCCTGGAATCGCTTCGAGTCTCGCCGTTAAGTGCAAGCACAGCAATACTACCATTGTCCTGCTGCGAAGTATGCCTGCTTGGCACCCTAGCACAATGCGGTGCTAGTTACATTCTCAAATTTCTTTTCCGTATAAAGTACTGCTGGCGAGTCAAGGTCGACCAGGGTAGACGCTGGGTTGAGTTCGACAGGTACAATCTCGCATCATAAAGACATGCGCGCTTATCTGATGCCAAAGTGAGACATTGGAGGTTATACGCCATGGGAGCCCAGGAACGCGGAAGACGCGCTCGAATAGTGCTAGTGGTCGTGAGTCCCCGCTGTACTTGGCAGCTCAACTTGTGCCAGGTCCCTGGTAATGTCCAGGATCATTCATAATAATGTCTTCACAATCGCTGTACGATCACGACTTGACTAAGTTGCGGCCGTGGCGAGGCCTGTGCTGCGCGTTCCTCGTTCGTCGCTCATGGGACTTGGCAGTACACCGGCCGCGATTCTGCCGAAAATTGCTGTACGCTGAACGAAGCTTCCACTATTCTTGAAATATTGGCGCGAATGTGTGAGTGGCGGTGTATACGACGTACTCTCCCGTCTCTCCGTCCCACGCTCGACATCACAGCTAGACGGGCTCGTGCCGCAGCTATACGCCTTACCTGCATGGCTACGATGCTGACGTCGCTGTTAATGAGCCTTCCCTTGAATGCCAGGATCGCGGTTGGAACAGCCACTACCGTATAGTTCGAAGGGAAGGCTGCGTGACGATCCAGTCGATCGATTCCCTCGGCACAAGTCGCGAGCGACCATTTGGCGTCGCCCGTGAACATAGAGCAGATGAATAACAGACTCTTTTTTAATGTCTCTACTGGAGATCCTTTGAGCTTCCCAGTCACCGGGTCAATTGCTCTGCACATATCCATCCCATTTTATTACACTTGCTGGTAGGCCCGATAGTTCTGTGATCTTTCATTCTGCAACGCTGATAGTTCTTAGCCGCTTTACCAGCAACAAGAATTAGGCCTGGTTCGTTCTTCAACGTCCTCGGGGAATTCTGGGGGAAGCGGTGCCGTCCGAGTCGCCGCTAGCTGGTTAATGCTGATGTCTTCGAGTGGAAAGAAAGCCTCATCATCACTGTGTCTTGTCCGCCATATGCTCTCAGTTCCATTCTTGTCGAGATTGCTAGAAACAGCAGTCCGTCCAGAAAGGCCAGTGCCGTTCTTTGACTCTGCTTTCGTTTGACCCATGAGGCGTGGAAAAGAGCGGCGGATGAGGTTGCGAATGCCCGGCATACAAGCACACACGACGGCTGTGTGGATCTATTGTGCATTAGTATTGCTCGCATGTTACGCCGGGGCACGAAGGTCTACCTCGACGATGGACCAGTAGCCCAATGCCTTGTAGTCGTGGGTTACATTTTTCGAGTCGCCAAACTCCACCAGTATTTGCAGTCGTAGGATACTGACGATCGTAACGAAGAACCCGACACCTGCAAATATGCCGAGGTCAGTCAAATGAAGTTCGATACGAACAAGTTCGGCGAGTATACCAAACATGAGCATGACCAGGATCTTTTTGCGCTTATTAAGATCCATTCTCCACAGCATTGGCATCGGTAGGACGACGACGACGACGTCCAGCGCAATATTGAGCGCTGCGGCAGCCCACGATTGTGCATTCGTGTTATTACAGCGTCCAGGATGAGTTTTGTCCCAGTAGAACCAAGCCTAGCGCAGAATCAGCTTCAGCATCTCGAACGGCGAATCTAGCTCTGACGCACAAGATCTACGGGGCTACACTGAAAGGCAGTAACAACCACGAAAGTGATTGAATAGGCCACGTTCAGAGCAAGAGCTCCGTAGACAAGCCTTCGAAAGGATTCCGACTGGAAGATACGGAGATATGTGAGGAGGATTGCCACTTTGACGCCCGGCAGCGCCAGGAAGTACATCATTTCACAGAAGTAAAAGAGCCTTATGATGAGATCAGCAGGTCGTCGCAGCCTGTGTTCTACTAGATACTCACTTCAAGATCTCCGTGATGTTGTCAAAAGGGATCGTCCAAACATCAGCTCCTATGCCTAGTGCAGCCAATTTGAATGAGATGATCGTGATGGGAATAACCAGAGCAAACGCGAACGATATGACAGCATCGTCCCACCAGTAGTCGGTATCAATACGAGCTCCTCGTTCGCAGGTACACGATACCTTGGATGCCATGCGTGCGAAATATGCGACGGTAGCAAAACAGAAGCCGATAATCCTCGGTATTGGGATGATGTCGCGCTGTCGGACCGGCCGTCGGCACAACGTCTCGGTGATGTTCTTGGCCGCTAAAGAATCAGCGTGATTGCCGCATTCTCGTGTTGAGGTACGTACTGAGCTGCTCGCGGATTGTACATGTTTTACTAGCACATTCTGCAACGAACGCAGCTGCAGTTGTGTTGGCACAGCTTCCTTTGATGTCCAAATTGGCAGCGGTTTGCCCCGAGGCAGCTACTTCTTCCAGTAGGCAAGTTTGCTGTGAAGCTGGTCAGTGGACCACTCAATACTATCGTACATCCAAAAAAAGCTTACCGCGCATTGAGGCATGGTTTTTAACAGTTCGAGCGCCCGGACAAGCTCTTTCTGCTTCTCTTCCTGCTTGTTCGCATCCTGACAGACTGCCAAAGCAGCGAACACCACCACGGCACTCCAGTAGAATTTCATGCTGGGTTCTGACTGCTCCAGGAGATGTTCGTGAGGGACAACTTGCAGTCTCCAGCAGTACTCGAGGGCTGTATCCGAGTTGTCATTGTTCCAACGATGTGGAACATCTTACAAGCACCTAGTCATGTTAGTGAGATCGCACGGATGATTCATGACCGACAATTCGCGACTGCTTCGACCTGCTAGGCTACTGATAGTGAAAGTGAGGGACAATCTGCCAAGCTGAGCTTCGAATAGGCTCGCGGGGCACAAGCTCCCTCGACAAATGCTTAGCTTGTGACGGCAAAGTGGGAGAGCAGGCTTTTCAACTACATGGCCATTATTAAAAACTTAGCGAGCCTGTAAAGCAGCGGGATCTCATCCCATAATCGGGATCACAGGGCATTGGGTTTAGCCTGTCTCACTTTGCCAGTCCCCTGGAATGGTCTGGTGCTTGGCAGGTTCGAATGAAGTCAAGGTTCTGGCTCCTTGATCCCAGTCATGCATACTGACATTGCGCGCCTAGCTGATCTGGCTCGTATAGCGGAGGCTGACGCGAGCTAGGTGCGAGAAAACTCGAAACTCCACGAATTATGTCCTCGAACCTGAAGAGCAAGGCGAGGTTCCTGAAAGGACACTGGTCCACTTCGAAGGCTACGCTCTCCAGCTTTGTATATTCCAGCCGGGCTATCGGGAAGACTGTCCGTACATTATCGTGTGAGGACCAAACAGGTTGACAAATATTCCATGCCTTACAATTGCGAGACTGACTGTCATGCCAAATCACGCGCCTCGTGATGCGATTACCAGCTTGGGCACCGCGATGCAGGGGCTAGGTGCGCTCGGCGGTCGTAATGCGGCTGCAGCGCAGGAGTAGACAGCATCGGGGATGCATAAGGCCTCGACCTTCGTTCAAATGACGAGTTCGCGCCGCCGGCCGATCGTGCAGAGCACTGTAGCAGGTGCACTGATCCCGAACGTTGAAGCTTTCTCGTTCATTATCACTTATTATGCCGACCATGCTCGTTGCGATGAGCGCTGTTCGCCGTACAATCTGGGCTCGTCCTTGATGCCTCGAAACGGGGCGCCAGGAGCGACGGTCCAGTCGCCAGCAAAAGCAGTACTTGCGCCTTGGGCGACCAACCCTATCGGTTCCATCTTGCCGGCCATTCAACCGCAGTGTTATGGATCTCGTGAGTCGTGCGAGGCAGCAGCCGCATTATGAGGTGGAGGGCTGCACGTCCTGGGTGCTTGTCACTGGCCGTCTGACCTGGAAGGCGAGCACCATTGGCATTCGTTGATTGATCTGGTTAGGTAGTCATTGTGGCTATGATCGAACAGGCACATGATGTTGTTGATGAAGGGAATCAGAGAAAGAAAGATCTGTTCAAAAGAACCGTTCCATTTCTAAGAGTCGTTCCACTTTTGAGAAAACCCGAAGAAACGTGAGGAAGGCACAAACGCGCCAAGCATCTCGGTTCGCCTTCACCTCCGCCCTCCGAGTCACTTCCGCCCTACCCATCGTATCGCGACTGGGATATACCTGCCTCAGATATACCCATGGACCTCGTTACCAGATTCTTCACAATCTATCATCTAATCGGCATTCCATGCTGCTTAATTAGAACACGTCTTTGTAGAACGACAAGCATTTGATAAAGATTGGTGCAAAGTGTAGTGTACAGAATCTGTCCAATAAGAAAATACTGCTCTCAGTAGAGCCTATCTGAACCCGCCCTTCATACTTGCAACAAGCTCTCTCTGTGAAGTGAGATGTGAAAGAAGCTGCGCAAACAGCAAAACGGGAACGATCCAATGCCGCCATCGCAGTACCCTTGAACGGCCATGCGCTGTCACAAGCGCCAGTAACGAAAACCATCGCCTTAGACACATTTCCACATCATCACTGCCAATACCTCCAAAACAGATTGCAACACGACCGCAGATTGGCCCGATTATAATGTCTCTGCGCGATCCATGGCGTCCCGTCACTCCTCCAATTCAAAGACCAAGCAGAAATTTCGTTCAGTATTCGAGACCAGTGTTAGCGTCGCGACCACGATTTCCTTCTATGCCGCACTAGTACGTTTGGTGAAGAGGAAACCAATCGTGCTGTTCGATCCACTGGTGACGTTGCTTGGAGTCAAGGGGATCTGTTGAAGCGACTCCCGAAGCAGCGCTCGAAGTTGAGGAATCCAATCTCTCTGAGCAGTCTAGGTCCGTGACACAGCAAGAGAAGAGACTCCAGCTCATGGCTATCATTGATGCGGCTTGTAAGATGGAAACTCTCTTCCAGGCACACAAAACCCCTCAGCACTCCCTTTCACGAATCCCATCACTCCCATCGCTCGCATCACTCGCATCGCTTTCATCCTCCTCCCTGTCCTCCTCCCCTGGCCTACCCGTACAAATCCTCCTCATAACTCGCCCACCACACCGCGCACATCGGCTAGCATAACTGCAATTACATCCGCAAGCGCACACGATGCCAGGCACAAACGGACGTCGATGGGACCGACGGATAGTATTGAGGTATGTAGCATCGTCGCGGATGAGTGGCATGGTGATTGAGTTCAAGAAATTTGTTGGAATGATTATCTTTCTTGGGAGCGGAGAGGTGTGGTGGAGACGAGGTATGTTGCCAATTGTGAAAGTGGGAAGATGCGATGCGAGAGCACTTATTTATGCTTGCAGCATTGTGACCCTCTTCTAGCACCATGCATTACGTCGAGCGTAGCGTAAGAATCATCGAGATCTGGTATGTTTCACATCTTGCTAGAGGGACGTGGGCTCGAGATCTCGAGGGCGATATGAGGTGTAGCCACGATCGTTCCCGCTGCTCTGAAGATGAAACGGAGTGAAGACTGCGATGTCATCTAGACAACAGCCATCACGTCAGGAATGCGGAGTATGAAACGATCAAAAGACTGTACAATATTTTGGTTCGTGGTGTGTTGATGGGTACTTGAGACATGTCTTGCCTCGACCACAGCGTTTTCAACGTCTGGCCAAGAAATGCAACATTGACGATTCTACGTTGGACTCCAATTCGACGATACAACAATCGTTCTTTTCTTCCTCGCTGCGTGTATCGATGCAGCTGCAATATCGCTGTCAAGTCGTGAATGCTTGCGCATGCGCCAACAGTACTAAGCAAAGTTTGCGAGCTTACGTAAAGCCAGTGCTTACAGTCATCTAGACATCATTATTGAGGTTTGTTCTGCTATCAGATTTCCCGATCTGCAGTTACTTGACAAATAGCCAACATTGTCCAATTGCCTCAAATATCGCATGGGATAGAACGCAGCCCTGGTCGATGAAGTAATGGGAGCCGCAAGGCAGCTTTGGCCACGGAGTATTGCCTCTTTGTCTGAACTACTAGCTACCATCACCCTTGCATAGCCGAAGCGCAAAGCTGTCAATGCTGGGGGAACTTCCGGGCACATCCCTGTTCTCCAAAGACATCAAAGCGCTGTTAGCGTGACCCCTTCGAACGATGCAATGAACTGCTTCGGAGCTACTGGAGGGCGGAATGACTTGAGTTCTAACGATTTGCCCGTCGTGCGCGGAATGGCGTGACGTGGCGCCTCAGGAAATAACATGACGCTCGAAATATCGCTGACAGCCCATGCTGCATCGCTGGCCCTTCAGGCAGGAGCATATTTCGCGGCGACGATATTAGCTTGCACAGCATTCTCAGTGGCATCAGAAGGATACCCCGAAGTCAAAACACCTTCATAAAACGTCCCCTGGGCCACAAGGCTATTATCGCCACCCACGCCGAGAATAATCGCACCCTCTTTCTTCATGGGACGGTATCCCGCCCGTCGTGGGCCCTTGTAAAAAGTCGAGAGAGGACCTGAAGCGGCATCGCCACCACGCAAAGCCCACTCGTTCGGCTCTCCTTTCACGATGGCGGTAAGGAACCGATGCGTCAAAGTCGGGTCCGTATTGTACTTGGCGATATCCTGTCCGGCGAAGAGACCATTTTCCAGGTCAGCCATAATCCAAGGTCCATTGCCAGCTCCTGAGCCCCAGAATTTACATGAGCCAAAGTAGATCGCTTCCATGTGTCCGGCGCCAGTATCCTTGTTACTGGTCTCCGCGTTGCCGTAGTCGAAGCAGCACTGGTCGTTGAAGTGCGTGCCGTCGAAAACAGCATATATGCCTTCTGGATCGTCATTGATGGCGACGCCATTGGTCTTGTCGTTGCGGTAGCCAGTGCCTGGCGGGACGAAGACGCCGTAGGCTTTCTGACCATTGAGCTTGACGGGGGCACTAACTGCGTTTGCTAGATCATCGTAACCACCACCTGCTTTGCCCCTGCCATTCCCTCCCGGCGGTGCTCGAGTGAGGTGATTTCCGCGACCCGACTGATCGTAGATGACTGATATGAGGCAGTTAGTGCTAGCGCAGAAGCTATCTTGGGCGGCGGCGTTCGCCACACCACCGGCTGAAAGAGGTGAGATGTTCGTCGTCTTCTTGTCAGACAGGCGAATTACTTGGTATAGTGGTCCAGTATATGAGTTGTACAAGGCCCGAGTCGTGCTGTGCGCAGCTACACAAGGGGTATGACCAGAGGCGTATATATCGCAAGGTCCGGCAGCGACAAGGGAAATGGTTGTCGCCAACCAGAAAGCCATCTGGTTGTAGGATTGCGAAATCATTTTGATTTGTTCAATGGGATGCTGGGTTGCGCCTTTGGAACACTGATGATGCTTTTTTGATTCAGGTGAGAGCCGCGTTTTGGCTACCACATGGCGGCCATGCGTCCTTTTATTACCTTTTGTGATTCACTTTCCAGCGGAAGGTATCGTGCAGGTATTTCGGAAATTCGCTGTTGTGTGTCTGGACTCTTCGATGACACGAAGGATCCCACGGACTATGCTACATAGAGTTTTAGCGTTCGCTGCGTACATGGATAAACCTGATCTGCTCGGTTGGTATAATTCGATCATGTCAGTGATTCGTGGGAAGGAATGTTCCACGGGTGCTCCGTACTAGCACGCGAGGAAGTGTTCACTGCAAGCACTGACGAGCCGGCGCCACGGTCGGTGCTGGGGAACTATATGCTATTCCTGGGGTACAGAGATTGCACGCTTTGTACTGCCGATGGAGAAGTCGATGCGTTTCATCTATTCCGTAGCTCTACCCGCAGCTCCCGCGTCACCGTATCCTGTCTGATAAAAGCTGTAAGTGATCCTTCTTCAATGGCAGGTCGCCGAACCACCTGCGCCATTCTCACCACCAGCATCAAGTTCATGCTCGAACTCAATTTGAATCAGTATGACCTGCTCTAGCTTATTGCAATCCAGTTGTTCTTTGCGGGACTGCGCCAAAGACTTTGCAGTCCTTATGACGTTCTTGATCTGTCGACCATTGATCTCAGCTTCAGCAAGACTATCGTATCCAGCTTCATCAATGCTGATATCGGCCTCCATCTTGATCAAGAAATTTTTCCAGGCCTGCATGCGGGAGCTGGCAGTGAGGTCACAATACTTCAGTGGGACGTGAATACGAGATTTGAAGGCATCGTCGAATGTGCCTACGCGGTTTGAGGTTTAGAAACAAGATACCTTCGTAGTACTCGAGCATGCGAAGGAAGATTGAGACCAGGCAGTTTCGCTCCATGCCGTACAAGCTCCGACGCTCAAGGAAGACTTATGTCATCTGCTTCATCAATGAGCAGAACAGCCTTCCATGTGCTGGCCATGTCCAGTATTCGGCTCAGACGTCCATCGAGAGTAGAGCTGTCGGTACAGAGATCGCCCGATGATACCATGTATAATGGTCTTCTTGTGTACTCAGCCACAGTCTCTGCAGTCAAAGTCCTCCTGACGCCAGGCGGACCGTGCAAGACCATGATCAGACCTTTGCCTTTGCGCTTGACTATATCGTCAAAGTCATTACGTTGCTGAACGTGGTTGGCTACCAATGCTTGGACAAGGTGTTTGTGTGCCTGAAGCAGCACAAGCTGGTTGAAACAGTTTGTGTTCCAGTCGGGATCGCAAAGCTTGTCCACGAAGAAGTCGAGCCAGCGCTTCTCGGCGAAAGGGAAGCCACGAACCATGGCATTGGAAAGTATAGCTCTTGAGAGTGTAGGCGCGAGTCTGCCCGAAGACGCAAGCATATGTAGTCGTCCAGGGCCGGAATATTGTCCAGAGATGCTGGTAAGTCATCAGACCTTGTTCTAGTAGATTTTCCGACTCCACCATAGTATCGCGGAACTGCTCATCGGTGAAGTCAAGCAGAAGATTGAGATGATCTCTAGTAACCGCAATCTCCAGCTTCTTGCCGGCGGCCTCAAGTTCGTCCTTGTAGTGGAACAGCACGCGGTACGGCGCACCAATGGTTATATCTTTGGTTTGGAAGGACACTCCTGGGAAGTTGACGCTCGTGCTCTTCAGGATATCCTTGGGATGCTGGGAGTTGATCTTGAGACGAGAATCAGCTTCCCCCAAAAACAGCATGGTCAGCGAGAACAATTAGCTTACCGGCAAGCTTATCTTCTGGATAGACTTGTTCGCGGAGTCAAGGAACCTGACGAGGCACAAAGCGAACTTGCTCCACGAATCTACGTGCTCTGGGTTGATCTCATCCTTAGTCTCGGCATAGTAGACAGCACCTTGTGCTGTGAACTTGCGATCAATATGTTTCAGGGATACTTGCATTTCTCCTTGTTCGATCTCTTTTAGCTTCTCTGCAGTGACCTCGTCGACCTCAGGATCCTCCACAACCTGGCCGTTGGATTGCAAAGGATTACATCCGCCAGCAGTGCTTCTGCGAGCGCTGTGGACAGTGCGTACCATGCTGATGCTGTCTTGGTCTAGGGTATTATTCAGGAGGTTCGTGCGAATTAGCAGGCAGTCTGATGGTGATATCACTATCGCTGTCGGATGGCGAGAGAATTGGATGTCAATGCATCAAAGCAGAAATGGGCGTCGCATGTGCGGACTCTTGTAGCTCAGCCATGCATGCAAAATGCCTGACAATCGCAGGCATAGGAAGGCGACCTCACGTCGTGGATTGTGCAAACGCAGCTCAGCCAATCGAGTCTTCTGCTTCCTGTGCTTCTGCAACCACAAAGCGCGGTACCATTCGCACATGGCGATGCCGTCCTACTTCGAACAGATGGAGAGCCAATTAGTAGACGCTGAGAATGATAAGTCGGGCATTTCTGCCTGCCTGGAGCAATCATGGAACACGAGCTCAGGCAGGAGGATCATTACCTTGGTCCGACTCCGTATCAATCACGAGATCAGGCAGATGCTGCAGTCTGATGAGTCTGTGCGATGTACATGTAGATGTAGTTACTTCTGGAGGCTTGATGAAGCGCTGTCAACAGACAACGACCGTAACATTACGTAGGCCCAGTTCCAAGGCCAGGCCTGATCTTGGACCCTTTGTAGGTCATCTGAGTTCGGCAACACTTTCGCTCAGGCACAAGTTGTTAGCAGAGATCTAAAAGGGCTCTTACAGAGGATGCTAATGCATTAGCCACTGGATCTTACGGTATACCGCCCTGGCTTTCAAGCAACCACTTGAAGAACTTGCCCCCTCTTCGTGCAGGTGTCACCGTGCGGGCAACCCTTGTGGGTCATGACGGTAGCAGTGATACCATTTACGATCGAAGAGCGCACAGAGAGGACACGTGCAGCGCGAATGCAATGAAAAGAATGATGGTAATGATCAAGATGGTGCTCGCGTGCTCGCTGCCAGATATCGCGCACTAGCATTTACCAGCCAATCATGTTTGACGCGTTTACCGCAATCCACGGCAGGGTTCAAGTCTCCGCCCGGCCGGCACGGCGAGAATCGGGTCAGTGCTTCACTAGTAGAAATTGTGAGAAGTCTTTGGCACCCCAACGGCTGCTTTCCTCTTCCATGAACCCATCGTCCAACACACTCTCATTCACGACCTCAACGAAGTAACGACCATCCTTAACGCCTACACATTTTCTCACGATAACGAAGAAATCCGGACACTTCGCTTCTCGCCGCAAAAGAGACCGCAACTACCACCAAACCCGTTTTGCCGCCGCCGACTACCCAGCACCGCGTTGAACGCGCCGAGCACAGCATTACCCCGAAAATGAAGTTCTTCTCATCCGAGCATCAATTCGACTACTCGTGGGAAGAAGTGTCGACCAACAATTGGCGGAAGTACTCGCAATGGAATGACAAGGCAGAACATGTAATAGGCGTCGACACCCTTTCTCGCCGAGTCGACCCTCAAACCGGTATCCTCCGCACAGAACGACTCATAACCTGCAATCAATCCGCTCCGCAATGGGTCAAGCGCTTTCTAGGAGCTGGAGACACGAGCTATGTTTACGAGGTGTCGTACGTCGACCCGGCCGCGAAGAAGGTCACCATGTGCAGCCAAAACATGACATGGAGCGAACTCATTTCCGTGCAAGAGACGTGCATATACCGACCTGGCAAGATTGCAGGCAAGACAACATTCGAGCAGCATGCCAAGATCATTGCACTCTGCGGCGGCTGGCAGAAGATCAAGAACAGTATCGAAGATTTCTCTGTGGAGAGGTTCAAGCAGAACGCTGCAAAGGGACGTGAAGGCTTCGAGCGAGTCCTTGCGATAAGTCGCGAAGTCTTCGCCGAGGAGAGGAAGAAGCACGGCATGAATGCATAGGAGGTATCGGTTCAACACCAAGTCCACAGCAAAAAGACAACCGGGCTGCATCACTCTGACGTGATTTCGCTCCATCGTCAACATTGATTACAATTTGCGTTTTAGCGATCGGGACGGCGTTAGGGAAGGACTTTCAGCATAGCAGGCGGAAGCTTGGAAAAGCACATGGGTGACGCATTTTTACACACGGCGCTATGTATTTTGCTGATACCCTCACGATCGTGTATGCGCACGTTTTAGACTTAGACAGCAGAGAATATAGTGTACAGAACGGCTCTGAATCATTTACACCCTTCAGCATTCCTATCGAAGACGTGCATGGTGCTGTTCTGCTCACATCGCACGCCCTAACCAGGCCGCCAGTGCCAATCCCATTTGCACGTGCCTGGAGCGATGACCGATACACGACCGATCCACAGGCACGAGCACGAGCACGAACATCATCCAAGAACGACGATATCCTGAAACAGTAAAAGTCGCTTGTTGCGATTACGGACTGGCCACAAAATATTCGGAGTTCCGTCAACAACGACACCGCTTGACGGCGAGCAGAAGGTAAGAGATGGGGCGAGGCATATGCTGCGCTGGACCATACAATCGTGTCTCCACGCTCATGTATTTCCACGACGACGAAGACTGCGTCCTGGAAGAGCGTCCACCGTTCGCGCCACTACTGCCCCATTCGAGGCACATGAAACTCGCTAGCCTACAGTATATCATAGTCCGCACCCCGCATGAAGATGAAGATGGACGATGATGTCGCTCTTGGCTTAGTTCTCACAGTCAATACAGATGACGCAAACAACATTGAGCTATCGGACGCGTCATGGTCTGTCGCCATGTCCCTCAGGAAACGAGCTGGATGTAAGCACGCAGAAAGATCGTGCAAGTAGTGAAGATGTGGCCATCATTCGTGTGCGAGGCAGTATCAGCCTGGATGGTCGTTTTTTGGATGATCTGTCCGCCTTCATATTGTTTGCACAACTCGTTCCACTCGAGTCGTTTAGCGGCTTTCACGGTAATCCTGCAATCGTCCAGCAGCGTAGTCATACGCAATCTACGGATTCTGCAGATATCGCCTCTATTGATACATGAAGCCGCCGATGCTCACAAGCTGCAGTCTTCTGATATCTGGGATACTGCCAAGTGGCGCCATTGAATACCCGAATATCAGCCTCGTCGTAATCCTGGTCCCTGATCCCACTGCATCTCCTTTCACCTGAGGAGCAGCAGAAATGTAGCTATGGGCCAAAGAGATCCACGAACCAGATGCGGCGGACAACAGTAGCTCGTCCATCTCGAAGTAAAAACTTCGCGTTGACTGGTATATGCTTTCTCTTCGCCATCTCCATTCTGTCCTGGACTTACTGCGGCCACCTCCCATTCAGTACAGGACCTCAACATGGCGATGAACCAGGAGCCTCCAACCGCACCCTCGGATTCGGCGCCATATATGTCTTGACCGAAGACCCCGACACCTGGCGAACTCAAGGCCTCCTCCGAGCAGCCGAACACATCGGCGGTCTCGACCTCACAATCCCCATCCAAAAACGCCCCACCGACGAAGCCATCAAAACATTCCTCAAAGGCGACAAACTCAACCAAAAAAACAAGTCCCAAACCTCCATCAGATCCGTCCTAAACCACATCTCCCTCCTCGAAACATTCCTCCAGTCCGAGCACGAAACGGCCCTCTTCCTAGAAGACGATATCGACTTCGACATCCACCTCAAACCCCAACTCAAACTCCTTTCCGATGCCATCTTGCACGGAATGCAAGCCTCGGAGTCGAACGGGAAACAATGGTTCGCCGGAACCCCTGACTCTCCGATCCAAGCCTCCACCTTAAACCCCTACCGCCACCACACCTGGGACGTCCTCTGGCTCGGTCATTGCGGTGTCAAAATCACGAAGAATACTCACAATATCAGTTACTCCGACCCGTACGCCTTACCATGGACGCTTCTGAGCTGCGGGAAGGAGGACTGCTACGCGGATCTGCGTCGTGATGCGGCGCCGCAGCAGGTGAGTCATTTTGTGGCGCCGAAGTGTTCGTATGCGTTCGCGATTACGAGACAGCATGCAAGTGTTTTAGCGGCGAAGGTGAGAGAGGAGAGAGAGCAAGATTTGGGGGAGGCGTTGTTCAAGTACTGTAGGGATGGGTGGCAGCATTGTGTGGCGAGTATGCCGGAGTTGTTCCATCATCATCATGTGCTCGGGCAGGAGGAGAGCGATGGGAAGGAGGGAGAGCGCATTAGTGGTGAGGGAGGTGAGCAGCCTGGTGTGGCGACTTTATTTCCGAGTAAGCAGGATCTGGAGTGGTGGCGTGGTAGGCATAAGTATACGTATAATTTGCAGTGGAGCGCGAGATGTAATGCGGAGAAGGTTGGGGAGATTTTGGAGTCGGCGGAGGGGAAAAGGTGGCAGTGTTTGCCCGGGAGGTGGGATGAGGCTTGGTAGGGTTTCGATTTTTGCAAGCGGAAATTGAGTACGATGTAAAGAATTCTGTAAGATTGTAAGCACAGGGTCTGACTTGGAGAGCAGGATCTGCGGTCAAGCTATTCTGTAGGTTCGAAGTTGAAATTCATTGCGATAGCTGTGCTGACTCACGTGACCTCTCTTTAGATCAATGAACATGTAGACTATGTTGTTACAATGTACGGTGTTCGATAATGTTCCCTTCAATACAGCCCTTCTCATCTGTCCACTTCCATTCACCGTCTCTCCACACAGCGGTCTAAACATGTTGCAAGGTACCGCATGTAGAACGTTCCCACCCATGATCCTTTGCTTTCACCTCACCCTTCTTCTCTTCTTCAACAAGCGTGGTCGTATCTGGATCGCTTGGCACGACTATCCATCTAAGTATCTGCACATCGCCTGTTCTGGGCTTGACCACAAAGCCATGAGCCCAAATATCGGCTGAGTCGCGTTCTATACCGAAGAACTCGCATATTCCATGGACAAGACAGCCGCCAATCCCGCGCTCATCCTCGATTTTCTGGCATGGACAGACGCCGATGGCTCGTTGCCTGAGACCATTGTCCTGTAGAGTATTCTCATAACCCTTGAACACTTCTCGCAACTTCGTCTGAACAATCTCTGTGAGCGTTATTCCCAATTGCTTGTTCTTGACCACCCAACTCGCAATTAGATCCTTACATTCATCAGCGAAAGCATGCATATGCGCGACGAAGCAGCGGCTTTGACCGAACGGGTAATAAACGCAGACGCAAGCGCGGCAGCCAGAGGTGCCAACAGCTTCACACATGGATCCTGCGATATCCTTCATGGGCAGAGCGACGATGTCTCCGCGACCTTCATCGAAACGATAGTATGTCACCACCTGGATATCGACCCAATCGCGACAATGTCCAAGCCAAAGAACGCCAGAGCTGAGAGCATTTATGGCTACGCCAGCAATCGAAATGATCCTTCTAGACCACAATTGCTGGAGCACAATTCTAATTCTTCGTGGGCTTTAGTCGAAGGGGCCGACACCGAGTGTCTGATCGTGCATGCAAAATAATTGGATCATACGTGAACAAAGTGGCATCATCTATTCAGCGTATCGGTTTGCACTGCAAGTGTACATGGGCGCATTCTTTATTATCATCGTCGTAGCTGACTGAACGTGCTCGCAGCCAGCTGCAACGTCCCAAGGCAGGCTCTACAGGGTAACCTAGACTTGTCAAAGATATGCTTGATGCTGACAGCAGTGATCTAGTAGTCCCCGACCTTAGCATACCCAACCAGTCAATAGCGAAAGGCATAATGAGCCAACGCTCGATGAGCGGCATAATGCAGACCCAGGACAGTCTACTCCAACAATAGAGAAATATGATCCGAGAAGTGCCAAACACAGTCGCGCTATACCTATTGAAACAGCAGAGGCAAGTCCAGAGATCTTGATACGCAGTGCTACAGGATCATCAGGACCATTTATCGCTTGGTCTAACTTTTGATTACGTAACCTCCACTCCACTCATCCACGGCATTTGAACAGGTCACTTGCATCTCCCAGCACTTTCAAGCCTTCAGAGAGGCGACCAAGCAGTCCAACGCCGAGCTGTGCGTCGAAGCGTTTGGCTGACCTTTGATTGGTCCCTTCCACACCAAACCCAGCTGCCCATGCTGATTACGATCTCTGGCCCAGATCGAGTTGGCATTGTTGTGCAAAAAGGCCTTGTATCTGGCGAAGTGGCGTGGCCGAACGTGGTACAGTTTGACCAGATTCCGGGCGAAGATGCCCTTGAACTGCGTTTGATCGGCATTACAGCTGAAGTCGTGATCACAACGCTCAGTCAAAATGCCACCAGGTGCCAGCTGAGCAATTGTAGCGTCCGCGAGGTCCCGTGCAACGTCGACGTAATGCGGCTTCCTGGTGGCTTTGGAGAGTTCCACGAGGGCTCCGATTACCACGCCTTGGTTGTACGACCATACTCGCGACTCCCAGTCCTCTGTACTTTCGCAGTTCTTGGGCGTACCATGGAGACCACGGTTCAGACCGTCGTTGATGGTTCCTCGAGAATTCCACATGGCGGTATGTCTAAACCAGCGCCATTGTTGCTCTGCAGTCTTGATGTAATTTTTCTTGTTTGCGTGATCGCGATTGGCCAGATGTGCCCCGATGCTGAGAAAGAGTGCATTTGGAATGGCGTTGACATAAGTGTGCTCATGATCCCACCAGATACCTCCAACTCCACCTTTATTGCGGCTGCAACGCGTCTTGCCAAACGTTGAGGCCATGTCGTTGTAGATATTGATGGCCACGTTCAGGTACTTGTGATCGCCAGTCAGATCGAAGGCCTTGATCCACGCGAGCGCCCACCACGCTTCGTCGTCGTAAGAGCTATTGATTTGTAAGCCACAACTCACGTTGATATGGGACATGTGCCTACTGTTGATCGATGAAGTTACCACCTTGTGCTCTGTGAAACGAGTTTTCGATGACAGACAAGATTTGGCCCCTCTTGCTGTGATCCACTTGAGCCAGTCCTCCGATAACAGTGATGCAGTTGGCACTGCTCCACCAGTATCCCGTTTTATACACTCCTGCACCTTGGTCGTACCATTGCTGCAGCACGTCGTACGCGTTCTCGACGTTGGCGCGGGTCACGTCTCTCTTCTCCACTGACGAGCAACCGCCAAGTGCAGCTAACGTCAGTGATGCGAGAACAGCGCGGCGTAATAGGGCGAACATGCTTGCAAAGGCACCTCAGGAATGGTGGATTACAAACAATGGGCAGCATCGGAATATGAAATGTGCGCCCTGACGCATAAATATGTGGTATGCCTGGGTATATGATACATCCCTACGAAAATCCGGCCTGGCCATTGCTGACACTGTCCCCGACCAGGGCTTAAATTTGGACTGCCTGTCCGTACGATGTCCTTGTCGGTCCAGGTCAACTTCTAATTTGCTGTCGGACGTGATCTGCGATTGTGGGGTCATGTCGCAGCTTGCATGGCAAGACTGCCAAGATATCTTCGACCTTGTGGCTGAAGGTCAGCAAATCTCATGTTCACAGCACATAAAAGACGAATCAGGGTTGCACCGTCCATACTGTTCAGCAAAGCGTTAAGCTGCCGAGTTTTGTGAATTCGAGGAAGCCCGCTTCAGAACTCGAACAAGACTGCACTGCAGCGGAGTCATGGTTTCCATCGGGCATGTGCACTATGCACACATGCTTTCATCCTTTATTGTATCGTGTTGCGAATGCTGATGGCGATGAAACTTTCCGCTGGACGGCTGTCATCTCAAGGTCAGTGTCGCTCGCGAGTCGAATACGGCACTGGGGAACGGCGCATTCTGTTCACGACAGAGCATGGGGTATGGCCGCATGTTGATACCGCTGTACCGGAAGGCGGAGATATATATAACAGCACATCCATGCCAACACGGTTGCAGCTAAGGCGAGGGTACTGTTTCGCCGAGATTCTTGCAGGATGAACCTTGAAGAATCTGCACTGCTGTAGCATAACCAGCTTTGACCTTTGCTGACATCTTGCCGAACTTGTAAAGATACGCATGAACACCGACAAATGTTGGGTATGTTCACAACAGAGCAGGATGTTGTAAAAGAAGAAGAAGAAGAAGAAGAAGAAGAAGACAGAGGAGGCTTGGGCTAGAGAAGGAAGCAAGGCAGGGCAGTGCGGGAGATGAGATCAGATTCTTGGCAAACCGTCCCGATCCAGCATCCTGGGCCTTGTCCTTGTCCTCGACCTCAACGTCGACTGCTCCGGACAATACCACAACAATGCACCACAGCATACGAAGCTCGGCCTGCTTCTTGCAATAAAGCATGCCAACGGCAATACGAGTCTCTAGACAATGAGCTCCGCTAAGCGGCGTCAGAAGGTCGACCAATTTGGTGAAGGACGGCATTGCCATTCCTTCCGCACGAGGGTGTTTGCGCCTCGCGCAGCACAAGAGTCGATGTGCAGACAAGAGGAGAGTAGAAATTCCACATATCACAAGACCGAGAATTGTCAATGTACAGCGTTCGGCCCCCGAAGCACAACGGTGTACTGGACAACAACGCGGGGCTTATATGATCTGTCGTAATGCTTGATGATATATGATTACACGGGAAGCTGACATGCCGTATTTCTCCTGAATCGTCGCTGCTTCGCCATTGTAAGCTGAAGTTCTGTGCCTTGAAACCCGTAAAGTGTCACCTGCCAAGTCATCTCAGTCCTCATACACGCGAGATCCTCGTCCTCGTTGTTCTGCGAGTCTTCGATGCCATGTAGCTCTGGAAGGCTTGAAGGAAGACACAAATAAGTAGCAGAGTCCACGTGTACTCGGCATACCAATTGTGATGTCTTGGTATTCCTGTGCCAGGTGTTTCTGACTTCATTCCAGACACTAAGTAAAAGTACTGGCATAGGCATTCGAACCCTCCCCGGCAATCTGGGAGCACTACATTGGAAGTACTGCATACGATCGCTTTCAGCCCTTGTATTCCTAATATAATCCCGACAGATTCCCGGACTAAGGTCTTCCCGGCACAACGCGCGATAGCTGGTCGTTATCATCTGCTTTCATTCATAGCAAATTCGTCACTCCCATGGTCTCAAATCTCGAATACCGCAGTGTGTAGCGCATTACGCTTGCCTCCAGCTGTCCTCTCACCTCTCACTACCTGCGTCGCGAGCCATCACCCTCTCGATGTTCTTCACCTTCGCTGATCAGCCTGGAGAGCGCCTCGACATGCAGTGTTCAATTTCCGTGTTCGACTGTCAATACCCAACAAAGAAGTTGATCCCCTGCTCACATGTCTTTGTCGGACTCGATGAGAGTCTTGTGAACAACAGGTAAGGAATCACTGCAAAATTTCTAAAGTGTGGCTGCAGTCGCCACGAAAGCGCTTCTCTATCGCAGTAGGATCAACAAGTCCCGTATCTCCACTCTCGCAATCATTTACGGCATAGCTTCGACGCGTTTTGTTGTCAGGAATGAACGGGTCGAAAAAAGCGCTTAGAGTCAATTTGGCTGACTGCGGGTTCCGAGAGATAGAGCATTGGCATATGGGATGTTCTGCATTACAGACTGTTCTGTTCTGTTAAGCTCTGCGCTGTCTGGAGTCGACTGTGCGCTTGACACAGGATAGCTACCGAATGAACCCTATACTGGACTCGGACCCTCGTCGCTAGCACACTTCGACTGTACATCACTCTCTTGAGTATCTTGACCCTGTTGCTGCATTTTTTTGATCGGCTGTTGTGTTTGTCATGCGAGCGTAGCCATGACGCAACACAGTGTCCACGCATACGTGAGTGTCGCCTTAGAGTTTGGCATTGAGATCATCATCTGTACCTGAGACCTCCGAACACCTCAAATGCGCCGTTATGCACGTCTTCCACATCTTTCTCCGTCGGAAAGACCATTCCCAGCAGACTGATCTCACTGAAAAAGATATTCTTGAGCTCGAGTGGCTCTTGATCAGATGACATCAGCTCCATCATCCTACCTAGAGGCTGTCCTTCACCAGGGTATCCCTCAAGAGGCACAGGTTCATCGTAATGACCTTGAAGATAGAATGCTTTAGGATACCCATCGTACACAAGCCTCGAGTCATCGCGCTTGTTAAAGCATGTATCCCGTTCAGTGACCGAGTCACCCGATACACCAGTGCTGGTGGAGAGGTGCTTGGCTATGTCGCCGAGCGTCACGCCAGAAGCAACGTCAACGCGCTTCCTGATCCTGACCGTCGCGGTAATGCGTCGGCTGCAGGAGACTGGTCCAATCGTGATATGAATAGCAAGCAAAACTGCATTGCAAGGTGGGTTCGAAAGAAACATATTCTGCCACGATTTGAGTCTGCCATGCAAGAGATCAGGCAGCATGCGGCACTTGCGCCTAACGCGATACTTGTGCGGAGTCCAAAACCAGACGCGAGAGGCCTTCAAACAATCAAGATCTGAGAGCCAACTGCCGCGGTACCTAGGCGGCGGTGGGCGATAAGGCTCCACAGGCGTCTCTTGCAGTAACGGGTTGAGCTGAGCTACCAGGAAGGTGTACGAATCGCCTTCGTCGGTCTCTGGAGCCGCATTGTCGTCGTATCCATCTTTGAGACGCTCGAACCATGCTTTCTCGTAGCATCCGAATAAGGTATTCCCAAGTGGCGAGCGACGCCAAAGCGCGCCAATTCTCCATCTCTCGCTGGTCTCTTCGTTTGCGTTGACTTTCTTCAACAGTGCTCGTCGGAGTGTGTCAGAGGCAGCGATAACATTGCGGAACTGGCAAATTTCAGTACAACTTCCTTCAGCCAAATTTTGTGATATGTATGCACTTACCTGCCGACAGACGCGTGTAGAGACAACAATGTCCAGCAGTGGGAGGTAACCGAGCACACCCTCGAGGAGCTCGACAGTCTCAAAGACAGAGCGACCGGCCGGACCAAGGGTGGCCGGTTGGACTGCACAAAGAGCGGTGCCTTTGTCGCTGTCCCTAATCTCGGGCTTGTTTACACCAACTGTGAGTGCAGAGAAGTGCGCAGGTAGTGAGTCTGCAGTGCGTAGCTGTGGGTTACTGTCGACGTCGCTGACCAGCGATACCTTCCTGTGATCCATAGCGAAGGCAATGGAGTCTCGAGGTCCTGAGTGTGCAGGATCAAACAGCGGGCTTAAGTAGTTTCGGCGGCCGGGAATTTCCGGTCGTCAGCACTGGCATGTGAAGTCGACTTCCTTACCCGTTGCCTACGAGACTTGACACCAAGCAAGTCTCGAGCTCGGAATCTTCTTGTCGGCCATCCGTTTTAAGCGCGTCTTCACTACCATAACGGACCCGCAGCTGTTCAGCAGCACAACCAGCACTCTCAATCGGGTCTTGACTACCACCAAATACGTTCCGAGGCCATACAGCCATACCGCAGCCACCTGAAGCTCCTCCTATTAGCCCACACGACGGGAGCAGATACGTGCGGGTTGGGATATTCCAATTGCTTGTGGGCCGGTCCAGTTCATATTCGGGAAGAATGGGCTAAGGCGTGGATCCTGGCTACGGATAAGCAGTACAAGCTCTATCGAACGGTCTTGTTGCAAGCTGCGAAGCTCAATTACGGTGATACATTCTAAGATCATGGCGATGGGCCATTTGATAGGAGGTTTGTTGTGATGGCAATGCTGCGGGATGTGGCTGGGTTGCGAGTTTGGCAGATCACGGCAGGGCATTGAGCCTTCAATAATGGCATCGTCAAGTAAACTGGGGCAAGGCATCGAGGATAGCTTGCGAATCTCTTGCGACATCGACACTCGAGTCACGTGATACAGCGAGGAGTCGCCGTGTAAATGCTTCCAGGAGCGCGTCATGTCCAGTTCCGCCTCTTAGAACCTCTCAGGACCCCTATGAATATACAAAGACAAACGAAGCCTTGCACACTACAATGGCCACACAAATAAAGAGTGGTTCATCCGCCATGGAACCCAGCGACAACATGCAACTGACTTGCTCCTTCTTTACCAAACTACCGGTCGAAATCCGACTGGAAGTCTACGAGCTTGTCCTCGCAGACCACGAGCCAGCGCGTCCGATTCGCTACGGACGCGTCAGCAATATAGAGATGCCTCCATTGCTCCGCGCGTTCAAAGCGATGCGCAGAGAAGCCGCAAATTCATACATCCACCATGTAGGCGCTCTCTAGAGTCGCCGTCAGAAACGTTCTGTTCGATTCGACGGTCTTCACCGGCCACAGAGCAATATGGTCTTGCGCACCGTGATCCAGAGAGCTATGGCGAAAGATGGCTTGGCGGAGGTCGATGACGCTCTTTCGCAGCATCGTACTGTGCTCGAGGACGAGGGACTGGATTGCTACGGTTGGACTGAAACTGAATAGGTGCACCAGCAGCCGAGATCTGAGGCGAAATTTCGAGCTCATGCTAGAAGTGGGCGTGATGAAATGTGGTGCTTGTCGGCATGCGATCACAGTCTGGAGGACATTAAATAGAGATCGAGCTCGAGCGTCGTAGAGCATGCTGTTCGAGCAGATTTTAAGTTGCAGGGTATGGTCTCCGGTCATGGTTACAAGCACGGAACAAAGTGCCAGGTCAGTCCTTGTTGTATCGGACGGATTCAAAATGGAGTTCTGAAGCGTTTCTAATCATCTATTGTTGTGCTTTGAGCAGTCTGTGTATGTCGCCAACAAGGTACAGGCTACCAGCAGCAACGACCGTACCATCGCTGCCGGCAACAGCGATGGCAGTCTGAAGCGCGTGCTCCGGATCTGTGCACGCGTTCTGATGCACCAGCCGCGATGACACTTGTGAAGCGGCATCCAGGATCTGCTGTGCCGGCATCGGCTTGACCCAAGGCATACCATCGACCGGGCGGAACTCCGTCGTAATGATGTTGTCCTCCGGTCGAAGCATTGGCCGCAGGATTTCAACAACATCTTTGGTGTCTGATGCTGCCACTAGCCATGTCACAGGCACTTTGTGACGACCTCGCAGCGTGTCGACATACTTGCCAAGTACCTCAGCTGATTGTGCATTGTGTGCGCCGTCAAGAAGCATGTGCTTGCCTGGCAGGCGGGCAAAATCGCTAATGTCAATCCACTCTTGGCGGCCGGCATACTTGACACTTTTGTAGGCAGTTTTGATGTTGTTGATCAGATCGAAGTAATCTTTCTGGATATCCTCGGAGCTCTCTGTTGGTGTGCCGATCCTGCCGAGAGACAAGAGTGCCGTAGTGCCGGCTTCGAAAGCGACTTGAGCATTAGCGGCAATGTGTTCTTGTTCTGGTCCGAAGTTGTTCCGGAGCATGGCTGTCGTCTGGGCTTCTTGTCCGGTAGGATCATATGCCTCTAGAATTTGCGATGAGAAGCCGATGTCGGTGGCTGACTCTTTCAATACTTTGCGTACCGATGGTTGGTTGGTCCTATCATACAGCACAGGCACGCCAGGCTTGAATATGCCGGCCTTCTCCTTGGCGATGGCTTCGATTGTGTCGCCGAGGTATGCTTGGTGGTCAAGTCCGATCTTGGTAATTGCCGTCACGAGTGGTAATGGTCGGAAGGTGCTCATATCGACAGCTTTTTCTGTACCATCATCTTCGAATACTGGCTGGCCAAGTACATTGGTAGCGTCAAGCCTACCACCCATGCCAGTCTCTACGACGGCCACGTCCAGCTCGCTGGCTGTGAATGTGGCAAAGGCAGTCGCTGTGAGCAGCTCGAATTCGCTAGCATTGATGGACTCTTGCTTGTCAAAGGCGACGACTTCTTTCTCTATGCGGTGAAAAAGCTCGGAAGGAACAGTCCTGATCGTATCGTCCTTGCTCAAACTGATTCCATCCCACCTATCGACTATGTGTGGACTTGTGAATCGTCCATGCTTGAGCACCGGATGGCCCGTTCGTTCTCTCCATCGGGACTTGTTGTACTCGTTGAGCATTTGCGAGATGTAAGCGCATACTGAACCTTTGCCATTTGTGCCAGCGATGTGTATGGCTTTCCACGGCAATGGAGTGTTGGATAGTAAGCGTGAGATGCGCTGAAGACCAAGCTCAATCATCTTTGCTTTATGGTTTGATGAGCAATGCCAACGAAGGGAATGAATAGTTTGTGGTCAAAGTGCAATGACACATGCAGTCTTTACCAGGATGTGAAGGCTACCTGCATGATCGTGTCAATGCGAAAGTGTACAGTGAAGGGAAAGGTCAACGATTACGCAGAGGCCGGCTCAATCTTGGATATTGATCATTATTGACAGCGATAGTCAGCTTTTCGAACACGATCTGATATGATTGTGCAGAGTCAACGCAATGGTTCAAGAGCAGTACATATGCCTTCTATGCCTGGAAGGAATCATGAATTGAGTTCTACCTCCTGGTCGGTTGTCTCACGCTCAGCAGAGATCACAAGCTATACCATATATAGAAATGTTAGAAGGTATGTTATCTCAAGAGCCCGTCAGATCTCTCAGGGTCTCCGAGTGCAGCCTCCTGCCGGGCGCCTTGATACTTTTCGCTGCTGATCTGGAGAAACCTCGTCGCCGATTACCCTCGAACGCGCTGCGCTCATCATCAAAACATCAACAATCTCCACTCCCCTCCCCTCCACTCCACTCCACCCTTTGTCTATATTCCATCCTTCAGTAGCACTGTCGCGTGCCGGTCGCCGACTACTGTTACACCGCCTTGTCTCGCCGCCCTCTCCGAGATGGGTCTTCCGTAAGTCGTCTCCAATAATAACCTCGACCGCACGCACCCACGCCCCTACGTACGCCTAGCCGCCACAGCTGTTCCGCGATCGCGACAGAGGCTCCAAAATTTAACCACCAATAACACTATTGCTGACAACGCATGCGCTATCAAGCATTTGGCGCGATCCAGAAGAGAAGAAATCCGGCAAGCATCACGCAAAATCCGATTCACCAGCATGTCTGCGACCAACCGGCTGGGCCATTCGCAGACGCCCTTCCGTCCATGGCTATAGAACGACGCGAACGCGCCTGCCACGCGATCCGAATCTCCTTCCTCCGCCATTCGAGCGTACACGCAGCGCACGACGCGACGATCGCAGAGGTGTGCCGCCCGTCTCCAGCCTGCTCGAAACGGCAGAAACACGCCCTCTACAGCCTCTGATACTTCCTCCCGTGCCTGAAGTTGAGTCGCGCACCAACACTTCGACCCATCTCGAACGACTCGAGGAGCTTCAACGCAGAGATCGCAATCGATTACTTGGAGAGGTCGGGTCAACCGTAGAGCAGCAAAGGCGAATGCAGCAACAACTCCGACGCCATCTTACAGATCTGCGCGTACACAATGCTGAGCTGGATCGTGAGCGCGATCGCTTCATTCGTGAAGCGGCAGACGCTGGAGTGCCAGAAGTGGCTGCGAACCTGATGCGACGCTCTGCGACACCACCCTCGACTTTGGACGAGCCAACACAGCCGATGCATGACGTAGCAATCGATCCCGGCCAGCCTCTACGCATCTTGCGCTCACCCGAGCCCATGCACATCAGGCGACGCCCGGAATCTCACGATGGCGCGAGTGCCAGGAGGAATGCACTGCCTACACCACCACTGGAAATCTCTGGTCCAGAGGAAGAGACTGCAGACAGCTCGCTTGTTGGTGACGCAGCAACCGACGAGATCACAGAATCATCAAGACTGCGCCGCGCACAATCTTTACATCCTTTGAGACATTCTTGGCAGGCTTCCGAATCGCCCGACTCGGCAATTGATGGTCTAGGCGACAGAAATCGCAGCCCTACTCCCGGAGATCGCTGGGAGATCATGCGCATGACCATTGCAGCCGACGAGAATCTACCGAGCCAGGACAGCAGTTTTGCGAGCGCCGCTGCAAGTCGTTCATTCAACGTGTCAAGCACGAACTCGCAGAGCACGGCTCAGACTTCATTATCGAGCATGAGCCGCAACGACCACGACAGTGACTCTGTCTCGTCGCTAGACCCGGACGATTTTGTCTGCAGCGACGACGACATTTATAGTACCGAAGCATTTGCAGACGATATGTACTTCCACGAGATGCGTACTCCCGACGGTCGCGAGCGTATAGCAGCGCACCAAAGAGCACGGGATCAGAGCGGCAATAGATTCGCCTTGGCGTCCGAGCCAGCTCGTGTGGACATAGGATTCCGCCTGATTGAGGAGGCCCTCGACACCGAGGAGGGTCGTGAGCGTGTTCTGCAGATCAGGCAGGGCGGTCCAGACAACATTAGGCATTTCGAGGATATGCTCGCCGCGAGCCGAAGGGTGCGCAGCAGACGTGCGCGAGATGGAGTACCAAGCCCACAGCCTGAACGGTATGGCGCGGGACCTCGTCAAGCAGCTCTCGAGGCAAGACGCGAGGTACATCGCCGCTTTGCAGCAGATGCAATGCCTTTCGAGAGGCCTGTCGATGGACCGGTCATCGAAAGTCCGACTTCGCCACCTCCCGAGTATGAAGCGCTCAACTCACATCCAGATGTCGAGACTTTCACTTCCCGTGATCAGCCAGAGCCACATCCCGTCAGTCCACCGAGCAATCGCAGTGAGCGCGAAGTGTCCGAGGCGTTGCTCAGTGGCGATGTGCAGGATCTGGACAGCATGCGTCGTATTGTTGAAAGGCTCGCGGCGCGTGATGATGTGCCCGAGGAATGGTGGATGAGCATGGGTCTGAACATGTCTCGGGCACGACCGCGAGATCGCAGTCCGGCCAGAGATCCGCGACGAGGGAACGATACTGCTCGAACGACGAATCTTGGCAACGTGAGAAGTGGCAGGATCGAGCGTAACAACTCGAGGTTATGATTCTATGGATGTGTCACGAAATTGGAGTTGTGGACGATACCAAAAGGGAAGTCGCAAAAGGAAAGTTATTGTTGTTGTGAATGTATCATTACTACTGTGCTAGTAGATCGACGACAGGCGCGAGGATGAGGCCAAAAGCTTTGAGTGCTTGCTTGATGCTGAAATGCAATGATTCGACAATGGGCTGACTTCACGAGGTCTGGCCCAAGCAAAACTCACATCGCTACCTGTCACTTCTTCGGGGGTACGATTGCGACCAGAAAGAAGTCTTGCTCTTAGCAGACTGCCATTCTTCTGTATCAAAGGATCATCATGACCCGTGAACGTCATATTATTGATGGCCGAGCAGAAGCTGGGGATCATCTGAGCGATCGTTGAAATCCACATTCGCCGTGAATTGACGAGCGCTTAATCCTCAATCGTCGGACCTCGCCTCCCGCCATTCCTGGCGCAGGCGCAGCGTATGGGACCAACATCACCGCCATTCGATGTCGCACGTGACATCGGGTAACAGCTTGATGACTCTACCAAGCTTGACCGCATGGTCTCGTTTTCCGGATGCGGCTTGCCACTACATTAACGGTGTTTTTTTTAAGACGGCGACAATGAGGCACGCAAATAGATGTGAGATGGTACATGTACTGACGGGGGCAGTGACGTGAGACCGTCGGGTTTTGGGTTTCATGGAGAATATATATATAATATGGATCGCCGCAGACTTTTAGTAAAATCTGCTACATAAAGACCCACGCTTGCGACCGAGAGAGATCCAAGACGTAGCAAGAGGTAGAGCGTTTCTTTGACCGCCAATCAATCGATATCATAGCTCGTTGAACCTCGATATAATTTTTACGAACATTAGGACCTCATGCCTTGCCACATCTAATGCTCTCCATCCCTACAAACACACCTCTTCCTCCCCTCATTCTGCGAGTACTACCTCCCAAAATTGACCCCCTGACTCGGATCCCATGTCCCATTGACCCTCTTCTGCTGTTGCGCGGCGCCACTCTGTGCCCCAAACACAATCGGCATACCCTCCTGCCACGTGGTTGTCTTCGGCAGTTCCGGTGTTGACATATTTGCCATTGGAGGAACCTGCTGACTCACGCGCTGTGGCGTGGGCGCCGGTATGGGATCGGTTTCAGCTGCAGGCTGCACACTCCCTCTTCTGCTCGCTGCCCGATCCTGAGCTCTTTGGTTGATGAGGTTCTGCTGTGTTCGTTCCTGTACCTGCAGGTTCTGCATCATGGTGCTGACATCCGCCTCCAAATGTTGTGCTTCAGTGCGGCGCGTATATACGAAATTCCGACACTCGTCCCGGAAGCGGGTCGTGATGGCGGCAAGGTCGTTGTAGAATTTGCGACCGACCTCGAGGTTTTTGAGGATATCTTTGTATGCTGTGTAGGCATTCTCCAGATTCTGTAGAGCTTGCTCGCGTTCTTTGCTACTTGTATCGCCTTTCTTTGCAGTCTGGAACGAGGTGTTTGATTGTCGGACGCGATCGAGCAGTTCATTCTGTTCTTTCTCTTCTCTCTTGAGCTCATTTCGGTCAGTATCATACTTTTTCAGTCGCTCGTCGAAGAGTGCCTCGAACTGCGATGCCTGCACGGGCTGCATTGGAAACTCACGTTCCAGCCGTGCGGCTTCTTGGAGTAGATCCGAATTAACATCGTCCTCCTTGGCCTTCGTGCGAAGGCCTTCGACCTTCTTCCTTCGTCGGCTCTCAAGCCTGTTAACTTCGTTCAGCGATGATCGTAATGCGTTGGCTTCTCGCTCAACCTTGGCGGTCATTGTTGCTCGCCTACTACTTGGCACGTAGTCTTCTAGATCGCGATCTGAGCCAGCAAGTAGTCGAATTAGTGTCTCGTTTTCACGAAGCTGTTTCTGCACAGCATGATCACTACCATCGGCTTGTTTCAAATATCCTTCGATATCAGTCACCTGCTGATAAAGCTTCGGTACCACATCTCTGCCGGCAGGGCGGGTCCATCGTTCTGTGCCGTATTTTCTTCTTGCTGCTTCGTCTTCTCCGGCTTCTGTTCGGAGCAAATCAATACCTTCTTGGTACAGTACGCGATTATTGGCCTTGAGCTTCTCGGTGTCCGCAATCGTTGCGTGCAGCCTGTGCACACCATTCGATTGTCTTATGTCCTCTGCATGGCTCGCAAGACCCGGAGGTAAACCAAGCGGCTTCTCGAGTGCTTGCAATGATCCAGGTAGGTTCAAACTCGACAGCATCTCATGTATGCGCTGCGTCATTGATTCCAGCTCTGCAATGACAGTATTGTTGACCAAGCGATCTCTTCTGTCGGCATATATTGATGCTGCAACATGCACGCTGTATGGAACGAGCTTGGCGAACAGCGGCTTTCCAAACGGTGCATGATCTCCTAGCATCTCCTGACTTTTGTCAACTTCAGGAGGTACTCTGGCCATGACCATGCTCGCTCGATCAAGGGGCAGCAGCTCCGCCTTCGTAGGCTCTGGTTGTAGATAGATTGTGTCGTTATCCTTTTCAGCTCGCTTCAAATCCTCCGATACTCTGTTCTTCAGCCCGTTCAAGTCTCCTCTTACAGCCTGATTGACATGCCGCGACTCGTTCAAGGCCAGGTTCACAGCGTTCAAACTATCTCTTAACCTAGCCACCTCTTCGCCATACTTCCTCTTCTCGAGCGCATCGCATGCTGCGCGATACTGCGCGGCTGCTGCAAAGTGATGATGCTTCGCATTCATATGGTGTATCCATTCGCTTCGTATGCTGTCGGTCTTCAAGCTCCACTCGTTTGCATCGTTGTAGAGATCGCTAACCTTGGCTGCCAGTTTCGCAATCGTGCTGTCTTTCATGCCATCCTTGACAGCCTTCTGCCAAAAACATTCCTGAGCTTGCGCAAGCATAAGATGACCCAGCGCTTCCAGTGTGGGCGCGTCCATGTCCTCAGGTGGACTACTTCGCAGATCGGGTATGACGTTGTCCTTCAAGTAATGGAAGACTCCTGCTGCAAAGCAAAAGTTGTTGGCTGCAGATTTGAGACCATCTCCAGTCGATCGATTCGAAGACAATGCCAGCTGTGAATACATGGCTGCAAGGTTGAACAGGACGTTGGCTAACTCGAATCGTATATTGTTCTCAGTATGCGCATGAGTGGTGTGGTATCCCAACGAAGGGTACCATGTGAAGTCTGCTCCTATCTACTTGACGAACATCCATCGTCAGCCTGTCATGTCCCATGGTATACACAGCACATCTCTTACATCAACTGGGAACTTCCCACCCATCCAGACCAGCTGTGCTACGTATTGCTGAATTTTCTTGACCGCGCTGCTATGAGGCTCAAGTGCGTTGACAGCGTCTTTGCGCAGCTGATCGATGACTTCAAGGTCTCGCGTAAAGGTGTCTGGATGTTGGTCGTATTTGGTCGAGATATAATTTCGTACTGCCGTAGAAAGTTGAAGGCTGTGCGTCCTTCGAAAAGGGATTTGCAGTATGTTGCCAGTCTGCATGTCGAGCAACGGCGCTTCTCGCTTCTGAAGCGGCATGTATCACAGCGTGGACAGTGATGAAGTGAAGTACGAGTTGTAGCATGCACTGCCCATGTGTTTTAGAGACAGCTCCCTTGTTTACCCGGTGAAGTCATTTCTACAGTACTAGCGCGGGGCGGAAAGCGCAATCCTGGTAATTCTGCGCCTTCACAGCTTGAGGTATGCCGTAGTGGCGGTGTGATGCTATTTTGGCATGAGCAAGTTACGACTGAAAGAGGAAGTCACGACAGGAACAGGTCCATCGGTGGCTATCGGCAATGAGCGGTCCCTAGCACGCGATCTCACATGAGGCCCAAGCCCTTCATCAAGTGTCCCTTCTCATCACCACTACGGTAGCGTCGACGACCATCTTTCTTTGTCTTCCCGCCTTGATTACGAATCGGCTTCGGCCTCACATTGACACCAAGAACCGCATAGACCGAAGTCCCACCTGCTAGCACAATCTACTGCTGCACCTTACAACAGTGAAATCCTGCGCACTTAGATTGACACCCACAATGGCGGAACACAAATACCACTTCGAGATCACCATGACCTGTGGAGGCTGCTCAGGTGCCGTGGACAGAGTACTCAAGAAGCTTGATGGTAAGCACGATCGGCCACCCTGCCATTAGTCCACATCTGATCCATCCTTTTTCCAGGCGTCAAATCCTACGAAGTCAGCCTCGAGAACCAAACTGCCGATGTCGTTGCCGAAGAGAGCCTGAGCTATGCAGACGTACTGGAGAAGATCAAGAAGACGGGCAAGAAGGTGAACAAGGGAGAGGCCGATGGTCAGCCGCAGTCGGTATAGGCGATCTCCTTGCTGCGAGAAGTTCTGAGCGAGGCGCGAAACTGAGGTCAGGAGGCTGTGGAGGGTTCACTCGAGGTGGACGAGCCAGGCCTGGACAAGAATTGGCGCGCCTGAGGCCACATAGTACGAGGAATGATACCATTTATTACTATCTCGAACAATGCAATCAGATCACAGACCTATGCATACTCGCCCATGGGAAGCTGAGCGTGAGATACCTCCGCTGCACATCGAAGGCGCGTGATCTTGTTGACAGATTCATACACGTCCTGTTAGCAAGCCTGACTCACGGTGTCTATATACATGCAACACACTGCTTAGAACCTGCTCTCAACCTTCTTCTCAATATCCTGCAATGCCCACTCACTCCTCATTTTCTTACTCCTCACGGAGTCAACCTGCGCCTTCGTGAAGCCCTTAGCCTCCGTCGCAGGGTTATATCCCAAACCAGATGTCTTCGCCACAGTAGCGTCATCAACCTTCTGTGGTGCCTTGCCGTCCGCACGCTTGTACACAGTGACTACAACTGCGCCTCCGAGACCGAGGTTATGCTGTAACGCCACCGTAGTGCCCGGCATCAATCTGTTGTTGGCCCAGCCTCGCAAATGCCACACCAGCTCAGAACATTGCGCAATTCCAGTTGCACCCAATGGATGACCCTTCGAGATCAGTCCGCCCGAAGGGTTGATGACCATTTTCCCGCCGTAGGTGATATCTCCTTTCCGCACCATCTCGTGAGCCTTGCCCTTCTCGCTCAAGCCCAGCGCGTCAATGGTGCACATCTGATTCGCTGAGAAGCAGTCATGCAGTTCGCAGACCTTTACATCCGCCGGTGTAACACCTGCCTCCTCCATTGCTGTCTTCGCAGCATACTGCGACATGTGGTAGCCCATGAGGTCGATAGCGGATTGAGAGAACAGATTAGGACTATCGGTGGCAAGAGTCTGGCCTGCGATTAGAACAGCCTGATCCTTAAGGTGCGGCCGTGCGTCCAAGAAAGCTTGCGATACCACGACCGCAGCGGCGCCACCATCGGAAGTAGGACAACATTGCAATTTCGTCAACGGCTCATGGATCATGGTGCTGCCCATAATCTGCTCCAGCGTATACTCATCCGTGAATTGTGAATAAGGATTCCTCTTACTATGCTCATGGTTGACTCTCGCAATCTCCGCAAAGTCCTCATTCTTCGCGCCATACTTCTCCTTATACTCCCGCCCGGCATTACCGAAGAGCTGTGCGGCCTCAGGCGCATTAGTCCTCCCACGGGTTTGAACCATCATCTGTCCCGTCGTCCCCGTAGGGTTGGCACGATCCAAGAAGTAACTCTGCAGCGATCCGGGATTCATCTTCTCGAACCCGACTACGAGCACCGCATCCGCCATGCCACCGGCACACATGGTTCTCGCCAGGTGCAGGCCTGTTGAGCCAGTAGAGCAGTTGTTGTTGACGTTGTAAATGGGAATCTGGGTCATTCCGAACTGGTAGAAGACTCTTTGGCCACAGGTGGAGTCTCCGTAGCAGTAGCAGGCTATGCCGGCATCCATCTCGTCGTAATTGACATGTGCGTCTAGCATAGCTTTGATGCCGGCTTCGAAACCCAGCTCAGTGTAATCGACTTTGCCGCGAGGTTTGATGAATTTGGTCATGCCTACGCCTAAGACATAGACCGGGGCCTTATTCTTTCCTGCTTTGGCCGCCATGATTGCTGTATGTGTATGAGATCTGGGTTTGTGGCGCGGTCTTGTGGGTTGTAAGGTGAGAAGATGAGAAATGGGTTAATATGTTCACGAAAGCCTCAATGTTCCGAGTCGAGGCGGCGATGTCACAAGCTGGGGAAGCGATTGTGGGGTGCAGCACTGGCAACTAAGAACTATTACCGCAAAAGACCTCGGCATAACACTGCTGTCCAGTTCGTGCAATAGTGCTTCGATACTATGTACAAAATCAGTATGAGCAGTACACTCCGAAAGTCCCGTACAGCTATTCTACTTGGAAACTGCTTGTGCCAACCTTGATGATTGGCGTTTGTGCTCGGTAAACCCGGCAAAAGCTCGAGCTGGCCGAAGACCAGCAAAGTGGCAAAAATCCAGCCGAATCACGGACATGCCGCGTGATATTTTTCGCCAGACAGGTGCACAAAGTCTTGGCATGTTTTTCGGTCATGACAATAGACCATAGAATGCTTCGCAAGGTCTCTTTGTAACGGATGTTGTCCGCTTGAACATGTCTCGCCAATTCTCTGTACCGTCGTTGCTGCTCCGACAGCTTCGGAACTGCTGCAGGAACTCAGTATCGTGTTTCAATGTGATACGTTGGTGAATGGCGATGGCACTTGCAACTGAGTAATGCAGCCGCTGAGGGCCGCTGGGCGATACCAGCGCCATGAATGTAGAACTGTATTGATCTTATATCGACCGCGTGACGCTAGTCAGCATACGGAGGGCTTTCGTGGCCGTGTTCTCTCAAGGATCATCTCAATCGTGTCCATTGTAGCGCAGTGCCTTCCCTCATCGATACCGCTCTTAGATGCCCGTGTCCAGCCGTACAACCATCATGAACAGCGTTTATGAACGTGGCTTCTCCTTCTTCTCCTTCCACAAAGCGGAGAGACCGACACCAGAAACCTTGACAACCTTGAATCGCACACCGGGAATGTCACCCTTTGCCTTGCCCTTACGACCGAAACCGGCAAGCAGGACTTCGTCGTTCTCGTCCACGAAGTTCAAGCAACCGTCATTTGGGACTGTTGCACGTTAGTGGTTGAGGACAAGGATATCTAATGAAAATCTGTCGTACCGAAAGCAGTGACTTTCTTGCCGTTCTTGATGAGCTGCACACGAACACACTTTCGGATGGCGCTGTTTGGCTGTTTGGCCTCAACACCGACCTTCTCGAGGACGATACCCTTGGCGTGAGAGGAACCCTGATGTCCTTGTCAGTCCAAGAACCTTTTGTATCCAGATTATGATCTCTTCGTATTGAAGGCTCATGCTGGAAAGTTCAAGGAGGTATACGTACACCGAATGGCGACGACTTGTATGCGGTACCGAGCAGTCTCTTCTTGTAGTGGAGATCTGCCCACTGCTGCTCACGGCGGTGGTTGCGCAGCTTGCGCGCGGCCAAAAGACCTCTCGGCTTTCCTTTACCCATATTGACTGTTTCAAGCTGTTAGTTGATGAGATGGCAATGAGGCGATTGTGGTTGCGATGCCCGTGGCCGCGAATGGGACGTTCTCGATGTGCGAGCTTAGCGGAGGTTGGGCGCAGGTTGGGGCCTCGACAAGAGCGCTTTCGCTGGGTCGTGTAGCGTATGATGAAGTCGAATGTGCAATCGGGCGACTCACCTGCTTTGTTGTCTTTGGGTTAGTATTGACGGTGGTCGCTGATCTCAAAGTCGAAAGTCGAGCCCGAATTTGCTGGAGTGGTGCCAGCCGCCAAGCCTTCCAAAAAGCGGGCCTTCTTGCCTCAGGCTCCTCATCGATTTCGATTTTTGGACGATTAGTCTTGCACGTTCTTGATAGCGAAACGTTATGGCAAAGCCTGGAAGGCGACGAACGGTGCCGTATAAGAGCCGGGTAGAAGAGACATCGATATGTCACGGCGTGTTAAGAAACCAATCTCCATCAATGCAATGACCCTAAACACTTCCATGTTGTTCTGCTACTGCATCGATTTGAAGCCGTAGGCCAGACCGCAGCCGTGGACCAATCCATGACATGAGCGCATTCCTGCCCATCCTTGGGTGGGTCAGCACCAAATTGGCGGTTCTCAAACTGCATTGCATTGCTCGTTTTGGGTGTTCTCACAGCTTCAGCCTGTCGTCGGGTACGCAAGAACAGAACTCACAGCAACCACGGGATGTTACAGATCACACGACAAAATCGTAAATTCTACATATTGTAATGGGAGTTCGACAGCTGGACACCGGTATCATCCTCCTGGTGTCCACATCATAACCCAGGTGCACCGTGACAGCGACCGTCAAGGCTGTTATTGGCATATGAGTTGATCGTAAAATATAATGCACTTCTAACGTGGTGGCTCCTGCAGCGTTGACATGTTGCAGGCTTTTCCCGCCTAACTATTGCCTTTCCTTGCGTATATGCGACACCCTCTAGAGCGGTTATCGGCAGCGGTGTGGTACCTTTTGATCGGCGTCGAACGGTCAACCCAGCGCTTTCCAGCCCGAATTCACCCACCGATCGAGGCGGATGGAGACCGTCGACATGAGTATCAGTTATCGACGGCCCGGCAACCATGCACGTCGAAAAAGGTCCGCCTCCGTGAGGTCCAAGTCCAGGCGAGAAATGTCGTGTAGCACACCTCGGCACAGTCAATGCCGAAGGCTTCACCCATCAGCATGGCGGTGCTGACTGAGCAGCGGCGTTGGCCTCCAATGAAACCCCACAGTGGAGGTGGAGGTGTCTGGGAAGGAAGTCCCTGCACATCTGCACATCACCAGAATCCTTTTCAACGACTGGACTAGAGACTCACCGGTGGGGCCCAAACGTGATGTGTAGAATCTGAAGGATGTATTTTCGACTTCTAAAAAGAGTAAGCTCGTAGGTCATGAGTTCCATCTCCTCTTTTCTCATCTCTTTTGACATCTTCTCTGTTCTGAAGAACAACACTACGCCAAGATGAAATTGCCTTGGCAGGACGAAAAGAGATCGCCGGCCTCCTCGTTGGAGCAAGCGCATGATGTCTACAATGCGACGGGCATCCCGGAGAATGGTTACGACGATGATCTGCATGTCCAGTGTCCGCCGCATACCACGGAGCGCAGGCTTGTAACAAAAATCGATTTCCATGTCGTACCATTCCTATGCATCCTGTATCTGCTAGCCTTTCTGGATCGAGTCAACATCTCGAACGCGAATGTTTTCGGTCTTTCGAAGGAGCTGGGACTACAAGGAGACAAGTACAATACTGCATTGGTCATCTTCTTCGTGCCATATGTGCTTTTCGAGATCCCGTCCAACATCCTGCTGAAGAAGTTCAGCCCAAATGTCTGGTTGAGTCTCAACATGTTTCTCTTTGGCTTCACAACGATTATGCAGGTACGTGTCAATGACATCTCGGCGATCGCCAAAATGTTAACAGAGCTCTCCAGGGTATAGTAAAGAGCTATGGCGGACTGCTCGCCACAAGATTCTTCTTGGGACTCTTCGAGACGGGCATGTTCCCAGGCTGTTTCTACCTAATCGGCATGTGGTACCGAAGACATGAAGCACAGAAGCGCTACACTTTCTTTTTCAGCTCAACCACGCTGGCTGGTGCCTTTGGTGGTCTGCTAGCTGCTGCGATTGGCAAGATGGATGGCATCTCCGGATATGCTGGCTGGCGCTGGATCTTCATTCTGGAGGGCTGTTTGACTGTAGCAGTGTCGTTTGCGTTCTTCTTCCTCATTCCCAGCTTTCCAGAAGAGGCAAAGTGGCTGAAAGAAGACGAGAAATCCTATGTCGCCGCACGACTTCGTATGGATCAGGGCAAGTCAGCCGCTGAGCGTTCGATCGGCATCAAAGATGTTGGCAACGTATTCAAGGACTATAAAGTCATCGTCGGTGGCTTCATGTATCTTGGTCTCATCGTGCCCGCATATGGCTACGCATACTTCGCTCCCGGCATCATCCAAGGCTATGGGTACAGCCCGATCGAGACACAGCTACACTCCGTACCTCCGTGGGCAGCAGCGTTTGGATTTGCAATGCTAGTGGCAGCATTATCGGATGCCGCTAAACATCGCTTCGCATTTGCCGTCTTCAGTATATTAGTCGGCATCGCAGGATTCGCAATCTTGATCTCGGTCCACGACGACAGATCAGTACAGTACGCAGCACTCTTCTTGGTCACTATGGGCACATATACAGCGATGCCGATCATTATATGTTGGTTTAACATGAACCTCGGTGGGCACCATAGGCGATCAGTCGGTAGTGCTTGGCAGGTCGGCTTCGGTAACATTGGGGGATTTATTGCTGTCTTCGCATTCCTGAAGAAGGATGCGCCGAAGTACATCACGGGATACTCCATTTGCATATCTTTCATGATTTTGAGCATTATTGCTTGCTTCGTCTATGGCTTTGGTTGCTTGCACGAAAATCGACAGAGGAATAAGATGGCGCACGATATCGGGATGACTGAGACCCAGAAAACTGAGCTAGGTGATAAGAGTCCTGACTACAGGTATTTGTTGTAGACGACAGTCATTGCTACCCAGCGGAAACCGGAGTAGTCCACTGCAGTGGCTTCCGCCCTCATCGATTTTTCAGAACACCGTGCAAAGTATACCACCGATCGCATGGGGTATCTCTTGCGTTCAGCGACTTAAGGCGCCTACACTTCCCTTACAATACCAGTCGAGCGGGTTGGACGGTGAAGCTTGCCTACTCAACGGTCGTGCAAGGTATACATTCACGTGTCGGCCACTTTAATTATGTAGTGCAGATGCAAACAGCGGTCAATTCGCTGAGGTACCACGCCTCCCTCGAAATCATCCAGTCAAGGAAGAGCGAATGTATCGGCCTTTGACTTAACATCGTCTACTACCACCAAAACATCTTCTCCGATATACAAGATCAAAGATGCGCAAGGAAAATGTCAAGGCATGTTTGCGACCTGCGATATCGAGAGTCGCACTGTCATTTCGCGAGAATCAGCCGTCTTGCGCGTCGAGGACGGCTCCCTAGCAAAGATTCTGGCCACGGCATGCATCAAAGTCAATAGCAACGACAAAGCGAGATTTCTCAAAGTACACTGTACACTGGAAGCATATCCGAATGATGAAGCTGATACTGACATGACCTAGCTCCACGAGGGACCAGAGGGCTCCATCAAGCTCGAAAGAATCTACGCGATCAACAGCCCTGGCGCCGGCGGAGTCGACGACGATCACGCCTACCGCGTTATACACCTCGAGCTTTCAAAGGCCAATCGTTCGTGTGCCCCGAACGCTGTGGTGCGTATCGCCAGCGGTGAAGACGACGCGAAGCTCACTGCTGCAAGAATCATTTGGAAAGGCGAGGAGGTTTGCATAAGCTACTGTCGGGCCGAGATTGATGTCATACCCCTGCTCACGAAGGAGTGGCGCCGACATCTGCAGGTGCGTGCTGTGCATACGCGTTTGATAGCATGGCTGACTGTGCTCAGCGGGATTGCCACTTTCATTGTCAGTGTACCGCTTGCCTTGAGAATGATGCCGTCGAGCGAGCCAAGGAGCTGCTGCTGCTGCATATAGAGGTAAGCGAGTTGCTGGAAGGACTGCCCAAGCTCAGTCTGAAAGATGTAGCAAGTGCACATTTCAGCGTCGCGCACAAGCGAAACGGGAAGGACAAGCCATGAGATATAGCGGCAGATCGCATCAAGCCCTGGATGGTACTTAATGGTACAGTCCCGACGATCAGGCTTATAATGCATTTCACGCTAGAGCCCTACTTCAAGGGTGTATCGCAGCACCTCCCAGTGCAGTATGCCCAGCTTTACTGCCTGGCACACTGCCCGCGACCTCTTGCAACTCTTCTTGCTCGGGCTGCTGAGAATCCACTCCAGCGGTATCTTCCGTGCCCGTGTATGCCGCACCTTGTAACTGCTTGAATGTCTGAATCTCCTTTGCTGCCCAGACCTTCCAGTGCTCGTACGCCTTATCTTCCAGCTCCATTCCAATTTCGATGGGCCCCGGACCAAAGTATGCGCCCGTTGCCAGAGCTTCTTCGCGAGCGACACGGACCTCGATTTCTTTGGCATGTCGATGACGGTAGAGCTCTTTGCGGGCTTTGTCGTAGGCTGCGGCTGGACGGAGGCCGGTCTGGAGGAGGTAATTTTGGCGCTGTATTACACTGGCAAGTGGTGTTAACGTCATATTACATATCGTGCTCTCATGTGGTAAACTCACGCTTCTCCATTTATCGGCCTTGCGCTCTGGACCGTCATAGCTGCATCCCACTTAGTATCTAACTTCGTTCCATAGTGGTCTCGAGATCCCACTTCGGGTCTGTTGAGGCCGATGTCTAGAGGGAGGCTCCAATCCCACTTTTCTCGATCCCTTCCGTCGTTCTCTAACACCACTCGCGGCCGTGCAAGCTCCCATGGATGATCATTAAAATACTCCCATCTCAATCCGTCGTCCTCGTACTTTAAATTCAATGGTTGAAATAGTCGCGATTTCTTTCTGGGCTGTTTCGCGCCTGGTTGCTGTTTACGCTGAAGAGGCTGTCTCGTCAATCGCGTCGATGGCGGTGTTGTCGCTATTGCTTGGTACCAAGGAGGAGGGTTGAATATCCTCTTGTTCTGGAGTAGTTGTGTGGCATGCTTGTGGACATTTTGCGCTGCGAAGTCGTACCGGCCCATATTGGATGAGTCTTGTGTGACCGGGTGTCGAATGTATGCTATCGCGGCATTGAATATCAGTTGTATTCGGTGTATGATATGGCGCCGCTTGATGTTGTGTATCTCGGGATAGTAGTCTATATGTGAAGTTACATTCGATGGGAGCTGTTCGCCGCGGGGGAGGACTGGAAGGACCTCGATCTTGGCAGTTGCAGCAGCTTTCGCGATTCACGCACGCGAGATCGTCTTTCCATCGGGTTCACTGTTATTTTTGTTTGCAACAAAGCGATGCCATTGGGACACTAATGGAGTCGCTAGCACCATGTGCGGCGCTTCATGTCCTTCCTCGGATCGCTTCTGAAGCCGCAGCATCTCCCGGCGGCCTCCAAAACAGCACAGTCAATTGCTGTAGCATCATGCAGCAGCAAAAGAAGGAAACCATGTCAAGAACATCACACAGAAAGATTACAATGCCTCGATAACATCGATGGTAGAGCTGCGGCCGGCGGGAGGACGGTGGGACGCAGCCTCGAGGACTTCTTCATCAAAGCTCTAGTAACGGCCGGGTCGTGTTCAAGGCATAGCACGACTGTGCTCTCTATACCCAGAACAGGCCGAAAGATACGAAATCTCCATGACGAGCAGAAGACTGCCTTGCGACGGGGAAATGCGCGATGTTTCTCCTCTCATCGACCACAGAGACAATCAGCAGCCGCAGTTGCAGCTGAGGTACCTGCTCTACCGGAGAATCCGAAGAATGAGTATACGGAACTCGTCAATACGTACCCTTCTTTTGTGAAGCGGAAAAGTCGTACTTATCCCAAGAAGAGTGCTGCAGTGACAAAAGAGACGGAGGATTCTCAAGATGAGCCGTCACGCCATTACCCACTCGCACCACGGTTGGTGCTCACGCCCACGCAGGAGGTACAAGAAGGATACAGAGAGCGGGCTGTACTCGAGCCACAATCCAAGGAGCACGCAGCACGAATAAAGCGGTTGCGTAATCTGCTGATAATCGATAATTCGGGCAAGCACGAAAAGGTATGGGCCGCCTATGAACAACTGAGAGATTGGTCTCCACCCATGAGGTACCTTTACACAAAGACGGTACTCGCGATGTTTCAACACTTTTCTCTGATCGAATTCCGTCACTCGGAGAAGACAATGCGACGCTATTTCTCGCTGCTGGACGAAGCTGTCGCGGAGAAGATACCTCTGCCTCCATTTGTCTGGAACACCGGCATATCATTCGCTGGGCGGTGGACGCGAAATGTCACAAATGCAGAGGTGAAGGCTGCAGTGGAGACCTGGATGCGCATGGAACAATACGGTGTGCAGGCGGATCATGTTACGTTGAACGTGTTGTTCCATGTCGCTGTCAAGGCGGGTCGCTTTGCTCTAGCTGATACAATTTTCAACGAGCTCAAGCAACGGAACATGCCATTGAATCGATACTTCAGGGCGAGTGTCATCCACTATGCAGGCATGCGCGGAGACGGCGACGGAGTGAGGCAAGCTTTTCGAGATCTTGTCAATGCTGGTGATATCGTTGATACTGCCGTCATGAATTGTGTGATCCTTGGACTGATCCGAGCCGGTGAAGCACCAGCTGCCGAGAACGTCTTCCTCCGCATGAAGAAGCTGTTCGAAGACAAGTTCGGAACGCTCAACCCCAAAGACTGGCGCAAGCGAAGAGAGCTTGGCAGGATCTTGAATGAGACTGGAGACCGCTTGAGGCGAGAGAAACATCAGCACGAGAGCTCGTTCTTCGGAGCACCTTTTGCAAGTGAGGGACACCGGGAGAAGATCCAGCAGACTTCGCCCATCGCTCCCGATGCCGCAACGTATCGCATTCTGATCAAGTATCATGCATATACGTCAGGCAATATCGACAAGATCCGCGAGCTGCTTGCTGAGATGCAAGGGAGTGGTCTACACGTTCATGGGAGTGTCTACTTTCATCTACTGCGGGGTTTCGTCACGCATGGCGGATATGCCTTCTCGCCTTGGAGTGTCTCGAGCTTGGAAGAGCTATGGAAGGAGATACTTGCAACATCTATGCGCTCGACACCCGCACGCGATGTTATCAAGCCGCAGCCGACACCGGCGACGCTGGACGCTGATCACCCTATACAGGATGAGATGTCTGATGCTGGGGACGACGACGATACTGCCACTACGGACCTACTAGGTGCCATGCTCGCTGGGCAGACGACAGCTGCGCGGACGCATAAGCTTTTCGACCTGAAGCCAGACAATCGTGACGTGGATGTTGCAGGACCCGGGATCGAGCACGATGAAGCAGAAGACGAGGACATTTATGACTCCGAGCTTGAACGACCGACCTACTTCACCAAAGGCATGGCTTACGCTGCCGTTGATGCATTCTATAAGTGTGTTGGCTGCAAGCGGATGTTGGAAGTCTGGGATGAGGTCCAGGCAAGATGGAAAACCGCTAGCGAAGAAGATCGCGCTGCTTTACAAAAAGCTGTCGATCGTCACGTTGCTGAAGACGGTATATACCGTGTATAGATAGAGATGTCTTCATGTAGATGGGACGAAGTGTACAGAAGTTACTTTGCTGGGTGATCCAGGACGTGTGCGGGAAATTACCAGACAGAGTGACAGACATAGTACACAAATCAGACTGACGGATCCAACACACGAAAAGCCTCCTAGTACCAATGCATCTCTAAACACCTTTGGGACCGGGTCGAACGCCTGCTATGCCGCCCGCCCAAAAGGCTTGACGTTTATGCGATTCTTTGATTCGCATGAAGGAGCGGCCTATCTTGCTGACGTCGAGTGCAAAGAGGCGCCTGAGGGCCGTAGCCATTCCCGCGCTAGAATTTCGCAGGCTGCGCTGTGGGTATCGAACAGGATCGCATGTATGCTTCACGCATATCTTGTTTGCAACACGCCAGCGAGGCGGTCATGGGAAATGAGTATATATCATCCAGAAAGATGGCAGCCGAGAATTCAGGACAGGTACGATTCACGGGCAACATATTCCCAATTGTCTTCCGCAAGTGTGAAGAAGGTCCAGCAGGCAAAGGGTCATCCAAAGCTAGTGAAAAGCACGCCGCGTTCTTGGCTAAGTAGATATGTCGCGTCACATCATGTACGCCGACACTGAGTGAATGCACAAGCTCGAGCGAGGCAAGCTAGCATTCTTGCATGTGAAATTTCACGTGCACTTGACAAGCATGATCCTTGGGATTCACCTTATTTAGCAAATGGCGTGGCTCTTCAAGTAGTTACTGCGCTCCAAAGAGACTATTTTGGACACATTTCTGGCAACGACACTTCTTCACTGATCAAGGAACTCTCTTCATCCATCAACAGCACTCTTCAACCACCAGAGACTTCGGGAAAAACATCTTCGACATGGCATTCGAAGGTCAGACTACAACGGTGAGCACCAATGGCACAGCCGACAGCACACGCTGCCGCATCCTCGACCTGCCACCAGAACTCCGCCTCGTCATCTACGACCACTTCTTCGCTGACTTCACCCTGCCCCGCGACCCAAAGTCTTTTGAGCGACCGCATATCTTGAGCGTCTGAAAGCTCATTTGTTTTGAGATCCTTGACGCTTACGATACCCTCTTAGTATTGCTGTGACCGCCAAAATGCGTGCCGTGCAGATTTCGCTGGAGACATCCCAAGTCAAGTTTGGAGATCTGAGGCGTCCTGGGCGGAGCGCTGACGAAGTGCACGCCGAGCTCGACAGCCTTGAAGAACAGAGTGAACAAGCTGTGGCACACGCCGAGAACGTCCAGAAGCTACTCGACAACGAAATGCTATGGAATAAGGCACACGCCTAGGAAAGAGTCGAAGTGTACGTTCTTTTTGTCGGTATCTACGGCTCAACAGTGGGATGTTAACTTGTGGCGTAGCGACACATGCGTCATTCACGTATAGATGGTTCAAACGCTCGCCTCTCTTCTTTCGCAATGCAAATCATAACTCCGAAAAGCCGCCAGCCAACAACATGCCTTCTACGACTGGTAGATCTTGCGTCACAGCAGACACCCATACAGATGAGAAGCGATGCCACCTGCTTGACCTCCCACCAGAACCACGGCTGAACATTTACGACCACATCTTCACCCCTTTCATCACTCGCAAGCCTTCAACGTACACATGGCCAGGCATACTCGAAACCTGTAGCCTCATTTAGAGGGAAGGCCTAGGACATTTTGACAATGCGCTTCGCGCTGAAAAGCGAGAGAGCCTAAAGCAAATCAGGGTGGGATCGCACGAGAGCGCAGGATTGACCAAGCGCCTTCGAGCCACATATGACATTTCGACCAGGAAGCAAGGAGACGTCGTGCTTGAACAAGTACACCTAATTCATGTCATCAAAGTGAGCTAAGGTGGGTCAAGAAGATTATGGCTCTGAATATAGGGTGCAGTGAGTGAAGTCTCACAAGTCTGAGAAGAGCCCGTGCACGATTTGAGACACTCCTCAATCGCGACTTTTCCATGTTGGTCGTTTGCTCGACTTCACCTTAGCTACAGCACACAAATATCGCAACCATTCTAAGCCCGTCCTTCACCACCAATACCACCACAGACTTCGACAACCAACATGGCACTTCCAGACACCACGACCACATCAATCAACAGACCCACCCTCCTCACCATCCCACCAGATCTACGCCTCAGCGTCTACGATCACCTGTTCTCCTTCTTCAAAATCATCGACACGCCAGCATCACCCTCCGTCCGCCTAGGCATCCTCACCACCTGCAGGCTCATCCAAACCAAAGCCCTGGACCACTACAAGACCGCACTCGACGCCATCAAAGAGGACGAAAAGAAGCGTATCCAAGACGCCACCACCACCATGCGCAGGGCGAAGAAAGATTCAATCTCGCCGCGCGCCTGGGTCTCAATATCACTCATGAGTATGAGAGAGGAATGGAACGTAATCAGTGAGGAGGGCAATTGGGCTACTGACCCTTACACGCGTCAGCTGGACATCTGGAAAGACGAGATGTCATGGCTTGAGGAGGTTATGGCCAGAGAGTGAATGTTATGTTGTTTTCTAATTCAAGTTGTTGAGCTCGGCGCGCGCATTGACACAGAATTTCGTTCGGAGCAAGGAAAGTGCACGAGAGCGAGATGGTCGTCCAGGATATCGACAATGCTGTCTTCAAGCGTGGACAGCTGTTCCATCACGAAAGCCAGGATCGCGGCTCAAGGGTGTGCTAAGTGCGGATGAGAAGGGTATAGAGCTCATGATTGCATTTTACACTATCATCTCGGCTGTGCTGTAGATACCCTGGGCCTACTGTGGGACACGTGATTGGGTCTAACATGATACTCCAAAACGCCTTGCTAAACAAGCCTTGCATACCAATGTGGCTACTCGCCCTCTTTATGTTCACGCACCAGATTGACCTGCTTCACCGGATGCAAAAGCATAGCGGGCACACACATCCTGCCCTCGTTTGCGATTTCATATTCCTCGCCGCCGTCATTGTCAACTTTGTACCCCAGCCAGCGCTTCCAAAGGTTCGGCGCAAAGCCAGCATGGTAGTACCAGGTCGTTCCAAGGAAGTTGTGTTGTCTTTCGTCGCTGAAAACTGAAGTTCTCGCGCCTCCCGAAGCACCGTTACGACCGTTGTTGAATATCGCCGCGAGGTATGAGGTAGGCCATGCACGATCAATATAGACCGGATGCGGCGCGTAGACTGCTTTGTAACCGTGGTGGAGTGCGGTGGAGCCAGGCCACATTTCACTGAACATGGTGTGCCTTTGCAGCGCGGTCTCACGGTGCATGGTCTCTAACAATCTGCGGCTGAGTCGGGAGGCTGTAATGATCGCAGTACGTCGTGGCGGGTAATGGTTTTCTGAGGTATTGTAGCCCGTGACGTCTTCGGCGAGGATCCAGTTCGTGGTGTGAGGATCAAAGAGTGGGTTGAAAGTGATGAAGTCTGCTTCTTCGCCAACTCCCCACTCGTAGTTGTCCTTATCGTAGCTAGTAGGTGGGACCGGGTCATTCTTAGGAAGATCAGTTTGGTCGCCTGCGCCGTCAGGTCGCAGAGGTCCCCACACTGGTATCTCAGGCTTTCGTGATTGCTCGTCCATCGGGTTCTTGGTTCCTGCGTCGGCCGCGAGCTTATTGTACACGGAAGATTTACTGGCTGTCCCGTGTTCAGTCTGGACTCGCACCATTTGGCGGAAGTCTTCCCAGCTGCCATGTTCGGAAGGCACATAGAAACGACCGTTACGTTCCCAAAGTCCTTTTCGTGGCTGCTGTTTCGCCCACTGCGAAATCTGGGTGAAGAGATGGTAGAATTGGCCTGTATAACGTATATCCATTTCCCAATGCCAGAAGAAATCGTATTCGGGGTGCATATGAGCGAAGTATTGCACCGGCATGTAAGTGCTTCGGTAGGCGCCGTGTACGGGCAGGTCTCGGTACATGGATTCCGGAACACCACCGTAGATGAGACCCATCTGTCGTTCTGACCATAGTGTGCCCATGCCTCGGAACTCCCGAGGCAGGGAATTGTCGAGCACGCGTTGATGAGTGTCATCATCAGACCATATTTGCATGTTATCGTCCTTGACATGTATCAGAAAATGTACATCATATTCGGCTCCAGATTGTATTGAGAGTTCGTTCATGAGTGCACGCAGGTAGAACATGTCTTCTTCATCGTACTGGTAATCCCACCACGTTCGGATCAGCACTGCAGTACGGTTAAGCAGCTGCTTGCCATTCTCGGATACTGTCTTGACTTTCTCTTCGGGCTTCTGCTTCGCAGGGCCACCGTTCGCCATTGAGGTGTAGAGGTGGTTGCGATGCTGTTTTGGCTTCGGCTTGAACCTGTGAGCATTCGCTGTTTGGCAGCGTTCTTGAATATCTGCCCACATGACTTTGCTGTAATCGATTTCCAAGTCATCGCCCCAGACTTTCTCTGCGCCTTCTCTGTCACCTTCCATGCCTGCGCCGCTGCCGCCAAACTTTCTGCTATATCCAAAGCCGTACGGCCCAAGCCTGCCGAATCTTTCAAAGCACACATCGTCCCTTAATCCAAACAGCTCATAACTTCCCATTACTGGATCTGGAAAGTCCTTTGTGACGCCCTTGTAACTCAGTAAATGTGGCACTTCCAAGTTCGTCTTGTTGTCCAAGTAGCAATTCACCTTGGGCTCGAAGTCCTTCATCTTGTGCTGATAAGGGTCGAATCTTTGCGCCCTCTCGAGCCAGTTGTGTGCTTCCTCCCTTTTCTGGAAGCCTTTCTCTCGACTCGCTTCAGCGTCTTGCTTCTCCTTCTGCCTGAGCGCTTCATCCTTCAATCTCTGCACCTCGACATCTTCATCGCTAGGATATTCTGGGACATTTTCTTTCCTGTCTACCAACGTTCTGATTCCACCATGATATCGTTTCAGAAATGGAAAGCTTTCCCATGCTGCTGGAGGTGGTGGAGGTCTGTTCAGACCAAGCTGCAGTTCTGCTCGAGAGGTGAAGGCAGAATGGTACAGATAGTAAATGAAGACCAGGAGGAAGGTCGCAATTATGAGGGTAAAGTATCGTGAGAATCGTCGCCGTGGTAGGTGATATGCGAAGGAAGGTTTGGATTGTTCACCGAGCATTGGCATATGCGAAGCGGATGTGTCTCTACTAGAGATCAACGACGGCGCGTCATCGCTATCATAATCGGATTCCTTGCTGTTTCGCTGTCTCTGCTTTTCAGGGTCGACAAGCGCTCCGGAAAGGGAGCGATACCGGCTTCCCATAATTATTAAGCCTATGAGCGCGTCGTCTGGTTGAATCGTGCTTTATGCTATGCCATACCCGGAACGAGCTGGACTAGAGGTCGCGTTGCGTTCCTGACAGTGGTCGGCTCGTGCTGTAAGTCGCCAAATCGTGGTTCGACCGTTGTTCCGAATCGGCGTATGTGCTGTCGGTTGCGATATCTTCTTGTCGCACGCTAGGAAGAGTCGTAACGTCGTAGCCGCTCAGGCTGCACAGAGCAATCAGGTGAAGTTGTCGCAATGGAGCATATGCATAGTGAGTTGAGCAAGGACGGCTAGTAAACAACATGCACAGGATCGTTGTGCGCAACGACGCTAGGGCAACCCTGAAGTCGCTGTGATTGGCTGCATGATATCCGCCGCTAGCGGATTACTATTTCTGGGTTGAACGCTGTTCTCCGCGCGCTCCACCTGTTGATGAGCTACAATGCAATGCCTAAGCAGACAATAACAAGCACCGGCGAAGCATTTCATCGGAAAAACATCAGAAATCTAGTGCTTGATCTGATGTCTACGTCTCAAAAGCCCTAAGTCATGCACGCAGACACGACACTCGTTCATGTGAGCAGCAAGATTGCTGAGTTACTCATCCCGGTTGCGCGAGCCCACGCGAGGGTATTTGGGAGTTCCGATGTCAGTCAGGGCGCAATGGCAATAATGTCAATACTTCCCGCAGTTGCCACTGCGTGCTTCGTCGGGGTCCAGCAGGAGTGAGGTGTAGATGTACGCATGAGCTTACCCCGAGTCGAGAGTAGCTTGGTTATGTTCCACTGTCAATGGGTCGGATCGCGAGGTCGGACAATTGACTGCTCGCATTGCCAGTTCTGGCTGGCCTCGAAGGGCCCGCTCGATGATAATGGTGGTGCTCGAGAACTATACTGGCGTCAGATCATCAGGACGCCAAGACCACAGAAGGAGAGAAGCTGTTTGTGCGATGTCGCGCGCCGATATACGCTCCATCACCCCTAATTGCACGGGCAGTGAAGGCGCATGGGTTTGTACAGAAGATCTTCTTTGCTTCGAGTCAAGGCGCGTCAACGCGTCGTGAAAGTGGACTTCTTTAGCATTGTAAAGTCGAAAAGCGCAATCGAAAAAAATTGGAGGTAGCGCGCCGTTACGCGCAGCCCTCGAAATATCTACGGCTCATCTGTACTGGGACTTTATTTACACAAAATCGAAAGTATCGCCGACGCCGGTCAGCATGCTTTTCACTCTGCTGCTCCCGACAGTCCTTTCCAGCTTCATACCATCCCACTTACTGAATGCACATCGCACGCTGGCTTCGACAGGGTCTATCTTCCCTTCATTGACAGTAGTGCCAAGGTAACCTTCAACCAGCTCTTGATAAAAGATCGGGTTGTCCGGAAGGCCGTACATCACCACCCTCTTCACGCCTCGAATCTTGAGCCTGAAGAAGTGATGCGCTCTCTGAGTGTACAGCAGTATGCTGTGTCGTCCAGATATGAAATGTGATCGTGCCCGTCGTTGATCTGAAACCTCGCTGTAGTCGTGAATCGTACCAAAAGAAACATTAGCGGTTTGTTCTGATGCCGCGAAATGGTTCCGTAGACGCAGAAAGTCGAAGTAAGATGGTACGAAGATCAAAATGCCCTGCGCACCATCCGCTGGTTTGGGAAGTCGGAGCAGCCCTGGAAGGATCGCTGACGTGAAGTACTTGAACCTGGCATCTGGGTCATCAACGGGCGACCTAGCGTCGAAGCGCGAGAATGTCTGCTTGATACCCAGACCACTTGTGCTGACTATGGCTCCTTCATAACTCTGTATGACCTTGACACGCCCGAAGGCGTTCTGCATGTGCTTATTCGAAAGAGCGTTCATCTCTGGCGTAAGGTACGCGGCGAATATGATAGTCTGTCGCAAATATCGTGCATTGTTGTCGAGGTAGTAGTTTCTCACGCGGCTGAAGTCACAGCCGTGAGCCTCCTTGAGCTCAAGATTGAGGTGCTTGAAGACTATTTCCACGTTTTCCCAGTTCTGCATGTACATAGCGTCAGCTTGATCAGTGATCACGACCTCTATCGACGACAAGAAATCATAGTCTCGCTTCTTGACGTCTTCGTTCTCGATGATGCGACGAAGACCAAGAGGTGAGGCCAGAATAATGTCGCTATTATAGAACGCTGAGTAGAACTTCAGGGTCTTTCTCGTAAACTTCAAAGCTGTCAAAAAGCTGTTGTCTAGGTTGCCGCCGAAAGTCTCACGGAAGTCTTCCGGCATGATTTCGCGGTCGTCAGGGGATGCTAAGAATGAGTCGTCAAAGCGTTTTCGGTTCTCCTGCTGCTCTGGCTGGAAGACTTTCACGATTTCTTCGGCGTAATTGGCAGCCATTTGTCTTGTTTCTGACAGAATCAAGACTTTGGGTCGCACGTAGCCTTGGTCGCGCGCATCGATATCGGCGTTTTCTTGGGCATTGCTGAGTCGCTCGTTGTTCTTAAGCACCCTATCACGGCCTTTCAGAATGTGGTTGACGGCGTGTAAGCTGGCCAACGTCCGCAGGGAGGCAGCGTTCCGCGGTGTGCGACCCGCATACATAAGATCCTGGTAGTTAAACATGGTAGTAGCGAGCGCTCGGTCTGTAGCGTTATAGGCCAGCTGAGACTGCGAGCAATGTCAGCGCACGCAAAGGGTCGACGTCCGAGCCTGCGAGTAGTCCGACTACGTTGCCGAAGTTTTGTAGTACCGCCACTTACTTGTTGCTGCGAACTCCGCATCAGACGCTCCTTCAGAGGCAAGTCCGCTATCGAGTTGTATTCGCGTCTACGGAATGCATGCCCGCCGGGCAAAGCCATCTCAGCGGACCATTGCTTGTTTATAGCAGTCTTGCGCCCATGCCAATCGTTACGTTGAACGGCATTGAGCCGCCGTGAGAGATCATTATCGTCCGGGTTCGCAAAGTGCTGTTCAAAAGGATCGTCCTTGGGGTGCTCGTCATCGACGTAGTCTTCAACATCGTCTTCTGCATGCGCCTGATCCTGCAGCGCTTCAATCGCATTTTCTTCGGTCTCTGCCATCGCATCGTGTACTTCCTGCTCTTCATCTACGGCAAAATTGGGCTCACCCACATCGATCTTGCGTCGCTTCGTCTGTCGTTCCTCGTCTGGGTGATGAAACGATTGGAGCAGCTGGTGGTATGCCTTTGACTTTGGTACAAATTCGACATCGTCTTCGTCGCTGGAGTCTTGCGAATACAGTTCTGCTTCCGAATCTTCTTCAGGAACTTCTTCGGGCGCATTATCTTCAGAATCAACATCTTTCACTCTCTGGCTGTCGAACTTCCTGTAGCCACCGCCTCTTGTCCGTATTCCACTTCGTGCAAGCTTCCCGCTGCCGCCACCTCGAGAATTACCGTGTGAGCCTCCTCTGGAGCCACCGCGTGCTCGACCACCGCTTCGTCCACGAAACGGTGCCATCTTGAAAGTAGAAGCTAAAGTCTTTGAACCAAAGCTTCACTCGAAGTGGGTCGGCGTTTACCAATGAACCTTCTGTAAAGTCCGATGCAAAATCGCGGGCTAGTGCCGAGAATAATTCGACGCCAAGACGATCCCACCTGCGACAACGAGCAAGTCGCGACCCAATCCCTTAAGCAGCAGCCAGGTCCCATCTACAGTGCAATACCCCGAAGATGGGCGACAACAGTTTTCTGCACCTTGCGCGACCTCTGGCGCCCGCCGCGGTCTCTTCGCAAGCACCCAACACCGCACCAGTCACAGTCACAATCCAACCACAAGCACTCTTCAGCATCCTTGACCACGCATCGCGACGACCTGCGGAGCAAGAGCGCGTAATCGGTACTCTTCTAGGCTCTCGCAGTGAAGATGGCACCGAAGTGGAAATTCGCAACTGTTATGCGGTCCCACACACAGAGACTGCAGAGCAGGTTGAAGTGGACATGGACTACCAGAAGCGCATGCTCGAACTCCACCTAAAGGCGGCGCCGAAGGAGGTGCTGATAGGATGGTACGCGACGAGTTCGGAGCTGAATACTTTTTCGGCTTTGATCCAGAACTTCTACTCGCAGCAGGGCGAAGGCACATTTCCACACCCTGCCGTGCATCTTACTGTGAACACGATCGCTGGCCAAGATGTAAAGGCAGACACATACATTTCGGCCCCAATCGGAGTCACCCCAGAGAGGGCGGCGGACAGCTGTCTGTTCATTCCAGTACCGCACGAGATTAAGTACGGCGAAGCAGAGAAGAGTGGTCTGGAGTTGATAGCAGGCGCGAGAGACCGCGAGGACCGGTCACAATTGCTGCAAACAGACATTGAGACCTTGGAACGAGCCATTGAGCAAGTACTGGAGATGTTGGAGCGGGTATCGAACTACGTCTCAGACGTATTGGACGAGGAGCGTGACGGCAGCTCTGCACTGGGACAATTTTTGATGAACACGCTGTCACTTGCGCCAAAAGTGGAAGCCGAGGATATTGAAAAAGATTTGTGCGTTGAATTCTCTACAATCTCTCTACTTGAAATACTGACAGTCTTTACAGTAACAACCACATCCAAGACGTTCTCCTCGTCTCCTACCTCGCCAACACAATCCGTACCCAAATCGACCTCTCCAACCGCCTCGCCACGGCAGCTCTTACCATGGGCCCTGGCGATGGCGCTTCCGCTGAAAACAGGGGCAGCGATCGCAAAGAAGGCGGCGGCGACAATCGTCAGCGCAACCAAAACCGACAAGGAGGCGACCGCGGTGGTCGCCGCAACGAGCAGTAAACCATATGTTCAACCGTTATCAGATCTGCGGAAGATATTAGTGGATCTGATAACAAAAAGCGTGAAAGTACACGCCAACTGCACAACAGACACAGGGGATTGGCTCCCCAGTCGAAAGTCAAGTGCCTCAAGACACTACTTTGTGAGCATAGAAAGCATCGATAGCTTAGCAACGTTGCACGAATGTGATGGCGCCCAGTCGGGGTCTGCATAAGCCTCTAAGCATATCCTGTGTCTAATATCTCCTATTAAGAGCTGCTCTTCATCTGATCAAGCCATAGCCTCTCGACCCACAATCTGGGTACTAAGGCGGCTGTTGAGACGAGTCGCAGTCAGCAATATGACATACTACCCGAAACAGAAGTCAAAACATCGCCACAGTCCGATCTTTACGCCTTGCTCAGTGGGTATCTTTAGAAGCACACTGTCCCTAACGCCATCGCAGAGACTTCGCTAACCTGGGTGTTCGCACGCCTCGTTCCTCTACTTCGTTCCAATTCTGTAACGGTACCTGCTCGTACACGACTGCTCCGACTGACCAGCAAAATGCTCCACTATCCCTCTCCTTGTGAGATCCGTATCTTCCTCGAGGTCTATTAGACGCTCGGTATCTGTTGCACTCTATGCGGACCCAGTTTTGGCCTTCTTCTTTCCCTGCGCGGCTGTCCCAGCATCATCAGGTTCTCCCTCAGCCTTGCGCTTCCTACGTCCGCGTCCACGGCCTTTCTTCTTAAGCTCGTCCTCTGCACCTCCCACCTCGGCCACATTCACCAAGTCGCTTGCATTCTCCTTACCTCCTCCCATCGCTTCCGCATCGAACGCTTTCCGCTGACCTTTGAGTAGTTTTTCTCTTGCTAGCTGCTCATTGACACGTCCCAACATGGCAGGATTATGTCGCAAGACCCAACGGAAGTCGTCTTGTTTGATCTTTTGGCGCCGCGAGTAGGAAGCACAGGTCGCCGCGATGTGACAGCATTCGATTATGAAGTCTGTGAGGATTTCGTCGAGTACTTGGACGGTGGAGTCTAGAGGTGGTTGCGCTGGAGGAGCGACGTGGTCGCCGAAGGCATAGAGGAATCCGCGGAGGTCGTCTGCATTAAAGACATGGGAGTTTTTGGTGCGGGCACGGGCGCGTGGCTCCGCCATGGTTGTATTGTTATCGCGAAGTAATTTCGGATGCTCGGAATAAGTCTCGATAGTTCTATGCGATTTGAAAGCTCAACATGTGGTGTGTCGGGTGTGTCGTGTTGTTGTATTGGATGTGAAGCTCCAGCTAGAGCGTGACGTACAATCCTTGCCCTGGAATCACGGAGACTCCCGCTCTTAGCACTTCCGCCACGTGTTGAGGAAAGGCAACCTCCAGCTGGAACGACTGCGACAGCGTTGGCCGTACTCCTTCCCTTCTAACCCAACATACACGGTGAACATCGACTCACACGGGAACGAAACAGCCTACGAGACAGTCAAGCGAGGCACTATATTCCTGCCGCAATGTTCGGCATTCTCAAATTCCAGACCTTCCTCCTGGTCGTCTTGCTCTTCATCTGCTCTTGCACATATCTACATGGTGTCTTTCCCACGTGGCTCGATCGCAACAAGTCTGGGTACGTCAACATAGCTAGCCTCGCCTCCATTGTTCGCATGAGGTCTTGGTCTCCATTCATGCTAATTTTCACAGTCCTTTGGGCACATTCTGGCGAGCGGCAAGAATAGGGGAACGTTTGAGCCCATATGTGAGCTTATGTTGTGTAGCGATGGCTGTAAGTAGTCAAGTGTCTCATTGACATCTACTCTGAGGTTCTGCGCTGATAGGATCGAAGGTGAGCCTATTGATGGGCCAATGAGGTCAACTGCGTTTGCAGCATAAATCACGGACTCCGCATCACACCGCGGTTCGGGCTATTTACAAGAGGATCCGCGTTCCAAAATTGCCAGTGTATTACGCCAAAAAGCAGAGGCATGCCGCGCTGGTCCACTGGTGGCACTATCTTCGGTATTAGGTGCAAATGTTGCAAGGATCGTCCTCAAACTCCCCAGAATGGACACCTTGACGACCATGGCGCCTCACTTGCATCGAGGGATGTGTGCCACAGCGTGGAAATCTTCATGACAGCAGCATTTTGGAAGCAGACTCCAGCACGATGACTATTTTGAGAGGAAGCAAGCAGGGCAATTCGAATTTGATGTGGCTCCAGCTTCCTGTATCTCGTTGTCAAGCAGTACTTGGCCAAATCTCGAGCCATTGTTCTCCTACGATGCTACTAGGTAGTATCCGAATCTCCAGATCAAACCACCGCCGCCATACGGTGTTCCGACTTTTGCGCGCAGACCGAGCTGCTACATAAATATTCTGGGTGTCAGCGTGTCAGCTGTGTGGCAGCCACTGATGCAACGGTTCATGCTGCACAGGGTAGTCGCCTGATTCATCTGGCCAAAACGGCGACATTTCCTGCCGCTCCTTTTGCAAGTCGGCACGGCGCGCTGTGAGATGGACCAACTTTGCGAGCACGTCATGTTAGCTGTGCCGCTGGTATCAAAGTGGGAGGAAAGATGACGTATCTCGGGAGGGAGATGTTACTTTCTGGCTTAGCGGATAAGTACAGGGAGCCTCGTCTGAGGTTGTAGAAACGCTGATAGTGTTTTTAAGGATTGTCAGAATCTTGCGCTTCCGGTGATGTATTATGGTATTTGGAGTATGCAGAAGGAGGCTGTTGCTGTTGGTTTACGGGGCGTGATAGGGAGTGAGCAAGCTTTTTGGAGTTGGAAGTATGTGTGAGGATCGAGGGACGTGGTGTTGTCAACGGTGGTGTAGAGTGAGATTTGGGTAGCTCTGGTTGAGTCACGGTGAGTTCTGCTGTTATGATAAGCATGGTTGAGCACTCTACGAGTATACAGTGTGCACTATTGCAGCGATGCCGTATCTCGATCATGACCAGGATCTTGACATTGTTCATGCTTGAAGCGATCTGATCTCTGGTCAGGATCTGGCAGCCCGGATTGAAAGGACATGACCAGGAATGCACATTTATACTTCATCGATAGCCGTCCGAGTAGCAAAAAGCTCTTTTCATCGAAAATGTACATGCTCGCAATGCTTCTACTGGCTGTCACCATCACGGCTGTCCTCGTACCACCTGGCCTACCAGAACGTCGTGCTCGGTTTATCAGTTTCACAAGATCCGCGATGCAGACTTCAATAAGCCCGGCTACGACCACCGACGATGATGCATACAGAGTGAACAAGGTCAGAAGAGAATTGTAGTGAGTGTCGCACCTGCACCAGTGTGGGAGCTTGCTAATGTCGCATTCCAGGCGCTATGTGACCTTGCTCAACAATTGATGCCGAATGGAGGGTGAAGCTCGCTTCACCCTTTGAGGCAGATTCGAAGCACAGATAACGATCATCGTCACCACGCTGTCGTCGCTCTCTCTACCCGCTCGTAGTCATAGCATCGGCCCTGATAGCACACGTCCTGGGGCAGAAACACTAAACGTTAAACGCATGTATCTATATTCATGGCCTCCACTCCATCATTCGGCAATAGATGCTCAAGCATGATCTTGAAGCCGATGCGAATAGCATGCTTTCCGTTCATGTAGAAATGATCGCTCCCAAGCTTGTGCCGCTCGTTGGAGACCCTCTGGAGTCCAAGACACTGCCAAACGTCAAATCGAATGCGTCCGCTGCTTTGGGAGAAGCAATGATGATGTATGCCGACTCCACCACACCACTATTCTTGGAAAGCAAGATACCGAGGAAATAGACGCAAGGTATAGACATTCTAGTCGTACGCGAGGACGCTGAACGCATCAGCGACGTGCAGACTTGCTACATCGATAACTATCTGATCAGACGAATTGGCCGCCAGAAAGCCATGTTGAGAATGGCCGCTATGCTTCCAACGATTCCAACAAGTGCGAAAGCGAAAGCAGCCCATGCTCTGACACCAGGAGCGTTCCATGCATGCTGAGTCGTTGCAACATTGCCGTCGACGAGCATACTCTCAGGATAGATTCCTCACTGATGTAGTTTTGTTCAGGTTCGAGGAACGACAGCGTGCAGCCAAGGCCGGCTTCACGATTGGGATCAAGGAGGATTCTGAACGCACCCAGTCTCCGCTGCTTTCTGATCATGCTAACCCAGCTCCAGCACGCGGCAAGTGCTTCATGAAAAGATGTCTAGAGCATCCACTCTTCAAGTGCGGAAAGTGTAAGGCTCGCTTTTACTACACCAGGGACTGCCAGAGCGCCAATTGGAGAGAGCATAAAATGTGTTGTAGACATTGAGGAGCATAAGAATTGTTGATTTGAAGTGAGATTACTTCTAGGCCGCGGCTCGCAATTCGCCAATGACGGGATATTGGTGAGGTTCGAGGTACGGCCATATGTATGGCGATATGTGTCCCAGCGTAGACAGGCTTTACAGTAATGGATTCCGATAAGCGTGCAAACAGCGCGCTGCTCAAGGTCCTTTGAGGCATGACGCTGCCGGAAGCGCGTCGTAAGTCAGAGACGGCCATGGGTCCCCAGACGTGAGTGCTGCCAATGGAACGTATGTAGGTATGATATCACATGATCTGTGCTGCGGGATGGACACATCATTCCTTCCGCTTCGAATGATGCGTTGCTATTGTACTTTGTGGGCCAAAGTATGTCCTACCATGATAGTCGTTGTCTGTGGTCCAAGTTTGCACTTGCAATAGCTTCGAGACACATGACTAGACGCAGCCTACAATACAATTATTAGCCCCTGAGCGATGACACGGTGTGATCACTTACAGGTATCTGCTTTGCATGCCTTCGTCTCCAGTCAAAATGGGTTATAGGGACCTGCATCTGTCTCTGCTGATTTTTCGCGGAGCAGTCCGTATCTTTGCAGCGAACAGCATTCAGAAGCGTCGGCAATATCAACACCATAGCATCGCTCATAACGTAGCTTGGAACGCTTTTCGATAGTGCAATTGACCTTCTCATGACGGTGTCGTTGGCATTGTATGACTTGGAGCTTCATAATGGAGCTCTGTGGGAGCTGTCTCGCTCTGCCGGATATGCCACCTCAATCCATGGATTACATTTTGCATATTACTCATACACAGATGAGCTATAGTCCTATGACCGTCGTGATCTGTGCTAGACATCATGCATCTTGTTCACAGGCATTGGCTTCGGCACACCACGCTTGACACCAGGTTCTCCAAGCCCTGGAATAACGAACGGAACTCTCCTCTCCATTGGAGTCCTACCGATTGGGAACAATTTCGTAATAGGATGATTGCTGCCGTACGCCTCTTCGACCAAGTATACCGTTACTCGCCACCAAGCGCACAGCGCCGAAAACATCCAGAAGTAACTCGCCGCCTTGATACCCATCGTGACACCACCACTTGTACCGTCTCCCGAGCCGGAAGTCGTGGAAGTGCCGCCGTTGTAAGCAAAGAGACAGCAGGCGATGGTGCTTCCGATCGCGAGGGAGAAGAGACACGCCATGAGAACTGTGTCGCGTGCAGTTGCTGCTAAAGCAGAGCTCCAGGTGAAGACTGTCAAGACGATGAACCACGATGCAAGTTCTGGGAAGTGGGTGTGAATCGAATGTGGTGGAATAGCTCCAGCGGCCTACAGTTCACCGCGTCAGTCTTCTGGACCATGCTATACGCGTTCATGCCCGCAGCCAAGAACAAAGCGAAGTGAATACTCACCACAAATGCATACAAAATCCCAATAGCGATCCAAAAACTGCCCCACATAGTATTGATCACCGTGACTAACGTATCTCTAGCCTGGAAACCATAGATTCCAGCAATGAACTGTGCCACGCCACCAAAGAGTCCTACGAAAGGAAAGAAGATCGTAGGCGAATCGGGAGAGCCCCACCAGTCAGCGATGTAGGAAGATGTGATCCAAGTGCTGCCGGCGAAACCAGCAAGACCCAGAGCGGCGGGCGGAGCGATCGGTTTGAGAAATATTGACACTCCTGGTTCACGTTCCAGGACTTTGTCGAATTTCTCGTCGTGGCCGTTGAGCATTGCCATGATGGGCTATGTTCTGAGTGATTATCGTGAGATGCTGGTGGTGGTAGGTCGAATGTTTGTGTGACCAGCCTTCGCGCCAGTGATCACTGTGCTTGGTATTTGAAGCCGTATTTCGATTGACATCATGCTTGATGTGACATCAGAATAAACAATGCTTTGTGGTTGCTTGAGTTCAGTAGACTTGTGCATTTGTTCTGCCGATCCACATGGGACTGGTGGCCGAGGAGCCGCATTCTCCAGAAGAAGTAATTGGCTACATCGCCTTGACTATTGCCATTTCGAGAAGAGCACATCGCTTATATGGCATAAGTACTTGCCGCTCTACACCGCATCACGACCTGCCGTTATGGATGAAGCGGTCGAAGTCTTTGCGCGTGTAGCCGGCCAGCTTCCGAGACTCGCGCAAGCTTTGTCAGCATATTCATAACCTAACAGCGCTGGCTGTCGGTAAAATCAGCATATGTCCATCCAACAGTGAGACCATGAGGCTGCCTGAATTGCTCACGCGTATTTGGTACCAGCGACTGAAACAAAACGGATCAGTCTGTTCCTGGCGTCCGTTGCTCATGCCCTGACAATGCCTTCAAGCATCAATCTGACCTCGGAAAAGCACCAGAGAGTGATGGGCCATGGGCAAAGAGCCGCATCGCCGCGGACATCCAATTGAGCGCGAGACCGGAAAGCGATACACTCGCTGAAGCAACACTCACATGAGCAAAATGGGTCGCACCAGCCTGCAAGATTGTTGCATGCGAGAGCATCGAACTCCAGAGTTGCATGACTGAAGTGTAGTCATATGCCACAATCCAAACAATAAGACCCTGCACGTACTCTCAGACTGCTAAAGAACCACGTATCAGCAGTAATACACCTTCTTCCACTGCAGGGAATGGACCATAGGCGCAATCTGGTCAGAATGCCAGCTCAACGACCTCCCCATCCTTGTTCGGCCTTCCCATTTGGACTCTGGCCCGCTTGGCTTGCAAGTCCATAACAATATTGAATAACGTTGCGCTCGTACTCTTCCCTTTTGCACTCCTACATATGGACCCAGGCCAATTTGCCGTGTCCCTGAACACACTCTCTACCAGCTTCTCCTCCGTCACCTCGTTTTCGATTCTCTCACAAAGTGTCTCCACCCTCTTCACACGGAAAGCGGAGTCTTCGAGCCAGTTTGTATCTTCCACTCCAGCATGCGGACAGAGATAATGGTTAGAGTGGAAAACTTGCCCTTTGAAGTTCGCGGGAATTTTACTGACGTCGGTCGAAGACCATTCTAGTCCGACCCCGCCAGTGCTGTCGGCAATGAGCATATGACAGGCGCTCGCAACGCCATACTCCTCCAGCTTCCTCACTGCTTCATCTCGGCTTCGGCTCTCGAGCGCCATCCGCAAGCCAAGATGACACGGAACTCGAGTGGAATCCATTCCTTTCGCCTTGATAGCATTCAAGCAAACACCTACGCCCGAGGAGTTGAGGCCAATCTTACCAATAAGACCGGCCTCTGTCATCATCTTGATCGTGGGCTTTCCTTCCTGCTGGATCGTGAGATGTATGATGTTCTCCTGCTGTCTGGGATTCCAATCCCAATTCTGTGCAAGCCAACTGCTGTTTTCAGTGCGCCAGGAGAGCACAGTACATCCATCACTGAAGAGCCCAAAGGTTATCTCTGTGCGCACATTGATCGCGATTATATCGGAAATGTCGACACCCGCGCCTTCCGCTACGCCGGCCATTTCCTCCAGGTATGCTGGCCACTTCTGCCTTATCGTAGGCTCGAATTCGAGCGCTAGTTCTTGGACTTTGGACCAGTCCATTTTGGCTGTCTCCTGGAACATCCAGGCATAAAACTCAATGCATCGCGCAATTTGCTTGCGAGCTTGATGGCCATGGGTGAGACCGATCTCGTACGGCATGCCACTACATTGTATCTGGACCGTCATTTCTTTGATGGGTGCTTCTATGCTGCCCATCTTGGTGCCGCTTGAGGATGATGTTCAGGGCTCGATATGGCCGAAGAGGTGCCTCGGTCAATTGGTTGCTATTGTTGTCAGTTGATTGATGCTTATGTGCTTGCAAACTTTAAAGTCTAGAACCATCAATTAGCAGTAGAGCGATTGAAGAGGTTTGTTCGAAGCAGCAGAGACCATCATAACAATCATTCGCCGCCGCCGGCCAAGGTGCCGAAGTTCGCAGCTCTGGTGGGGCACGGGCTGGACCTATATAACCGAATGCATACCTGACGGGAGTTACAGGACAAAGTGTTTCGATCGTTTCGACTCCATGTGAATACAGAATCACACAGAGGTCCCGAGCGCACAAGTGTCTGCAGAAGCACTCTTGCTCTTGCAGTGTAATGACAAACGCACTCGCGAGCTCACCACAGATCTCGAGGAATGTTTCTCATGGCATGCTGGAGTTCAACATCGAGACAGCATCATTTTTGACACAGGGCACGACCTGAGTGTCGCTGAAGTAAATCAGCAATTCCTCCGCGGTGCTCACAGCCATAGACAGCCGGCATGTCGTAGCTTTATGATTCCAGATCTCAATGGTCTTATCACATACAACCACAAGATCATGAAAATACCGCATCCCGTCTGCTCTGCTGAAGTCAAGCATGATACTGCCCGATTAGTACTGTAGTGGGTGACCATACGGGAATACCGGGTGTTGTATGTTTTGCGTCTTGTTTTGCCGTTTGTGCTTCGACTTGGCGCGCATGGGTGTTACCGACTCGCTTAGAATCCGGCCAATCGACAGCTCGATGACTGGCTGCTATCGCAAGAGACGTCTATAGAGCACCATGTAATCACAGATTCTGTTTCGCATTTGATTGAGAGGTTTTGGTTGGCAAATTCGATCCCATATACGAAGTATACGTAACCTGCACCTTGGCCATCAGCATCGATGCTCAGGTCGGCAAGGTAGTAAGTAGTGACGCTGCTTGAAAGTTCACCAATATGTGTGACGTTGCCGTTTCAATGTCTGGTGAATGAAGCTCGGTGATATGGCAATTGATATATCTAAAGACCGAATTGGGGGCTGCCGTCGAAGGTGGTCTTGATGATCACGACCTGCTGAAGTCGTGATGAACTGAAAATCTCGTCTAGCGACTGGCAGCTCTGGTATGCTCACGCGACAGCTTGTCGACTCCTGTTGTGGCTACAAGTCAAGCCGTGACAGAAAGATCGATGTCCTCCGCGCGGTAGTGATCGGCCACTATGCGGTATAAATAGGTTGGAGCATGAGCGCCAAGGTTTGTGATGTAGAGGTCCACCAAGTCTGCGTCGACGAAGTCAAAGACTGGATTCACCACATCGACCTTGTCCATGAAGTCGCCGTCGTTGTACGGCACGACCTTGCCTGGATCGCCGTACTCGATGAAGTCGTCAGTGTTCAACGGGTACACCGGACTCAGCTTATACACGCCACTGAGCACTACCACTGGCACTTTGTGAGCCTTGGCGGCTTGCGCAATCGTTGCCGCGCCAGCTGCTGCTACGAGACTGCCATCCGCCAGGACTGAGTGCGGTGCCATGAGTACCTTGTTGACTCGTGACATGAGTGCAAAGACAGCTGAGTCCGGGACGACGATGACTTTGATACCCATCGAAGTGAGCGGCTTCCATCTTTCGTTATCGTCTTCGTCTTCGCCGGCCTTAGCGCTGCCGTTCGTGATCGCTTCGTGGGTTTCACTGTGATTGTTCGGATATGCCTCGGCATGTATGACGGTAAACTTTCGCTTTCGTGCCGCGGCGGTCAGAAAACGCTGCACTGTCTGCGAAGATGTGTGTGTCAAGATGACCTCGTTACTGTGTATATGGTCCAAGGCGTTCTCGGCAATCTGGCTGTCTACTATGTCTAGCTCCTCGAGTAGGTCCTTGATGCCATCAATGACTTCGGCCTTGATGTCGAGCTTCTCTTTCGGCTCTTCCTGGAAATTTTTGTGCTGTGGTGTGGGTGTCGCGGTTCCCGATGCCATTGGAGAGTTACCCATGGTCGTGAATAGGTCGAACAGCGAATTGTGTGGCGTTTGACCTGCATAGGAATTCATGCTTGCTCCTAATTGTGGCCTTCGAGGCGAGCTGTCACTCGAAGTTGGGCTACCGCCAGTCTGAACCTGCTGCGACAGGGGCGTACTGTAGCCAGATATGCTGTTAGCTACTTGAGATGGTTGTGATGTAGCATCTGTCGCTGGCGCATCATCTTCTGTGACTTCGTGGACCAAGCCCAACACTCTACGCACGATATTACCAACAACCATTTCTCGCGGCTGTGCTGCGACAAGGCGTTGGCCGACTTCGCGAATACGCTTTTCAAGGATGCCTGAGCTCTGCCATCGTCGCTCAGCCACCACTTGGAGCATTAATCTGGTCGTCGCAATAGCGCATGGTCGCGAATGTGCTATCTGACGACGCTTCAACAACGCGACAAGAAGCTCTATCGATCTTTCGATATTGTCCTCGTTTTTGAGGCTCTTGAGAAATGTCTGGAGGTTCGGCATTGTTGGAGACGGCATGATGATGCCTCTCGGGATTTAGTATCTGATCAGTGCTGGTAGAACTTGTATCTTCATGTGTCTGCCGATGGCAGGGTCACTGTCTCGAGAAGGTGTGGGTGTCGATTAGATAGTTCGCACAGGATATTGAAGGAAGGTTGCCGTATTGTATTGCACAAGCACCGGTGATTCACCGCTGAGTCATCCATTCCAGCCACTTGCACGGCCGTTTGACGTCCGCAGCTGTTCCGTCGTGATGAGTTAACATATCCATTCTATTCTGCTATTTACTGTTCTTTGGAATAACACTGTTCGCTTGCGCTCTTGCTACTGTGTCCGCTTCTGGGTTCTAACGTACTGCTGTTTCATGGAGAGCCGGAAAAGTGCGACGCGAATAGACGGTACAGAGAAGAAGGCAATCAAACGGAGTCCGAGGTCATCGTTCAGCCATCAGCATTCTCACGAGCCGAGCTTTGCGCAACAATCCAGATCCGCACCAGCACCACCAGTGACAGCTCCCCATAGCTCGTAATACATTCGTGAATACAGCAAACTTACTCAATGGGATGCTCAGAGCCATGAACAGCCTCAACATCGTTTCGAGGCTGACCACCACCCCTCCTTCCACGCCGCCGCGATCGCGAACGAGCTCCTCCGCAAACGTGAACGGGTGGTCGGGTTCTGGAGAAGACGGGCCAGCGAGCTTAGACTTCGCCTCGCTTTCAGAGAAGCTGCACGAGAACGTGGACGGCGATGTAAAGAATGCGGCGCGGGAAGACGAACAAAGCCAATCCGAATACGTCAGCGAGAAGACGCCTTTGTTGAGCTCCGGCGACTCAACTACTGTAAGAGAAGAAGCCGGAAGAGGCTGGCGTCTGCCTCGACGCATAGCATCTGCCATATTCTACGGTGTCACTGTGGTGTTCCGGACAGTGACCGCGCCCGGCCGATACGTTGTTGCGTGTTTCTATGATGAGCAAGGTCATTTCTCAGCTATATTACCACTGAGTAGATTCAAGAACATGATGACAAGACGCAAACAGAGGGCAACAGCACAAGCAGTGGGATTACATACAGCGCAAGACTCGTCTGAAGAAGAAAAGTTAGAAAAGCTGAGACCGCAGAAGAGAACTTCTTCGCGACGATCGCCCTCGGTGGATAGCACGGCATCGACGGCCACAGCAGACTCGATAGCATCGGACGGAGAACGCGCGCTTGACAACGATAGTCCTGCGCGACATACGCGATCCAAGAGCACGGTGCAACAGCACGGCGGGGAACACAAGAAGAGGAGGAGCATCCGGGTCAGGGAACCGTCGGAATTGCAAAGGCGCAAAGCGTCTAAAGCAAAAATCGCCGCCAATTCGGACGAAGTGGCAGACGTCGCGAACCAGCTGAAGTCGCCTTCTTCGCCGGTGCATCCTATGAAGATGACTCGCTACCCACGAACGCCTGCAACTCCACGACCTCTTGTACCGCGGCGGCAGCCCTCGTACACTCTAACGAATCCCACGGATCCACCGAAAAAGACGCTCATTATAGATCTCGATGAGACTTTAATACACTCAATGGCCAAGGGCGGTCGCATGTCAACGGGTCACATGGTTGAAGTTAGGCTCGCTGGCCAAGTCTCCAATTCAGGCTTGCAGATCGGACCTGGCGTACCTATATTGTACTATGTTCACGAACGACCAGGATGCCACGAGTTTCTGAGAAAGATTCGGAAGTGGTACAACTTGATTGTTTTTACAGCTTCGGTGCAAGAATATGCGGATCCCGTGATCGATTACCTAGAACGGGAAACGAAGTACTTCTCCGGCCGATACTACAGGCAGCATTGTACGTTGCGAAACGGTGCATACATCAAGGATCTGGCGCAAGTGGAGCCAGACCTCAGCAAAGTCATGATACTGGACAATTCTCCCATGAGTTACATATTTCATGAAGGTAAGCGAGACATCCTGGCAGACGAGTGCTTCGACTGACATTGTGTAGACAACGCGATACCTATAGAAGGCTGGATCAGCGACCCAACAGATCACGAGCTCATACACCTTATACCCATGCTCGAGGCGTTGCAGTATGTTCCGGACGTGCGAGCTCTTCTTGCTCTACGACAAGGACAGGCACAACAAGCATAATACGACATGCACTTGCAGCTTCATCATTACCGCACTGGCTAAGTAAGAGTTACCGGTCGAAGCGACCTTTGAATCATTTCGGACCAAGTTTCCAGGTTCAGGACAATGTCCACCAATATTCATCATAGCGAGGTGTTACTGGAGTTTCGTCACGATCGACATTGTACAGTATAGAGTAAACGACATATTGATGGCAATTCAGAAAATGTGGCATTCGTGCTGCTTGACTTCTGGCGCAATTCGAGCCATTTCCTCGTTGTTGTCGTCGTGCTTGTTGTGTTTTTGACAGCCCAGACCCGCTCCCATAGGCATAGTGGATTCGCAATGTCCAGTCCGCATAAGCTGTAACAAGCTGTGTAGCAATGCTGGTACATTTAAGCACTTTGCCCAAAATTTGCGCTCAGGCCTACGCGTCACGTAGTTCTTAGCCTTGCCAGCGATCGTGCTCAAGCAGGATGCGGCAGACGCACTTCCGCCGAGGGAGAAGCTCAATCTCGGCGCTGAGACTGGCGCAGAACAATCATAAGACGATTGCTGAGCTGGGAATCGAACGACATGCCGTGACCGGACGACGAAACCGGACAAGCAAGAACTCGTCAAAGGGGAAAAAAGAAAAAAAAATTCTTAGCAGAACAAGGAATTGAACCTCATCTTCGCTCAGGTACTGACGACTTATGCGATGCGCCGACTCTCGCATAGTAAGTGAATGATACTAGCTAGGTCCCTTTGCGCGTGCTACCGTTACACCATTCCGCCTGAGATGTACGGAGCTTGGAAATAGATATATAGCTTTGGTAATTGTTGTGGTGAGCTGTTCAAGCTGGGGTATTGTAGAGGTGAGGATAACCTTAAGTGGATCTAGTGGCTTGGTCGGATGATTCAGGGGTAAGGCTGACAAACTATGCAGCTTGATTCGACGGGCAAGTGGTTTTGGCAAAACACTATGCTATTGTTGAACTGTGAGGATGCAGAAACTGTGTTTGATGTTCTATGGGAGCTTGATATGAGGATCGTATTGCACGAAGATTGTTAAGCTTCGCATCGGCTTGAGGACTGTTCCAGTCATGGTGTGCTCAGCGCAAGCAGTACAAAAGGCACGCACAAGGATGCCCTTCGATGATTGAATCTCAGTGGGCTACAGTTTACTCGGAACCATCGAGCTTGTCCTTCGCAGAACGGATTGCATACGTACCTACACCGAAGTGCGATCACGACAGCCTTACTGCAGTGACGAATATGCGACTCCTGGAGCCATGGCAGAAATCGCACTGTTGATCGCGATCACGTACCTCATCGCAGTGATGACACACTGCCGACCACACGATAGTTATGCGACCAGCCAAGCCGTGCAGAAAGACCAAGAATAGTCCCTGCCGCGGCAACGCGCAATATTCTCCATAGAAGCGGCCGCCGAACGGGAGCCACGAGCTCAAGACGGGATGTCACAATTGGCTATCTGGAGGTCAGATAAGCTCTCGCCAAGGCTAGCTTATGAGAGAAGCTTGTCATCGAAATCAGTCCACGAAGCTGAGCAGATGTTTCAATGAGACTGCGAGTTGTGGATGGGAGCTCGAATTTGAGTTTCGCCGTGCCGACAGAGTGGGAGCCGCGATATCAAACAGCGTCCTCGTCGTCATATTGACAGAAGGTCGAAGCAATTGACGACGATGGTGGATCCTGAATATTCGAGGTGGTTCTGATCATTGCTGAGGTCGTTGTGAAGGGAGACGAAAGCGCACAAAAGCCCAAGAGATATTGTAAATGCGACGAGAGGTGTGGTCGCATCGCAAGACGTTGGAGCCATACGGAAGGCAAGAGCAAGTCGACCACCACGAGGCTGTCAGGATGCTACAATGCATCTCAAAGGGAGTGGATCGTGTAAAGTCCTCGATGCAGCCTTAAGCGCGCAGTCCAAGCTAGAGCCACACAGCGATAAGGCTGTCGAACGATCGCGACGCGGCTGCGACGCGGCTGTGGTATCTGATCCAATCCCGCAAAGCTGGTTGGGTTTCCCAAGTCATTTCACACTACCACCAACTCAAAATGGCAGAATACCTTCAGGAATCTTCCAGCGAGGATGGCCAGAGAGCTATGGCATACTCACGACCGCATATGGCGATGTGCCAGCTGTCCTGTCTGCGCGAGGACTGGTCGAGGACCGCGCTAGCCCTGTCTGGCAGCATTGGCAGCTTAATTGTTGGTATGAGTGTGTTGAGTTCGTGCGCCGCAGCAGCTTGTCAGTCCTCTACGGGAGCTCCCCATACGACAGCGATGAAACTACGACGACGCCCACCGAGTGCGATATTGGTAAGACAGATTGCACAAAACTTGCGCTCGATCCTTCTCTCCCTCCTTTTTCTTTTCCTTTCTTCACGGACATCAGACCAGACCAAATCAGTTGATCAGTGACCAAGCTTTCAAGCAACAACTCTGAACAACTACTCTGATATCTGTCTACGATAAATACCTTTTACTCTACAAGACAAAATCAGGCTACTCCTGCAAAAGAGCCACGGCCTCGAATTGAGTATCTTGCACGTAATTGCCGAGTTTTTGACAGGCTTTACTGTAAAGATTGACACAAGAAAACCCAAGGCGCTCTCACAGAAGAGCCACGACCTTATAATCCAAAGATCTTGCAAGTAGTATCCGAGTTCTTGACAGGCTCTACTGCAACGATCAACCCAAGACAACTCAGGACACTCTAAAGAAGAGCCACGACCTGGACCGAAGCTTTTTTGCGAGTAACTGCCGAGTTTCTGACAGGCTCTACCGCAAAGACCGACCCAAGACAAGCAACAAGGCACTCTCACAGAAGAGCATAGCCTTTTCAAACGCAACGAACCCCAGGCACGATTTCAAGCAAGACAATCACCAAGTCAACGATATGGCCACCATCATGACTTTCGAGGCTGCCCGTGCCGATATGGAGCGTACCAGTTCTCAGATACCAAAATGGGCTAAGAAGAATGAGGATATCATTAGGCTCCAGCTACAGATCACGGACTGGCCTCCGCTGGTGACTAATGACCTGCTGAGATCACGATTTGTGGCAAAGTGGAGCAAGGAGATGCACGAACTATTGGAGGAGCTGGAGGCGGAGAAGCCCGATGAGGAGGATATGGAGTCACATGACGAGGATGGCGAGGAGGAGAGTGATGAGGATGAATACGAAGAGGAAGTGTCCCAAAGTGAGGAGCAAGAGGTGCGTTTCAATTGCTCAGACCGCAGTTCGTGGCGTGAACTACCCCTGCGCCTCGCACTGCTCCTCCCACCGTGTAGCCACGTAGGCAGCTATCTACGTGAATCACCGAGTAAAGCTAACATCGTTCAATCTCAGGAACCCAAGGAAGTCAGCTGCGCGGTTGGTGATGCATGTCCGAGCAACTCCTGTAATGAGCCCACAGAAGAAGAAGGCCTCGATGACAGCCTTTTCAATGAAGACGGGGTCCTTGGAGGAGGCGATGACGACTCCATCAGTCCCTCCAGCACTGAGGCAGAGTTGGAGCTGGAGCCAGAGGTAGAGCAAAAGCTATATGGTGAAGGTGAAGAATCTCGAGCAGGCGATGATGGCTCTAATGGTCCCTCCGACGAGTGTGGAGAGTCGGAGCTAGAGCAACTGCTAAAGGAAGGCCTAGCGGAGGAGGCAGGTGTCGACGGCGAGGATTTTGGAGTCAGCGACGACGATTCTAACGGTCCCCTCAGCGCTGAGGTAACGCCAGAACCGGTTCCAGAGCCAGCGGAGCGGGTACTTGTCGAGTCAGTGGATGTGAGCGCTCTGACAGGCAATTCCTCGAGCGATGATGCTGGACGTGAGGTCGACCCTCCTGCTGATGTAGCTCCAGCTATCAGCAGAGGGAACGAGGCTGAAGGCTCGGCACTTTCTCCTTTGGATTCACGGCCCTCTGGTCTACTCCTGCCATCCACAAGTGCTATCGTTCGGCCTGATCCGGCCGTGATAGTACCTGAACAGGACGCAACGCCAGCGTCGGTGACACCATTGGCGAGAACACAGCAGCTGGCCGCCTTCACGCCACGGCCGACAGAGCACCTAGCCGAAGTGCAGCGACAGGTCGAAAACGCTGCCGATGACGACGCAATCTTCGAGGCCTGGAGAGACTACGACTTCGACGCACAAAGACGCGCCTCGCCTGGATCCAAGAAGACGGTGAACTTCTGGACCAACGAAATGCTCCTGAAGTTCATGGGACGCCACAACATCAGTCCCGGCAGTGGCAAGGACCGGAACAGGTCGAATTACCTCGACCTCATTGAGGAGTGGGCCAGAAAAGAAGTCGCGTCAGGGCGTCGACGCGGGCGTAGTCCACCGCAGCGCAAAGCAGTCCCGGTCCAGCCCCCTCCGGCGGGATTCAGCTTTGGGAGGAACGCCAGGAACTCGAGAAATTGGCAGGACGAAGCGAGGGCCGCCACGAAGAGGCCGCCTGTCGTACCAACGACTCTGAGCAAGAGGAAGAGGTCAGCACAGTCAGAGGTAAGTAAGATTTGCACGAGCAAGAACAGTATGTTTAGAGTTAACGCGTCGCTATGCGCATAACTCTGAAAATCTGTTCCTCGTCTCTGCTCGGTCTTCGTGCTTCGTGATCGAATGCTAACTTCCTTTGTAGGAGGATGACGATGCGGAGGTGCAACGCCCGGCAAAGAAGCGGGCTACGGAGCAGGAGGAGGAGGAGATTGAGGAGGGTACGAAGGAGGGGTGGGAGAAAGCGGAGGAGACGAGGAAGGGCGGTAGCACCCGCGCGAAGGAGATTTTGGACGACGATCTGGAGTTTGAGGATGTTGTGTATTGATGATGGAATCGGTGGGTTTTGTTCATAGCGAGCGTTGCTTTTGTGCCGCGTTCAAGCGATGGTCGTTTTGCATTTGATATGGTGTGGCAGAGGTATCTTAGAGCCCTGCATGATGGAACGATGGGGAATGGAGTCTTGGAAGCGATAGATTGTTGCCGCGACGCAGCGATTGGCGAGTCGCAGGCGGTTTTAGGTGACTGAGGTGTTTTACGGTCCTGCATGATGGAATGGTGCATGGTTTTTGGAATATAACATGGAACAACTGAGGCGCTGCGAGGGCAGCGGGTGGTTGGAGGGTCCTCAGATGTAATACAACATTGAAGCTGTTTACATTGTCTGTTGTCAATAATGCGGAACGATGCGGAGTTTCTCGATTCTCGGCAAAAAGCGGAACTCAGCCGGCCGCACTCTCTCCGGGCTGCTTCTGCACTTGACATCTACTTCCTACACATGGGCAAGCTCGTATTAGCCTAAATTTAGTGGTTTCTAAAGAGGGATCATGTATGGCGGCGCGTCAAAGAACAACAATGTACGTCGACAGCAGTCCAACAGACTCTGGACGACAGATTCCTGCGGCGGCAATGGGTCTCACTCAGATTGCTCATGATCTCTGGCGCCCTCCAGGACATTGATAGACAACGAAACACTTCGACAAACCCGGTTTCAGATAGACTAAGCCGGCCTCGATATGGCAACTCGTCCTTTGGCAACAGTTCCCGAGGATTTTGTGGACTCGCTTGATTTACAGTAGCCAGAGAACGTAACAGAAGAGACACGACCACTGAATCTGCTACCAGGTAACACAAATGGGAACTCGACAATCGACAGCGTATTCGTATCAGATGCCAGTGAAACGCGCTGTCCGCGCTCTTCCAGCTTATATTATGCTCGCCCTTTTCGCACCTCCCTCCCGACTTGCTTTTACAAAATCTTCACAGTATGTTCGGCCTACTATCAACGCTAGCCGTCGCGCTGGCCCTGTTCAATACCATCTCTGCTATGCCCGGACAGCAGGCTAAAAGACAAGCAATCACTTCTCCCGAAACCGGAACAAACAACGGATACTACTACTCCTTCTGGACCGACGGAAGCGACGTAACCTACACCAACGGCGAAGCCGGAAAATACAGCGTAACATGGACCACCGGCAGCACCAACTTCGTCTGCGGCAAAGGCTGGCGCACAGGAAGCGACAGGTAATCTCTCATCTCAGCAAAAGCAGCACCTCGCGCCAGCCTGACATCCGCGCAGAACCATCCACTTCTCCGCCACCTACGCGCCCAACGGCACCTCCTACCTGAGCCTCTACGGCTGGACCACAAACCCTCTCCGAGAATACTACATAGTCGAATCCTACAGCGACTACAATCCAGGCACCGCCGGAACCAAAATCGGTACCGTCGACAGCGACGAAGGCACTTACGAGATCTACACCGCGCAACGGACCAATGCGCCTTCGATTATTGGGACGGCGAGTTTTACGCAGTATTTTAGTGTTAGGACGGAGAAGCGGGCTTCGGGGACCGTTACGACGGGGAATCATTTTAGTGCCTGGGAATCTCTGGGTCTGAGTTTGGGGACTCATGATTACCAGATTGTGGCTGTTGAGGGGTATAAGAGTGCGGGGGAGGCGAGTGTGGTTGTTGGTTCGGTGTAGGAATGAGTGTGGTGTATGGATCGTTTGTGGTACTGCTGCGGCGGGTTGATCGCAATGTAAAGCGCAGCCTTCGGTATGGGGTGTCATGGTAGGTTCTGTTGTTGCAGCGAAATGCTGCTTGAATGAGGGAATTGCAGTGCCTGGTATCAAATTTTATGCGAGACCGCAGCTGTCATTCGTGCCTATGCGATTATCCCGATGAGGTGAATTGATATTTATGACAGTCCTCTTTCACTTTTCCAGTACTAGATCGAACCCTCTCGACAGTCTGCTGCTGTATCACGCGGCCCGTAGATCAGCTGATCGGTTTGATAGTGATGAGGCATGTACACTGTCCATATGTTCGTTTGCTTATGGTGCCTAATAGCCCCGTTAGATCTGACCAATAGTGCAGCTCCGAAAACGTCTGGTTGTGACTAGAAGAGAACAGTTTCGAAGAAGAATACGAGAGTCAGGAATCAACGCGTTGACGGGTAGCAAGTTTAGGAAAGGCATGGTAATCGCTGATTCAGGGAGTTTGATAGTCCTCTTATGCATTGCACCAAGGTCTGCATGACTTCAAGCTCCTACTACTGCTATTCGAATTCGCTAAAGGCAATATCAAGGCACCGAACCTGAGCAACAGCGATACTGCCATTCTCCCAGCCACGACGATATACTAGAGCCACGATCCTTATCAAAAATGCTCGACAAGAAAAACCCTCGGGATGATGCTACAAGGACCTGCAGTATTCTGCAACTACAAACGTGCATCAATTTTCACGTTCCTTCATAACAATCTATGTATGGGGGCCAGCTTACAAACGGCCAATAGCTACAGCGTAGCCAGAAAAGTACACATCCCCAATGTCACCTTTACAGCAGTCCATCATCTGCATGGGTATCATTGGTATCTTACATGTCAAGAATGTCACCGAAGCAAGCTGCTTCACACTGCAACCTCCCGAATAACACAAGACTTTATCAGTAATTTCTCGAAAGCGCTCACCTTGACGCACGAAGACTTCCATCGCAGTCTAACACGAGCAAACCTGCGTTCTATGACGTGCTGGTGCCCAGCAGTGCCGCAATGTCGGTGGTGTAATCGCAGCTGAAAGGACCAGGACTATTCGATCCATCGAGTGAGGCCATGCTCATGATGCTGCCATAAAGTCCAAGGCCAGTCTGGCGGGTGTTAGTATTTACTTCTCCCCAGATGCCAGTATCTGTACTTACTATTGCAAAACCCATGAGTATCAGCACAACGCAGGTCGGGATCAGAAACTTGTTGTGCGTCTCTGCATTCCTGTAAGCCGCGATGTAACCTTCTGGGAATGCTTCCTTCATCCGATATTTCTTGATAGTCTTGAGCTCAGGTTCTTGTTTCTCTCCATTCGTAACGTCCTTTGGCTCCCCGTTCTCTTCGCCTACCAGTGCAGGTTCCATGTGCTCCGGACAGATGATATAGAGCCAGTACATGGCGGGCCAAATGAGACAGATCCATGTACCGCAGAAAGCGCCAAGTACCGCAAGTAAGTAGTTATACCACGGGATGATATTGGCGATGACGTATGCCACGAGCCACCAGATCGTAGCCCAGGAGAACCAGCCAAAGTATGGTCCGTTCAGGTATTTATGTCCTTTCTGGTGCTCATCTTCTGCGACACGTCCACCTCCTCGCCAAATGCTGCTGTACCAGACGTCTTCTGAGCGTTTGCAGGCCACGTTCGCAAGGATCACTGCGGCAAATAGGATATTTGGTAAAGCTGCGCCATAAGCAACCTTAGCGCCTTCGGGACCGGCTGACCACAGAGCTGGCCCCTGCACCTCTTGACCAGCGAGTTCGTAGATCACGGCTGCAGCGATCGTGTATATAGTCACCGTAACGACGTTTGAAGCTACGACAGACTTCCAAAAATCGTTAATCTCCTCAACCTCATCTGCTATGCTGAGGTAGCAAATCGATCCGGTGAACGATAGGACAATGTTCGCGAATGCCGAGCAAGCGCCAAAGAAGGTCGTCACTTCTCCAGCGCCGTATCGCAAACCCAGGGGGACGAAGCCGTAAGCTGGCATTTTACCACTAAGGCCCGGATTGGTGGCAACATAGTAGATGGTGATGAAGCAGGCCACGATGATGGACAAACAACCTAGACAGCACCATCAATCACCAAGCTCTGAGGAGTTATCAGATTCAGTACTCACAGAGCCACGAAATTGGTTTGATCTGCTCGAAATGACGAACAAGAGTAAGTCCGAAATTGATCACCAGTGCCAAGACCATGTATGATCTCCGACAATGATCTCCTCCACCTACAGCCACTGCATGGACGAACTCTCCAAAAAGGAGGAGATGTCCGCCCATCAAGAAGACCAGGAAGACCTGATACTTCGTCAGTATCGATAAACAGAAGTGCAACAATGAACATCTATTTACCATAATGATGAAGTCTGCGAATATGCCACCTGCTCTTCCCCACATTTTCTCCACAGCTTGTGGGATGCTACGGATCTCTGGATACTTTTGTTTGAACTTCCAGTACAGCAAGCCGGTGCCAGTCGTGATGATGCCGAATATGATGGTCGATAGTATGCCGGGTACCAAGCCCAGACTGGCGTAAGCCCTAGGTAACGACAATACACCTAGAGAAATCGTCTCCGCGACCATGGCTGCTGAATGTCAGCAGCGCATAATATGACGTGTGCATGGGAAAAGTCGTTCAGAGCGCGCGCACTACTCTCATTTCCGTTGAGCTTCCATCCTCGCAAATCAATTCTTTACGAAGTTGCGGAGTCCCCACGCTTGCCAAAACGACTTCTCCAATTTACAATTCACGAAATTGAAAAACTTACTAAGCCAGGCTGCCTTCCATCCCATCTTCTGTCCGGTGGGAAATATTTGGTCTTTAGCACCGGATAGAACGCGCGTGATGAAGGGTTGATGGTCCGCGTTGCCAGAGTCCTTACTGGTCCGGCGTGAGTCGATGTTAGGAGCATTGGAGCCGGTCTCGACCTCACCGATCTGCGCGAAAGGATGTTTGCCGGCGTCGTTTGCCATGCTGATCGTTAAGTCGTGGTGAACGAGAAAACGATGCGTCGACGATTGGGTGGAAGGCCAGAGCGATGCGGAACGTAGTCGCGCGTCAGTAAGCGGGCGTCTCAATGTCGTAGGTGATTGTCCGTGATGTTCGTCGATGCGGCGTGGTTGGATGGCAGGGCAGCAGACGATGGAGGTAGTGTTTTCTGTGGGACTGATGCAGCTGCTAGTCAGCCCGAAGATAGTACTCGGGGAGCAGGATTCTTCTTCGCGTAGTGGAAGTCTGAGGACTTTTACTTAGAGTTCAGAACAACGAGACCACAGAAGTACACGAAAGTATACAGCAGAGCTACGATGGGGGCCCCAGCGATCTCACGGTAGACATATCACGGTCTCTGAGGCATTGGACGCTTACCGTGCACCAGTACAAGGATGACCACAACAGTGGTGATAGGAGAGGCTAGCAGAAAGTGGGCCATGCGGAGAATGGGGAGCTTGCCAGCTTGCCAGCTTGAAACAGCGCTCGATCTACGAGTAGGTGGGCCAAATTTGGCTGTTGCCGATCAGGTACTCGCCGGGCACCATCCGATATCGTCAGCTTGCACGCTCGCATGGTTGGTCCATCTCTGGTGTGCTAGGTTGATTGTTATGTGCCTCGGTATCGTCCAGATATGACAGCCAACAATAGCGGACGGGAGGCCTCGCATATAGCTCTTAAGGCGTCTTGTACAGCGTTCCACGTTGTGCCCATGGAACAACGAATATATCGTTGTACGTTCAGCGCTTGTGGGAAAGTGCGTGCTCATCAGCGTCGCGCAACAGCAGTGGTACTGGCTGGTTTTGCGCTGCACACTATGCGTCGATTCCTTTCACCGGAGCCCTCACCTCGATTGATCCGGCCTCGACCTAGATTCATATGCTTGCGTCACATATCGGTTAAAGCTGTCCAACCCGGGACTGGGGATGTTTCTTGACATATTCGGTATCATGACCAGCTTGGTAAGCAGCATTACATAGCACAGCGACTGACGGGACACGTTCACCGTCCTGGATGCCATGGCACCAACTTGCCATTATATTGCACCTCTTCCAAGCAGTCGTAAATGTCCGATGAAAAGTCAAATGCTGACCAGTCGCGAGTCGTACATTGTCGGCGCTGAGAAGGGCGATAAGGAGCGGGCAGAAGTCTTGCTGGGTCTGAGTGCTCTAGGAGCCCGTATCTACTGCCCGGATGCGGTCAGAAAGTGTCATGAAGGCGGAAGTGGAAGTTGTCCCAGACATGGAGAGAGCGTCGATGTGGTCATGATGGGAGGAACCAGAAGAGGAGTTCATTGACGCATGCAGGGCAGCGGGCCGGTGCGGGCCGAGTGGAGATAGAACTATCCAGACGCCAACGAAGCTTCGTGGAGCTCGATCGCGACACAAGTGAACCAGGATGAATGCAAACGCCCGATGTGGCTCGAGTTACGAGTATAACGAGGGCTAACCCCTATCCGGCAACGACGTCGTGTAGCAACAGCCGGGACAGGGCTCTGTCGTGCCTTTCCAATAATCTGCCGACAACCCGCGTCCTCGCGCCTGCTTGTTGACAATCTCCCAGTGCGCGCGACCCGGTTTGTTGCGCATTCTCTCATCGCATTATCGACATATCACACTTCACTTGATTGATTGATTGATAGATATAGTAGCAATAACATCGATATGGCCAGGGACGGGCTTCGTAAGAGACCCGCCGCGCCTCCATCCCCGCCGGCACCGAAGAAGCGGGCACCAAGCAAATCCAAGGCAAAGAAAGAAGACGCTCCCAAAGCTGACGAAGTAGAAAAGCCGGAACCAGAGGAAGCGCCGCCCTCCGCACCAGCAGAGGCCTCGTCCGCACCAGTGTCCAAGGGCGGTGCTCCCAAAGTTGGTGATAGCATCACTCTCGAAGGTTTCGGTGGAGAAGTCGAGACGAATGAAGGAGAGAAGACCACATTGGCGAAGCTGGTTGAGTCCAGCAAAGCAGGTGTTGTGCTCTTTACCTACCCGAAAGCCAGCACACCGGGCTGTAAGTCATCCTCACGAAGTGGCCCGTCATCAAGCCATGACCCTGGCAACCACTATGTGGCGACAGTAGGTATTGACCACTGACGCGTATTGTAGGCACAACCCAAGTATGCCTCTTCCGCGACTCATATGAGCCATTGACGGCGACTGGCTTCAGCATTTACGGCCTCAGCAACGACAGTCCAAAGGCGAACACGACATTCAAGACGAAGCAGAAGCTGCCATATCCGCTGCTGTGTGATCAAAGCGTGAGCCTCATCGCCGCGATTGGCCTCAAGAAGGGACCCAAGGGCACAACTCGTGGTGTGTTCGTGGTGAACAAAGAGGGCAAAGTGCTAGCCGCAGAGCCTGGCGGTCCGCAAGCCACTGTCGATGTGGTAAAGAAGCTTGTAGACAACCCTGAGGCAGACGGCGTGAAGAAGGCAGAGGAGACTGCTGCAAAGGAGGGATCGAATCCCGAGTAGGCTCCGGGACTTCAGCGTATTGCACAGCAAGCCTCGGCGGTGGAAGTCAAGGAGGAGGATGAAGTTTCTATGCCGGTCATGTTGTCTCCCACGGTGCCTGAGATTCTCGTGAATGAGCTGCGAAAGCGAGTGGTACTCGAAAACCCTGCTGAGAGTATAGAAGGTGTACAGCTCAACGAGAAGCCTCGTGTGAAGCATGGCGAAGATCGCGGTAGAAAGCGTGGCAGGAAGGACACGGCCGTTATCCCATGAAGAGTAAAGTAATTACCAACATGAAGACCATATATGTATGCCATTGATATCGTCAGCAATCCTTCGCATCTAGCACACCCTGGAGTATCATCGACCTCGACTGTCTGCTGCGCGTCACTGAGCCAGGCATACTCAAGAGTGACGATATGCGACGCATCGAGTACCTCAGTGCCGAAGTTGTGATAATGGCCAGACATTGGCTGAGTCCGGCAGTCCATCCTACACTCGGCGTGGCATTAGCCGCTCTTGTGCTGGGCGCCTCGAACAGGACGGAGTCTGATATGCCGACGACGCAGTTGCGGCCGCACGTGAAGGTCAGGACATGTCATTGAGTCGTTCGTTTGCACTGCGGATACGCCCAGTAGTCAAAAGTGGATCCCGATGCCGACTTCACATGCTCAAAACATCACAACGGCAAGTCCCGCCCTAAATTCAACTCGACCTCCCCCTTCCAATACATTGCACAGGAATGTGAGGTTGTCATCATGACTCAACGTTCTGACCTAGAAGCAAGACGCGCAGAAGCGAGCCTGCACTTCGCAGCAATAGGAAGAGGATCACGATACTTGCGGAGCGCATCACCGACCATCAACAACAAGGGTAAGTTCATATTTCTTGAAGTGTGCGCGACATGCAGCAGCGACAGCAGCAATTGGCGGGTGGGACAGCGACAGAACGAGCAACGAGCGGACGTACCGACCACAAAGTCGTTACCAAGTTTTCGAGACATGCGTTATGGGATGTCATGGCGGCAAAGGATATAAGTCGATGTGAGCACTGGAGTGCTGTGATTTGTGTGCAGATTGGAAGAACAGTGCCTGAACATGGCACGATTTTGGAGGATACAGAAACTCTTCAACCACTGGTCGAGTTTATTTCATATACCGAAAAAATGGCTGACGGCAGGAAAGACAGTGCAACACCAGAAGCAGCCAGCTGGTGCTTCATTTGATGCGAGTCAGTCTCTCACGCTGTGACTTGACCGTTCTCGAGCATTCCGTATATCATAAGATGACTATACAAACCAAGCATGCTCACTTGGCTGAACCTACCGCTGCAGCACTTCGTGAGCACAAGGCCGACAAAGCACGAGAAGAGACAATTTGACTTGTCCTTTGTACGCATCTGATGATCTCATTCAGGAAGTGTTCAGTAATTGTACAGGAGGTTCGACTCTTTGTCTCGCAATCCATCCCTCCCCGCTGTGAATAATGTCCAATTTGCCAGCATGAGATTTGTATCCGCCAATACAGTATACTCCCTTCCAGAACATGTTCGCACTTTCCGTCGCATACTTATCTGTCGTTCCCACTCTCATTTGTGTTGTTGTTATAGCATTGCATCATGGCTGGCCCAGTCCCAAAACGAGTCATTTGGATAGGCGACAATGGAGGCCTCCCAGATACCTACGACGGCAAACATCTCTCGGAAGTCTACGTTGAAGTCAGCGACCAGCAGCGGGACAGCGACTATGTGCCCTCGTGCTATCGAGACGGAGAAATCGAGGAGTTCCACGATCTGCTCGGCGAGGAATGGCTCGTGGTTGACAGCAAGCGAAAGTTCTCCGCGATTCACCAGTCTTTGGTAGTTGCAAGCCAGCTCAAAGTCGGGCCGGAGTATCAGCTGTGGCAAGACCACGAGAGATTTATTAGCAGTCTCAGAACAAAACAGAAGATCTCCTGTAAGCAGCCGACTTTTTATACCTTCTGCTGGACTTCGGATCCAAAGCTGGACGTCATTGAACCCGTGTACCATAAGATGTTGGAGCTAAAGGACGAGAAACTGCGTTGCTATCCAAATATCCGCGAGCTCCAGGAGAGCGAGCTGAAGATCGGAGACATTCAAGTTCTTGAAATGATTGCTGCTAATGCGGTAGACGAAACTTTTCAGTACCGACCGCTGACATGCTTCGAGACATCACTGCAGAAATGTCCCTTGGAACGAGACATCTTTGACGACGTCTTAAAGCGGACGCACTCTTCCATGTCCCAGGGCGTGATCATCGAACCACAAGAGAAGCACAGAACACTTTTGCCATGCCATCCAGATCGAATGGACGTCTCTCTCCGGGAATCGCATGGTTCAGGGCACGAGATGGTTCCATCAAGAGAAAGTGAACACGTTGAGGACGGTAGGTGAGTTCAGAGTATTGATCGCAACATTTCCTGACAAAGACGGTCTTCGTGGACGCAAGGGTCATGTCTTCGAAGTCGTGCAAACGACACAACATAAGCGTGGCGCTTTCGTGGAAAGAGTGCTGAATCGCGTGAGCAAAGAGCTGCTCAACCCAATGAACTGCGGCGACAGGACATATGCCGATCTCGAAGATTTCGTGCTATTCATCTTCGAAGAGCTCCGAAAGTTTGATGAGCAGAAGATTGTCGGTATCAAGAGTAAAGAGGGTCATTTCGCGGTGTCGAAAAGTACTCCAGCATCATCAAGGCCGAAGCGTAAGCGCGAAGATAAGACCGGAAACGTGGATCGGCCACCGTCGAAGAAGGTACGACGCAGTGCACGACTACATGTATGTCCTGAGCCACCGAACATCAGTACCACGCCAAGCGATTCATCTGCACTCGAGGACAGTACACCTGCAACCAGCATATCTGACGAGTCCGAGGCTGGAGAGTGTGTTGAAGACGATTGCAGGCAGTCGATGTTTGAGTCTCCCGAGGTAGGTGCAAGGATAGACGTCGGGATCTCGTCTGCAGAGGATGGACATCGCTTCTTCGTGAACGAGATCAGTCGGGAGTGGTATGTTGACCTGTTCAGCTATGCCTTTGCGCAGCCACAGACCCGATTCTGTACAGCACTTGCGAATGCCCGAAACCACTACTTCTTTGGCGAGTCTGTGGTGATGGCAAAGACAATCGCGAAGAGACGCTCTCGGAGATGTGAGAAGAGGCCAAGGTAGGTGAAGTAGCGCGTAGCCATCTCCGTCACTGCAGGCTTCAGCTTATCTATGGATTGCTCGGTTCATCCAAACTGCCAAGCCTCGTTTCACTTCTCAACGCCCTTCACTCGCTCGGTCACCGTAATCTATGATACCGTCCTACAACGAGTCCCGCATCTCAAGCCCCGAAGACCGCAACCGAAATGAGACCGATGGCTACACTCCTCTCCGAGAAGTAGCGCTGAGATGACTGTGAGCAAGAAGACATGGCTTTTGCTGGCTATCCCTTTCCACGATCAAAGTATCTCAGTCGAATCACTTTCTGATTCGGTGTAGAACCTGATCACTCCCTTGTAGCCTCACTGCCCCTTTGAGAGCAGCGAAGAAGGAGGACATGGAGCCGAGAATGCTGACCAATCTCTCTCTCGCATGGTTGCTGCGAGGAATATATGAAAGCACCGTGCGCGGCTTTTCTTCGGCAAGCTTATGTGCTCAGATTAGTCAGTCTTTCCCAGGGTCTGGCGGGCCCTGCCGAGCGTTGACCGGGCCTTCCTTGCCTGTATCGAGTTGTACCTTCCTCTTGACAAAAATATGTCATCGCACCTTCCCAACGAGATATGGGATCAAATTATCCGACTTTGTGATGATCCGCGAGATGTCTGGCTCTCTCTGCGTCCGACCAGTCATCAGCTCAGGCTCTGTGTCGAGAAGTACTTCACGGAGCATCTGCTTGGTCATTTCATCATTAGTCTGCCAATGAAGTTACCGACATACGATGCTCGCAATCAGGTCACCGGCCACGCTATCTTCCATCATCAGGCACTCCAGCCAGCCGGCTCTCTCACATCAGACGACGATGGTATGGTGGTCTTCAAGCTAGCTGCAACGGAGCCCGACGATCATGGCGTACATTTCCTCGGGCGCTGGTCGGCCATTGCAAACGGTGGATATATCCCCGAGCATACCAAATGGGATGTTCATCTGCCCGGCCATTGGCAGTCGAAGATCAAGCTCAAAGACTGCCAGGCGGTCGTTGAAGATGGGAAGGATGATGAGGCCCGCATGAAGTTTGAGTGGAAACCCACCCTGACAGCTTTCTGGCGATGAGGCGGCATGGCTCAATGGGGATCCCGATGTAGAACTGTTGCGGAAAACGCGTAAGATGATGAGAAGTTTGATTCACTGTACTTCCAACAAGCCAACTGACTGTCAATGTATCTGCTCCTTCGGTGAATACATCGTGCCGAGGATCTGCACCTCGACGTCTCCACTTTTGGCAGAAGCCGCGGATCATCGTGTACCTGAGATCTTAGTACTGGCATCATCTTATTCAAGAGCCCCAAGGATGCTCATCATCTCAGAAGCTGACCGGGAGCGCATGGGCACACCACACCCGGATCTACTGGCAGCGCTGGAGGAACAACCTTTCCCAGACCTATCTGCAGGCAACGACGCCGCCACAGTTCAAGATATTCGAAAGAACAGAGCACATCATCTCGCAAAGCTGAGGCATCTGTACCCAATACCCGCCGCCATACCCGATCACGTCACCGAAACCGAACATCGAGTACCCGTCAGAGATGGCACGACAATACGCGTTCGTATCTACACACCAAAGAAACCTCCTGCGCCGAGCTCAATCGGCAGACCCTTGATAGTCATGTTCCACGAAGGCGGCTGGCGTATGGGTGATCTAACCGACGAGCATCTCAACTGCCGCATGTTCGCTCGCGACTTGGACGCGGTCTGTGTCAACGTCGAGTATCGACTGGCGCCAGAACACAAGTTCCCTCACGGCGTCAACGATGCATGGGATACCATCGTATGGTGTACCAAGACCGCATCGCCAGACTCCAACATCTTGCCGGCAAATCCTCGAGCTGGCTTTGTGGTAGGTGGAGCAAGCGCGGGAGGCAATTTCTCTGCTATCATGTGTCAACTTGCGAGAGATGAGAAGCTGGATCCGCAATTGACCGGGCAGTATCTCTGTGTACCATTCCTCGTGGATAAGAGTGTCATCCCGGAGAAGTGGAAGGCCGATATTCGCAGCAGAGAGGAGTCAATACACGACCCTGTGCTGAAACCTTCGCCCGAGCGTGAGACAAGACGAGTCGAATATCTGGGTGTGGAACCAGACAATCCGCTCTTCAGCCCACTGCTACATCACAACTTGCATGATTTGCCACCAGCATACTTTCAGATAGGTGGACTCGATCCATTGAGGGACGAAGCAATCGTGTATGAAAAGACTCTACGAGAGAATGGCACTGACACCAGACTTGAAGTATATGATGGCTTTGGGCACATGTTCTGGACGAACTGGCCGACGATGAAACGAAGCAAGGAGTTTGTGCAAGATACTCTCGAGGGCATGCGCTGGCTGCTCTCAAGATCGACGGCAGAGGGTGAGCCCGAATAGTGCGCATGACGGCAGCTCGAGAACCGACACACAGACTATCTATCATACACGATTCATAATATACGACTCATCGAGCTAGCAGATACTTCCGCTGCTCAGCTCGGTACTACTAATAGTGCAAGCCTTGTAGCCTGCGCCAGTTGCTTCTGAAGAAGAAGCATAGATACCTTAGTCGTGCCCTCTCCGAAGACATTATCCTTATGAACAGGCGACCATCGAGGAACATGGCTCGCGCTTTACCATGGTAACGAGTCTTTCCGCCACACAACACAACCCACAAACATATTTACCCCTTCTGTCGTAGTGGCGCTCCCAAAGAAATGAAAAGAAAATCAAAAAGTCGCAGATGACGGGGTCAATGCAATGGCGCGCAGCACGTACTACAGGGAATGAAATAGAAGAATGTTGGGGTGGAGGGTTTTGCTTGTCAGTGCTGTCGTGTCGTGAGGCCTGCCTCAAGAATGAAATATCAGCTGCTATGATGGCAGTTCTTTTATATGTGGCCGGCTCGAGCGTCAAGGATGGCATGGTAACAGCAATTTATGGGGTCTAAGACATGGTCTACAGTATGCTTTCAGCCACTCCAACATTCTCCTGTCTGCCCTGCTCCCTCTCACGCCCTTCCATGGCAGGTTGGTGCTTTTGGACCCAGACATGTCTCGTAAAGTATTCTCGTTTGCGACAATCAAATCATGCTGCACCTAGCTGGCATGCCCATTCGCCTTTTCCGTCAAATTATTGCTTGTCTGAGACACCGGTATGGTCAAGTTCTGCATCGGCAACCGTGCCCTCATACTCTGCCTCGCACTCTGCGCCGCCACTGCGTCCATGATCACCAGCGCAGCCATGGCTTCGACAATCGGCACCGCACGCGGTATCACACACGGATCATGTCTTCCCTTCGCCTCCAACACACCCTCCGTTTCATCATAAGTCACAGTAGTCTGCGCTTGACCAATGGTGGCCGGAGGCTTGAAAGCTACTGTGAAGTAGATGTGCGCGCCATTGCTGATGCCACCCTGGATACCGCCGGAGTTATTAGTCTTTGTAGTCAGGCGCGGTCGTTCTGTGCCTGGTGCGCCGTTGCCGACGGCAGGTTGTGCGGGTGCTTTGATGAATGGGTCGTTATGTATCGAGCCCGGCACACTGCAACCACCGAAACCTGAGCCGAACTCAAAGCCTTTAGTCGCAGGTATGCTGAGCATGGCATGCGCAAGCGTGGCTTCGAGCTTGTCGAAACATGGCTCTCCAAGACCTGACGGACAGTTTCGAATGACACAGGTTACTGTTCCGCCAATGCTGTCCTGCTTGTCTCGATATTCTGCAATCAGATCTTCCATGCGACGCGTACCCTCTTTACTAGGACATCGCACTGGCAAGAACGAATCCACATCTTCTCTTGTGATCTTGTCAATCAGCGACAGAAATTCGGGGTTCGTCGAGGGTGTCGGATGCTCGCGTGTCGCAGGAAAGAGATGCTCTGGTCCCACCGAATTCGTGAAAGCGACTATCTCGACGCCGTGTGCGACCTTCAGGTACTTCTCGGCTATTGCACCTGCTGCTACTCTGCCAATTGTTTCTCGCGCACTACTTCTTCCTCCTCCCGAACTTGACTTGACGCCGTACTTTTCGAGGTACGTCCAGTCGGCGTGTGAAGGCCTGGGGTATTGATCCATTGTGCGATTCCCATAGTCTTTGGGTCTCTGATCCTCGTTCATAACCCTCATGGCAATGGGTGAGCCCAAGGCAATGCCAAATTCCGTACCAGACTGAATTTCCACTCTATCCTTTTCATTCCGTGGTGTGGTGAGTGCACTTTGACCCGGTCTTCTCCTTGTCATCTGTGGTTGTATATCTGCTTCGGTGAGCTCCAGGCCCGGAGGCACTCCATCGACTATGCATCCCACGCTCTTGCCATGCGACTCGCCGTACGTTGTGACTCTGAAGTATTGCCCGAAGGTGGACATGGTGGAGCGTGAGCGACGGCCAACTCAGCTTTGTGGAGGCTGTGAATGAGTTTGGTTGAATGTGAGATACTTCACAACTGGGTTCCGAGCAAGAAAGAAGAATGTTGTAGGCTCAATGGGTCGATGTAACAAGTAGTAGGTAGGTCTATGGTCTTGCTCATGAGTCGAAGTTCCAGGCCTGAAATTCTGACGCGATCTCGGCCTTCGAAACGCCGATCAGCCACAGCTACAGCTTCACCTCAGGGCTGGACAGATCGTACAATACATACATGGTAGCTTCAAACTAAAAGCTTAATAACAGTAAGTACTGCATGAAAATAGGTGCCTGGTGATAGTGACGGCAGGAGATAACCATATACCACCATAAACAATCAGCAAGTGGGAGGATCGTTGAACAATTGCGCCTCCTTCAATAATATTGTGTCCTTCATTTAGCTGACCTAAGGTACATATCTACCACATTCCAGCATCGTAAGGCATGCAACTCAGAAGAAAAGGACACACTCCGCTTCATAGTCGGCTATAAAGCCTCAGGAGAGCGCGGATTATCAGTCTTGTACAGCAAGCAGGACAGCCTGATAACTTCCATCAGCATCCCAGCGCAGTGCTTGAAAACTTTTCGAATGAAGATGCAAAAACGGGGGGTATCCTTCGACCTTCGACCACTCCTGTAATCCACTTGCCATGCAAAGACTATCAGCACACATGATACAAATCCCTCCTTGGCCTAATCCTTCGCAAGCTGGTTTTTGAGACCAGCTGATGGTCCTCCTCCAAATCATCACCCATCGGCCCCTTCTATCGTGTGAAACGCCTACGCTCAAATACTCCCTCAATCCAGTGACTTCATCAAAATCCATCGCACGTGATACTATCTATGCACTACATAGCAGTAAAAGCTAAAAAATCCAACATATCCAGCAGGAGGACGGTCGGAATGCTATCGTGAACAAAAAGCAAAGGATGGAGTGACCATCCTTCGCTCATTTTCGTCTTCATCGAGCTCGTGAGGTGGTTGTGTTTTCGTACACATCAAAACGTCGTGATATTCAGCGTCCGATCGTGCATGTGCAACAGAGTGTACACGTGTGGAAATCCTCCTCACTCTTCGACAATGTCGTTTCGGCACTGATCGTCGATGCTGTCGCGCGTGCGGACCTTTTTCATCGTATTATTAGAGCCACTTCGTGAAGACTTCTTTGAGCGACCAGAGAACCCAGTGCCGCGACGATCCTTGGGCATTTCCGTCGATACAAGCAGACCGTGCCCCTGTTTCGCGGTGGATCTGCGGCGACCCATGACAAGCCCGTTGTCGCTATCAGACGACGAGTCGTATTCGCTCGAAGCGTCACTATCGAATGTCATATCCTCGTCAGGAGTGTAACCTTCGTCAGGGTCCTCGACTGAATGAGTCTTGGGGCTGGCGTCAAGGTTGTCATCCGAGGATGGATCAAGCTTCTCCGTATCGGGACCTCTGTATGTGGCGTCCGACAGATCTACTGAAGATGCTTCTGATATGACTGACGGTATCGAAGGATTGCTAATCGACATCGACACCGCAGAGCCCAGATCTGATGAGCTCGAAACCAGAGCCGATGGCCACTGTCCCGCTTGCGCAGTTGGACTGAGACCTTCGAGTGGTGTCTCTGGATTCGAGCTTTCTGGAACAGATGGCACTTTCGAGTCGTGCTCTTTACCCCGAAGATCGTCCGGGCTGGCTGGACACACCCTATTGCTAAAGACACTGACAGACTCACGGCGGCCTGGCGACCTTCGCGCGGACTCTATCTCTGCTTGGCTCTCGCGTACGAGCTTCCGGACACGCTCTTCATCAGCGCGTTGCCAATCTTCCGCGCTGGAATCTAGAACTCTCCGAGACTGAGGTCTCGCGATGAAGGCGTCCCGGACCTGCTTGCCTATAGATGCGATCGAGCTGGATGAGCTCAGTCTGGACATCATTCCCGGCTCGAGTGAGCTCAAATGCTGATGGTCGGTATGGTTGGTCGAGGTTGACGAAGGTAGTCGAGACAACGGAGGGCTGTTCTGCGCGCTATTCTGCAGGCTCGAGCCTGGCGTACGCTCGCGAAGTGCTTCAGGAAGGTTGACTTGCCCAGCAGCAGTCGCTTGGCTAACAGCAATGCTTGCCTCAGCATGGTGATCGGAAGAGGCAACAGAACCTCGATCGCTCGAAAGACCTCGAATCTGACTTTTCCGATTTGCGCTTCCCTCTCGAACACTCCTCAGTATGCGACCAGGTTGGCCGAAGAGCCCACTCAGTTGACTCCCGCCCGGTGAAATGAGCGCTGTTGGTGTTCCCGGGAGTCCTGGCGATGGCGGGTCCTCCCGACCATTGTTCCTCGGGATGAAGTCTGACTGGGTCACAGTTCGCATTGAGGCGGCGGCAGAGTTTGCAGAGGCGATTGTATTGGCTCGCCCCGGCATCGGGCGTGAAGGTATCCGCGTAAGGTCGTTCGCAGATCCATACAAACCGTCTTGATGCAACATATCCTTATCGAAGTACTTGTCCCTCTCGGAGATCTCGGACTGGGGAGTGGCGGCCACGCTGTTAGCCAGTGGATGCTCGCACTCCCTGGACGACTTGAGGGCCATAAAGATCTGTTCGTCTCCGCGGAAGGACTGCCGTCTTGCATCCTGACTCATGGAGCTGCTAGACGAGTGAGCTGGTGCAAGAGGCGAGTCCCCTTTAGTGCTGCTTGCGTTGGATGCGCCTCGATTGCGAGTGATCCCGGTCTTCGCGAAGACCTTTTTCAAGCCTGAGACGGCACGCTCGACCAGGTTCAGAGGCACGACGGCGGTGTTGACATCTTCCTTGGACACTTCGATTTTCCTACCTTCTGATTGATGTCCTGGATCAGATATGTCGAGCCAATGTTGACCTTCTGTGCCAACGACCCACGGGTGATGCCGGACTTCTTCCAACTGAACTCGTTGACGAGGATCTCTTGTGAGCAGTCGTCTGAGTAAGTCGTGCAGATCGTCATCGATCTCCTCGTAGACCAGATCAAGCTCATGTCGCCGGTCCGAAGGGCGTGGAGGAAATGACCGACCATGAGACGACGGTCGCGACTTGGGCCGTGTGTCGACAGGCAGAAGTCGCTTCCGAGGGACATAAATTTCCTCATCAGCGATCTGCCGCATAACGACAAACTCGTTGTCCACGAAAGGCGTGCGTGCGAACAGCATGCAGAAGAGCGTCACACCCAGAGCCCACACGTCGATGGCCTTGGTGACCGGCCAAGGATCGTCCTGCTGATCAGTGATGCACAATTCAGGCGCGTAAAACGCAGGGGTGCCCACGGTCTTAGCAAGCTCTTTCGCTTCGTCGTCCAGATCAGTCGCATCGGCTTCACTGATGTCTTCTGACTCGCCTTCACAGACGGGTCGACCAAGATAGGAGACGCCAAAATCAGAGATCTTGGTTCGATCGTCGTGCGTACGTAGCAAATTAGGTGGCTTGATGTCGCGGTGCACGATACCTTGGTGGTGAAGATACTGTAGTCCGAGTAGTGTATCGCGGAAGCAGCTCCGAACTTCTTCCATGGGCATCAGAGGAACGTTGAGTAGTTCCGAGTCAAGCTCGGAGTCGAGTATTTCAGCGGCCAGCTTGTTGAGTCCGTCCGAACTCCCTCTCGATGATGTCAAGCTATGCAGGCTCGCCACACGGGAAGTCTGACCCAGGTTGCTGTCGTAAGAGCCATACATGCTACCTTCGAGACCAGTCAAGCTGAACTGGCTTGACCGCCTCGCTGAATTGTACTCGTGGGTCGGCAATAGCACTTCTGGTTCCAATGTCAGCGTTGCAGGCTTGCCGGATTCAGCAGGCTCAGCGTAGGGGTGCAGAGGTGAAGGCGTACGCGAAGGTCTTCGCCCGAGTGTCTCGGCACCCAGCCGGCCTGCGTCGGACTGGGCCGTGAGCGAAGATATCCTTGACAAGCGATCTTCTTGCGAGTCTTCACTTTCGTCGTCACCAGCCATTTCATTGCTCCACGACTGTGGATCTTCTGAAATGCCGCGCTTCATGGCACGGTATTGCCTCAGTAGCATGCGCTTCTGCTTCGCCAGTCGCCGCTGAGCTTCCACCAGCACGGCGCCGTCTTCCGCCACTTTCGCGTCGCTGAAATGTCCGCTCTTTTCCCGTTCGTACCGGCGGGCTTCGATCATGGCGATTTCCTTTGGTGCTTTGTGTCGCCATTGGATCTCACCCTTCTCGACCCACTCGAGCACTATATAGACTTTCTTGCGCGAAGGGTCGTCGATGACCTCGAGAAGAGCGACGATGTTCGGGTGACGAGCTTTCTTGAGGATGGCGACTTCCTTTTTGACCTTATCTTCGGTGGTGCCAAGTCGTCCAAGCTTGCGTCGTTTCGAAAAGCGCTCCACGATCTTGATGGCAACATACAGAGGTGGATTCTCCAGATCACGGCCGAGCTTAACTTTTCCGTGTGTGCCGCGACCAAGTTCGTCGATAACTTCATAGTGGTTGATCAGTTTTCGACCCGAGACAGGATCGACATCGACATCTGCCACGTGGGTTTCTTTGGGGACGTGCGTATGCGTGAAGTGCAGAAATGGGCTTGCATACGTCCCGGAGTTGTGTTCGCTCGGATCCCCGGGAGCAGATGGCGGTCCTGGTGCATTGAACAGCCCCACGCTGGGCGACGCCGCGGGCGAATTGTTTGACGTTCTGATGCCGTTGCTGTGCAGCGATGCTATGGCTGAAGCAAACGTGTGGAGCTGCGGATTCTGCGAGGGTCCTCGACGCAACGAGGGCGGCAGATAGTAGGGCGGATGGTTTTGGTTGTGGAGTGCGGAGAAGTTCTGATTGGGAAATGGATTAGGATATGTCGTTTTTCTCGTCAAGTCAGGTCGTGTGCTGTGTGCCGAAGTCGCTGGCGTGATTGTCGCAGAGCTCGCCGAACTTTCTATGCTCAAGCTCGACGTCGTGGTATGCGGCGGAGGTCTTCCCGAAGACAGATGCAGCGACTCTGGGAGCTCGATATGCCCTGCTGCGGTTGCATCGCTCGTGCCCACGCTTGGAGTAGGTGAACGACTCCCGACAGAATTCACTCGTGTGGACAGGTCGTGGGTAGGCGCTGCACTGGCCGTGGTTGAGGCTGGCTGCGGTGTAAAGTAATCATGAGTGGGCGCTTCCATCGCTGCTGCTTCTCGCGTCAAGGACGAGTCGGAGGGCTGCAGCACTTGCTCTGTCGCATTGGGCGTTATGACGCTCACGGCAGGCGGGACTTCCGAACTCGGCGTATGCTCGACATGGCCTGTGTTCTGCACAACAAGCGCTTCGTGCGGCGCCAGATTATCATGTTGGACGTTCTCTTCGGACGGCGAATCTGTTGACATGACTGGCACGCCCCACCCGCCCAACGAGAGACTCTCCAGATGCACGGGTCGGAAAGTGTTGACGCAGAATATCCAATGGTCAACGTGCCAAGTAGTCGCTACCCGCACTGGCTCCGGATGGACATTGAAAGGCGGCGGGTGTTTTTGTAACTTTTACTATCGTCGAGGGAGTGCGAATGCTCGAGGCTGTATCATGGTAGGTGCCAAGCGGGCAGCGGTAGGGTTTTGTTGAGGATCGCTCGAAGGGGTGCGCAGAGGATGATTTCGAAGGAGTGTCAGCACGCGATGAATGCTGCTGAATGGCGAGCGGGCGAGGTAAGTGAAAGAAGGAATGTGTGCTTTTCGCAGGAATGGGAGGGAATCAGCGCACAGCAGAAGAGGTCTTCGAGATGTGAGCGAGGGCACTACTCACTGCACTACTCTCACTCACACACTCACACACAAGTCAGGTCAATGTGGGGAGCAAAGTCACCGAAGTGGTCGACGGCTCAACAACCTTTTGCAGGCAACCGCGACCAATCACCATTCACCTGCATGCCGCTGGTGAGCAGAGCACAGACACACAAGTAGTATGATGCTGGGATGCTGCATAGATAGTGCTGGGGTCCGACTTGGAGCCAAGCGACATGAACCAGCGTCTCTTGATCAACGCCTGCACGGTTGCCGACACGTGCGAGAGCCGCTGCGTCGTCTTCACACACAAGATTTTGCTCGAATAATCCCTCCCTCCCTCCCCTACCTGCCCTGACGAGACCTGACGAGACCTGACCTGACCTGACCTCTATGTACTACTCTACTGTACCTCACCGTGACATGAACGTACTAGGTTGCTAGCAGTAGTGCCCAAGCACCAAGTCCACAGAAATGCCGCTTGACGTTGGGCGACGGGCTGCTCGACGAAATGCGCCTATGCATCACTACTGCTTATACTGTATTATTATCATGGGCACGCTGCACCTTCGCGATCCTATCAGCGCTGAACAGCATGGCTACCGGCAGGCGAGTGAAAAGCGGCCTGTACAGACGCGAGACTCGACCAAGGGGGTCCGAGCGTGCTCCAATACATGTAGCTCGCATCAACCTTGGCCTCGGACCCGTCCCGCTGCTGATCGGCTAGTCTACCAGTTGTGCAGACACCTCATCATGGATTCATGCTCTCACACTCTGCTTCTGGTACTGGCACTGGTTCTGGCACTGGTTCTGGCTCTGGCTCTGACGCGTCTGATCTTGCCGTCTTCATGTTCCCACCATACGACACCCACACGCACGGTGGGCTGACTTCTCGCTCAGCCATCCAATCCACCTGCACCATCTTCACGGATAACCACCCAACCCATCTTCGCTAGTCGTGATCCAAAGACATTACAACCACAGCCACCGACGCCACGCAATATAGCGTCGCACTCGTCGCACTCGTCGCGCTCATCACATGCCAGGAGTACCGCATCCTGCACACTACCCCAGGAATACTTCAGTACCTTGCACATCCACAAAGCGTCATTCTGCAATCACTCCCCTTTAACAAGAAGCAAACAGTCCGCACACTAGTGCTGCAAGAGCACCGCTCGGACAAATGAGCAGCCATCCGGCACATGGCGAAAGCCGCAGTCTCACACGGCGCGCGCCCTGCTGCCACGACTGCTTGGCCCTTCTTCACTTACTAGTACTGCTGCACGCGCGACAAGCGATCCTCTAATGTCATATATATCCTCGTCGCCCGAAGAGGGCTAGTGAGCACTGTAACAAGCTAGCACTAGTCCCCATCCTTCACAATCAACCACGGAACATGCGGGGTACGTTAGACGATCTTTCGTAATTCGCTGTGACGACTATACCGTGATCGGTCAGACCTGCATAGAGGGTGTCGGAAGGCGGAAAGGATGAGCATGTGCAATGTCTCGGAACGCCGAGACAATGCTAACAAGTATAGTGACGGTAGAGGGTGCAGGTGTAGGTATTGATGACTCTTCAGGCGTTGTATGAGACCGGTCCGTGCTGTCGTATGTTGTTGTATCACTGTTAGTTACTGACTACTGAATGCCATGTTCCGCGGCGACGTGCCTCGAACAAGGAGGCAGAGACGGAGTGGAATCAAGGAACACGCTCCGAACTGAAACATGACAGCTCGCACGTCTAAGACAGACGCCTCGTAATACTATCGCGACATCCCTCGTGTCTGTGCTGCTACCATACATGTTTCCATCTCATGCACATCATCGCGCACGTTGCTCTTCCCGTCTCGTCAACACTGCGGAGAGTATCTTCATCCTCCGCGCTCGGAGCTTCGGCTCTGTACCTCTTCCATGCATTCATTCGTGCTACAGTGCCGTCATCTGCAAGACCGTGCCCGCTTTTCGACTTCGTGCCCTTGCTCACGTTTCTGCAGCACCCTACCTCTACCACTGCCGTGACACAAAACGCATTGACTGAACTGGTCAGCTAGCCCACTCATTCAAGCTGGACCTGGCTTGTTTCTGTCGCAATCTTGCGATCGTACGCATATCGCTTAACCACATGTTTTAAGCTGCCGCGACTGCCGAGCAATATGTCCACAGTCTGCCAAGGCGCGCCGCACTCGTGAGCATGCAAGTCGATGAAGTAAGAGAAGTCGATTATGCTTCCTGCGCGTGATGTTGTGCTGACCTCCATCGCAATCTACCCATTCGTTCAGCTGCCTGTATCGAGCAGTGCCTGTTCATCATCCTCCTCCTCCTCTGCACGTTCGCGCCGAGCCTCTTCCTCATCTTCGCGTTCTCTGATGTTGGTCGCTTCGACAAGTGTCGTGCCTTCGATACCCGCTGCTTCTGTGTCACCTCCGTCCGTTGCAGTACCGTCGCTAACCGCATTCCTGGCCTGCGCAGCTTTTTGCTGGTTTGATATGCGTTCGCGTACGAGCCGCGCGATGGCGTTATCGGTGCGTACATTCAAGACTTCCAGCTTACGGTCGAGATCGCGCTTGAGGTCCCAGTTTGGCTTCTTCGGTTGTAGTTTGAAGAGGTCCAAGGGCTTGTCGGCCTTCTCCTCCTCTTCAGCTTGTCTCTTCGTTTCAAGTGCCAGCTGTGCAGCTTTCTTCTCCAGTGTCTCCTTGCCCTCTGATGGTGCATTCTCGAAGCCTAGCTTTGCACCCTTCGTCTCGGAGTCGTAGTTGCGTCCGGACAGATATTTCACGGTCGGATCCTTCGCGGTCTGATCTTCTGCCGCATCTTTCTCGACTGATTCTCGGGTTGGCACAATCGCATCTTGCTGCTCATCAGATGCGTCAGGTTGCTTTCGCTTTAGCGATTTCAATTGTGCTAGTCGTGCTTTGCGGTCCTGCGCAGCGGCGCTGAGGGCTGCTACAGATGCCATGGTCTTGTAGCAAATTTCGTCATATGTCGACGATATGTTGCTAATGCGAGGATATGGTTCCACGCGAAAGTCGTTATTGTTATGAAATTAGACCGAAGAATACTAGTAATATTGAGGAAGCTACTCGGATACCGCCGAGACTCCGCACTCACCTCCGGCCGCGTCTCAGAAAACATTGTCCATCCAACAACATAACTCCTCGTTTTGCATCACGCAACCAGCCCAAATGCCCGCCTATGCCACTATGTCGCCTCACTTATCGAACGCCACTCCATAATTATCTTCGCAGCTCTGCCGCAAGTTGGCAAGTACAGCGGACATCATGGCTGTCAATCGTCAGGAGATACGGCAATGCATCAGAAGGAGACCAGAGAGATGAAGAACTGGGCTTGGAAGATCGCGTCGCAGATTCTTCTTACTTGGATCTCGTTCTTGGTCCACCAGATGCACCCTCAGAGCCGCCCGTTAAGATCTCTGACAATGCCATAAGAAGAGCTAGAAAGAGATCCAGCACGATCGAGCCTAGCTTTCATGCTGAGCAGGATGATTTGGATGAATTTATTCGGCCCTCGAGGTCGAATCAAAAAACCGATGGGCACAGTGCAGACACCAGATCGCAGGCTAGTGCTTCGCAGCTCGCTCAGACGGCAGCATATATCCCTTTGGCCTCGACAGATGCGCGGCAGAGGGTAGAGGCATCATATGCTAAGGCTGATCATGACACACGACGCTTCAATGATGTGCGCATCGGCAATGACGCTCGCGTCCCGCGCGTCAAAGCTAAGATGCGAGTCAAACGGGGCGCCTCGAGAGCAGGTCTACCTCAAAACATACATCCAGGCACTAGCAACGACGAATCTGGCAACAAAGAGGATCGCAATGTGCATACGCAGGGACCAGCTTTTCGCAGGCTTGACCTATCGTACAAAACTACTCTTCTCGACCCTGGTGTTAAGAAGCGGCTGTCAGGGACAGGAACATCTCGCTCATGTGCGATAACGCGAAGGGATCGACGTCGTTTTCTTCTCCACGGAGTAGGGAAATATCGAGTGCGCAAACCATCTACTAGACCGTCATTGGTAGTGCGTAAGCTCTCAGACCTGTTGCGGCCCGGAAGAAAATACAAGTACCGAAGTGCCGTGTTTCGACAGGCTGTGGTGCACTGGCGTTCCCAATACGGCCTGCTAGCACAAGCATACGACAAACGCCATCCTGCCTATGGGACAACGCCACTTGCTCCTCGGATTAGCAAAAACGCCGAGAATCGAGCCATCGCTCTGCTTCCCACACTGCAATTGCGCTTTAGAATCAGCACTCACCTGTGGCATAGCAGTCACGACATCTGGAATTGGCATCAAATTCTCCTCTGGCTCCTCCATAATCATCCAGTGCACGCGATCGCCTTCTTGCGGAACTCGTCTGTTTTGCCTTACAAGCCAAGACGTATCGTTGAAGACGCGCTTCAGTATCTCGCGTCACATTTCTCACATCTTCCAAATTCTGCAAAGTCGAAGGCAAAGAATCTCAGGGTATTGGCTCAATCCTTTGCGCCGATTGCGAAGGGTTTCAGAAGAGGCAAAGGTCTCTTCATCAAGTCTTCACTATTTCGACTGCTGATACCGCATTGCAGTGATCAGCAGGTCGGCACGTTGTACAAGGCGATCAAGACCAGGATGGCTCGTGCCATGCCGTGGGCTCTGCTGCATTTTTGCACATATTTCGCCAGATCTGCAAATTTCGAACAGGCCCTGGATGCTTTATCGGAAGCAAAAAAAGCGAGCGCTCTCTGGACCAGCACAGCAATTGCTGTCGCATTTCCGACCAGCTACGCGTTCCGCAGCAATTGTGCAACACTACTGCGCCTGGCGATCAGGCAACCATCGGGACTGCGTGTATGTCTGCGCATCGTCGATGACATTGTGCAATATGGCGTCACGCTCAATACCCAGCTTCGCAACATTGTCATGCTGAATGCAGTCGAGGCAGGTGATCTTAATACGGCTTTTGCAATTTATCATTCTTTGATACAGCATGGTCTGCAGGCTGATCAATACACATATGCAGCCCTCTTGAAAGGATGCAAATTCGCGATTGATGATGCTCAAGGCTTGAACACCGCGATTCAAGATGCTATCGAGCACCTTGACGTGCAAAGCGAACCCGTTGTTGCCACCGAGATCCTGCACTGCCTTGCTCTGCATCACACCAAGCATCATCGAGAAACCGCCTTTGACACAGTGGCCGATGCCTACGCACAACTCTTTGATTTAGAGCCTCTTCGCGAGCTCGGCATGACACTGCCGAAACTTTCTCAGCGCAGTCATCCTGAGAAGCAGCGCATGTTGCCACCAGTGCAAGCTCTCAACATTATCTTGGCTACATATCTAGAGCATTTGTACGTGCACACCGGAAAGACAGATTCGGCTCACGAGCTTTATAGGCGCTTTCGTGCGCTCGCCGACAGAGGCATTGAGCCTTTCGTGTCCCTCACTACCACAGATCACTTAGCCAACGCCTTCCTCGTGGCGTTAACGAAGACGCGGCATGGATTGGTCGGCGCTGCAGAAGTCGTCAAAGACATGCAAAGACCTACAGATATTGGTGCCTCCGTGGAGCGATGTCCACCGACGGTACAGACATGGACAATCTTCCTGAACGGCTTTACTCGCCATCGGCAGATGCAGCTGGCAGAGCAAGTGCTCAAGTACATGCAAGATAAAGGCATGCAGCCAAATCAAGTGACATGGAATGTGCTGAGTGCTGCATATGCCGGGAGGCAGGACCTAGAAGGCTTGCTCGATGTGCTGCGAAGAATGGAAGTCGATGGTGCAGTATGGGACCAGTGGACGGAGGGTGGGTTGAGACGATTTCGAGACAAAGACCAGCTCCAGCGCAGGTTGCGTGAGAGGAACGCGCGAGTCGACTTCACTGCCGAATTGAAGGAGAATCTGAGCGAGAGAATCAAGCTGTTTGAACCCGAGGTAGAGGCGCAGAAGAAGGCAGAGGATGCTGCTGTAACTCGTATTGATCTGGCGATTTCGCAAAAGCAGTCAGCGGAGATAGTGAAATATAAGCCCATATGATAATGTCCCTATTCATGCCCACTGTCTTGTTCGAGTAATTGCCGCTATCGTACCTCGACCAGAACATCTGCAACTGGAGTGTATATTCTTTTTATGGGTGCCAGCAACACTGTCAAATAACATACATGTATCATAAGGCTGCAATAAGGTCATGGACTGGCCCTGTTATTGCGGGCTTAGCGTAGGTCGTCTGGACCTAAGCACTAGCTGACTCAGCCAGCTGTCATGGGGTCATGTCGGACAGTGCGGGACAAGTTCGGCATTGTCTAGAAACCATACTGTCGCGTTCAAGCGCGTAATCGTCATCAGCAACTCTTCCACTCGTCCCACTCTCGATATCCCACCCGTACAAAAACGACAAATTTGATCGCAATGCTGTCCTTTATGCACGCGCCCTCTTCATCTCCTCATGCGCACGACTTCCTGCCCACGACCCCATCGCCCCTCTCGCCACGCAGCGCAAACATCCTTGGCCAATGGCCACCCCAAAACGCGCGAATGTCGCAACATAACCCGGATGGCATACCACGAAGTCACGATCATGACGCGTCAAGACCGAACGACGAGAACGCCAACGCCATTGCCACAGCATCAAAAGCAATGCCATATTCACAACGCGCCGTCAAACGCGCGCCTTTGCAGAAACCCGACGACCTGAAAGCGAAGCGTCGAAACAACTTCCTCCGAAAAGTCCAGACCAATCGTGAAGACAAACAGTACGAGGCTCGAGGCGAGGATATAATGCGGATGGACTACCTCCGCGAACGGAGACAGTATGAGGCGGAACTGGCTAAGAGCGCGCCCGTCGAAAAAGAAGAAGAAGAAGAAGTGGAAGATGCGCTACCGACCTGGAGTCAGGGGAGCGTATTGATGAATGCGCCGTTGGCGGAGTCGCAGACAATGCCGGAGGAAGAGGTGGAACAGTTCGTGAGGGACGAGGATGCCGAGCTGGAGGCGTTGTTGGAGTACATGCCATCTCGGGATGAGGAGAGCTGGGATGCTGAAGAGGAGATGAGGGATGCGGAGAATTGGGATGGGTCGAGCGATTTGTGGAGCGATGATGCGGATTATGATGCTTTGTTCAGTGAGGTTCTGGGGCAGCAAGAGGGTGGCATTGTACAGCAGCAGGAACAGACGAACGGGGATGTCGAAATGGACATGAGCTGATTCGGCAGTGATCGCGACGAAGAAACTTCTTTCTGGGGTTAGCGTGGCGTTGGACGCATTCGAAATCGGCCGACACATTCAATAAGGGAACGGGATTTCTGAGGACTGGGCCACGATTGTTATGATGGATAAGCTATGGTTGCTGTCCGAATAGCTTTCTCGATGGGTATCACAGATGTATAGCAACAGCAACAGCACCGTTGCATAAGGTGTGCAGAAGCAGCCCTTCTGGACCAGAACGAAGAGCCCACTAGATAGTACTACTGCGTGGGACAACCCTGATCAATATCCCCAAGCGCTTCCTGCGCAGCACTCATATCACCAACCAGATCCGATGGTGGTGATCCAGCGGCTTGCATCTGTCAAAACCACAGTCAGCACTACCCACAGGTCTCCCAAACGCAGGATATGGGCGAACGTACCTTCTGCATCCTCTCCACAATATACTCCCTATCATCCTCATTCTCATCACTATACCCCTTCCTCTCAAACCTCCCCACAATCTCCCCCACAAGTTTCTGCTGCTCCCTATACCGCTCCAAATCCTCAGCACTTACCTTTCCCTCTTTTCCATTCTTCTCCAACCACCCCGGGAACTTATCATGCAACTCCTTCATCGGATCGTAGAGAATCTCTTTGTTCGTCAAATGCGCCATCATGTTCATGAGCATACTATTGAAATCTCCTTCGCCATCCCCGCCGAGTCCGCCGCCTTCGGTGAGCTCTTTCATCATTTGTGCGAGGAGATCTTCTTCGCTTTGGGTTTGGGTGGTGGAGGCTGTGGCGGCGGAATTGGAGGCTTGCATTCGTTCCATTGTGCGGCGGATTGTGTCATCGAACCCGGGTTTCTTCGCACTGCTGCTATTGCTTGTGGAAGCGGCTGCTGGGGCGGCTTTGGGTTTTGTGTCTTCGGAGACTGCGGCTGCTGCTTTGGAGAGGTGTGTGCCTGCTTCTTGGTCTGTGGGGGCTGCGCCTGCGGCTATGAGTTCTTGCATCATTTTTTCGAATTCGGCTTGCATTGAGGGGTTGGAGTCGAGTTCTGATATGAGGCCGGCCATGCCGGCTTGTAGTTGTTTGGCGAGGTCATCTTCTGTGCTTGTGGTAGGTGTGTCTTTCGTGCTCGGTCTGCCGGGTCCTGATGCTGTGGGTGCTGTGGTTGCTGGCTGTGCTGGCGGCCTGTCTTTTGAGATCGAGGTCGCCTGAAACTCGTCGAGTACATCGTCGAGGTCGTCTAGATCATCCTCGTCCGGATCCGGCGCCGTCTCTTCGACCTTTTGAGGCGGCTTCTCAGCCATTATTGCGATCTTACTGAGCCAAGGCGGGGTCGCTTATAGTATCTATGTGCAGTTGAAAGGTGCTGATCACAATGGAATATGGTCCTCTCGAGTCTACCGGTACGACTCGAGGATCGTTTTGACATGTGCTAATCGGAATGTTTCAGGTTGAGTATTGAGTGAAGTGATGCAGGTCAGGCCTCGGCGCACTCAGTGGAGCACATGCAAGGATTCGTATCGATTGCGGCAGTCGCGGCCAATCATATTGCGCTCAGCAGGCGAGCTTGTCGAAGTTCGCGACTGAAGCCTCGCTGGCTTCAATCAATGCTGCTCACTTTCTTCATTACACTAACGATCATACGCAAACGACAGGTCACGCGCGCATAAGCCAAATCTCCATTGCCTTCGATCGGCGACCTTCACTCGCCTTTTACCTGCTTCACAGCTATCTTGGCGTCTTTGAACAACTACCATAGATATCACCGCGCCGAAGCTTCGAACGACGATTACCGACAATCATGCCAGGACCGCTCACGCTGGCGCGGTTGCAAGAAGAGCGAAAGCAATGGCGCAGAGACCATCCATTCGGCTTCGTCGCGCGCCCCGTGAAAACACCACAAGGAGCTCTAGACCTGCAGCGATGGGACTGTGCAATTCCGGGCAAGGATAAGACAATCTGGGAGGGAGGTCTCTTCAAGCTGGAAGCGTCATTCCCCGACGGTACGAACGAATCACAGTATATGCAACTACAACAGACCGCTGACAAACCCTTGTAGAATATCCCACGAAGCCCCCGAAATGTACGAACTTTCCGAATCAGGACACGAAGCACGCGACTGACCGGTGCTAGGCAAATTTGTTCCGCCGCTCTTCCATCCGAACGTCTACCCATCCGGCACCGTCTGTCTGAGTATCTTGAATGAAGAGGAGGGCTGGAAACCGGCTATCACGATCAAGGAGATCCTACTGGGAATCCAAATGCTGCTCGATGAGGTCAATCCCGATTCGCCGGCGCAAGCCGATGCGTATAATCTTTTCAAGAAGGACAGGATCGCATATGAGAAGAAGGTTAAGCAGGTGAGCAGTTTCCTGATACAGAATGGGGAGGGACTAGTAGTGAGATATACTGGAGACTGACATTATTGCACTAGGTCGTCAAGGACAATCCTGCACCGTAGTACGGCCCAAGACCGGGGTCTTCGTGGAAGGTGGTGGATGTTATGGAGCCACAAGTCCAAAATCTGGACGGCGCTTGAGGCATTCTCGGGAGGAGAAATCCGTGTATGAGGCTGATTCCAGCCGAGCATGACATCGGATGTGCTTACTTGCTTAAGATTTGATTAGCGCGGCGTTGGGCGAGAGGGATGATGAGATACGAGCTCATGGCTGTATCACATTGAATGGATATAAAAGCTGTTTTGTAGGAAGGCCAACAGAGTCCGCGGTACTCAGTACGACTAACGTACCCAGGCCACTCAGCAAGTCATGTCTCCTCCATACTCGATGGTATCTTTAGCTGGTAGCTGCAAGGGATGCTTTGCTCTCCATGGTGCTTCGTACACCTGCCTCATCAAGACGCTGCAACATCAGTTAGGGTCTTCTTTTCATATTTTCGTTGCGGTAGGGACCCGCCATCGTCCAGCTTGAGTGCTTTGCGTGGCGCATCAAGTTTCCGCCATATTTTGCATTCCGCTCCGTTACCGGGGTCCTTACAATCGATAGCTCTGTCGAAGCGAGATTGACAGTGTGATATATGTCGGTTTGATTTGCGAGGACTAGCTGCCTTAGGCTGTGCCCTTGTGGCTAGCAGCGATGTACGAGATCTGTTCATGTGACCACGACGGCTGCTGCTGTTCCTCTGGATCATTGTCTTCCTTCGCTCTACGGGTGCTGTCTTGATGTCAGAGTCAGCGTCGGAGTCCTTCACAGATCCCAAGAATTTGGGCTTTCTTCTTCGGTGCTTTCCACGACCGGGATCTGTCGCTATAGGAACCGCTTTCGACATCGCTGGCGGCATAGCTGTCTCTCGCACTGATGCACTCCGCAGCGATCTGGCGAAGTCTGCGCTTGGGTAGCAGATCACGGATACCAGCGTTTTGCTCTATCAGTGCAGATGACAACTTTTGCAAACGTCCCTGATGCTTGGCTTTATTTCAGAGCGGGAGGAGAGCCCGGTTGCGATCATTCTGTAAGCCTGATTTGTGAGATTCGTTTTTGTATGTCTCGTCACTTCGGGCTCTACGATCTTGAGGCTTACCTCCTCTGTCAGGGAGGACAGTTCTCCGCAGATTTGCTTGGTTCTTTGTGTCATTTCCTGGCCCAAGTTCCTGGGGGATGCTTCAACTGACTCGCTGTAGTCGGGCACGTTGGCAGAGTATTCTTGATTCACGAGACCAAGTACTGAGGATATCGTGTCCCGTGGATCAGTTGCCTGTCTGTTCCGCGTGCTGTATACAATCTCCAGCAGGTCTGGATCATGCAATATTGCTGCCAGTCGTCACGAAATGGACCGCTCTCGAGCTGCATTCTCAGCAAGTCCAGCAAAGGTCCAAATTCACTTCGCTTGTATTATCCTAAACAGCAGACTGAGAACGCAGCCACGTCGGCGTCAGCCCGCGCCATTGCGGAGATATCACTGCCACATTGATTGCTCGCATGTACCGAAATACCATAGCTGGAGCATTACACCAGGACACAGAACTTTTACCGCACGCCAGCGTGAACTTCCTTGCCAGTGCGCCCTCTTGTATAGTCCAAGATCGAGAGAACCAAGGGTGACCCATGATGTCGATCAGACCAGATGCCATGCGCTTGACAGGCAGATCTCGCCACGGTTGCAGCGTATTTGATCGACCATCGTAGTGGGCAGAGTCCAAGATTCTTGCAGTAAGCGTGTGTGGTATTCGCGGGCTGCCATCGCGTCTGTATGCGTGATGGAATGTGCTCTGTTGCTTCTACGTCAGCAAGTTGGGTGAGTTCGCAGGACACTCTACATGTATTGTATAACTGCTCCCAGCTCTTGGAGCTGCAACTAAAGTGGCGGTACAAGCCTTGAATGATGGCTGAGCTGCAAAAGTTGCGGGTCATGAGGGCACACCGGTTTACTGCGTGCAGTGCCTTAACTGATCAAGCAGCGAATCTTTACCTTGATGCTACACAATGTGGATGTTGGACACGAAGAAGTTATCAGACGTGATGTGTAAGGTCGTTCTCGCGTCGCACGGTATAATTATAACTGATCACTCTCGTGCCGAGCCGTCATCAATGTTGCCGAAGTGAAGGATGATGGCATTGGAGTCAGCCAAAACTTCTTCGATATTGCTTTTGTATACATGCGCTGCTATCCACGCTCGCAGGCTCATATCTGAGCAACATACGAACCTATTACGATGCGATGAGACTCTTCGCATCGCCTTGGGCTGTCCAGGCGATCACTCCTTTCTCCCGGCAGGCTCTCTCCCGATCGTCCCAACAGTCTACGCCTTGGGTGTGCCGACAATGTCAAAACAGTGTTGCGCAGCCACGATATAGTTATCCCTCGCGATCGAATTTCTCGGCACAACAGCAATCACGATTGCTCTCATCTCGTCAACGGTCACAACCTCGAACGGGCGACAGAGCATGGCGAGAACAATGGGACAAAGTCCCGCGCGAGCGCAAACGAGTAGCCATTGCTGCAGCAATTGCCTTTGTGACCTTCGGCGCTGGCCTTGCGTTCAGCGAGAAGGTCAGACATACATACATCGCGGGCGAAAGGACAGGCCGGGTCGGCGTAGTCCTGTTCTTCAACATTCGCGACTACCTCAAGATTCTCAAGCGACAGGATTGGGACGACCCACAGTTCCAGAAAGATCTGAAAGAAGTACATCAAAGATGTGCGACTAGGACGCTGCGTGCCATGGAGAAGAATGGGAGCATATTCATAAAATTGGGACAGCATTTGACGAGCTTGAACTATCTGCTTCCGGCAGAGTGGTGCGACACGTTCATCCCGTTGCAAGATCAGTGTCCGGTGAGCAGCTTCAGCAGCATCAACGAGATGGTCTACCAGGACACTGGGAAGTACCTCGAGGACTACTTCAACGAATTTGAGGCGGAACCGATAGGAGCAGCGTCGTTGGCGCAAGTGCATATCGCAAGGCGCAAAGACAACAATGAGAAGGTTGCAGTGAAAGTGCAGCATCCTAGTCTGGACGAATGGGCGAAACTGGACATGTGGGTGACGCAATTCAGCTTCAGGACGTTGAGGTATTGGTTCCCGGAATACGATCTTACATGGTTGAGCGACGAAGTTGAGGCTAGTCTGCCGAAAGAGCTCGACTTCAGGGAAGAGGGTAACAATGCAAGAAGGACGAAGGAATACTTCTCGCATATCAAGAACACGCCGTTGGTGGTGCCGGAGGTGTATGAGGCAGAAAGACGATTTCTGGTGATGGAGTATATTACAGGACATCGGCCAGACGATCTAGAGTTCCTCGATGCCAACGGAATCAGCCGAGATGAGGTCGCGGCATCATTGTCACGCATCTTCAACGAGATGATATTCGGCGAAGGGGCACCACTGCACTGCGATCCGCACGGCGGCAATCTGGCCATAAGGATCAACAACAAGCGACGAAAACCTCGAAACTTCGATGTCATTCTCTACGACCACGGCCTCTATCGCGATATACCTCAGCATATCCGTAGAGCATATGCGCATATCTGGCTCGCCGTGCTCAATACAGACATACCCGAGATGCGCAAGTATGCCTACGAAATTGCCGGCCTGACCGATGATGAGTTCCCGATTTTCGCCTCAGCCATAACAGGACGAGACTACAGCGTACTCACTGATGACATCACGAAGGAGCGCAACGAAGAGGAAAAGCGAAACATTTCCGAAGCACTGGGTCAAGACTTAGTCGAGAAATTGGTTGGCATGCTCGGCCGCGTGCCACGAGTGATTCTGCTCATCCTCAAAACAAACGATTTAACCCGAAGTCTTGAGGAGAATCTCCACACAACGACAGGGCCAATGAGGAGTTTCATGATCCTAGCACGATACGCAGCGCGATGTGTCTGGGAAGAAGAAAAAGAACGATGTGCAGGCAGTGTGTTTTGGCCGCGCAATTTCTTGCATTTAAGCGTCGCATTATTCAGCTATGCCAAAGTGGCAATCAAGCTGAGGCTGTATGAGTACTATTTGAGCGCGAGGAGGAGACTCGGATATGCGGAGATCGCAGGTTTGCATGAAGCGCTGGCGTGAACGTTGCGTGTTGACTTTGAAGTAGTATGGAGATACTATACAGTAGGATTAGTGCTAGAGCACACATTTCACAACGGTAGGTTCGGCAGACTGCTCGGACCGACAATGGAATAAGATTACACGGTGTGGCGGCCCATCAGAAGAGTGCAAGTACGATGAGCACGATGAGGGGCGGTCATCCTGATATGCAGGTACTTAGTCGTGGTGAATGCAAAACTCCTACACTAGTGTTGGCATTTACAACAGACTTTCAGGACAAGCTCCACGACTACAAAACTTGACCATATTGCCACATCCTGCCTTTACATACTGAAACGCATCACTGGCACCACAAAAGGGTATCAGCTCAAAATACTTAACACGATGAGCCCCAAGAGAACCCGCACAACCAAATGCAAGACAGACCCGCCCTCAACCTCTGCAGAAGGACCAGATCGCTCAACCACCCGCAAAAGGAAACGCAAATCCACGAAAGACCGCCTGTCGACCTCTACAAACATATCATATGACGGACCGGACCACTTCACAGCTTCACTCACGAAACTCAAGCTACCGATACTGGGGCTGCTTCCGAATCGCGATATCATGAAACTTTCGCGTTTGAGCATACATCTGCATCGACTTATTCGGGATATTCAAAATAGGCTCATCGAGCCTTGTCATAGGCGCTTGTATGGATTTGGCGAGGAGGCGAATGGTCGTCAGTCGATGCAGGGGGCAGAGCGCGTGAAGATGGGACTGTGGATGCGTGGAGCAATGCAGGTGATATGATGGCAGCTGGTTGGAGTCGGCGGGGGAGTCAAGATGGTGGAATGCGGTTGGACGGGGCTAGTCACGCGGAGGGGGCTGTGTTGTTGTGCGTTGATGGGGAGCTTGATGTTCACGCGGGCAGCAGTGCGGCGAATCTGTCGGAGTATTCGTAGGTTGGGATCGTGACTGCAGGTCGGTGGCGTGAGCGGCGGATTGGGTTGGGGAGAGGCTGAGATACCGAGAGAAACACATAACGTACTCGCTTTCTCCGCGCGTCAAAACATGGCAACTTGTGCATGACCTATACGTCGAACCATGCACTATCCCTTTCATTCCATCCGTGCGGGCAGGACTTACGCTGCAAGTGATCGAGCTCGAAAGACCAGCGCATTTGCCTTTTCGCTGACTTTTAAGGCACTGGTGAAGATACTGAAGTCAAATATGGATGAGCTAGCGGGGAAGATTTTGCGAATGTGCAAGACAGTAGACAACTGTGCCTTCGCAGCTGCATGCAGTCACCTGTCTACAAACAAAGTCGGGAGAAGGTTTTGTGCATGGCGGTTGTGGATCAGTCGAGATCCCGCAGAGCTTGCTCGGCTCTTCATTCTATCAAGGTATTTCCGCAGGGCTTCCATCACTGTCCAGTGAGCCACGTCGTAAATTAGTCTGAGATCCGCGACACGGCCACTCGCCAGACACTCACGTCGGCTCTGGAAGACATTACCCTCAACAAGCTGCCCGCCCATGCCAATATCAGACTCGAATTCTGAAGAACCCGCCGCATGCCTTTTTACCCTCATCCCTGTCGATCCCAACATGCTCATGCTTTTTAACACGACCAAGGGTTGGCAGATTACGGCTTCGGCACCGAGCCTCGACGCACTGAGGCTGTATTTTTTAGCAATGCCAGCAGCCGGGTGTCGTCTATAGCGTGTAGTAATGGAGTGAACCCCTTCCAGAACGTGTAATCCTTATACATTGCCGTATATGGTTTACCCCTGAACCACACACTCCGCTCATGTCTCCAGGATATGCCTATCGCATCCATGTGTTCAAAAGGCCAGCAAATCGTATCAGGATAATTGTCCAAAGCTGTCCCATAAGAGCCAGGAGCCTCGTAGACCGTATACACCTGAATGTGTACCTGTGAATGATTCTAAAGAATTCAGTCCTGCACGTCTGGACCATATATCAAGCTGTAGCTGATAGGCGACGCTTCAAAATATACGCGCTTGTCACCTAGGTTCGCGGACGTCACCGAATCTCCTTCGATCGTCTGGATCAGAGACCTTTCCGCTTTCGCGTATTCAAGCAGATCGATACCAGCACACTGTAGCACTTTAGTCGGCATTCTGTTGCGCAAATGGATCCGGATATACCAGGATAAGACTCGCGACCAGATAGAGCATATTACGTTCGCGAGTCTCGACTAAATCTGCAACGCTCTGCGATCCACAGACGCGCGCGAACAGAGTCCTTATGTCAATCGGCATGAAATCTCTAAGAAAGTTGAGCGCCACAGACGTGGACAAGTATGCGTCGATCATATCAAGGTCTAAGAGTGAGAGACCAACACCGCCTCCCGACGAGCTTGACGGGGGAGCCGCTGTTGACTTGAGCGGCATTATCTCCATTAGCTTCGTTGTCCGAAAGGAGAGTTCGTATTTCGGGCCGCCTCGCGCGTCGCTGTAGGTTGATACTGCTCCTGGCGCGATATACCGCGAGCCCTGATTTGACTCTAGTTTGACTTTAGTGTCCATCAAAGCTAGTTGTTCCGTATGTTGAGTCAAGAAATGTCGCTGCTGGCTCGCATCAGACGTCCTGCTAGATCTAATCAAGCTTCAATCCCGTTCAACACTTGCAGTAGGACAGACTGACTCGGTGTGTAGCTGATAAGCAAGTTGGTAATGGATGGTCGCGCGACCAAGCTCAGTGCAAAGCTGTTCGATATCTTCCTCTTCTGCAACAGTGCGAGATTTCGCCCACCGTGACGAGCGCTACATCGTGCGCTCCAGCTGAGCGACTGTCATATCATTGCGCTTGGTACCGCCACGACACATGAATATGCATCTGTTCAAAACACCATAGCCGCAAGTCCCTGTCAGTTCCTGATCGTCTTCGATCCCATGCAGCATCGACCACAGGACTCAATGGTATCTGCTGTAAGCTGGAGCGCTTCTGGAACATTCTTGTAGCTTTTGTATAACTTTCGTATTTGTGCTGCGTTCTCTCCGAGCTGCAGAACCAGCGAGGCCAAGCCGGCGCCTCCTGAAACATTGCCGATGATCTCTACCATCGTAAACTCGACTTTACAAACCGTGCTGAGCGCTGTGTTGCTGGAGAGTGGGTAGAATCCGCGCCCAAATCAGGTGGTGAGCAAAGATAGACAAGGCGGAGGCGACGCATTACAGCCCCAAGGCAGTCGGAGGGCAGTCAGGCATCTATGCAGCTCAGGTGCCACAAGCAGCCCTTACGGTAAAGTGAAGACATCGCCTCCATTTTCTCGCCCATTTCTCGATGGCAAAGCCTTGCTTCGCCATGATCTCATCAAAAGCATGGATCGAACGAGCGATAGCTTCAAGCTCGTGCAGTTGTCCAACATCACGCCAATTTGTGCAGCCGCACCAACATTTCAGGCAACCCGACATAGTGCCTCGCTCCTTCGCAACTTGCTTGTTCATGGATTCGAGCTTGTGGCAGAATATTGCCATCGCCTCATTGCGAACATCGTGATGCACACGCAGGAGAGCGAGCAGCTTTACTCCGATGTATCGTCGTTGAGTAAGGATGTCATTAGGTTCGATTGTGCTTAGATTCTTTCATAGACCACGAGCGAGAGCTCTGTCGGTTGTTTGACTTGATTCCTGCTGGAGTGTGTAGAAATCCTGGAGCCATTCCGTGGAAAAATCAGTTCTGTCATCCAACTTGACAGTCTCGAAGGGTGTGTTGTAGTAGTAGCTTACCTAGCATGGCCGCGGAAATATTCATTTTAGAGTGTGCTGTGACGGGTTTCTTGACCAGGAGCAGTGTTCTGAATGACTGACTGTTTGCTAAGTTAGGCTCTGGCATTACACTCATTTCGCATTGCATATCACCTTGCCCGACTCATACGGTCAGGCTGAATTGTCTGGTGTACTGGGCTTTCCAATTTCTGGCTCCCGTGAGCCTATGTACGTCGATGAGGACATACAGTAGCCGAACCTGGCACAAATGGGAAAACGTTTAGCAAATGACTGGCTGTCCTGCAGACTGACGGATGCTCTGACTAGAACGTTCGTATACCATAAGACTATGCTCAACATGCCACTGTATAAGCACCTATTGCAAACCGTAGAGTAAGCGGCTGCCGAGCAGGTAGGAGGCATCTGAGCCACTAATGGGATAGCCTGCTGTCTGAAGGACACATATCAATTTGTACCTTGGCATCAGTCTTCACTGTAGTTTTCATGTTGCATGATTCTCGAGAATGTACGGAAGTATTCGCCAGGTAGAACGTGTATGACAAGAAACAGGTATGACCATCTCACAAGACCCACACTCTGTCGGACCTCTCTCCGTAAAGCTTTGATTGGCTCGATACGATACACCGATGCTTTTCCTGTATACAACGTCACCAACATCCCATCGTACCACATCTCTGATCTCCCGCCCTTCCTATTTATCCACCACAAATTCGACTCAACCTCGAAAAGCCATGCGAGTATGGACAGAGTTCAAACAATCCAGGACACCGACCCTCAGAACCAAGCCGTAGCAAAATTCGAGCCAAATGACCAAGCAAACCCCCGAAACTGGCCCTCTTGGCGAAAATGGACGATAGTCGCAAGCATCGGCTTAGTCGATCTGAGTGTGTCCTTTGGAGCGTCTGGGTACTCTCCAGCGAGCAGTAGTTTCAATCATGACTTCGGTACCAGCCACGAAGTCGGCCAACTTGGCTTGTCGCTGTACGTGTTGGGTCTGGCGCTCGGGCCCATGTTCATAGCGCCTTTGAGCGAGTACTATGGCCGTACAGCGCTGTATGTGATTCCGTATGGCATGTTCTTGATCTTCCTGTTAGGGACAGCATTAGCGACGAATTTGGGTCATTTCCTGGTTCTGCGATTGTTGAGCGGGACATTCGCGAGTGTAACGATCGCGAATTTTGGTGGGACAATTGCGGATCTGTGGCCTAGACATGAGGTGGGACCGGCGATGAATGTGTTCCTGTGGGCAGCAGTATGTGGAAGTCCGATGGGCTTCTTCTTGATGAGTATTGTGGCGCAGGATCATGAGTGGAGGTATGTGTTTTGGTCATTGCTGGGAATTTGTGGGATATTGTGGTTGCAGATGTTGGCAGTATTGATTTTGGGCGGAAACGAGACGAGACATGCGGTGATACTGAGGAGGAGGGCGAGGAAGGAGAATAAGAAGATCCCAGAAGACGCGCAGGCGAGGTCGTTGAAGAATCTATTTCAGGTGACTTTGTCGAGGCCGCTCCGATTCTTGGCTACGGAGACGATTGTGGTATTTGCTGCGCTGTATAATGGCTTTCTGTATGGCCTTTCCTTCATGTTCAATAGTGCCTTTGTCCTGGTGTTTGGCGAGAAAGGCTATGGCTTCGATACACTCGGCATTGGATGCTGCTTTCTTGGTCTGGTAATTGGCATTAGCTTGGGTCCTGTGGCTGGTATCTGGCAAGAACGGTACTATCAACGCAAGGTGCACGGTGACAAGGTCAAATCGGCAGGCTCCTCAGAGACAGACTCCTTGCTGCACACGGATGCCGATCACAAGCCAAAGTATGTCCCCGAAGCGCGCGTACAACTCGCAAAAGTCGCAGCTCTGCTTCTGCCCACGAGTCTGTTCTTATTTGCTTGGACCTCGCCACCTCAGTATGGTGTTCACTGGATTGCCCCAATCATCGCGACAATATTGTTCGGCTTCAGCTTTTTCACGCTCATCTTCATGATGGCGATATACACGGAGGAGAGTTACATGGTGTTTTCGGCGAGTGCCTTGGCGGGAATCGGGCTGGCCCGCAACTTTGCAGGTGCTATCTTCCCATTGTTCGGCAGCAGGATGTTTTCGGCGTTGGGGTACAACTGGGCGGGAACGATATTGGCTGGAGTGGCATGTCTATTGGCACCCATACCCTTCGTGCTGGAAAGGTACGGTCCGAAGATAAGGGAGAGAAGTCCCTTTGCGTGGAACCACATGGAGGACGACGAATGAAGTGACGTGAAGCGCAGAGCGCTGAAAGGCTTTTCGTACCTCCTATACAACCACAAAACGAAGCGGCTCGCTGTTCACGCCGTACACCTCTTCGTCGTCGATGACCGCTATAAATGCAGTGAGTGCAAGCCGCTTTTGCAGGAGCCGCAGTGCTCACGCCTCAGTGCATGCAGATGGTCGCCGTAGTAGATGCGCCTGTTGTTGGCGGCTTTGCTCTCCTCGATGACGCCGCAGCAGCAGAAGAGACGAAGGATCGCGCTGAGTGTCTCGAGGAAGCCCAAAATTGCTGGTGCTTATGCTGTGCTGTCTTTGTGTGTTTGTTATGCTGTCTTGAGGCAAAGACAAGTCCTACCGCAGCGCCACGACAGCTTCGCGTCAGCGTAGCCCTCAGCATTCCCATGCATTGATCTGAGAACATCGATCTGCTTATGTCAGTGCCGAAAGACCCCACATGGCCTCCTATAAATTCCCTTCCTTATGTGAATCTCTCCTCCTTCTTTTCTTTCTTCTTCATACTTATTCTTAGGTTGGATAGGGCGTTGGCGTTTTTTTGCTTTTCGCTCTGCTGACTGTCCGCCGCGACCGTGCTTGAAACCATTTTTTGGAAACCAAACCTTTTCATCACGCCCTGGCTTGCCAGCCAGGTCTTGGAGAAGAGTCATCTTTGTTATGAAGTCGCTGCTGTCATGTTGTTGTTCCGCTCTAATCATGTTTGTATACTCAGGAGCTTGCTGACGCCTCCTCTCGTTGTCATCGTTGCTGTATGTTTGTGTAGCCAGAAGCTTACCGACGTCGCCTCTCATTGTCACTATCGCTGTGTGTTTGTTGCCTCTTCGTCCTTGCCGCTGCCGCTCATGGAGACGAGATGCCATGATGCCGCAGAATACTCAGAACCGGCTTCAGGAGCCAGCTTTGGCGGGAGCGAGTCGCTGGGGGCCGATGTAGCTTCTCCATGACAGTCAACAGTACTGGAGCAGGCTTCCTTCAAGCGTAGCCACGATGCTTGGGAGTGTGCTGTCTAAAACAAGGTGATTCCGCGCCATTAGCTGGTATAGACAAAAGCCTGCCGCACCAGATTTGCTGCCCTCGCAATTATTGAACACGCTATGTTGCATTTCAGGAGACACAGACAGTCGCCTTGAAGCGTAGGCCACGATATTCGTGGCTATGCTGCCACGGCGAAGACGGCTTCGAGCCATCAGCTGGTATAGTCCAAAGCCCGTCGCACTGTCTTCGCTGCCCTCGCGAGCACTGAACATGCTATCTTGCATCTCAGGAAGCACAGACAGCCATCTTCAAGCCTCGCAGAGTCAATGAGATCACTGCGTGCTCGCCGAAATCAGCGTCGCGTGGTCCCACGAGCGACCGAGCAACACCGCCTGAGCCATAACCGACTTCTGTGCACTCCTCCGCCGCCGCTGAGTGACTAGACACCATGACTTTGGGTGTCTAGAGCCTCATCTACGGACAAATCCGCGTCGATACGATCCCTTCGTGCTCGCCAAAGTCAGCATTGCGTGGTCCCACGAGCGACCGAGCAACACCGTCTGAGCCATAGTCGACTTCTTTGCACTCTTCCGCCGCTGAGTGACTAGAAACCATGACTTCGGGTGTCTAGAGCCTCATCTACGACCAAATCCGCATCGATACGATCCCTTCGTGCTCGCCGAAGTCAGCATTGCGTGGTCCTACGAGCGACCGAGCAATACCGCCCTACCATGACCGACTTATTCGCCGGCCCTCCGCCTTTGTACTGCCATACACCACAGACCCGGGCATGCAGAGCCTCATGTGCGAGCAAATCCGCCACGATACGTTGCGATAGCATACCATAACGCTCCCCGACGATGGAGAGTGATCGTGGTCCCGCCGACCAGCAGATCTCTCCCGAATACAGCGTCCGCGCGACCGGCGGACCTATAGCAGCAAGAGGAGATATACTCGAGAAAGAGCAGAGCATCCAGCGCAGAGTGATACAGGATACTTGACACTTCGATAGCACCAGTAAAAGGCGGGCGAACACAATCTTAGGCCGTATACCGGCAAGTGCCGACGGTACTAGGCATGGAAGCACCTTACCGGCCCCAAACTTCGCCCATGAATCGATCCGGCACAGCAGGAGCCCAGCGAAGGCTACGCCGAGGCCGCAAGAGCGAGAGGACGGACCTGTGGCACTTCCTGCTGACAAGATCGTCGAGATCAAGGCAATAGCTATGGCGACGGCGAGGTACACTGGAAGGCGATAAGCACTCGCGATACGTACTGCATACCAGGTGGACACGATCAAGAGTTGCGCAGACCCAGCCGAGCAGGAATAAGGAAGAAGCTAAACGCTCCCTCATGTTCCTGTAACGCTGCATTATGCCACTCTGCTTCCGCCGCCGCAGGTGCGCCAAGATGGAGTCGGAGAAGAGCCTCATAATAGCCACCGGCGAGCGAGCGAAAGATTTGGCGGAAGGAGCTCGTATCGCCGCAGCGTCCGATCAACTGCACACACAAGGCCGTGCAGTAAGTTTGCTGGTAGCAGGCAAGCAAGTATGGCGAAGGTTGAAGCTCACGGTATACACACCTCCTTACATCTGCCTGTCCTGGGACTCAAGACATACTATGCTGTAACGGCTGTCAAGGAACCAAGATGGCATCGGAGAAAGCAGCACAAACTCGTGAGTTGTGAAGCTCGCGCTGCCACTCTTTCGCGATGTGGCTCTCCGACATACAACAGATCGATGCATCATGCTCGCTGCGGATGCCCTACGCTCGCAATACCGCCCTTGGCCCATGAGGGGAGGAGGCTCATGGCTGGTGCCGTGATGAAGGCTTACAAGTCCGGCAAGTCCTTCTTTGCGACGCACCCGGTTATACAGTGAATACGGCGATGGTGCCTGAAGATGGGACTTGAAGGAGGATCATTCGTCTTCTAGCAGTCGACGAACGCACCTGAGAGCGTTCGGCACTGGCGAACACAATGGGCTGATGAGCCTATCGTCGATCTTTGAGCAAGGCTAGCTCGGGCGGACTTCGCCAAAGAGCACGCAGTAGGATCGATACTAGGCGACAAGGCGTTGCCTGCATCCAATACTGAGAAGCCGAGGCCTCTGGTCTGGAAGCAAGCGATCTCTGCACAGGTTGCCAATCCGGCGCCAGTCTCATGTCGATGAAAGGCTTGTGGTTCACGCTGAACAGCACGCTGCACGACACGCTCAATCATCTTGCGATAGCCGGTGGCAGTGATAGAATCGGGATGCGTGCAGACAGCAGAGTCTAAGCACTTGATACCCACTCATATCAAGACCGTGGCTCTTTGCATAGTGGAAGTTCTTCTTGTTCGACATCTAAGGGTCATGGTGACGATGTGAAAAGCAGATACTCCTCGGCAACGTCAGAGCACGTTGCGCGCACGTTGCGAGGAGAAGCATGCAGCAATACCAGCACCTTGCATCATGATCGAAACTAGCTATACTCGCGAGGCAGAAGGGTTATTGCACACGCGTAGAGCGCGCATGGTGCTGATTGCTTGGGCGTCGAGCCCGACTGTGTCGAAAGCAGTGTCTGTCGGGTGTTTGGGCGATGAAAGGCGGAATCTCTCTGTTCCAATTCGAAGCAAGGTGCCCTTTCCGCTGCGATGGCGTCCTCCGGTGGGTGTCCATTCGATCGAAGAGGAGCTGTGCCTAGAAGCCCACGATTCTCACAGAGTGCTCTCAGTATCTGTTGGAGTGCTGGGTGCCGCGGCGCTCTCAGACGCTGCTGAGCTACCTAAGGGGCGAAAGTTGACCTTGGTATCGCCGCACACAAGCTGGCAGCAATCTCTGTATGTTGGACAGAGGTTGTTGGTTGACGCATCTCATGAAGCCTGAAAGGTAGAAAGCTTGACAATCGGACCAGATGTCGATCTTTATTGACATCCCGTAAATCCAATGGTTATCGTCGCTGGACGGTCTTTTGCTGGTAGGGCGTTTGCTGGAAAGTCTTTCAAGTTCAGACGTATCCCTCATCGTCGCCATGTCTCTTACTACTTGGCGCTCGGCCGCTAAACGGGACTTATGGTTAGGAGAGAACATCAGCGCTAGTGCTGCTATGCTGCTCTACTGCACCGAGATTCCTGTACGCATGTCCTTGGCCTCAGCATATGTTGACGATGTGCTTTACGCGGAGCAGATTCGGATCTACTGAGTCCTGCTCGACGGCACAGTCCAAGAGCCGAGCATTAAATTGCCCACCAAATACGATGGTCCTGCACTAGACTCGTTCGTCCAATTAGTGCCGCAATACTGCGATGGTCGAAGAAGCGAAGCGTCACCATCGTTGCCAATCAGCCTACAGGAGCACAAAATCTGAAACGAGAATGGTGTTTCGAAGGCGATCATGATTCAGGAAACCCACCCTTGCTTTCAACGGCGCTGTCCACCGCTATGTTCCTAAGAGGCCTCAGAGATAGTCGGAAGGCCGTGCCGGCGAATGTAACCCCTCATCGGTTGTCCTCGCTTTTATTACGTGGACGACCGTATTATTCATAATCCAACGCGGCACATGGCAGAGAGAAACGACTACAAGATCGTAGATCGCTATCAACCTGGAAATGGTATTGGCCATTCTAACACTGACTTGCCAATTATTCTCCACACCAGCCGTCTGTCGATCCCGAGCTGTCGGCAGAGCCGAGGGGCTTGGCGTGACCATTGCCTTCCCGACAATAGTGACTCCAGTACACTATTCCAGAGCCAACAATTGTCTTCGCTCGGATCGCCCAGCCAGCAAAGACCAGGCTGCTCGTACATCGAAGACATCACACTATGGCCCTTAGAGCAAAATCAATCGGATTGCGCCGAAGCAAGAGCGTTATTCTTGAAACGTGGTTCACGATGCACCAACGAGTCTTGTGTGGTTCTACTGTCGACAAACTTCTGTATAAGACGATGGCCGATCGCTGGCCGTACCCCTGCCACAAGAATGCCTTGACCTTGTTGTTGATAAGGAAAAGGTTGCGCCAATATCACTGGCGAACGACTATTGTGGTCGCAATGGCCTTGCAGGTGCTTGTCAGTTATTGGTAAGACATTTGTCCAATGGCTGATCAACAATGGAAAGTCGTGGGTCTCTGAGAGTGACGAGCCTTTATGACGTGACAGATGTGGACGATTGCTAGGAGTCGAGCGTAATGACGCAGACGAGGCAAAAGGTGCTGCGATAAGGATCCCTCCGCGACTGGTGGCAAGCTCCTATTCGGAGAACATAATCGGATGAAGAGTGTCTTGGCCCTAGCATTGATGAGGAGCGTAGCGGGATGCGCTTGATATCGAATAAGAACACTGAAAGCATGTTGAGCGAGAGAGCCGCTGCCGCATGTCGAGATGCTGCCAGTGTGGAAGTACGAGGGTTTGACAGCTGTCAGTTCGTGGCATATCCTCGCCTTCGTCAATGACATACAACATGCGACTAAGTCCATCGAGAACGAGGGAGTTGAGGTACTCCATCGAGGAGTAGATTTCAAGCTTCTTCGAGGAGTGAAAGTGCTCCAAGACGGCCATTGAACTCTCCTCCCACTGCTTAGTGCCGACAAAGTGATCAATTCTCGAGCAGATAGTGTCGCCTGGGTCTCGATCGATGTGCGATGTAATCGCTTGATAGTGCTGCTTCCGGGATCACGAGGAGCGATGAAGCTCATTAGCTTCAATAGCCGCTGTAGCTTCCACGGCGGCGGTCCACATAATGGTCGAAAGGTGAACCACCACTATCGCACCAATATGGCTAGAGTTTTGACATCGCGGCCGCTGGTGTGTGTACCAGCCATCAGTACAAGCAGCAGCATTATGTTGTCTTCGTCTTTGTGAGACAATGCCAAGCTTGTGTCCGGCCCATCAGCCTCTTGCGCATTGTTGGCCGGTCCCGATACCGAACGACGGTCTTGGACAGCTGGCGGACCTCACCTCTGCAGGAATACGTGGCTGCTTCAATCGCGTCTATATCTTCTTGCAGCTGCTGAGCACGGCCTGAGGAGTGGTACGTCGAAGGGATGCTGGGTATCAAGCACTATGCTCCTGAGCACACTAGCCGCTACGTTCGAGTGACATACCAGGCTGACCGGCTAGTGCAGTACCATGAGCGCTGCCTCAACGAGAAGGTGTCTAGTGGCGCAGTCTGCGCCAGGTTGCCGGGAGGATGGTGTTGCCTCCCACAGCTTGTCTTGGCTCTTTCTTCCCTGGCAGTGGTGTATAAGGTGTATAAGTGCCCAGCCCGTACTGCACGTGACCAGCATGGTGGGCGAAGCCTCCCAATGCCTTGCTGAGCACATCGCTCGCGGGGTCCAAAGATTGTATCGCAGGCAAAGTGTCCTGACCGAACTCACGGGTACACCACCTTCCGACGGTCTGGCGCACTGGTGTTCATGTTCTGTGTCGTCGTGCGACTTTACGCAAGCAACTCTTCCGGGTCTTGTGTTTCTTACCCAGTGTGGTAAGATTTCTGACGGCACCAGATGCCGCTTCCTTTGGCTTGATACCGTTGACGATACCGCGCGGGATCGTGCCCTGCATGATTTGTCGGACATCATTAGCCCCAGGCCAGCAAGCGGACACACTACCTCCCCGTATTACCGATGAGGTTCTGGAAAGTACAGGAAGTCGCATCTCGCCCGAAATAGCGCTGGGTCGGGCTTTGTGATGGTTCAATGCGCTTGCAAAGTGTTGTAGTCAGCTGTGTGCCTGTTGCGACGAGCGAGCCCTGAGTATCTGAGTCTACGAGGCCAACACTACCAGGCCTGGTGTTATCCAATTCTGGCTCCTTGCTCTTCCTGATTTTGGGCCGATCCCCCCATCTTGTCTAATGCCGATTGGCATAGTGGAGCTTCGAGCATCGTTATAGATAGCATCAACGTATGGCGATACGAGCGTCCCAGTGAGCCAAACTCAACAAGCACCCGAGTATCGATGACTTGAGGGCTTTGGTAGGGCCATGTTGTCCGTTCGATGGCATGATGCTCGCTGTCGACGATGGGGCCCGGTCACGACAGTTTGGTAGTGACTTCGGCGCTGACGGCACGAAGCTCTCGAAGAGCTGTATTTAGAGCTCGAGATAGCTATCATCTGTTGTGATCGACTGCGGTTGCTGTTAGCGTTCGTTTACGGGTGTTGATATCCCTGCCGTCGGTCGACTGTCGCTCGAGGGGATCGATCTCGCAGTCGCTGACCGACGAGTCGCTCGAGATATCTGTCGTCTTTTGTGATCGACCACGCATGCTCTTGACGGTCGCTCGCTGATATCGACCTCAATATCGCCGGTCGAAGGTCGCTGAATATGGACCTCGCTGTTGCTAGTCGACGGTCGCCGAGTATCGCCTGTTGTGATCGAATATGGAAGCTGTTGGCGGACGTTGTGTATTGACGTCGCTGTCACTGGTCGACCCGCGCCAGTGTGCCAGCGACAGCTTCAGCAGTACAGACGTAGGCGGCCGTGAGCTGCTAGTCACAAATGACATGCAAATCAGTGATCTGACGGGCCTTACGGCGGCTTTGATGTCATTGAAGGCTGCTGGACCTCGTCGTCACTGGTGGAAATCGCGCTTGCTGCATAAGAGCGTGATCGAGGAGTGGACGGTGTGGTATTCTCGCAAGCTACCCGCTTTCCGCCCTGTTTTCAGCCTAAGCAGACATCTGCCATACCTTTTGCCGGGCCCTGCAACGGCTCTGAAGTCCTCGAAGGCTCCTTGACCTTGTTATCGCTGGTGGAGGTCGCGCTTGCTGCGTACCAGCGTGATTGAGGAATGCGGCGGTGTAGTATTGGCGCAGGTTGGCTGCTTTTCGCCCTGCTGTCAACCTAAGCAGACACCTGTGATATCTTTCGCGAGCACCTAACAACGGCTCCGATGTCGTTGAAGGCTCTTGGACCAGGTCGTTGACGGTGGACCAGGTCGGCGGACGTCGCGCTTGCTGCGTGGCAGTCGTGACCGAGGAATGCGGAGGTGTAGTGTTCTCGCTGTCTACTTACTCTTCGCCGTATCTTATCCGCCGGTCTTGACCGACGAATGCGGAGGTGTAGTGGTCTAGCTCTTCGCCCTGTTCTGTCGTCGACGATATACCAGGTCGGCGGAGGTCGTGCTGGCTGCATGCCAGTCGTCACCGAGGAATGCGGAGGTGTAGTGGCATCGCTGGCAATCTGCCCTCGTTACGCTCAGCCTATGCAGACACATGTGATTACTCGACGCCATACTGACTGCTCCTTGTTGGCTCTGTGGCTTCGTCGCAGAGACTGCTGAGTGGCACGGCTGGTTCAAGCATGTTGCGGCTAGTGGCAGGCGATACTGGCTACTGACGGTCCAGCCACGTTAGCATGTCAAAGAGCTCAACGATACTCACTGCAGCTGGCAGTCACTGCAAGCCTCGTGAGAGTCGCTATTCTGTCATGTCGTGGGATCTGGTTGTGAGTAACAGCTCGAGTTCCAGATGGCGCCAAGCATATTGTCGGAACAGCCATTATCGCGATGGGGACAAAATCACGTCCTCAACGTGCGTGCATAGCAGGCTACACGAAACTTGCGCTCTGTGCTCGATTTATGCTCTTCCCTGAAAGTAGGCATTAAGCTTGCAAAGACACAGGGAGGAGTGCAGAAGACCTGTCTGCCAGTGATGAAGTATCACCGCTATGGGAGCATGCTACCGTCGTCCTACTGTCGCCCGAACACCCACATCAACCGCGTATCCAGCGAGATACGCCTTTGATGCTTCTCGTGCATTGAGAACGTTCTGCATGCGGTGATCCTAAGCTAAGGCGAGCACGATGAGCAGCGAGAGTAGGGACATTAGAGCCAGGCGCCTTAGCTACCCTCGAACACGGTGTGCTTGCCCATCCCATCACGATGGCTATCTAGACGCATGAACTCCAGCGCCAGCCTCGCGCATGTCTAGCTCAGCATGCAGACCTAGTAATCACAGCAACATTGAGCGATCACTCGGCGGCAGGCTCAAAGCGTGTCGCCTTCGCTGCAGCTTCTGGCCCTCGCTACGTAATGCCCACGAACGAGTAGTCGCTAGAGTCGCCCGTCACTTGTAGAGGCACGAGAGCTATGGATGAGCAACACAGTTCTACCACCATTGAATGGAGCATGCTTCGACAGGACGTGACGGTATTGTCCCTTCTCCTGTGCCCAAGCAAATCCGTGGCCACGCTCGCACACCCGTAGTCATGCCCCGTCGGCACTGCGCAATATTCTTCCACTTGCTATCGAGCGGCATGAACGTCAATCTCTTTGGTGGTCCTGCTCGAGTCTCGCTACAAGCAGAATTATGTTGCAAGAAAAGATGTCGCAGCGATCCTCTCGAGCGACTGCGAGCCCCGATGCTGACTGACCATCCGCTGGCCTGCAGGGTACCTGTGCGGGGCTTAAGTGCGCCTATATATTGGATGGTTGCAAAGCCCTTACAACAAATAAAGTACTACCAAAGTACTAAGCCTCAATGGCTCACTCGGAAGAGTGCAATTGCAGTATGTATATTCCTCCCCTGTGATCGTGATATACCCGGCAAAGGCACTTGGCAGTGGCAGACAGAGCGAACACAGCAACGGTCAACCGACTGGGACACCGCCTGAAAAGGCTTCTTTTTTTGCATTTCTCTCACGTTTCGTGCCAAAAGCTCTGTTCTCCCATGCAATATGGATATGAGCTTTTTGCCCGTGGTCACTAGAGGGAGCTCTTACGCTGCGACAACCTTCTGTGAGAGATAATGTAATGATCATCGCGTTTTGCACTCCGTGAAGCTGGTGTTCGAGAGCTGACCGTGAGAATAAAGCCCGCTGTTTGCGAGAGGCGGCTAACACCTTGCCCTGCCAGATCAAAAGGGTTCGATCCTTTTTGCATCCCATACAATATGCACCTAAGGAAGATGACAATACTCGATAGATTAAGCTCCGAAGATTCGATATGTCAACTGAGCGATGTTGAGAGCAGGGGACCTTTTGAGGCTGGACAGAATCCGTCGATGGAGCTGTCACGCGCGGAGTCTGCGGAGTTCGCGGAGGAGCCAGCTTGTGAGATAGCTAACATCATGATGTAGCCCAACGAACTGATAATGGTTCGAATCTTCTTAATACCCATACAATATCGCCCTCAAAAGTTTCGCAATAGTCACTACATGGATCTCCGCAGTTGCGATATAATATATGGGCCATGGTGTGGCCACGGTGGACTTTTGTAGCTGTGGAAGCCATATAAAGGCAGAGCTAAAGCCAAGGAGGAGCTTGAGGTGTTCCGTCACCCAGCTAGTTTCCAGCCCTCTTGATACACAATGTGTCGACTTCAATCGAATTGCAGAGCGCATGAACCCTAGGAGCACGGCAGTCCTCGCCCTCGAAAGCTCTGCGGCTACAACTCGGTGTACGAATACGTCGTGGCAGTTATCCGCTCTTGCGGCTGGTCAAGCCTTCGAGTGTTTACGCCGAAACCGCGAAGAGGCAGGCTTACAAAGGCGTCCATTTGATCTCCAATGATGCGACAGCGACAGCGACAGCATAAAACCGACATTGTAAACCCGACCCCTCCTTCGTAAACCGACAACGTCTTGGAAACAGCAGACCCTAACAGGCAGGATTTGCGTTTGAAAGTCAACCAACAAATAGCCCTTGCGACACAACCATCCACCTCGAAGTAGCAGGGCAGCACAATCGCTGCAGAACATCCTCGACAGTCCCCGAGACAACACGAACAGCGCCGCAGCTCGGGGCTTGCGCATGGTAGAAAATGTTGCTCCTGCGAAGCCGCCTAAGTTGTCCAATTTATGAAAACATGAGCAGAACCATAGCCCTGACAAAAGTAGTCAAGTGAGGAGCGGCGCTCAGGGATGCAGAAATGGACACAAGCCGCACAACTGCTTTGCAGTAGGCGACGAGAGCTGACAAAGTCCAGTGTCTAAAGTCAATAATATATGCGCGACACGCACCGCTCCTGATATGCTTAGTTCGGACCTGGTACGATTTGCAATCTCCTTGGTCCAGGAAATTCAGAACTCCGTGGATTCGCCAGTATCAGTCCAGCAGTCCCGCGATCGTTCGCCAGTCCTGTTCACCAGAAAGCCGTGACGAGGGTCCTGAACCAAAGGAGCACTGCCAAGAGTGCTCCAGGATGACGGGAAAAAATTTCGTACACGTTGTCTATATATCTGCAATATTGGTACAACGCTTCGCTCGTGCGTACTACACAGGTCTAAAGCAGGAGAATGACATGCCGCTATGGATCAGGACCACTTGTTGCTCGTGATCGTGTCAGGACGAGCGCGACTCTGCTGCTTCTCGTACGACACCGCTGCGCCTACAGCGCGCTGAAGCATATAGTTATGCTCCGCAATCTGTATTCATCTGGCCGCTATGGACGAGCAAGCAGCACGGTATTGGAGGCGTCTAGAGACGCTACTATACCTACAATGTATCAGGCACTTCTCACTGCGCCCAACGATCATCGATCGGTATAAAGATTGTGCAGATGTGAGCGATGCGCTTTGATGTTCTTTGTGGACCCCTCGTTGAGCCTTACGACTCCCCAGCTCATATTTCCTTCATACGGGCCTAATAGGACGGACTTCACGCATCGGCCGCTTCGGTCGTTCGTTCGTCGCGCCGAGCATTCACTGCATGTCCCGAATATCCGCAGAGGTCGTCATTGGGCCGCTTCGATGCCTCACACTAACAGAAGCATGAGAGTCCGACAAAAGTCCTGTGATAAGAGGCAGGAGAAGAAAGCTGACGTGTAAACGATGAGTGGAGTTGCCGCTGCTTACCAGGTCCATGCTTGGCACAGCGACAGAATCTCGGCATGACTGGTGGGTGTCCAGGTGTTTTTTTCACGTTTCTTTCACAGATTATCCTCCATCGGGAAGTCGATATCGATGTTTTGATCAAGTTCTGTAAACGATCGACACGACCACTATTGAACGATCTCGAGACAACATAACTCAGCAGCAAGCTTGGCACTGTTCTTGCGGGACACGTGATGCCTTTCATCGACGTCAAGAACAAAACGAAGCACGACCTCCGCTTTGCCGGGAGGCGGAGTCCAGGAGATCTCTCGGAACCTCGGCCATAACGACAATGGTCGACTGCGTGCTACTGCACTTACGACCGTAACATGCAATAGTGTCTCTGCAGACTATTTGATCGGCGGCAAGGTTGTACGCACCATATCAACGAACGGGATCGCTCTTTGCAATAGCCAGAGGCAACAATCGAGAGAGCCACGACGAACGATTTCGCCTGCCCACCTTGGTAGCTTACCGGTTTTCTGTGAACGCTTACGAAGTACAGTGAGCCAGAGTCGCAGAAAGCAGTCTAGTAATGAGTCTCTTAGCTCCATCTGGCCTTGAACAGCATCATATTCTGTCAAGAGCACCGCCACCCTGCCGAAATGCCCACCAAGTCATCGTTCAACGATGTCGAGATCCCGAATGTAGATCTATGGGCTTTCTTGTTCCTTCGGAAGGACCGGGATTTCAATGACAATCAAGGTAAACCCGAAACAATCTGTGCATCAACATTGACTGACAGAGACAGTGGTATATCGAGCTTGTACTGGAGACCGAAAGTATACTTTCAAAGACGTCAAGAAAGCAGCGACAGCATTCGGCGAGGGTCTCCAAGAAGTATGGGAGTGGAAGCGCAATGATGTTCTGAATATTTATGCTCCCAATGACATCGACGTCGGCCCTGTGATATTCGGTACTTTCTTTGCCGGAGGTATTGTATCACCAGCGAATCCTGGCTATTCACCTGATGAGCTCGCATATCAGCTCAAGAACTCTGGTAGCAAGGCGATCGTGACCACTGCAGCATTCCTTCCAGCGGCCACTAAGGCCGCACGGCAGGCCAACATTCCAGACGACCGCATAATTTTGCTCGGCGAGGCACGAGACACGTCTCGCAAGCATCGCCACTGGAAAGATATTGTCAAGGCCTCCCTTGAAAATCGGTACAGACGAAGGAAAGCCACCGATCCATCGAAAGACCTCGCTTTCCTTGTCTACAGCTCTGGAACCACAGGCTTACCAAAAGGCGTAATGCTTAGCCATTCGAATATTGTATCTGATCTTTGCTTGATCAAGGGGTCTGTGGGACACTATTATAATTCCGGTGAAGACAAAATTCTCGGCGTTCTTCCGTTCTTCCACATTTACGGCCTGACGGGACTGGTGCATCAGCCGCTCCATCGTGGCATCGAACTTGTGGTTATGCCCGGCTTTGAACTCAAGCTTTTCCTGGAGACTATACAAACCCACAAGATCACCTTCATCTACGTTGCACCTCCGGTCATAGTGCGCTTGGCACGAGATGATATGGTCAAGGATTACGACCTCAGTAGTGTCAAGATGATCACTTCGGGCGCAGCGCCACTGACCCGAGAACTGGTTGATACAGTGCACAAGAAGTACAACATCAAAATCAATCAAGCTTATGGGCTGTCCGAAACTTCGCCGATGACGCACACTCAGCCTTGGGAGGAGTGGTATAGCTCAGTCGGTAGTGTTGGCAAGATCTTTCCGAACATGACCGCCAAGTACATGTCTGAAGATGGCAAGGAACTGGAAGCTGGGCAAACAGGTGAACTATGGATGGCTGGCCCAAACATCTTCCAAGGATACTGGCAAAATGAGGAAGCCACGAAAGATGCCGTCGTTGAAGCTGATGGGCTGCGATACTTCAAGACTGGAGACGTCGGGTTTCAGGACGAGAAGCACAACTTCTACATTACTGATCGTGTGAAAGAGTTGATCAAGTACAAAGGCTTCCAGGTCGCGCCTGCTGAGCTCGAGGGCAAGCTCATGGATCATCCACTTGTCAATGATATCGCTGTCATTGGTGTTGAGGACAGAGAGCAACATACAGAAGTTCCTAGGGCTTATATTGTACATGCGAAGCAGGCAAAAGAAGCCGGTGATGCAGAAACCGGGAAGCCGAAGAAAGACTTTGAGAAGGATGCACAAGAGATCATCGACTGGACGGCAAGTAAAGTTGCGAATCATAAGAGACTCAGAGGTGGTGTTCGTTTCATCGAGGAGATTCCCAAGAGCGCGTCTGGTAAGATTTTGAGAAGGGTGTTGAAAGAGAGGGTCAAGAAGGAGGATACTAGCGGCAAGTCGAAGCTTTGATCGGAACCCCCTGTCCGAGAAATCCCGAGGCACACCTCAGAGAGACATACTGTTTGACCACATATGCGCGTGCTACGCTTCTGTTAGTAAAGGTGATCCTTCTGCGAGTACCAATCCTTCTTCTGTACAAAAGACGACTACCTTACTTTGGGGATTGGATTGTGCGCCTCGTCAAGCGCCTGCAACAGTATACTCACGAGAAGTGTTCCGCTTATCCTGTCAGCCCGGAGGCACATCCGTGAGTCAGTGAATAAACACCATCGGTAATCACCAACCAACGCCCAACAACAGGAACAAATTTCATGGCCCCCACCATGAAACGACGCAAAACCATCGCCGAAGACCGCGACGAAGACTATCGGCCATCGAAATCCAAAGTCGCGAGACGTCGCAACAAAGGCACACGCCGCGAAAAGACCAATACCGCAGTCTCAAAGACACGACTGCAGAAGGCCGAAGCCCCGAGACAGGCAGTGTTCAACACTGCGAAACTGTTCGATGGTATATTGAGTTGTCCCGCTGTTTGACATCCTCAAATGCGACAAAGTATGCAAGCAGGTATATATCGCATGCTAGAAATCGGGCGAGCGATGAGAATGAGATACGCTTGGATGCGGACATGTCATCCCCGAGAGCTGACTCAGTCCGTGACCACGGAGGTCAAAGAGTCGTCATTCTTCCTGAGTTGGCGCATAAGTTGTGCAAGGCTCTTATTCGGGCTGACGTCCAATCACGGGAGGATATGCATGTGTCCTACCCTTCAACTGCAGAAGTAGGAATAGCATCAGAGACCCCGAATGTTAGACTGGCACCGAATAGGTTCGTGTAGATCTCGCTATGGAGCTGTCACATAAATATGAAGTATTCGAAATTAACATTGGCAAGCACGTCACCGCAATAATCGGAGTGATGACCGGTCATATGGCAAAGCAGATTTCCGCGGCCAATTGGCCCAAGGGTATCAGTAGTCAGGAGCATGAGGTGGAGTTCTAGAAGATCAGGGCCGACTCCATAGTTCTTTTTTAGAGGAATGGTTGTAGTCTAGAGTCGTCGTTGAATTACATGGGCGTGGGATGGCGCTTCGTTATATCACTGATACTATACCCTTCGCATTAAGTCTGTGCCTTGTATTGTGCCCTTCTTGATTGTTGTGGAGTTAATGAGGGTGTTCGGGACAGTGCGTTGGTATGTGCGTAGCTAATATTGTGAATAGTGCGTCTGAGGCTTGTACTATGCCTTCATAATTCTTGTAGGCATTCTAAAGCTATTCAGGACAGTGCGTTGGTATGCGCGTAGCTCTGTAATGTAATGTTGGTACTGCACCTGAGGCTTATACTGCTTCCTCCTGATCGTGTGTATAGCATCCCATAGCATGCGACAACGACGCACGGAGGGAAAAGAATCAGACCATCAAATGACCCTACATCGCTGCAAGTATATTATATCGTCTCAATAAAGAAGGTTCGAGCTCATTACATCAACAAGAAAGCGAAGAGAAAAAAGATCATAATCTATGCCCAGCACCACCCTTTTTGCGATGCCATCACGATGGCTATCCAGTTCTCCGTGCCGAACGCCTTGCTCACAAACACAAACCACGTCCGCCTTTCATCGTACAGTCCTCTGGTCGACCTCAACGCGTCTCGTAGCCTCTGGTTGACCTCAACTCGTCTCGCGGACTCAGTTGATCTCAATCAGCCCAGGGCCGAAGAGCGTCGCGTTCGCCACAGCATCCACGTCGATAAAGTCCTTGCCCACCGTCACAGCGGCGATGGTAAGTCCATTCATCTCGTTATCCGCGCCCGGGAACTCGGCCGTGAACTCGATGGCGCCGTCGGGACCGATAGATTGGTCCTTGATCTCGACCGAGACGGGGGCGTTCTGCTGGTTGACATATGTCAAAAAGTTCTGTTGCGCGGCGAAAGAATTGGTGTTAGGTCCATGGACGTTGGTCTGGCTGGTTTGGATCGAGAACTTGACTTCCTGGTTCAGGGGCTCCGTGGGTGGAGTGACGACGGTGAGGATGTCGAAGATTTTGAGACCACCGTGCTCGAGGATTTGGAGGGATGGACAGGAGCCGGGAACGACGAACATCTGGTTGATGGCGCTGAAGGCGAAGTCGCGTGCGGAGGCCGTCAGGAATGGCAGTGCGGAGGGGTTCTTGCCGAGGATGTCGCGGTAGAAGCCGTTTTGTTCGCCTTCTTGGCCGATGACGGAGCCGACGCCACGGATGAGGCCGTTGTCGTTGTCGTTGGCGAAGATGGTCTGGATGTCGGGGAGGGTGCCGAGGACAACGTCGGTGAAGGTCGAGGCGAGGGCGATGGCGTCCTTGAAGGTGGATACGGGGAAGATGTATTGACAGGGCTGGATCATCTGACCGGTGCCCTTTTTGAAGGCGAGGTTGGCGTTGAGCTCGTGGAGTTCTTCTTGTGCTTGGACGATGTTGAGGATGGATAGGATCTTTTCTTTGCTTTGGCCGAGGAGATCGGCTGGGCCGAAGCCAGGGCCGCCCATTGTGACATTGCTGATCAATTCCGTGAAAAAGGCGACTTCGAAAAGTTCGTTGAAGGCAACAAAGCCGAGGGATGTGAGCGAGTCTGGTTGCGGCTTTGGTGGTGGTGGAGCGTTGGCGGCGGGTATTGGGAGCGTGCCGCGAGCTTCTTGTTCAATCTGGTTGAGTGCATCGGACGGGTCGGCTATGTTGGGGAAGCCGTTGGATAGCGGGAATTTGAAGACATCGCCTGAACTGGTGTTCTGCAGTGTTTGTGATGGTGGACCGGAATGTGATGGTGGAGCGGAGTATGGCAGAGCGCTGCCAACAGACGCTAGGCCGACGATGGCAGCAGTTGCGATAGTGCTTGTATACATGACGATGGTTGTTTCCGATCAATGAGTGACAAGATACAAATGAGATACAAATGAAATCCGGGAAGAGATGTTGTTGTTGTTGTTTTCTGAGTTGCTGGGTTGTGTATTCGACGAGGGCAAGAGGTTTGCATGGCCGTCTCTGTGCCTCTATATATGTGCAGGCATGCATACCTACCTGCAAGATGGCACGCACGAGAGGGGACTGCAGCAGCAGCAGCAGCATGATGACCAACATGCTGTGCCCTCGCTGTGTTGGATGCAAATAAGCATTGCGGCTTGCTTATGCTTGGCACTGCTTAGGTCCGAGTCCCACATATGGCAGATGTCTCCGAGCTGAGATTGCTGCGGCGTCCCACTTGCAGCAGCAGCAGCAGCATGATGACCAACATGCTGTGCCCTCGCTGTGTTGGATGCAAATAAGCATTGCGGCTTGCTTATGCTTGGCACTGCTTAGGTCCGAGTCCCACATATGGCAGATGTCTCCGAGCTGAGATTGCTGCGGCGTCCCACTTGCAGTGCCACCAACAAATTTGCCATGCCATCCGCATGCTCGCTGGGGCTGTAGACTACATGTGCCGAAGCCGGTCAAAAATAATCTCGGAGCACGTGAACAGATCACCCAGCCTTCGCAGTCGCTCATTCCCACTTCAGCCTGCCGTGTACGCAAGTCTCTGGCAGCCGCGCACATGCAATCCGGCGTGCGTAATTGCATCAGTACGCCTAAATGTCATACAGGCTGACCCACCCGATGACGGCTTATGTGCGCAACGCCTGAGCGCTGATTTGTGAGACACAATCTTTTAGACATAGATTATTTGCTCAACGTAGTGCACCACTACATTGTCTCCAAGGTCTCGAGACCTCAATTCCGATATACAATGTCCAGCAGTGTTGGTGATGGACGCCCGACTGCATCGAGACGGTGAAGCAGAAGCACAGCCAGACAATGACCGAGGCAGAGACGTGGCATAGGCGTTCCACTTGGCAGGAAGGACGGCTCTGCATGTCCGCTGGCGACGTGGTGAATAGTCCTGGATATCAGCCTGCGACCCTGCGACGTCGTGACCGCTACTGCTAGAGAATGGGTCATGGGATGAAGCAGTATCACGAGCATGACCATCTCGAGCTGTGTACAGTGTATGTACAGCGTGTCCAAGATAGACATGAAGAACTTGCGCTCTGGACTCCTCCTGCCCTCCCATCGCCCTTGCGTGCTCATGCTTTGTGCCATGGTATCGATCATACATAGTCGTCTAGCGGATGTAGGGTTATGGCGGTCGTCCACGGTCACTTCACCACCTGGCTGAAACAGAAGCCTGCCATGTACTCAGCTCTTCTGCTGCTGATTGTGTAAGCATCCTCACTGTCGCTTTCCCTGTGTCGTGTGCTTTCCCACGTGTTCGGCGAGTCGTACTTCCTCCAACATCCAAAGCCGTGGCTCCTGCCGTGATATCGTTCTCTATGCACAGGTGTATACAGTCGGTGCGTACCCAGGTACATGTAGCTTTATACTTCTAGTCGGGCTGATGCTTGTGCTTTGATTGTGGGGGAAGTGCCATGTGGGCATCTGGGGATCTGCCAGAGTGACGACGCAATTGCAAGGATATTTATAGATAAGCCCCCAGCTAGATCGGGCGGTGGTTCCCTTAGCCGAGAGCCTAATCACCAGAATCCCGGGGACCCGCATTGCCCGCGCACCTTCGAGTTGATCGCGTTGGGGCGTTTGGGTGGTACATGCATCTCCTTGCCAATAATTGCCCTTAACATCACCCATCGAGACCGGTTCTCGCGACAGCACGGGCGACGACGCGCTTAGGCCAGGAAGACGTATGGCGAGAAGGGGAGGTGCACGTACCTCAAGAACTAATGCTTCACCACTTGTCTCAACTCCTCAACTGCGGCAGTTGCCATTGATCGCGTGCGTGCTGTTCAGCGGCAACTGCTTTGTTTGCCATCGTCCTTCGGTTTGCAGTTAGACGAGCTCGGAGACGTACCATGGTCGCCCACCACACCTTCGGCGCTATACCATTCTCCTCCCGTATCTCCTTCGCCTCGGCGCTTCTGGCAGCACAACAATCGTGAGGCAGTGCGAGGCACGGCACGCCGCACGTTCCTAACGCGATGCCGGCCATTCCATCTCCTCCTGTCACAACCTCGATCCGCTCTCCGACGACCACCAGAGCTGCCAATGCCTCGAGACCAAGTGTGCCGGTCGCACAGTCACGCACTAGCACCCCCAAACAAACGAGCTCAGGCGCTTCGGGAGGCATAAGGAGCGCCAAAGTGCGTGGGAGCTCAGATAAGGAAAATAGCAGCGGTGCCGGACACGCAAGATCTGGGAGAAGACGATCCAGCGTCCTGGGGATGCGTGAGAAGCCTCCGAGTAAAGATGGGACGGCACAAAGACATGCCAAGGAAGTCGAGGGCCTGAAAGACTACGTACGTCCATATTTCCCTCGCGATCCCAGGCGAAGCTCTGTATAACTACATTCGGGCACATCCAGTGACGTCGAAGTCATGTCTGGCATACGAGACATTCGTCTCAGCCACTGGCTCGATCGATCAGCTGGCCGCGGGACCACATCGATTTGAACAGCAAAGCCCAAGCACATATGTGGAGAGCTAACATGTGGCAGCAACTTGGACAATGTTTGGGACGCGGCGCCTTCGGCAGCGTGTACTGCGCCCTGAACTGGTCTACTGGAGAGACGGTCGCCATCAAGCAGGTCCGCTTGTCCGACATGCCAAAGACGGAGCTTAATGTCATCATGCAAGAAATCGACCTGTTGAAGAACTTGAACCACCCCAATATCGTCAAGTACCACGGTTTCGTCAAATCGATCGATTCATTATATATCATCCTGGAGTACTGCGAGCAAGGGAGCTTACACAGCATATGCAAGAACTTCGGCAAGTTTCCGGAGAATCTCGTTGCTCTCTACATTGCACAAGCACTGCAAGGACTTCTTTTCTTACACGAACAAGGTGTTATACATCGCGACATCAAAGGAGCGAACATCCTCACTACTAAAGAAGGCCTCATCAAGCTGGCAGACTTTGGTGTTGCCACAAAAGAAACTGGTCTGACCGAGGGCAGTGTGGTGGGCACCCCGTATTGGATGGCACCAGAGGTCATTGAGTTATCAGGCGCGACCACTGCGAGCGATATCTGGAGTCTTGGCTGCACCGTCATCGAGCTACTGGACGGGAGACCGCCTTATCACCAATTCGCGCCGATGCCCGCCTTGTTCCGCATCGTCAATGATGATCATCCACCGCTCCCTGAGGGTGCCAGTCCCTTGGTCCGGGATTTTCTCATGCAATGCTTCCAGAAAGACCCGAATCTCAGAGTCTCGGCGAAAAAATTGCTCAAGCATCCATGGATCGTCTCAGCTAAGCGAGGCAATACTAGCAAGCCGACAGAGTACGATAAGGCGATCAAAAGTGTTCAGGAATGGAACGAAGCTCTCAAAGCAAGTCCACCTCCCGCGGAAAGAGCCAACGGGAAACGCAGACCTGCGCCGACGCCCGCTTCGCGTCCAGCATCTAGAAGCTCTGCTACGGCCGCCACCACTGCCTCAAAAGCCAAAGCTGAACAAACGACGAAGCCCGCGTTCAAATTATCATCTCGTAGGACTCCAGCGCCAGAGGCGTTCCAGTCGCCTCAGGACGATCAACAGCGGGACAATTGGGACGAAGATTTCGAGTCGCTGAAGTTAGGCATGAGCGGACTGCAGATCCCGGATCGACTCAAGCATCAGGGCGATATCAATGGCCTTTTCAGTGCTCAAAAGCTGAAACAGTTTGCAAACTTTGACGTCATTCCGGAAACAGACGGCAAAGTTGAAGAATGGGACGAGGAATTCGAAGGCGATCTCACTGTCAAGTCACCTATGCAGCTCACAAAAGGCGATGCTTTGGAGACAGTGCGCCCGTTCTACCCGCCCAGTGCATCTTCTCGGGACATCAAACACGATCCGCCCCAAGCTACCGGCGCGTCGAAAGGTTCACGATCTTCAGACCACCATGTTCGGAAATCCAGCAAGGATTTCCAACCAACAACACAAATACTGAAGCCAGCCCCGAAAAGTGCGATATCGAAGTCCAGGTCGACGGCGAGCCATCCGCTCAAGAAGATTCCGTCTACCGCTTCGAACAAGGAAAGATTTCGAGAAGAGGACGAAGAAGACTACTCCGATCTCGTCGCAGATGATGAAGATGCATTTCTCAAGAAGGTGGCCGGCTTCTCGCCGAGCAGACCTGGCAACCCGAAAGACCTCTTCAACATGCAAACGAAGTTGGGGGGCAGTGTGGGACGGCGTAGAACGCACACTCCGACTCAGCTTGTGCATGATGCTGCCGCCATGAAACGAAGCCGCAGCTCGCTCGAGATTCAGAAATATGCCGAGAACGATGATGATGAAGATTTCACAGAGCTTGTGTTCGACGAGGAGTCCGTTACTCTGCAGACCGGTACGACCAAGAGTCGCTCCCCAAAATCGGCCATATCCGCAAGCAGCGAGTCTGCTTCTGAACGCGGCACTCTCAAACTGACGAGCTCTGTATCCTGGGCTGACGACGACGAAGACGATGACGATGACCCCTTTGCAGCCCTTGAAGAAGAGCTGGACGAAGTTGACCTGGAATCGAATGTTGCTCGAGATAAGCATGCACGGTTATGCGCAGTCGTGGAAGGCTTGGTGTCTGATCTGAAACTAGGCCAACCAGAAGACGTGCTCGCCGAGATCGTGGATCAACTCCTGCAGGTTTTGTCCGAATCACCCGATGTTAAGTCGGTGATTGTAAGCAGTCATGGCATGCTACCCATCCTGGAAATCTTGGAGACCGCAACGAGACCACCAATCATTCTTCGTTTACTGAAGATTGTCAACTACATTCTCGCCGACAATATCGAGCTTCAAGAGAACCTCTGCTTCGTCGGCGGCATTCCCATTATCACACGTTTTGCGCACAAAAAGTACGCCTCCGAGATAAGGCTCGAAGCTGCAGCTTTTGTACGGACAATGTACCAAACACCAACGCTTACACTGCAGATGTTCGTCAGCTGCGGTGGTCTGAATGTGCTTGTCGAGTTTCTAGAAGAAGACTACGATGTCGAGGTTGGCCGTGAACTCGTTCTGGTTGGCGTCAATGGCATCTGGAGTGTCTTCGAGATGCAAGGACCAACGCCGAAGAACGATTTCTGCCGAATCTTCTCGCGCAGCGCCGTGCTGTACCCTCTGTCTTTAGTCTTGAACCGTGTTCTCGACGAGGAGGGTGAATTGGCCGAGGTGGTAGAAGGACGGATCGTCAACATATTCTTGCTCTTCTCGCAAGCGGAAAATCATGTTAAGGAAACTGTTGCAGACCGTATGGTACTCAAGACAGTACTCAAAGACCTCCGACGCATGCATCCTCAGCACCAGATTACGATGCTTAAGTTCATCAAGAACCTGAGCATGCTTGCAACTACTCTCGATGCGCTACAGAACAGCAATGCCATAGAAGTGCTTACGGATCTGCTTGGCGCAAGCATGAAATTGCCGCACTTTCGCGAGATTTCGAACCAAGTCCTGAACACCATGTACAACCTCTGCAGATTGTCCAAAGCACGACAAGAAGATGCCGCTTTATCAGGCGTGGTGCCATTACTGCAACGCATCGTCAAGACTGAGCGTCCACTCAAAGAATTCGCCTTACCCATCCTGTGCGACATGGCACACTCGGGCAAAGTAGGAAGGAAGATCATGTGGCAGAACAAAGGCTTGCAGTTTTATGTTGGATTATTGGCCGACCAGTACTGGGCCGTCACTGCCCTGGATGCCATTTTCATTTGGCTACAGGAAGAGACGGCCAAGGTCGAGGAGCACCTGTTGTCGCACAGCTCGAAGTTTGCGCCTGCGATCGTGCAATGCTTCAACGAGAGCAAGGCCGACGCCTTCGAAAATCTGCTTGAGCCGTTGCAAAAGCTGCTCCGACTCAGCCCCGCCGTGGCAGCTACCCTGGCAGAGCGCACCTTGTTCGAACGAGCAGCCGTCAAGGTGCATGCGAAGAAGGCACTTGTTCGCCTGAACTTACTTCGTGTCATCAGGTCCATTTGCGACGCATGCGAAGAACAAGGCTCTTTGTTACGAACCTATGGTCTCCTCGATGCTGTGAAAGAGCTCGAGAAGCATGATCCCGCCATTCTTGTGCGCAACCTGGCAGAAGAGCTTGTCAGGCATAGCGAACATGCTTCCACATCGGTGGCTTTGGCTGCCAGAACGAGCGCTGGTGGCTACACGATGAATAGGAGGACTTCAAGCAGCACCACCATGACGCCACCTCCGCTCGTATCGCAATCGCCAAGCAGTACCCCAATAACTAGCAACATGGGTCTCGAGCGCGTTGGCAGCAGGGGCTACTTCGACCTCTCCCTTGTCGCCGGACATGGAGCAGGTCTTCCATCTGGAGCACGAGGCTCTTCCTCAGCCATGAATTCACCCTACAGACCCGTGAGCCGCGACGGTGGCTCGGGGTCATCCTCATCTGGCGGCTGGAGCCATCATCGACCATCTGCCTCGATGGAAAACTTCAACGGCATAACTGCGCCACGAAGCTCTAGTCGCCTGCCTCCGCAGCCGCGACTGCAAGGACCTGCTAGCAGACTGAGTCTTGCGCCACACCAGGAAGAGACGAGATCAAGTTCGAGAAGAGGATCGGCGCAGCCTGCTGCGACTGATCTCGAGCAAATCACGCCAACGCACATGCCACCGCCCAGAGGTGGCGGTCTGGCTGTACAACAAAGAAAGAGGAGGCAAGGGAGCAGTGTTGATCTTGGTGGACGGTAGTTCACGCCGCCCACGTCACGACCCGCGACCTAGTGACTGACGTCGCTTTCGTATGTTCATGTGCTTTTGTGCCGTTTCAGCGATTTTTGCTTGCCTGCGCAGAGAATTCTTTGCTGTCCTCGTAATATACATTGTTGGAAGGAAAATGGGACAGGACGACCGCATAGGTTGGGTTTTAGCATTTTTATGACAGGAAGCATATGTTGGGTCAGGGACGTAATGGTGGGTCACGAAGCAGTAAAGTATAGCGACGGCGTTGTTGTAGAGCTGGCATTCTCGACAAAACGCAGCGACAGAAGCGAGCATATCATAATTATGGCAATAAGTGCCCGATATCCTACTTGCCACGCTTGACTTGACACGAGTATGTGCTTCGAACATGTTTTGATGCAAAATGAGGCGGTGGCAAGCTTGCATGCATGCATGTGGTGTGCGATCCTTTCAGATGAGTGTGGCAGAATTAGTCACACATCACGAACTGCCTCGACAGCGCACGTAAAGCAGTGTTCAGATCATCGCATTGCATTGCACTTCTTTACATACCACCGCATGACTACACAGGCACGACCACCACTTCACGATTACCTCGACCGCCGCCACGAGACTGGAGACTCACCTCCTACCCCGGCCGACTGTCCCCACCATCACGTCTGCTGTGCGGGAGAGGCTCAAGAGGCAGGGCTTGCTGATTTGAAGAGCGTTCAGCAGAATATGTTAAAAGCGTACCGTAAGAGATGGTCGAGGAGGATGCTTCATGCACATTGGGAGTAGGCTCGACGCATGTGTCAGTAACAATGTGTGCGTGGTCATATCTGACGTTTTTCGCTGCTACTGGAGACAAGCGGCGCTGCTGTCCGTTACATGTATCCTTCGCGGGAAAAGCTAACCCATTACGATCTTACCAAAGAGGTCTGCAGAAATTGCTAAGTAAGTGTAGTCCTAGTTCTGTGGTGTGCCATGGGCTAATGGCGGGGAATAGATCGTGACACAGAAACCCTGTCCAGTTCTCGAGTCCACGATAGAGCTGCGCCTCAGTGTCTACGACTATGCACTTCAATACGACAACGCCATGATACATGAGCGACACTGCTATCAGAAATACTGTAACTGCTGGCCCGAATATATGGACCATCCACTCATACGCACCCGCAAGGATATCAAGAACGAGTCAGTACCAGAGTACATCAAGCATCTCGATCTTCAAGCCCCAGCAGCTGTCGCAGAGCTTCAGAAAGTCGACCATTCACGACGAACGGCACGTGAGCAGAACGCTAAAGTCGACAGCGGGCTCTCCTTTCATGCCTACCTATCTATGATCAACATGTCCTGGATCGGGCATACGTGTAACGGTGTAGAGGAACTGATCGTAGACGTTTCGGCAGCTGAGAGGAAGAGGTAAGAGTACGAGCAGATCCATGATATCGGTGTGGACAAGCCACTATGTGCGTGGCTCGAGGTATACACGCTTCCAACGAAACGGACAAGGCGCAAGGCGGAAGAGTAGATGATGGAAAGGAGCTGTGACGGTGAGTTCTGCGGCTGTGCGGTATAGGAGACCCGATTTTACAGATTCGACAGTCAGTCCTGTGGCGAGAATTCTTGTAAAGGCGTTTCAGGCCTCATCCGGGGTATAGATGCTGCCGCCGGGTAAGGCGATGCTGATATTGTCGTTTTTTGGAATTGGCGATCTGGTCCGACAGCATGAATATCTAACTCATAGGTGGTGGTGTTATGGTTGGTATCGTCCAAGGTGAGCCATAGGTCACCATGGCATACTATTATGCTCGTTCCCATACTAGTTGCTTCTAATGATCTTGCTGCTCGTCGAGTCTTTGACTTGCTGCGTCTCGGTGGTCGTCTTCCTGGTCAAGAGTAACCTCGTCATTAGATGCTTCTCTTAGGGCGACATGTGAGGTTTTGACAGAGTCAACAGAGGAGCAGAGTCCACCGACCGCGTCGGTGGGGAGACGTTGCGATCCTCTCAATGCAGTATGATGACAGCATTAAGGGACGGCCTGAACATTGGAATCGGTACATTAATGTAAGTATATAGAAATCGACGACATGGATATCGAACGACCTCTGGACTGCTTGTACGAGAAATACAAGCCGACAGAGCGTAAGTGGAAGGTCTTTATACACAATCTCTTTCTTCTCTTTATATCTGAACACTCCACTACTCCCAGTACTGGCTCGCATCGTCACAAAGGCCTTCTCGTGCAGTACATGCAAGTAAATGACTCCCGCGTTGAACAATGCGCAATTGCACGCGCTCCAAGAAAGACAGCACTGTCTTCATATTCGTACCGCCACTTGAAACGATCCTAACTTCCTATCGCGAGACGACCGGTAGTGAAAGCCGACTGTCCACCAAGAGAGATTTCGATGGATGCATAATCCAAACGCTTCCTCGATGAGTGTTTTTAGCCATCAAAGGGCTCAGTACCCTTCTGAGCGCAAGATTTGCAACATGTCAATTTATGTGTTCTACAATCTCCTTCTCACGCCGCGCCAAGAGCGTCTCGCATAGTGGCATCGCTTCGTGGCGGATGAGCTTGCAGGTGTGCAAAAGCGCCGGCTGCGGTCAGATCTTACTGACCGTCGCGCGTCGATGGGCGGATTTTGAGCTCTTGAAGTATTCTTCGTAGATCTTGAGGCGCAACTCTGCAGGTACTTTGTCGAACAGGGTGCAGGGCGAATCTTCTAAGTGCTCCCTGTCGCCGATGGCGTGGGCACGACTTTGATGGATCATGATGGTCTGATAGGCAGACCGCGCATGAGGCGACTCGAGTGTCATTGGCATGTCCGTCGGTGTCAGAGACGCGTGAAGGACGACAGGCATCAGTACTTTGGCTGGCCGCGCACGGACGCTTCACGTGAGTCTCGCGCTCCAAGCCTCTTCATTCACTAAGAGTCGTTCTCATAAAAACACAGTAGATGCTGACAATTCCAAGCACGTCGAAAGCTCCAACACCTTCATCCAGCCACACTTCGGCTCGCGGGTCGATTCTCCTGGTCACCATCACGAATAAAAATATCGTTTGCCCTCCAACCCAAGATCCAACAGCAAGACGTCACAGAAGAAGACTTCACTGCTCGACATCCCTGCCGAGCTCAGACTCATGATCTACAGCTACACGCTCACAGACTCCAACCCACTCCGAGGCATTTGCGGCTCTTTCACCACCAACATCGAAGGCCATGGCACCGTGATGGCCTGTGTCGAGCACCCCCTCATGATCACCTGCAAGTCGGTCCGCCAAGGAATGATTCCCGAATACATCCAAAACTTGGACGCGATCGAGCAAGACACGATTCTCCAGAAGAGGCATACTTGGCAGGAATTTTGCGAAAACTCCAAAGCTCGGCACGAGATGGGATGCCCACCAAAGGATCGTGCTCTGTGGGATCTCAGAGCTCAACGTGGCCAGCTCTATCTTCGAGAAATTACCAGAACTCGGAAACAGCTGGAGCTTGTGACTGAAGCGGTTAATATCAAGAAGGCTAAGCTCGAGATGGAGATGGATGCGTTTTGAGCACTGTGCTGCAATGTTGGTTTGATGTTGGAGCAGCTGTGATTGCTGCAGTGAGCGGTGCTGAACACGGTAGGCGACGATTTCGACGGTGAGATGCATTTGATGGGTATCAAGACAGGAGACCCGACCCTACAAGATTATGACCAGGTGGCGGAACGACGGAGCTTGTAATTTAGAGTATAGCATGTGTTCGATTTCGTTTGCAATACATTAACTCTTCATGATTCCGCCTCACTTTGCGGCTCCCATATCCCCTCAGCGCCGAAGTACTCCCAACAGTCACTTTGCGGGAATTGCGAGACTGTGTCGGAGCTGATGTCTCCATTGCTCGAACCGAAGATACTTCTTAACACCCTCGTTAGCTCCTTTCATACCTTGAAAAGCCTTTGCCTCATTACCGTCTCCTCGGATCAACTCGCACTCCGTATTTCTCAGCTCTCTATAGTAGGCCCTTTGCACGCTGGTCTCCCATATGGAGTCTACTAGCGTGTTGAAAACCAGGTAGTTGCCCTCCCTGCGGCGTGCCAGTATGTTGTTCCGCTCTTGCATGAACTCTGTAACGTGAGCGGTGAGGCACTTCACACGAATCGGTAGTGAAAAGCCTTCTTCTTCGTCCTGATCTCCTAGAGGTCCAACTTCGCACCCATATCCGGACGCTCAAGGCTCGCTCGATACGAAGTTAGACTACGAGCCCACTCCTTGCTCGCATGAATCTCTAACTTCTCGCAGGCCTCGATACGGACAAGCAGATATTGCTTGTAGATGGCGATGCTTCGTAGCATATGGCAACACAGGCGTTGAGTAGCGCTGGCTCCGGCTGGGTCTTGTACTTCTGTTAGGCGTGGGTGAATGCCTCTCTTGGGAAGAGGTTGCTGGAGTAGTAATGCTCGTAGATATTGATGCGCAGTTCTGGTGATAATCTGTCGAGGAGCTGGCACGACGGGCTCGAACCCGCACTGGCGTGAGTAGTGTCAATCATGACTGTAAAGTCGTGCGTGATCTCTTTACCTGTTGCAAAGTCCCCGTAGTCGCCATTCTGAAATCGCGATTGTTCTCGTGTGACATCTGTAATCAAGATTAGTCGAGAAGGATGCGAAGGTTAGTGCCCCACGAACAGCGATTTTGCTTGGCGTGCATGTGTCAAGCCTGTACCATATAAGCCACAGAGTCGCCACAGTTTTGAACGCACTACAGACATGAGGATATAGAACGGATGGAGAAAGTGAGGTCGGAGAGTTCATAACATACCATATCTATGCCCTGAAGTGCTCGCCCAGAGCGTCTTATCAGGTCAGTCTCGCTTACCTGCTAGGTATTCTATTGTACATAAATCATTGCCAGCTGGAAGATCTCGTCAGCTGATTATAATGCAGCGTACAAGTCTTGTATTGCGATGACAGCCTAGAATGTCTCATCAGGTGCGCTAAAATCGCAGCTGCTAGGTCTTTGCCCATGAACTACACGCTCAACGGTAGCGCGGATAACGCCCTCCCATGCCGTTTATTGCATCGAGAGCCTCTGCTGCTGTTCGATGTCCTCCTGGATGTCCCCTTGAACTGTAACCGCCGGAACTGTATCCTCCCGTTTGGTGCACGCTCGAATGGTGTTCTTTGGGAGGATGTCCCTCTGAATGATAGCGGCGTGCATTCGAACGATGGAGCCCAGACTGCTCGCGCGCACCACCAAGCCCACCAAGGTAGTGGTCCCTCATACCAGCTGTAGTGGTGTGATCGAAGTCCTTGAAAGGATTCGGATCATCGGCGTAATACCCAGCCGCAGTGGTGCAGTCGAAGTCTGCAAACGGGTTTGGCTGCGGGCCACGCCATCTCTTGGGCGGCTCGCGGCGAACCAAGCCTCTCTTATAATGTCTGACCCTCTGTGGGTCGGCACGGTACGCATCATAGCCATGATGTTGGACTTCAGGCTCACGACGGCGAGCATAGTCCTCCCTGCCATCTCTTCGTCCGAAGGAGTACTTTCGATCGTCTCTTGTGAATCGATAGAACGGCTCGGCGATCGCTTCATTGAAGTCTCTCCGGACGTAGTGGTGACGGCTTTGGCCGGAGTGGCCGTGCTTTGAATAGGAGCCATGTGAGCTGGAGTGGCCGGACTGGCCGGACTGGCCGTACCACTCCCGCTCTCGACTACGACGAGAGGATGACTGTGAGCTTCCCATTCTGTCAATACCTAATTGTCGACTTCGAAACTTCGTCTGTGCAGTCAGAGAACGTGTAAAGCTGTGATATTATCGTTGCTCTGTGGATCTCTGATTGCTTGGATGTGAAAGAAGAAGGAGAAGCAAACACGAAGGCCTCATACCCTGGGCATATATAAATTTCTCATGTGTCGTATACAGGTGTTGTATAATGCGTTATGCGTATGGATCTTCACAGTACAGCCGTACAACGCCGTGTTCTGGATGGGAGAGGCTCCATAACGCGTTGTATGTCTGCATCTTCACGCGGTGGAGCACACAACGCATTGTTGTCAGCAGCAGCAAGTGTTGTACGCAAAGGACAAGCGTGTCAGCGTACGCCATAATTGCTAGTCCATGACCAGACAAGGCCTTGTATGTGCATCCAAAGTATTGTCGCATGGACGTGAAGATGTCCGGGCGAAGACGTTCGACAGGTGACATGTCCAGACCAGGCCAGAGCCTTTGTTGCTTATCCTTCATCGCCGCAACAAAGAGAATCTGTGACTGTGTGCGGTACACAATGCCTTTGTATTGCAGTGACGATTGTTGCACAACCCCATTACGTCAACCTGGCACCAACAAACGACTGGCTAGGCGGTTCGTCGCGCCCGAAAGAGAAAAAAGAGCAAGTGTTCACCGATTGAAGCAGAGCTCGACCTTTATATAAGTCTGTTGGCTGTAAGACAACCCGCAGAGCGCACGCAAGACGCCCATGTCTCAACCGGTGCCAGACAACCGTATGACATCCAGGACGCGTGGCTGAGAAAGGCGGAAATGAGGTAACCAGGACGGCGTACGCGATGCAGGTCTCTCCAACTTTAGCCGCCTCGGGAAAGGGGAGTGACCGTGAGAGATCATATTGTAGGTCGACTTCAGCCCGGGACATGTCCTGGGCGTCGTGGACGCTTGCCATGACATAGGCACGGGCCTGGTGAACGACAGCTACACTCGATTTGGTATCCTATGCTATCGTCAATTATTCGATGTTCGACCTGTCGCTGCGTCTAAAGCAGTATAGTGAGCTCGACCCTGCTCCATCATGTCCGTCTGACTACAGATTTCCCGCTCAGAAGCACCTTGACTTCCTAGGTCCCGTAGAGCTCGGACGTTGCGCCTTGATAGAGATGCCGATAACCATTACGGACACCGTAGTCAACATCAAAGTACCATTGTGACCCGCGCCGAGGCAGCCGTACTTTGAGTGACAGCGTGCGATTCGGTTGCGAACGGGCTCAAATGGCTTGGCCACTCATACCTCGGTTGGACGGTAGCTGCAAAGCAGCAGATTTCACCGCGCGGACTTTCGTTGCCCAACGTACACCAATAATTTTGACCAGAACGTAATATCAGCGCACTTACGCGCTGGTCAAGTATTTTGCGGTATTGTCAAAATGTGAGAAGATTGTTGATTCTGTACCATAGAGTATGTTCGTGGAGCGGTAGGAATAGTGAAGCGTGTTTGTGGCAGCCATGTACGATAAGCATCGTGTTTGCTCTTGCCCGGGAATAATTCCTGTACGTACTCTTTCCAATTCGCTATGTCTAGCGCATGCGAACGATGATCCACGGACAGCTTCGCCATGCTGCGCAATAAGGACCGATTGACCAAGGCAGGCACAACGCGAAGAAATCGTCATCTAAAAGGTAGCAACCGCAACACTGATTTCGGTCCATGCTGGCCAAAAGCATCCACTCCCAAATTGGACGTCCTGGATTTGCTTGATCTCATGGCAGAGCAGAGCGTAGCAGCGTACGCCTTGGAAAGTGGTTTATTGCCACCGAAGTGTAAAACAACAGTGGCCAGAAACAGGCAGACCAGTGTGAAGACTGAGCGCAATGTAGTCTCGGAGCAATAGTCGCGCCTCATCGATGGTTTATAGCAATTCGTATAGTTGACACACAACATCGAGTCAGTCTTTCACCCTGCAGCTCCAGGAGCACCAGAAGGTACGGAAGGAAACGCACTCCCATTGTTCAACATCTGACGCCTCTTTTTAGCTTGCTCAGCATCTCTCTTCTTCTGCAACCTCATCTGATAGAATTGCTTGTGCAGCTCGAAGACCCGTGGTCCCTCGATCTTAGCCTTCTCTGGTTCCTTCTTCTTCTCCAACTCCTTCAGCTTCTCCTCTTGCTCTTTCTTATCCTTCTCATCATCATTCTCGTCCTTCTTCTTCTCATCCTTGGGCTTCTCGCCATCTTTCTCAAACTCCTTCTGCCGTCGTCGGTCCAGCTTTTTCTTCATCTTCTCCGCAAATTCTTTCTTCACAGCTTCGATCTCTTTCTCGATCTCAGCATCGCGCTTCTTCTTCTCCAAATCTTCTGCATCTTTAGCAATCGCGAATTTATTGTCTGTGAGATGTCCCGGACATATATAGAAGAAGTCCGTTGCTCCGCTATCAGGTGTAGCTAGACAGCAAGACGTCGGCTTGTAGCAGATCCAGCATGGCTTCGATGCTGTCTCTGCGACTTGGCGCCGCCAGTAGAGGTTACCGCTAGTCGCCATAACGGCCCAGCCTAGCTCCGATATTGCGAGAGTGTGGATGAATGACTTCAGAGAGCGACACTGCGTCCCTGTGAAAGCTAGTCTGTTTTTGAGCCTAGCGTCATCTGATAAGACTCGATAAGCATGGATCAAAAAGTTCAGACGAGCATGCCTGTCAATAAACCCCTTATCCAACTTATATGACCACGTTCGTTACAACTTGTTCGCGATAGCAGTCAATTGACCAAGGAATTCCGAAATGGCAGAAAGTGCTGCGCCAACGGCTGGCAAGCTATGGGGAGGACGCTTCACGGGCGGTACCGACCCAATCATGACCCAATACAATGAATCGATCTACTTCGACAAGGCTTTCTACTCGCAGGACATTCGTGGATCGATCGCATTCGCTCGCGCCAATCAAAAGTCTGGTCTTCTCACAGAGCACGAGTTCTCTGAGATTGAGCGTGGCTTCAAATTAGTTCTTCAAGAATGGCAAGACAATGCTTTCGTGATTCGGCCAGGTGTTGACGAAGACATACATACTGCTAACGAGCGCCGACTTGGTGAGATCATGTAGGTCGACAAGCAAGTTGAAATCACTGCAATGCAACGCTGCGGTATCCAGAGCATCACTAACATGCAGATAGCGGTAAGGAGATCGCTGGCAAGCTACACACTGGTCGAAGCCGGAACGATCAAGTTGCCACGGATATGCGCCTATGGCTCCGAGATCAGCTCGATGAACTAGAGCAGCATCTCATCCGCTTCTTGAGAGCCATAGCTGCCCGAGCCGAGCAGGAGATAGACTATGTCATGCCTGGATACACGCATCTGCAGCGTGCACAGCCAATTCGGTGGAGCCATTGGATGCTGCTCTATGGCTCTTTCTTTACGTCTGATCTGGAGAGACTACGAGAGGTGGGTACCATTCTGTCATGATTGTCATGACTCGTGCAATGCTGCTGTCTTCGGAGGTTTCCAGCCGCTGACATCGCTGTAGGTACGGAAGCGCATCAATAAGTCACCACTAGGCTGTGGCGCATTGGCGGGCAACCCTTTCAACATCGATCGCGAAGCCATCGCGAAGGAGCTTGGTTTTGACGGGCTCATCATGAACTCAATGGCTGGAGTAGGCGACCGTGACTTCGTCATTGAGACAATGCAGTGGGGCAGCATGCTCATGACACATTTCTCGCGCTGGGCAGAAGATCTCATTATTTACAGCACAGGCGAGTTCTCCTTCGTCAAGCTTTCAGACACTTACTCAACTGGCTCGTCTCTGATGCCGCAGAAGAAGAATCCAGACTCCCTGGAGCTCATCCGTGGCAAATCAGGCCGCGCATTCGGACAAATGGCTGGTCTCATGATGTCGGTCAAGGGCATTCCGTCAACGTACAATAAGGATCTGCAGGAGTCTGTCGAGCCACTGCTCGATCACATCAAGACTGTTGGAGACAGCATACTCATCGCTACTGGCGTGCTGTCCACGATGAAGGTTTTCCCGGAGAACATGAAGAAGTCACTATCGCCAGATATGCTTGCCACGGATCTTGCAGACTATCTCGTGCGAAAGGGAGTGCCTTTCCGCGAGACTCACCATATATCTGGTCAAGTTGTGCAGCTATCGGAGAACCAGGTAAGCCTTGCAGAGTAGTATTGCACAACCTTTCGTGCCTCGCCCTCAGGCCGCGTTATGCTAATCGAGGTATAGAATGTTGCAATGGACGCACTGTCATTCGAGCAACTTCAGAGCGTCGACAGCCGATTTGACAAAGACGTTCTTGAAGTGTTCGATTACCAAAAGAGTGTCGAAATGCGAAGCGCCGCAGGCGGGACCAGCCGTTCTGCTGTTCTCGAGCAGATCCAAGCAATCAAAAGTGCCCTCGGTACTCAGTAATGATCATAGGTCGAGATGTTCCCCGGGAGTTTTTCGAACTGGCAAAATGGTTATATTGCTCATTGGCTCCACGAGGATGTAACTCAAAAGTGACATTCACGAAAAAGCATGTATTTGAATACTTCAGGCCTGTATCATGACCATAGAGCGCCTTCTCGGACTTGCACGTTCACCGTAGTCGCGCAACGCGTCATGCACAGTTGCTGCACGCGCGCGCTTTTGCTGAAAAATAATTCCATCGAGCCATTCGTGACCCTCAGTGCTTACCAAATCCCATACGCCTGCTGACCACTTCAATCATATGCCTCATTCAAATACTCAAGCGCGCACTGCACTTTCGATGGATTGCCCAGATCTACGGAACCAGTCGCGCCATATTGAACGCTTCATACAAGACGCCCTTCGCCACCCTGTCGTAGAACCCACGAGCTGCCCAGTACCAGTCGCTTCGTTCTTGCAGCGAACTAGCATTCGAAAGGAAAAGTGCTTCGTCGAAGCCCTTCGTAGCTTTTCCGAGTCGGATCAGGGTCTCAGTGCGTGGCTTAGCAAAGGAGCCGCCGCACTAAGTGACTTCGGCGGCATTGCTGTCGAGATGGGCGACATGTGTGGCGTAGTGTGTTGGTGAAAAATAACTGATGAGAAAGCAAGGTCCACGTTTGCGCGGCTCTGATAGTCACATGCATGTAATCTTGCCGCCTAGGTTATACAAAACTTATCGATGCCAGCATTTGTGCTTGGGGCTACAGCAGCTGAGGCATTCGAGTTCCACAGACTTGGTGCTGGAGCGTTGCGTGCGAGCCGTGCCATTGTACCATAGCTGTATTTGCTCTCTCTCGACTGTGCTCTATAGTCTTCCGAGCTAATCCTCCTCACCTTCGCGCATGAGACAGCCCGCCTACCAGAGTATCCCATAACTCGCTGCCAGTACACTTCCACAGTCACTTGCAACCTAGCATCCTCTTCTTCAACGAGCAGAGTACACCAATTAAGTCCTCCACAATCTGACACGTCCTCCACGCTTTTCGGCTTCGCTCGGTCGAGCTCAACGGGAAATTCGCTGGGTTTTGAATCCCAATCTCTTCTTTCCCTGCTCAATAAGATCGACCATTCTATCCCACATTTCGGATGCCACCATAAGTTCAAGATAGCCCAATCAACTTCGGTCATGATCCCACTCTCGAATCGTTCGGTGTACTGACCACGTCGACGTGAGACCTGCGTAATCGTCGCATCGGCCTCATCCTCTAGCCCGTTGAGCTGAGCATGGTAGATCTTCGCCGCTTCGCCGCGAATCGTCTTGCTTGTGTTGAGAAGTGCAGCGTGGAAAGCACGTGGACCGAGCTTGATGTTTCCATAATCTTCAAAATGTGGTGAGGAGCCCACGAAGGTGTGCTCGTAGATAGCAAGAGGCAGCTCAGCTGAAAGTTTGGCGAAGCTGCCTCATGGTGTTGCGGTTTGTGATCGTTTGCATTCGGAGATGGAAGCGCAGCGGCTACCAAGAGTATGTGGCATGGACGGGAAGCGTTGTCAGTCTATTTTGTATTCAGGGAGCCGAAGATTCTACGTAGCATCGACAGGCAATGTGTGAAAACACACAAGTAAATTTTGATGTGTTGATCAGAGAGTCCGATGACCAGACATGTGCAAGCACACTAGCGTGCATACATTTTTCCCGCTCCAGTAAAAGTCAGAAGCGCCAGTCGTCAAAAGCCCGTCCGTTTCGTTTGCACACAGCCATCCATAATACCTCCGAGTCTTACACAGAGTCAGAATCAGGTGACCAAACCTTGCGGATGCGTGCACGCACTGGCTTGGCGTATGCGTTGATTCGGGCAGGTGTCGATAGTGCATGTAACTCCCGCAAAGAATGATGCCCTTCCATGTGCTGAGTGTTATCTGTACATCGCGTGCAATGTTACAAGGCTGCATAGAGCCAATATGACCATCAGTGCATAATTTCGTACATAGACCGCTGCGTACTGGTTACAATCCCTTGTCACCCAGAGCCTTTGCTAACTCTGGGCATGAATCGGACCTTTACGCCAGTAAGCATGGCCATAAAGTAGTAGCAGACCTCTTCCTCCGGCGGCATTTGTACGGAGATCTCAAAGTGCTGAACAAGCGTGGCCACCACTTTCGAGACGATGATCTCGGCGAGCCTGCGCCCAGGACATGTGCGAGCTCCACCACCATATATCAAGTTACAGCGCTCCATATCGCGAGCACAGTGCTCTTGCAGCCAGCGTTCTGGACGATACTTTTCGGCGTCTGCACCAAATATCTCCGGGTTACGATGGAGCGCGACAGGATTGCAGCCGACGGTCGTGCCAGGGGGGAAGTAATGGCCATGCAGGTGTAGTCCGCCAGCGGGTACACGTCTGGATAAGCTCATGCCGATGACTGGGTAAAGTCGCTGAGCTTCTTTGATAGCTGCTTGAGTGTACTTCAGCTCACTCGTGATAGCATATGGCACGATGCCTCTAGATCCTGCGGATTCGTGCAGCTCGTCGGCGACACGCCGTTGGACCTGTGCATGCGTGCCAAGCATGGCGAAGATCGATGTCAAGGCGGCCGTGGTTGTCTCATGACCCGCGCCGAAGTTGGTCATTATTATTCGCTTCAGGTAATCTACAGTGAATTCTGACTTGTCCTTATGCAGCTGTATCAGATCAGCTGCAAGGTCCTTCCGATCGTCCTTGGCTGACTGCGGTCTCAATGCAACAGTGATTCGTCGTGAGGTCTTCGTGCCCAGCAGTGGAAACAGCGCTTTGAAATGGGCCGGCGGTTTGTAGGTGAGTTGCCACACCTTCGCGAATGCTCTTCCTAGAGTACGAGAATATGCGTCCATGACTTCTGCCCACGGGAATAGGCCGAAGACACTCTTGCGCCTCCAGCCTAGATAAGCGTGAGCACCAGATCCATGGTCAGTCTTGTCACGAAGGAAGCTAGGTGACCACGATAGCACCATTGCCGTCAAACATTCGACGACAATGATGTGCATCCACTCCTTCAAGTCGACCTCTGCGTCTTGCAGGCTTTCAACTGATGCAATGGCATTTACCAGGACATTGTCGATGGCCTTCTCAAATTTTAGTAGATTCTGTCTCTGATACAGCGGTCCAATGAGACGTCTTTGCGATCTGTAGCGTTCCAAGTCGAACTCTCCAAGAAGATCTAACGTGTCCGGAAAGGATATCTTTAGAGCAGTAGTGACACATGGTCTGTGAAGTGCCAAGGCGACTGAGCGGGGGCATCGATTAACGGCGGACGACAGTATCTTCGAGTGATCATGACCTACCATAGAAGTTTGACTTTTCGAAGCCTGACGTAGCACCTACTAGCGTCAGTCCACATCTTCTCCGTATGGGTAGAGCTCACCATAAATCTTGAGGTATGCGTCCTTAGTGTCGAACCACACTTCGTTAGGACCAACACGCACGACAGGTCCATACAGGCGATGTAAGCTCTTGCCCAGCTGTAGCATCCTGCCATTGCGAACATGGTACGCATGCCAGATATTCGAAAATGCTGCCCATCGTGGTCCAGGTACGTTGGCCAGTGGATGATAAAGCAGTCGGTAAAACACAGTTGCGAGAATCAGAGCTGAGATGCTCGCACAGATTCTGAACATGATGGTGAAAAGGGAATCGCTGAGTTGCTGTGCCATCGACGGTCTTGACACAATGGTGGACGACTGAGAATCAACATGGCGGCCTGATATCAACGACGAGCCAAGGTGAGCGAAGTGCGTGCGTATTTCCCACTGAGCAGAGATATAACGCTGCTAATCTTGCACAATGTCACTGACCCTCTTGTTAGCTACTGTTGACCGACGTGTCGATTCGCCGCTGTATCGTATGCACCTTCTCAGCGCTGCTGTATGTGTACACATATTCGCATAGTCGCGTGGCCATCTGGCTGTTTCTCCCGCGGCGGCGGCTACGGCCGGCCAATCAGAATTGCAAGATTCTGGGAAACCGTGCCCCGGATGCCAAGGCTCTTCACTTGCCTTGCTAGGCTGGCTTTTCATATGAGACATATGAGACACCACCTCTTCGAATTGCCGTGACCCGCTGTAAGACCGGGAAGCACGCCAATCCAAACGTCGCTCGTGAAGGTTCGCTGCGCTCGTGCTGCTCACCCCAGCCGGATCATTGTCGCACTTCGCTGGACAGGATGTGCCAGCTTCGGTTCACAGCAACTATGCTTAGATTAACGTGGTCTAGAGGCAGAGCCGGCAGAGACCCCAGCATGGAGACTGCAGGTCTCATAATAGGTCGTAGTGCTTATATGCGTGTGCATTTATATGGCCGCACCTGAATTCATTCACGAGTTCGAAAGTACTCCTTCGACTGAAGCACTCTTTCCACGAAAGCACTACCACCTCGTTTGAGGCCCTGCCATCTCGACGAAAGTCCGGCCTGGAAATCTCATACGTCTGTACTAGCCCTCGCACGACAGCTTGAACAAGTATCACTCAAGAACTATATCAACATGAAGTTCAATACCATGACAATTCTCGCTCTCGCAGCAGTCCTCGACTTACCGCAGCAAGTGATGGGCTCAGCATGTACACACGAAGGGGACGTCGGCTGCTCAGACACAGCCATAGTCAGTCTCTCTCATCCATCGAGCCCAGGACTACTACTGATACCTTGGCACAGATAGTATGCACGGCCATAAGGGCCACTTGTCCACCCGGTTCATTTGCTACTGAATGCTATGATCTGTATTGGAAAACGTCCAAAGACTGTGCGGACAACAAGTGGTGGAAGAAGTGCAGCGGCGGAAGATGTGTTGGATAAGGTAGTGATCATTCGGCTTAAAGGAGAGGAAGGGTTAGGCAGGGGAGCATGGATTAGACTACGCACTTTCTGCATTCTCCAGCTGTTCATCATGGCCTTCTCATCAAACTTGATCGCATGACAGACCGTGATATGCATCAAAGTAGTGGACGAGGCGAGTGCGGGCAATCACAGTTGGGCTTGGCATCTCCCTACAACTTCCCAATAATACATGCTCACTCAACGACATACGAGAATGCCCACATAACACATGCCCACAAAACATATGCCCACAAAATATATGCTATGCCCATACAATGCGGCTTCGTAATACGATTACACGATCAATGTTTCCGTCTGATATCGAGGATCAAAGCTCTGAACGCCCAATCTGGAGCGCAGCTGGCACGCCAGATTCCATACACAAAGGATCGCATCTGCTTGGCACCGTACTCCAGGCTGCATATTCAGCGGACTCGTTCCATATCAGGTCTCGACTAATGGGTTCTAGTCAACCATCTTCTCACGCATCAACGACAACAGAACTATACTAAAATGGCAAGATCGAAGAGCTACAACATGCACCATCGATCGATGATGTCTATGTTCAGCCTGATAATGCCAGTACTGCGGGCTACACTATTCCGCCCCACTAATATCTACAAGTGCACAACCCAGCTCATCAGCTCTTCGACCTCATCCATGTCCCTCCCAAATACTACTCATGCGCGACATACGTGGTGGCAATAGCTGCATAGCGCACAGTAACGTGTATTGTGACGTCCTGCCGGCACGACCGGTCGCAAAGGAACACTAGCCAACACTCTGTCGGGCATGAGCAGTCCGGTAGTCTGCATTCAAAGGCTGACTGCGTCGTGGTCAAATATTCCATGCCCGCTGTAGAGTTTCTTGGAGGTTTCCTATTATGCCTTCAACGAAGGATACGTCCCTCGTAGCGCTGGCCGGAGAATAGCAACCCATATGATAAGCAGAGTCACACTCCGACACCGTTCGAAGCCCTCGCGGCAGGAACTCATGCGAGCATTGAGCTTGAGGAATTGCCAGAGCTATCGGGTGATGTATTGCATTTTCTTCTGCATTATGATACCGTGAGGCATTGCTTCGTCTAGTCATAAGATCCTGATCATGGCAGGAGCTTCGAAGGCAGGTCCGTAGGCCCTCGGTAAGCTGCCAAAGAGATCGGGATACCGCCAGAGTATCCCACATCACCCTGTGCCTTTTGCAGCATTGCAGCAGTCTTTCCCACAATCTTGGCTATCCATCGATCATTCACCATGCCAGCCACGGCAGCCCTCTTTGTCTTCTCGAAGCCTTCCTTCGTGTTGTGATGGAGCTCTTTCGCAAGCTCCTTGATCTGATTGCCAGTGGTACCATCCTTGAGGTTCTGTCGAATGTTTTTGGCGAAAGACTTGAATCCGGACAAATCTTTCGAGTCAGACCTGGATCGTACCGAGACATCATCGCTATCAAACGTAGACGTACGCGAGGTTGGTGTATTCGGTTCGCTTTCGCCATTCTGCTCAAGCACGGCCTCGACCTCTTTCTCAGCTTCAATGATCTTAGTAGCTTTCACGAGCGCGGCGACGAAGTTCAGCAGGGTTTGATCGCAGCTCGCCGGCAAGCTGGCGTGTACGCTCATTGTTATGGTCGCTTCGTCCTTTTGCAGCTTCTTCAATTCGCGCTTAGCTTGAATTCCGTGCGGCACACCATCCGCCTCTTCAATCTCGATCTTTAGCTCTTCCTCGTCCGCTGGTGTCGGCTTGGGAGGTATGATATGCTCGTGATGTGGGAGGAGGAATGAAGGGATCGTGAATGTCGCATCTGCGCCGCCGAGTCGGACGACTTGCCGTATCGTGTTCGTCTCTGGCACCGTTCGATATGCCATGACGTCGCTGAACTTGAGGTAGGCTACGATGTCGAAAAGTGTGCTGAGTGGTACTTGGCCAAGACCGACGATGTCGGTGAGTTGCATGCAAAAATTAGCGTCCGCCAGCCACTGTGAAATTCTGCGATGGAGGCGTCGAAGCTCTGCGTTCGTCTCGGTATAGTGCTTAAAGACTTGCTGCTGGAGTAGCGCTGATAGCCATTGACCAGAACCGTTGCCAGTTATGCTCGAGATACTGATGGGGTGGAAGTAGCTTAGAGGCCCGAGCAGCAATCGCAGCAAGAATGGTAGCCGGTGCAAGAACGTTCTCACGTATGGTGGTGAAAGCGTTTGCAGCGTTGTGACGCGTACTGATCGTTTCGGCGGATGTGGTATAGCCGGTACGTTGTGAAGTTCTGCAGACACAGCTGCACGCATGTCCCGCTCGTTATCGAATGTGAAACCGTTCTCGCCCTTGGTTTTCTTGCGCACCACTTGACGTGACTGGTACACAGCACTCGTAGTCCGGATCTCGGTTAGTCTCTCCTGATACTCCTTGTCTGCCAACTGATCATCAGGAGACAAGCTCTGAACCATTCCAAAGCCAGCTTGCGCTGAAGAGTCTTTCATAGTTCTGACGCCTCCAGTCAAGGACTCTCTAAGCATCGGTCTGTCAGTAAAGCCATGAGCACCGGCAGTGGCGGCGCGTAAGAGAGGTGTGTCGTTCAAGAAGACGCTACTTTCGTTTGCTGCATCGTCCAGAGGGTCGTCGAGCTCAGCCAAGGTCATCTCGAATTGGCCGCCTTTGACATTGGCAAAGACATCGCCCACGTCGATGCTGCGAAAGAATCGCACGACAACTTCATCGACAAAGATTGCCAGCTCAATGTCGTCCGTAAGTTTCAGCCCCAGCTCGATGCCATGAGCCACGAGCGTGAGGCTCGAGAGAGATAGCGTCACCCCTCTTATGACGAACAGTCCATCTACATCGGTATCGATCTCGAGGGCGGGTAAGTTGAACAACGCAATTCTGCCAGCTGTTAGCGTATAGCACCATATACGATCCCTGAATTATGCTTTAGCTGAGTGATATATCCCAGAGCGAATGGACATACTTGTCTTTAATAAAGTGCGGATGGTGTCCTAGCACTTTCCGAAGCCCTCTCCTGGCATAGTGGGCAGCTCGTGGGAACTGATATACTGTAGTCAGGGCGATCAACAGATAGCATGTGGTGGTGAAGAGCCCTATCAAGAGCCATGAGGTCGAGCTGACAGCATAGGCCAGGTTCAAAGTTGTAAGAACAGTCCAAAGCGGTATCGAAGGAAAGACCCTGTTATCGGCCGTCGATCCAAAGAGGATCAGAAGGCTTTCGATTGCCGCTCCAGTAGCTACCCAATGCCGTGCGGTAGACGATACAGCGAACAGAAGCACTAACGCGGACGTAGCGACTACGCGAGTTGTGTTGTTGGAGCGTTCCTCACTAGATGGACGCCGAGCGTGGTACTGCTGTTGAGGCACAGGCTTCCTAGGTACCATGATCGGATTCGGAGCCATACCGCAGGTCCTTCGTATCGTGGTGCCAATTCGGAATGTGCTTATTTCTCAAGCCGTGTTCATAAGCTCCACTTACCGTGTGCGGTGTTAACACATTGCATGTCCAGGTGCGCTGCCCGTCGGATTGTAGATTTGCTCGTGATGCGGTCACGTTCCAGAGTGCTGGGAGTTCGAAAGAGTCGGTTACCTGAGGCACAGTCTGCGCTTTCTCGTTGGCGCACCTGTGACGACTGCGGCAACCGCGAGGCAGCTGATTGCGAAATTAAGGCGAAGCAGACAAGTCGGAGTGCTAAGGTAGATAGGCTGTGGTGTGTTAGCTACATTCGCGAGAATATAAAGTATGTACCATAATCCATCGCATCGCGACAACAGATCTGAGAGCAAGGTCGGTAGCACAAAGCAACGCGAGATGCAGCGCCAGGTGCGTCATAACGGCTGTCGTCGGCCAAGCTCAACCTGGCCTCCAATGTTCGCAAGCGATGATAGCGCTGCAGGTGATTGCTCAACAGGTGTACACACAGCATATTTGCCCGCATGTAGAGCATGGCACCAGTCATTTACAGCATGTGAAGTCGACATGAGTGTAGTAAGTAGTAAGGTTCATACAAGATACCAGGATCAGACCATGACCGGCTCCACCTCGGGAGTGTTCCAGGAGGCCGTGCATACATATCACATATCGTGGCTGTTTCTGTACCAAGATTTCATCAGCCTTCCACAGTACGTCTTATAGCTAGACATCAATGACAATGGTTGTCAATCATTATGGCGGCGCTGACGGCTCGAATACCACTGTCCTGAGTATACACTTTGATTCGCATTATGAGGAATGAGCTAACAGAACCGCCGTGAAGCATTCTAGCGTTCCCTATACCGCATACAGTAGTCCTACAAAAGCTTCAGATACAGGCTGAACACGAAGTGTAAGCAAGCTCCACTGACAAGCGCTCATGGCGATAAATCCCTCTCCATCTTCGACTCGCCAGACGGCTGCGGCTGCGCCTTCCGCGACCGACTCACATCCCGCCAGACGCTCATAGCAACAAAAATCAACCACGAAACGCCCGCAATCACACCATAAGCGATATACTCTCCCCTAGTGGCATCGTCCGCAAGAAGCAACCCAAGACCACCCTGAATCATGCCCAGTGTAATGAGCGTCCTGCCGAGCCACAAATGCGCAATAGCCACCACAGTCTGTCGCTGCTTCTTCTTATACAATGTATGCGCGAGAGCACCACCAACAGCTGCGCCCCAGGCGAGAGCGAATAAAACGTAGCCGATGACGGAGTGGTACTCCGAAACCTGTCCCCATCAGCCCCATCATCTCTGCAATACGGCATGATGTGCTTACCTGCTGAGTGTCCGATGCCACCTTGATTCCCATACCGGCAGCGGCTGTGAGGAGACAGAGCGAAAATGCCTGAAATGAAGCATGAATCTTCCAGGTGTTGGGACCGTGCATGAACTGCATCACGTATGCGCCGCATGGGAAGAAGATGATCCAGGCGAGACTGCCGAGTACGGCGTGGGCGATCGTGATGCTTTCCACATTGTCTGCGTCGGCGAGCACGCATGGGATCAGGGCTAGGGCGGTGATCAGTGGAGTGTTGAAAGGAAGTGAGCATTCGTGACTGTCACTGACCGAAGACCAAGAGATATGTCGCTCGACGATCCCGCGCAATTAGAGCCATGACTGTGGAATTGGTGTTGCTCTTGATGTGAAGCTTGCAAGGCGGAAGTTCGTGATCAAGGCGTCTTATAGTGCGCGTCCTAGCTCTTTCCCAGACAGCAGATGCTTTTTTGCAACAACAGTCCCCTTTCGATACCAGAATCAAAGCTGTAGAGAGAAGTTCGGTCACAGGCGAGCGTTGCACGGAGAGACAGGTCACAAGATACTTTATCCTGCTTCAAAGAATGTGGACGGTACACAACTTAGAATATAGGAGAGGCATCACGGTTTAGCCACGCGTTCGCAGACTCGGCTCACGACACAAACCCTCGAACGCTGAATGTCACCGAGCATAATACATTGGCTATATATCAATGACCGTCACATTGCAATCATACTTGCTTTACCATCATCGCGCTTGTGATAGGTCGATCGTTCGATGTAAACACGATGATTACGTCCTCCAGCGCCACAATGTCCTGATTTGGCAAGTGTTTGTTTCGTGTTAGCCCTGGCAGGTAACGTCTGCAAGGGCGAAGGCGTTTCGTTGCAGTACGCATGTATGACATACAACGATCGTGAAGCATGACTTTATAGCCAAGAGGCGGGAAGAGCGACGAACGTCGAGCGCGCGCTGGAGTGAGAACAGTAAATTGTGGGAAGTCTGGAGGAGAAAGAAGTTCCGTCGAAGAAGCCGGGGTTTCCAGGATGCAAAACACTGATTGAGCACAGACCGTAGTGTTTCTGCTCAACTTCAAGTGTGGCTCGACCACTCTATCCTCTTCATTCTCCATAGACATCATACGGAAATGCGACGAAGTAGAAGCTAGACAGCAATGTAAATAGCGACGCCATGTAGCATCAGAATTGCTACTTGACTCGCACTAAAATACTGAAATAGCAGGCAGAAACACAAGTCTATCCTCCGGACCACGATTAAGGACGATGCCCTCCTTCGAACAACAATATTTCCGGTATAAGAATGCCTGACAGCTCACACGATGCTCCCGCCCTCTGTAAATATAGATATCCAAGACACATGAACACATGAAATCCCCTGTATCGCATTGGGTTTTATCCCATCAATCCTTACATGTCTGTGCAGATAAGAGCTTCGCCGGCCTGGTCGTGATCAGTACAGCACAAAAATGGGTAAGAGGGAAGAGAGGAGGCCTACCACTGGAAGAAGACAGCACTGTGCGGTAGTGCCGGTGGCTGCACAGTCGGAGACAAGCGCTTTTTGCGAGGTGAGGTCGTAGGATGCTGTGAAGCCCAGGTTAGTTATTTGGCTTCGCGTCAGCGGGTCGGCTATACGTACGAGCGCTGCAGGTCAAAGCTGCAAGGCCAAGGATATCCAGCTGGCAGCACTGTGGTGTGTAGAGTGCCGGGCAGAGGGGACCGCTGCCGCTGACCTTGCTCTCATCATGACTGTCCTTGGAGTCGTATGTGGCTGGAGCTGGAGTGTAGGCAGCAGGAGCCGGTTGAGACTCATATTTCACTGGAGCTGGAGTGTAGGCAGCAGGAGCTGGCTCAGACTCATATTTCACTGGAGCTGGAGTGTAGGCAGCAGGAGCTGGCTCAGACTCATATTTCACTGGAGCTGGAGTGTAGGCAGCAGGAGCTGGCTCAGACTCATATTTCACTGGAGCTGGAGTGTAGGCAGCAGGAGCCGGCTGAGACTCATATTTCACCGGAGCTGGAGTATATTGAGCCGGCTGAGAGTGGTACTTCGCTAGCGAGGGAGTATATTGAGCCGGCTGAGAGTGATATTTCGCCAGAGTAGGACTGTATTGAGCTGGCTGAGACTCATATTTCGCTGAAGCTGGAGTATATTGAGCCGGCTGAGAGTGGTACTTCGCTACAGAAGGAGTATATTGAGCCGGCTGAGAGTGATATTTCGCCAGCGTAGGACTGTATTGAGCTGGCTGAGACTCATATTTCGCTGGAGCGGGAGTGTATTGAGCTGGCTTGGAGTCATATGTTGATGGGGTGGGAGTGGATTTGGATGACTCAGAGCCATAGCCGACAAGCGGGCTGGCAGTGGCGATGGCAGCAAGGCCGGCGAGGATGATGAAATGCATTTTGTTTCGGGTAAGTTGTTGAGAGCGAGTGACTGGAACAGAATGTAGTGTCCAAAGACTGATAATCAGGTGAGGAGGCGATGCTGTGCTGCTGCTGATGCTGCTTCCGATATCTGGTGGACGGGCATTGATCTTTTATATGCTCTCTTCCTAATCCTCCGCGGTCTCTTTGCGACGTCCTCGCTCTCTCGGATCTCAAAATATTCCATCTCAACGGCCGACGTTCGTTCTATAAGCACGTTGCGTTAATATCAGCGTGTTCTAGGCTAGTGCTTGGCCGGCACAAACTTTATCCTACCAGAGGATTACGTAGCGTGAGGCAAACAGTGCAGATATGCTCTCATCGAAGGACAACTGAGTACGTACCTATTCAAGGACGAGCTGGGCACGCTGCATCGTCGACTGCTTCCATGCGCAGAGCTCATGTCGGCCTTGGGATACACAGCATTCCGATGTTGACACCAACGAAAAGTCAAGAACATCTATACAAACCCGACGGTAAGTGCCTCTGGTATCTTCTCGTACATGCGTTGGCTGCACGGAAGCCGGAAGCACATGCTCCAACGTGCGTAAAGGATGTCTACATTATTTTACAGTTGCACATGTATGCACGAAAGCACGGCTGCTGTGAAGGTCCATGTGGGGTGACGATCGACAGGGACGCAATGCCCGAGAATGCGCACAAACTCCGTCTGGCATGAACCATGTCGATCGTTCTCCTGGCAGCTAACAACGCCTTGCTTCTCAACAAGCAGTCGACCAACGACACTGCCTTCTTGGGTGAATACATCGGAACAGGACATCGATGGTACGCTGACGGTTCTCAACAGCGGCTGCAGTGAGGCTCAATCGAACACTGAATAAGCAGAAGACTGCCTAGGTAACGTGCCATTTGTGCCATAGAAGCAGAGAAGAATCTGCAAGTCATACACGCCGACCATGCGTTTCTGTAGGAGCAACATTGAGATATGGGATATGACCTGCAGTCACTCAACATCCATGTACCTTCAAGCTGCACACATAGCTCCGTGGCCGATCGATTGACACGGTCATCGTGACTCGTCTACAACCTCGCCATGGAGGTGTTACCAACCTGGAAGAGTTTGGCAGCTTCGGCAGGTAACCGCAAGCTCGGATGCATAAGGTACACGTAGAGCTCTAAATGCGGAGAAGTCGCTCCTCCCTGAAAAGATGTAAGAAACAGCAGGACCTCAACAAGCGGCCATAGGAGTGCATCAATACACATAACCGTCGAGCTTGACAGGATCACATAAACAAGGCTGTCGTCTCACAATATTGCTTGAAAAGCAGTACACAACAATGACAGATTCGTCAGACTTCATGCACGCTTGGCGCGTAAAGTGCGGTGCCCCAGATCCTCTCTTTCGCGAACGCATCCCGATTCCAAAGCCATCGTCGAACAGCCTCCTGGTCAAGACGACGGCCATGGGAGTATGTCATAGCGATTGCGCAATACGAGACGCCCCAGCAGGTCGACCAGGATGGCTTGAAGTCTTCACTCTGGGCCATGAGGGCGCGGGCGAAGTCGTGCAATTGGGGTCTAACGTCTCCGCGGAATCTTTTCGGGTAGGCGATAGAGTAGCCATTCATATTGTGCCCGGCTGCAAAAAGTGTACCACTTGCAAGCAAGGACTTTTCCGCATCTGCGGCAAGGAGGATAATGGCGGCTACGGACTGGGTCGGGATGGCATGTTCCAGGAGTATGTCAACGTTCGAGCAGATGCTTGTGTTAAGGTGCCGGATGGTGTTTCAAACGAACAAGCTGCTATTGCGCCTGATGCAATTCTGACCGCGTATCATGCCGTCAAGGAAACGGCAGGTGTCAAGCCGGATCAGACTATCGCCATCTTTGGACTTGGGGGCCTCGGACTGAACGCAGTGCAAATAGCGCAGCACCTAGGCGTGAAGCGGATCTTAGTCTGTGACAGGAAGCGAGAGGCTGTGGATATTGCGATAAGTCTGGGCATACCTGCTGAGGATGCTTTCTGCACGGATGGTCCTAATGCACGACCTGTACACGAAATCGTCAAAGAGAGAAATATCATCGTCGACACTGCGCTGGATTTCGTCGGACATGAGCAGACAGTCCTCAGCACTCAACAGACAGTCAAACCGGCTGGCTTGATCGTACAGGTCGGGCTTATAAGTCCCACGGCCCCGCTTATTCCGGCACTGGTCGCTTCTAATGTGCTCACGATCAAAGGCTCGTTCGCCGGCGAGATCGATGGTCTGAAGGCGTGTTTGGATTTACTGGCTGAGGGCGTCATTCGTCCACAGATACAGACTGGCTCGATCAATGACTTGCCACAAGTGCTGAAAGATCTTGACGAAGGAAAATATCAAGGTCGAAAGGTGCTGCTGCCGGACTGGACAGACAGTATCTAGGCAGTAAGAGATGATGATCAGAGCCTCTACTGAACAATCTGCTATTGGAAGCCGGTCGCTTCGGTCACTTGCTCCGAAGACTTCACACCATTGATATCTGAAAGTTGTTTTCGCCCTGGACGAGCACCTGTCAACTAGTGGTATTCAGTGCATGAACCTGGGCTATGTGTTGCTCGTCAATGAGAAGAATGTCCCTAGTCAGATGAGGCTACGCGCGCCATGAAGAACCCAGCATTGTATCCCACATCGTGGACTCGCTCGGGCTGTGTAATCTCCAGGCGGTGCTGCGGATAAGTATACGTTATTGCCTCGGAGTCTGCACCGCTGAGCACATCTCTTTTTTGACCGCAATACAGAGCGTCCATTGCTGTACAGGTTCAAAGTGATGAAGCATGCCAAGATTTGCAAGGTTGTCGCCCCTGGTCTTGATCCTTGTTAGCTCGGGCTGACACGGATAGATGCTAAGCATCATATAACAATTGTTCGATACTGTGAACCTGAATTGTTCTGCACAAACCAATAATGAAAATAGCAAAAGTCGAAGAAGTATTGCACCCATGCCTCAATGCTCGAGATCACATTAAATCAGTGCTTTCATTGTGACCCAGCGGCACAGTCTGATCAGCATACGGGTGGCTCGACTAGGACAATTGCCTAGAAAGCTGTGTGCGCTGCGATCACGTCGACTAAGTCAAGCATGGCTGCATATGAACTTCCTGACATCGTCACCATCGGTGCGGGGCGATATGGTACAGAGCTCTCGAAACAGCAGACGAACTTTGGCAGTAAGATGTGTTCTGGACTCTAACATGACACGTTGAAGCCTGTACTGATCGATTTAGTGGCCCATGGAGGCTATACAGCATCCGTATTGTGCAACGTAGCATCTTTTCACCTCAAGCATGATCAGAACGTTGAGCTCCAACATACCTATACCTTTCATCTTGAATATCTCAAGCCTGGGAGGCCCGGTCCAGTAGAAATAGAGGTCAAAACCATTCGGAAAGGGTCTTCGATTGCTACCGTGCAGGTTGAGCTCATTCAAGCCGGCACAAAGACCGTCGTCGGATACGTCACGTAAGTTCTTGACGTCTAGCTTGGGCAACCGGCTGACATTCTTCGAGAAACGTTGATCTGAGGAGAGAAGGCGGGATGACCTTACCTGCAGCGCTCAAATTCATTCCACCCATACAGAGCGCCGACGTCAAAAGCTTCGACCTGGGTGGCTCCAACGACTGGATCCCTTTCCAATTCCCGAAGATCAAGGATACACAGCCGAGCTTGTCACACTGGAAGTGGATGGTGCCTGCGAAGGGCTTCGTCGACCCAAGTGTGGCCGACTACTGGGTAGCATGGATCAGTCCTGAAGCTACCTGGACTAATGAGTGGTTGGCGGCTTTGGTGGATCAGATACCGCAGTAAGCTCACACTCTGCAGCAACATCGCTGATAATGGGACAGCTGACACAGAACAGGATCGCAGAGAACTACCTGCCTATGCCTAACGCTGGCATTAATTCCTTCACCGAGTATGCGAAGCTGTGCAAGAGCGGTCAAGTGAAGCCGAACGAGGGGCCAGTGTGGGTGTCGAAGAATTGGTATCTCTCATCAAGTAATGGATGAAAAGTTCTTCGCAGACTGACGTTGTGTAGGTACGTGACACACAGCCTGAGTCTCGAAGTCAAGCGCCTCTTGCCTCTAGGTCAGGTCAAGTGGCTGTTCTGCAGGGCTCAGACCAAAGAGGTCCGGAATGGTCGGCAGGATATAGAAGTCGTAGTGCTGGATCCTGAGATGAGCTTGATCGCGGTTGCGCATCATATCACTCTCGTGAAAGACCTGGCATGGGCGACGAGTGCGGCCACTCGTGGAAAAGGGTCGCGCGCGTCTACGCCGTCTTCTGGTACCAAGTTGTAGATGAGCTGCTACGTCATCTTAGGTCAAAAGAATATAGACCAGGGCTCATCAGCCATACAGTGGACTTTTGTGTGCCGAAAGTCTCGAGAGCATCAGGGAGGTATTGATCAAAGCCGACATGAGACGACTTGGAAGACCAAAGGACATCGGGATGTCGGCGGCGTTCGATTTTCGAGCGCTAGTCCCAAAGTAGATGTGTCGGTCCGAAACGTCCAAGTATGACATCGCGCTGGTGATGCTCTCCTTGCCAGCTCGAAACAACATCAACCTTTGCCATTTCTGCCTGCACTATCTCACAACGACCGAAGCGGCTCAGTACCAAGTTGTATCATCCCCTCAGAACTGCAGAAGTAGATTGACGGGTGGACGACGGGCCTAGATATGGCGTGAACCTATCTGGCGGAAGCGGATGTGCTTCCAGACATCTACCTGTTTGCGTACGTATCGACGCAGCCAGGCCAGCCGCTTCACAGATGACCCTGTGGAGTCTTTCAGGGCTGTCGCGGAGCCGCCTGGACCTGGCCACTTCAGGCATTTGGAGTGGTGGCGAATGTGGCAGGCATTATTGCTTGCATCATTCAGGCAGCATGAGCCATTTTCGGAACGATGGTCCTGGTCTGATCTTGGTTGAGCCCCAGTAGAAATATACCGGCCACAAAGGAATTTCGATAAACAGTACCACTGCACTTCAGGCATCGCCAGGTTGGATGATCCAGCTTGTGGAACGCTTCGTCGTAACGGCAGCCTTTTGGGCGTGCCTCGTCACATGGAGATCTCTAACGAATCTGGCGTACGCTATCTTTGTCATCGAAATGGCTCGTGCATACTGCGGTAAAATCTCGGTGCCTTAGGAGATCATGCTGCAGGAGCACACCTGGGCTTGGATAGCCTGGCCTTTCCCGACCTCACAGCAGAGCAAGATCGGGAACGGTTCCTACAGCAGTTGCAGGTACTCTGATCCGTCCATTTCTCTTGGATCTGTAGGAGCGCTGCGGAATGTATGTCCAGCTTCAGCAGCTGCAGGGCGCTTACCGATTGCACTGTTGAAGACCGACATGCGGGTGCTATCGCACTTTGCGCTTTTCGCCGTCTGACCGTGCAGCCGATCATCGAAGATGATCGGTATCGGACTGTCTGAGGCACAACAGCGGGTTGAGGCGTGGTGTTTGTGAACCGCGACTGCCAGAAGTTGTGGGCCCGAAGCATGGCAGGTAACCGAAGAGTATTCATGCTGTGCAACGTCCGACAAGCACCGAGAACACTTTCTGGCCTTGCGGCGACAACTACACTGCCTGGGACAGCATCACCCAATGACTGCGATTCGGTGTTCCCCCAATCTCGCGTATCTTGCTTTCAGTGCCTAGCCTGGAGGTTGGCCTATCCGGCCGCTACTGCGGCTTGCGACATACTTACTCCACTGGACATACGAACGCCTTTTCCTAATTGAGATCAATGAGGCATCGGCTAGCATCATCGGCTGTCTAAACAAGTGAATAAGATCTGTCGGGTGAGCACGGCTCTTAAGCTGCATATTTCAGAGCTATTTATGGTGGAGAATAGGGTCGTGTGCGCTTGCGAAGGCACAAAGATATGTCTAGCCCGCAGTGAAGGATCATTATCTGGGCGTCGTTTCATTCAAGCGAGGAAAGCATTGCAGTCCAATTCATGCGTTGAGTGCTGCCATATCTGGTTTTCCAGATGCAGAAAGGCCTCTGCCTTGCTGCTTGGGTTGAAGCGCGAAGTGTTCCGGAGACTGCTTGTTTCAGAGTCCATCAGAGCCACATTTCAAACGCGCGGTCCCCTAAGCGAAGATCATGCAGGCCGCACGGGGACTGATCGGACCGGCA